>JARYZH020000155.1:335000-1034543 GCA_030021035.2 Notholithocarpus densiflorus | reverse complement strand
TTTAGGAGTATAGGTTTTATTTTTGGTTGCCTGCGACAGCACACCAATGAGCCGGTGGTCGATTATATCAATCGATGGCGTTCTTTGAGTTTGGATTGCAAGGATAGACTTTATGAAATATCTGCTGTAGAGATGTGCATCCAAGGCATGCATTGGGGACTTCTTTACATCCTTCAAGGGATAAAGCCTCGAACATTTGAAGAGTTAGCAACTCGTGCCCATGACATGGAGTTGAGCATTGCTAGCCGTAGAAATACAAAACCTCCCATACTTGAGGAAAGCAGAAAAGAAGTAAGGAAGAATGATAGGAATGCAAAAGTCAACCTCAAAGACCCAATGGCTATTAACACTGCCGAAGTCAAGGTTCTAGGAAAAGGAGCAAATGTAAATGAAATGCGGCTTGAAGGATGGCAAAAGAACGAAATGCGTCGCCTGACTTTTAAGGAATGTGAGCAAAAAGCATATCCGTTCCCTAATGAAGATGTGCCAAACATCTTAGAACAACTATTGCAATTGAAGCTGATTGAATTGCCAGAATGCAAGCAACCAGAAGACGTGGGAAAAGTTGATGACCCTAACTACTGCAAATATCATCGCATCATTGGCCACCCAATCCAAAAATGCTTCGTGTTCAAAGAACAAATCATGAAACTTGCCAAAGAAAACAAGATTGATCTAGACTTTGATGAAGTTGTTGGGTCAAACCATGTGACCATTGCTTGTGATGTACTTCCAACTCTCAAGCAAGGGGCAAACACCATTGGAACTTACAAATTGATTGACAATAATGGCGTAAGGATCGGCCCCATCAATGGGAAGTTCCTTAAACACTTCTACACTTGAAAATCGAGGATTGCTCCTTAGTAAGAGCTTAAACTGCACACTGCAACGCTACAAGGGTACATGATGTCTTTCCATTACCTTTGAAAGCGTACAAATAAAGAAAAATTAATCCTCCTCCATGGCACTATTTGTGAGTGTGGCGTAGTGGTTGAATGCCTTTGTCACCCTTGAGGCCAAGGTTTCAGGTTCGATTAGTGGTGATACCCATTATTGCACAATTGGTACCCATGAAATGCCGTGGGGCATGGGTTACACACGTGGGCCCTCCTTTTTTGTGCCAAAGAAAACAAAACAAAACAAACAAATCATCAAAAAAAAAAAATCATCAAAAAAAAAAAAAAAAAAATCTGTTGAACTATGTAATGACTTAATCCCTCTCCAGGGTACGTAGGTAGCTTAGTACTTTTCACTAAGTTCAGTCACATGAAAAAAAGAAGGATTGCCAGTCTAGCTTGAAGAGTTTTTCAAAGGTCATCAATATGCTTTTGAGATCTCTTTGATTGGCAGGTGTTGCTTAAGATCAGTCAATTGCTCATTATATGATGCTCGAAGATCATTGTGGTAGAAAATAACAGCTGCAAAGAATTGGGAATGAAGTCCGCATGGCATTGCCTCTCTTCTGTGGACATCCTCCCACATCTTTGAAGTATGCTTTGCATCATTGATCTCCTGAGGGCATATTCTTGTACTTTGCAAGTCTAAGCTATATCGTCTCTCTTCTATGTTGTGCTAATTCACAGCTCTGAAATTTGAACTACATCATCTCCTTTTTGAGTGGTGCTAAAATCTAGACAACATCACCTTCCTCCAGCATCTGAAATTGGTGTTGCATAATCTCTCCTTTAAGGGCATGTTCGTGCAATGTCAAAGTCTCGATGGCATCTCCTTGCATCTTCAAAGTCCTAATGAGAGCCCCTTGCATCTTCAAAGTCTCAATGGCATCTTTGAAATCTTGATGACTGGCTACAGTGCTATGTACCCTCGATGTTTGAACTTTATTGCCTCTGAAAATTGGTGCTAATGCAGCTCCATTATAAAGGCCAATGTTGGTGCGACTTCAGTGAAGATGAAGTGTTGACGCGATGTCATGGCAAAGACGAATATTGGCATGGCTTCAGTGCAAATAAAGTGTTGACATGGCTCCATGGCAAAGACGAATGTTGGTGCGGCTTAAGTGTAAGTGAAGTGTTGACGTGGTTTCATGTTGAAAAGGCTTCTTTAAAAAAGACAAGTGCAAATATTGCTTCAGTAGACAAAGTAATGGTGATGCTTCAATGCAAATGCAAGAGTTGGTGCAGCTTCATGATAAGAACAATTGGCATGGCTGCACTGCAAAGACAAGTGTGGAACACCTTCATGCAAAAACAAGTGCTAGCATAGTTCCATTGCAACAACCGGTGCTAGTATTGCTTAATTGCCAAGACAAAGGCCAGTACAACTTTAAAGTCAAGTATTGGTAATAGCATCATTGTATCATGAACACCGGCGATAGCATTGTTGCCTAGTTGAATATCCTTATAGAAACGTCGTTGCAAAGACGAATACCACTAAAAGATTGTTGTTGCAGGAAAAGAATGTGACGACATGAAGGCATACGTCATTGCAAGAACGTAACTATGCAAAGCCACCAAATGAAAGCAAACACTTCTATGAGAACGTCAATGTAAAGTTTGATGTCAAAACCTGAAGATCAAGAAAACTGTGCTGCATAACAAAAATAAACAACAACAAAGAACTTGTTGGAAGAAAATCTCATTGCACGGCTAAACAAAAAAAAAAAAATCAACAAAGAGAGAGAGTTCAATTTTTATCTCTAGCCAACGAAGTACAAAGAAATGAGAAGCATGAAAAATAAAATAAAAATAAAATCTTGAAAGCTGGAGAAGAAGACTGAAGGCTAAGAAAACGAAGCCAATCTCACGTCTTATATAGAGAACTTCTGCTAAACTAGCAGACAAGAAAAATGAAGAAAGTTTGCAAACCATTAAATGGTTCCACCAACCGGCCAGTGAAAATAAAAAAACTATATTCACATTTCAGAAATGTGAAAACAATTGGAGCTCAAAGTGAGATTTTGCACATTCACAGCACTCAAAGTCAAAGAAGACAGCACCGAATTTTGAAATGAAAGAGGATATTAAGCCATGGAGACAGAAGATGATGGCTCATTACCTACCTCACAAGTCTGAATCTTGGCACCATCCTGTCAGGGCGGCCACCACAAAATTAGACCAAAAGGCCATAAGTCCAACAAAGACCCGCGGTTTTCTCATACAAATTTGTGAAAATCCAGACCTTATTTCACAAAACTCAACCCATAGAAATCTTCTAAGGACTTCGATGTACAAAACCCAGCAAGATCATCAACAACGGAGCCAGCACGCGCCGCCACGCGCCTCCACAATCTCGCGATGACCCGCGGCCTAGTCCTTCAAATCTGTACAAATCTGCTCACAATTTTAGAAAACTGACCATACAGGGGTCTTCTATGGCCTAAGAACTACCAAGCCCAAAAATTTCGGGACCAAAAACGTTGCCACGCTCCTACACGCGCCGCCATAAAAGCCGGCATTCACAGCCTCAGATTCACGCGCCGACACGCGCAACCTTCATCAAAACACGCACTGCCACGTGCCATGCGCTTCCACGCGCCATGCTCTGACACGCGCCTCAGTTGTATGACGTCATGGATGACATCACCCAACCCGGTTTGACCCGCCTGTCCAGATCCAACCCGGTTTGACCCGTTCATCGTGACCCTGATCCAAACCGCCTGCAAAAAAAATTAATTAATTAAAAAAGAAAAAGCTATGACTAAGTTGAACTTTGACTTTGACCAAAAAGTCAAATTTTTCAAAAAGGGCTTGTCCCACACAATTTTTTGCGTACATTCCAATTTTGGAATCCGTTTATTTGTTCGAGACTCGGAAATTGTGCAAATTGTCAAATTTCCAGAAAGTTGACTTTTGCACAAATCTTGATCAAAAGTCAAAATTTTCAAGAAGGACCTGTCTTGCCCAATTTTTCGCGTAAATTTCGATTTTGGGGTCTATTTCTTCATTTGAGAATCTAAAATTGCTCAAATAGTGTGATTCTACAGTTGTTGGCTTTAATGTGAACTTTGACCAAGAATCAAGATGTCTGAGCAATGCTTGTCCTATTCAAATTTTCACATAGATTCTGATTTTGAAATTCGATTATTTGTTTTGGACTTGGAAACCACCTATCTGACCCACTTCTCCGAAGTACTAGCAGTGTCCAAAACTTAAGCTCCCAAGATCAAGATTTGAGATTCATCCACTTGGTCTAGATTCCCTTAGGATTATTCTCCAGACTTCATCAAGGCTTCCCTTTCAAAGTACAAATGAACTCTCACAAGTGTGTCTTGAACTTGAAATTACATTGGGTCACTAGTTCAACCTACCATTCCCGTTTGGTGCCTATCAGTCTCCAACCTACCATTCCCGTTCAGTGCTTACCGTTCTCATCCACCATTCTCACAAAAAATTCTCAACCACCATTCTCAACTACCCATCTACCATTCTTCATCTCTTCGCTATAAATAGAAGGGTCGGATTCATCAAAAACTCATCAAGAAAAACACACTGAATCATGAAATGAAGATTTGCTTCTTTTAAATTTTCAAGTCCTCCTTCTCACAGCCATTTCTCACTATGGCCTCATCATTCTCAACACTTAGCAACCAATATTGCTTCATAATCAGTTTGAAATCAACCCTCTCATGGTTCAGTAGAAACCCTCTTCACAACATCATTGTAGTTTTAAGATTCAAACAAATTTTGTTTCTCCCCTTAACGACCACATTTGTCCATAAAATTACTCATAACAAGGCTGGTGTTGTCGTTCCATGCTTCCTCAGACTTGGTTGGCCAAGAGATCCAAGTCCAGCAGAGAGACACCTGATCCTAAGCTCAGGGCTCCTATAGTCTCTCTCCAATTGCTTGGTCTTCCAGTAGAAGCAGCGGTTCGAAACAAACAGCAACTTGGCTAGTTTCTAAGACCAGAATCACAAGTTAGCTCCATCTTTCATTTTTCTATTCTTTTCCAACAAGTGGCAGTAGGTGAAGATGGTAAAAAGTGTGGGGATATCCTACAAATTGTCTCCCATCCAACACTTGAAACAACCTCCAAGGCACCAGCTCATCAGAAATCAGCCTTTGGTGTCGGTAAATGGTCGCCAAAGCCTTATTCCATGTCCCCACCAGTGTGGGACCCAAAGGTCATCATTGCTGGTACCTCAAAATACAATTTCTGGAATTATTCCAACTTAAAATTAGCTTGAAGAATTTTAGAAAATATACTTCTGAAATTACTTCAACTTAACGTCCATTGGCATGGTCCCATCACCCAGGCGCTATCTACGACTTGCCGTTAGACCTCATTCAGCATACCCAGAATCCATAAGCTTTCGAAATTACCTCAACTTAACTTGAGTGAAACAATGACACATGTGCACTTAACCACTTTCCCACATGTCCTCGTCGTAATCCAAAGCATATTCTTTCGAGATAACTTCACCAGAAGTTTTTAAAAACATGAGGCCAACCCCATAGCTCTGCATGTTATACCCAACCAACATCTTCACCTCTTCCCCATCTTCTACACCCTGTGATCGCCGCCAACGATCCAAAATTCTTCTGAAATTACCTCAGCTTAACCTCTGCTGAAATGATTCAATCTTGCAAGTACATCTAACTTCTTGCAAATAACTTTCAGCCTCACCAACCCACTCCAAGTACCATGGAACACTCTTTCAAAATTACTTCAACTTAACCTTTGCTGAGAAAGCTCGGTCACGCAAGTGCATTCAAATACTCGCAGACCCCTTTTCGATCTCATCAAAGCCTTTTATATGGGTGGGTCTACTCTTCGAAAATTATCTCATCCTGCTGAAAGCTCCACCACCTTCAACTACTTCACTTGAAGAGTCAAGTGTAAAAATCTGTTTTCGAAACTCATTCCCACACCACACTCCGAAACTGTGTGCGTGAACAAGTCTCAAGGGGGCATTTGTAGAGAGGGAAAATTTCCGACCTATCACAAGCTGACATGTCATACTACCAAGTCCACAAAATACAGCCAATTACAAAGCACCACGTATTGCTGCTAGGTTTTGCTATCACTACTCAGAAACCAACAAAAATTTGCCAAGTGTCATGCAAAAACCAATCACACATCAGCACGTGTAAGCAATGACACAAGCAGTCCAGCACATGTAAGCGATGACACAAGCAGTTCAGCATGTGTAAGCGATGACACAAGCAATCCAGCGCGTGTAAGCGACGACATAAGCGAGCCAATCAAGCTATGACATGTGTCACCAATCAGACTCTGCCACGTGTCGCTCATCCACTCCCAAACTCCTATAAATAAAAGCCTTCCCAAGGCATTTCAAGACATCTTGGGAAGGAGAGGAAGACATCTTTAGTTCAGAAATCCAGAAGCTCTGCTGGAATCAAGCCTTGAAGCCTCCAGGAACTTCAAGAACTTCAACTTCGAATACAAAGAACATTCGAAGCAAAATCATCCAAATCATCTTCCTAAATCTCAAAGGTCACTGGAATCAAGCTTAAAAGCTTCCAGAAACTCCAAGAAACCAGAAATTGGTGAAGCTCAACGGATCTAAGCCTCCAAAGCCCCGAAGAACTTCTGCCACAAACCTTCAAATATGAAGAACATTCGAAGTAGAATAATCCAAACTACTTGCCTAGATCTCAAAGATCACTAGAATCAAGCTCGAAAGCCTCCAGAAATCTCAAGAAATCACAAATCAGTGAAGCTCAACGGATTCAAGCCTCTAAAGCCCCGAAGAACTTCCACCACAAACCTTAAGACGAAGAACACACGAAAAACACGAAGAACGTGAAGAACAAAGGATTTCCAACAAGCTCATAGCTTGAGATTCATTGTAATTCTGTTCCAAAGATCTTCGATCCATTCTTCAGCCAAATTGAAGTATATTGGGTGTTCGAATCAAAATCACATTACTACAAATCCAATCAACAAGTCTTTTAAGGAGATCAAATCAGAGGATAACTCTTTTGTAATCACAGAGAATTTTACCAGACATTCATCAATATAAATTCGCATTTGTGCAACTATTTCACTTGTTCGACTTATTTCGAAACGAGAAATTTAGTCATCCACAATAACAAAGCCAAAGGACAACTCCACCCCAATTCACCATACTCATCCGCTAAGTCAAAACCATTCACAACACCATCAAAGCCTGGAGAAGAACTCAATAAAAGACCATTATTAGATTGTGAGCATGTCAATCCTTCAAGCTCCAATATTCTTATACTCAACGGGTCCATTTTCATCATGTAGTTGTAGAAGAAGTATTAGAGCCACAGCCAATGCACCCAAAACCCAGATGAGTCCTCTCTTTATACCAACAATCTTTTGTAGAGGTTTGGCTGAGGAGCTGGAGAAGGATCACAACTCTGTGATCAATCTCAATACTTGTAAAAGGCAGAGCACAAATCCTCCGGAAGCATTGGTGGTTGCTAAGTTTTATGCAATCATGGAGGCTGTTGCTGATAGAGTGGAGAAGCATAAGAATATCGGAGCACAACGTGACAACTGGAACCACCTGTTGCTAACATCTATTAATTCAATAACTCTGTCTGCTGCTATTATGGCTGGACTAGCAGCAATTGGAGGCACTGGTACACCTCTTGTGGCACTAAAGCTATCTTCTACCTTGCTATATTTAGCAGCCACTGTCATGTTGGTGGTGATGAACAAGATACAGCCTTCACAACTAGGTGAAGAACAGCGCAACGCTGCTAGATTATTTAAGCAGCTTTATAGAGAGATGCAAACAACTATGTCTCTCTACAAGTTGACTAATATAGATGTGATCAATGAAGCAATGGAGAAAGTTTTGGCTTTAGATAAGGCATATCCACTTCCTTTACTAGGTGCGATGATTGAGAAATTTCCAAAAACTGTGGAACCTACAGTGTGGTGGCCTCCAAAAAGACAAAGAAGATTAGAGAGACTTGGTGAAGAAATAGATGGGAATGGCTGGGATGGAAAGTTGGAAGAGGAAATGAGAGAGATTGTTGGGGTTTTGAAGAGGAAGGATGCGGCTGAGTACTTGAGGTTGAGTCAAAAAGCCTTGAAAGTTAACAAGATCTTAGCAATTTCTGGCCCTTTATTGACTGGCCTTGCGGCTTTAGGGTCTAGTTTTTTGGGCACTACTCATGGGGCATGGGCTGTGATGCTTGCAGTCATTGTTGGAGCTTTGGCAAGCGTGGTAAACACATTGGAGCATGGAGGGCAAGTTGGGATGGTGTTTGAGATGTATAGGAGCAATGCTGGTTTCTTTAGGCTCATGCAAGAGATTATAGAATCAAATATAAGTTTAAGAGAAGTTGAGAGAAGAGAGAACGGGGAACTATTTAAGATAAAGGTGGCACTACAGCTTGGCAGGAGTCTTTCAGAACTCAAGCATCTTGCTGCATTATCTTCTTCAAGAAAAGGGGAGGAGGCCATTGAAGAGTTTGCAAGCAAGCTATTCTGATGATATAGTAGTTCATTAATTTATTTGATTTTTTTTTTTTGGAGAGAAAATTTACTTGATAATTATGTGATCTAATCTTGTATATAATGCTACTCTTAAGTTTGGTAAACAATAAAATTATTTGGTAGGCATTAAAAATTAGTTCAAGTTACATTTGGTGTAACTTTAAGTTATATTATACCATTTAATATTTTTTTATTGGATGTGAATTTTAACAAATTAACAGTTGGATTAGATTTTCTTCTTATGCTTTACATGCATGCAAAATTTTAAGATAATTAAAGATTAATAGCCATGTTATTAATTAATTATTTAAATTCAAGTTTTAATAGTTTAAAATAATGCATAAAAGATGAGTTTATTGGTCGAATAGTAAATAACATCTGATTGGTCATAAAAATTGGCATGCATGTTAAGAACATATAAAAGATGTGGATTGAGATCAAGTGCAATATCGTAGACCGGATGCAATTCCTCTCAATGGTTGAGATTCAAAGTTTAAAAAAGCAACTTTCAATCTCAGTTATTGATTAAAAAACGTTAAGAAAAGTAAAAAGTGAAAAAATTTGTAAGAATGATTGGGGTTAATTGCACTCGGTGCAATACCAATGCTGGATTCTAATCTAAAACTGTAATCTAATGATGTGATTAAAAAAAAAAAAAAAAAAAGAAGAATTTAACAACAAATTATTAAACGGTATAATATTAGTTATGAATTTAACTTGGTATCATAGGTATATAAATATTAAAGGTTCAAGTTAAGAATAATGATGAAACGACGTAGTTTAGCGACATGGATAATTCTGTTAGAGGAAGTTTTTTTTTTCAACTCAGGTTACCATGTATATGAGAATAGAGCTGTATCTTTGCTTCTAAGTTTAATGAAATATTCAGTCAATTTGGTATGGTTGGTATCAGAATCATTAAGCATTTTAGATATTTCCCGTTTTCTATCTAAAACCCTCTAGAACCTTCTTGTTATTTTTTCTTTTTCTTTTTCTTCAACCTTCGAGCTTTTAGCTTCTTCAATGTTTTCTAACAAACTGATAATACCAATTCAACTCCTCCACCTAAATCTTGCTTTCACTTGCCTTACACTTACACTTGCAGGATGTTTTTTTGATGACGACTCAACTAAAAAGTTGTTTTCTGGATTGCTAGTTTAGGCATTGATCAAATGGTTTCTGAAGACTAATACGATTACCCAGCTTGTGTGATTAGTGAAGTTAGGTCGCCATCTCCCCCTCTCTAAACTTTCCCAGGAAGCCCATTCCTAATATTTGAAAGACTGCATTAGGATTTCACTACTTCAGCGATATGGTTGTAGACCATGGCCATTAATGGAGGAAAGGATGGGGATGAAGGTGATATGTGGCTATAGGGCTTCAATTAAATGGTTTAGGTGAAGATTGATGTGAGTACCTAACCTCCGTAGAGAAGTTTGGTCGCTATCTCTCCCTCTATCTCATTTGAGTGCGGTTTGAGTGGAAAAGATAGGGAAAAAAAAAATGAAATGTTACTTACATGGAAATGAAATAAAAAGATTGTGTATTTGCAAAAAATGGTTAGTTAACAAAATAAAAATCATGTTAGAGACCACAATATTCTTCACAACTTATTGGTTTCAAGTTATATGTGATGTCGCGTCACTTTCACGTTATTCTATCCACACTGTTCTTGTTGGTCCCGGTACCAGTAGTTCAAGTTAGGCTAACTATCTAGGTGATTCGTTCTTTTGGTTGACAATGCCGTTTCTCTTTTAAGCTTTTAGCTTACCACAGTCATTAATTATTAATGGATCTGGTTAATCACCTACTTATCAAATCAAATTTTACATATAGCAGAAAAGGCAAAGCATTGTCAAACAAAAGAACAAATATAATCCGATTAGCCTAACTTGGACTACTGGTACCGGGACCATCAAGAAGAATAAGATTTAACCATTTTATTCAGAGTGTAGATTGCCTTAGTTGAGGAACCTCTCTTTACTGATTTTGAGGTCCAACACAATCATATAATTTTGGACAGTGCCTATAATTGGCCATGGCCAAAACAAACAAGGATAATACGTTTACTTCTATGCAATAAATTGTCATTCAGAAGGCTGGGGATTGGCCTTTATTTTCATCCCATATGATATGACTACTTGTGAGAAATTAAAACTTTAGACCCCAATTCCAATTTTAAGCCCATTGTTAATTTGGTTAGCCAATTAGCATATATATATAGATACACAATTACAATAGCAAATCCCAATAGCAAACACAAGCACCCAAACACCACAAAGTGTTTACGGAAAGAAAAACTCAAAATTGGGCAAAAAAAACTCTATAGGGCCTATAGCACCAACCAATCCACTAATAAGAATAGTTGCAAAACGTTACACTTACAAACATAAATGGAAATGTATTCAACCTCTCCGCTCTTGCTTGAAACCTATTGCACCATCATTTCTTCTTGTTAACTACCGGTTTCTGCAGCCAACTGCAAGACCAATTATTTCTAATTCTTTTTTCAAAAAAATTATAGGAAGCTTTCTACAAATTCAATAATATCAGTTTCTAGATTCAAGACGAGCCAATGTATTATTCAAAGCTTTAAGTTATTAGGAGAGGTTCCACCATTACATAAACTCATATCATTTTCCATATTTATGGGACTAACGCGGCCTCACCTCTAAAACTCAACATCCAAACAAAGTTATTCTACTTACAATAATATAAAATATGATTGAAAAACCAACCTGGCGTAGGGTATCTGGGATTACTTCATATGTGACAAGCTATTATATGGTGGCAGACATCCTAGCTTAGTGTCAAACAGACTTTATTGGGAGGGAACTTGAATAATTGGCAGCCCATGTGAGAAGTTGCTTTCTCGATCTCGAAGCCATGGGATGGTAAGTCACCAGTTAAGCTCTCCATGTCTTCACTGATATAATGAGCCAACAAGTTCTCATCAGTTTACTAAGCACCTCTACCATCGTCATCATTGGTGGTAGGCTATTATATGGTGGCGACTGGGGCAGAGCTGGTTGGCCCCCTTGACTTTTTAAAATTTCCATTAAAAATAGTAATAACATTATAATTAGTGTTAAAATTTAAAGAAATGCTATGTCCACAATATTTTCACAACACTTTCAAAATAAATTCTAAGCGGCAGGTTGTTATTAGTAGGGCAAAAAATTAATTTCAGTGGTATATTCAAATTAGAATCAATAACAACTAACCACGTATGATTTGTTGTGAAAATATTGTGGACGTAACACTTTTCTAAAATTTACTTACAGCTCCCCTAATATTTTGGCCTTCCTAAAATTTAAATTTAATCTTTAGAAATTTGGTACAAAGACCTTTTTTTTTTTTTTTTTTTTTTTGAAAATACTAAATATTTTAACACACACACGGGGAGAGGGGAGAAGGTCTTAAAGAAACTTATAGTGGTGTATATCTAAAAGGGCCTAACTCTTGAATATACAGCACAGAGGTACAAAGAACCTAAAAGTAAATAACTACCCATTCTTTAGCCCATAATCCCTCCATATACAGTCGGCAAAACAATTTAAACAAATTCCATATATATAATGTTAAAAAAAATCCCTTATAAATATATAATTATGGTCCATGACATATAGTTTATTTCTCATTCTTTTCTGATGACAGTGAACTATGAATTGTGCAATCTAAAGAATTTATACGTCATTTAACTTTTCTTTTGGGTTAATTTTATTATTTGTAATTAAAGGAAGATAAAGACAATATAATCATTTTATTATTGGGACAAAGTTTAGCTACAAACTTAATTGTAACCCACTAAAAAAATTAACATAAATACATATTTTAAAAATATAACCATTAGATTGCATTTTTTTAATGTTGTTAACACACATATCAAATTTCGTGTCAATTAAATATTATTTATTATTCAATTTATAAACTTATTTTTTATACATAATTTTATACTACAAAAACTTGAAATTTAAACATTTAATTGATGACATAACTATGGATGTTTGATCTTTTGGAAATTTTGCAAGCATGGAAGATACCAAAAAAAAAAAAAAAAATGTAAAACAATAGTGGATTTGTTAGAATTCACATAAAATAAAAAGATATTAGATGGAGTTATAGCCTTAGGCTGCAGCTAAATTTGTAGCCAAACTTTGTTCTTACTACTACTATTACTATTATTATTATTTTTAATATTATTTATATTTATATTGATATTGATATTGTTATTGTTATTATTATTTTTTATGCGTGTATAAAAGTGGGGCTTAGTGTCAAAGTGGCTTCACATAGAGGGAACTTGGATAATTGGCAACCCATCTGAGAAGTTGCACTTACTCTTGATCTCAAAGCCACGAGATAGTAAGTCGCTAGTTAAGCTCTCCATCTCTTCGTACACTCTCATCAGCTAACAAATTCTCATCGCACGCTCTCTCATCAGCTTACTGAGCACCTTTTCCACTACCATTATTGGTGCCTTTTTTTTTTTTTTTTTTTTTTCACAATAATTTCTCATATACTTTAACGCCAGTTTAGTAACTACTTGTATTTGCTAACTTCCATCTCTATTAACGACTTCAATTTTAACAATTTCAAAAATATAATTTTCTTGTATTTGCTCACTTTTATCTCTGCCAATGACAACAATTTAACAATATAAAAAACTAAGCATTTTTTATTATTATAGAATACTAAGTATTTTTAACATACATACGTGGAGAGAGGAGAAGGTTTCAAAAATTAGGAATTCTTTTAAGTCAAATGTACTACTAAATACCCTGTAAAAGTATATGTGTTTTCTAAACTTTAAATTAAAAAATTGGACTGAACTCGATAAACCAAAGATTAATACCAAATTGGACTAAGGATTTTTTTTATCAGGAGTAAAAATGGGCTAACTCGATCTGACACATTTTAAAGTGATTTTTTTTTCTCACATTAGATCTAGATAGGATAGTACAATATATTCATTCTTAACAGTTTTACATGCACATTTAGTATTTATAGTGATTATATACGGTACCTAAAAATATTATGGTCCATGACATTTAGTTTTTTTCCCATTCTTTTATCATGATAGTGAACTAAATTTTGTAATCTTAAGAATTGATATCTTATTTAACTATATTTTTGGGTAATTTATTTTTTGTACTCTTGATATTGAAAGGAAGATAAAAACAATATAATCATAATCATAATCATATTATTATTATTATTATTATTATTATTATTATTGTTATTGTTATTGTTACTCTTTTTTCTATATGTGAAATAATATGGTCAACTTGTATCCCAATAAGCCCAACCCACAACTCAATATTAAAAATTGATATTTTAATGAAGAGGTGATAGACAATATGTTATAAATTTAATAAAATAACATAGAAGAATTTACATGATGGATCCCATTGATAGGTTGAAAATTCATAATGACTCCAAAGTTTTGGGACTAAATATTTTATATTGTTGTATATATAAATTATTAAAACTCCGAAAGCAGAGGAGCTTTTAGCTTTCCGCAGTCAGTGATAAATGGATCCGGTATAATCACCTACTTATCAAACCAAATTTTCTATAGCAGAAAGGGCAATGCATTGTCAATAAAAAGAACAAATCCTGTTTAGCTTAGCTTGGACTACTGGTACCGAGACCAGCAAGAAGAGTAAGATTTAAATATTTTATTCAGAGTGTGGATTGCCTTAGTTAAGGGAACCTCTCTTCACTGATTTTGAGGTCCAACACGCGCGCATATATATATATATATATATATATATATATAATACTAGTCGTAACCCGTGCGATGCACGGGATTGTTTTAAATCAAATGTTAACATGTTCAGGTTTAAACATTTCTCAAATTTCAATTATTGAAAGCTAAATTGGCTCTAATATAAGATGAAACATGTAATATTATGAAGTAATATTAAAAATGAGATAAATACAAATATTATGAAGTAATATATTACAATAATCATAATGTGCTCTTACATTTGGTTTAATAAGTATTACAAAAAAACCAGTAAATAGAATAAATATACAATTGTGCTTACATCTTCAAGCTTTATCCAATGCTTTTCAAGAATGTATTTCCTCCCTTTCTTAGGCTCTTTTCTTTTCTCAACTTCTTCAATCTACTTAATTTTTCGCCAAATTATTATCAAGAATAACACCAAATTATACCAATTCATCAAAGATTTACAATGTAAAACCAAAAACTCTTAATGTCAATAAATTTCGTAATAACCCCATCCCAACTATTGAATTATTAAAAAAGTTCAACATTTCTATAATCTTCATGAAAATAAGTTATAAATAGATTATTCACACACAAAAAAACTTCAATATATCCAAGTTATAAATAAAATACCAGTACGAATTGTGCTAAGGTGGAAAATGGTACTATCTTTTTCCATATATAAATACAACATGACCTGAGACCTCAAAAGCTTATGTGAAACATGTTTAAATTGTACTATATGGTTTTATTCAAACATTAAGAATACAAAAGCCAAAAATCTAGATATTATGGCATTTGTTTCAAGTTTATGCCAAACCAAAACTAAAGGCATGCTTGAGTGCAGTTCATAAAGGCTTTGTGGTTTGGTAGTGTTGTCAAAATTTGTGCAGTCTTCCAAACAAAAAAAAAATCCAAAAGGGAAAAAAAGGTCAAAATCTATGTGTTCTTCCAAACTAAAAAACAACCCTAAATAAATAAATAAAGATGCAGATGATATGTAAAAAGATGGGTATTTAATAATGAAAATTAAAAGGGTGTGAGTTAAAAGGGAAAAACCCTTGGGGGAGAATATAGTGATAGAGCAACCCTGCAAAACTATAGATGAAATGTATTTATAATCAAAACTATAGAGAAATAAACAATAAAAAAAAAATAGTCACAGTCACATGTTCATACCAAACAAAGGCTAGACTTGAGACATTGTAGTTCATGATGTTATGGTTGGAATGACAAAGACTACAAATAGAGAGTTAAAGCAAGAACTGGGTCTTTTAAAGGGAAGGGAAAGGTCTAGAAACCATAAAAGGTGTAGGTTCTAGGGTTTAGAAAGAAGAAAATTGAGGAATAAAATCTCACCTTGGGTTAAATATCCTACCTTTATTTTTTAGAAATGACAAAAACTGAATTAAACTAAATAGTTATTATTATTATTATTATTATTAATCAAAAGTGATAGAATTTTATTGAAAATATTCCAAGTGTATAGGTTCCTTAACTCCTTGGCATGATTAGCCAAAGCATTGTCTAACTTATTACACTGTTTAGAAACTGTCCTATAATATACATTTTCTGCATAATACACAAAAGCATGAATATGTTCTAACACATCTAAAATCTCCTTAAAGCATGGTCCCTGCAAGTGAATTAATGCCAGCAAATGTGATGCTCTCAACAGAGCCGTAGCAGCCATCCACAATGGGTCTTGGCAAGGAATTAATTCACCATGGGCTATATAGGAGAACCACGACTATCTCTAACAATATTGATTAAACCTACAAAATTCTTGGCTTTTGAAAAAGGTCAATGCCATTTTCATTTTGAATAATCATTTGAATAATAGTACTGACTTTATAGTTTTCTTATTTATGTCCTATATGCATAGATTTCTAAAAATATGGTAGAAGAGTAAATTGAAAACTGAAATGGGATGGTGAAGCTAATTTAACAATCCCAACTCCTGTAAGCTTTTATCAAGATCCAAGACAATTTCAATTCCTAATATCCAAAACAATTTCAATAACACCAAAAGCATATCCCAAAAATATACAAATCAAAGAGAAGAAACAAATTAATAGGTAACAAACACTTACAAATGGACCAAGGATCTTGTTCTGTTAATGCCATCCCTACAAAAACTCTCATTGCCTACAATTGCTCAATGGTGATCTCGCCTACTATATTTGCCATTTATTTTAAAAAGTCACAAATTCTGGCCAATAACAAATAAAAGTAGAAAACTTCTAAAAAATTCATTCAACCATTGCACAATGTAGGGATGTGTGATTAAATAATGCATATATAAATATATATATATATATATATATTTGTATGTTTCAAGAAGTTGCAAGGGTACCAAAAAAAGTAAAAAATAGTGATGCCAATATCACATTGCACAACTTATTATTGCTAGAACTACCAATATAGCAAAACAAAACTCTGTTGCTTATAGTTTGGATTCCAAACTTTTTAGTATGGATGGAGGATGTTCCACCACAACTTTTTTCTATATTTCAGGTTGATTTAGCCGATCTTTTTTAATAATTTTATTCAGCTTCTTTCTCAAAAAAAAAAAAAAAAAGAAAAAGAAAAAAGAAAAACAAAACTGTGACACTAAATATGAAAACAAACATAACAAATACAGCAATTTATTTATATGGTTATGCCCTCAACAACATAGGTTTTTGTTTTTACTTCAACAGGCTGCCTAAGATTGATCTTTTGTGTAGGTTGTATATGCCTGGAATCACTCACAATATTAAAAGACCACATAAAAACCCAAAACCCAAAATCCAATTTGCATTTAATTTTGGTAGAAAAATTTTGTGGGATATAAATTTAACTAAAGCAACAACTAAACCACAAACCCAAAAATTAATCATTCATATTCCAGATCCCATCAAGTTTCCTATCATGGGCTAACCACAATTCAAATAACACCAACTAAGAAGCCCTACAACCATAAATTCATTGACGCAACTTTGATAAGTATAGTTTACAGCTTTTGTTATGTTAGAGAATGAATAGAGCATCAAGCATAATTGTAATCGACCAATCAACAATTTTATCAACACAAATTAAGTTTGACTCCATGACATCTAAATTGTAATCAAATAGCACTAAGAAAAGAATTGGTCTAAGTCTCAAAACACTGACTAAATTTGAGAAAATATTATATAATAAAGAATTGAATACAAAACATTACCTTATGCAGCATCAGCGACAGAAGCAAATTGAGAGTGGTGATGGATTTGGCTGAGATTAGAGAGAGATGATAGGGTTTGAGTTTGAGCCCTAAGAAAATAAAAGAGAAACAAATGAAACAAATCAGAGAGAGATTATAGGCACTGGTTAGCTACATCCTCTGATACTGAGGTGAAATTTCAAACATGATATAATACCTCTTTTAGGCATTTTGTCATACAGATGCGTGCCTGAGCATATAGGGTTCGATAATTTTAATAATTTACTAACTATAAGAGATATTATGAGGTAAAAAAACAATTTAACATATGGTAATCAAAATTTAACATACCTCCACTTTTTGAAATTCCAATAGAAGGTTTATCAATTCCAAAGCTAGTCTTTGTTGCAACAATGCAAGAATTAGCTTGAGTTGGGTTTTGAATTATTGAAATTGTATTGTATTTTAAATACAACTATCGGTACCCTGCCTAAAATAAACCTAATTAAAAAAAGAAAAGGCTTTACAAATCAATGTCAAGCTTCTGTTCTTCCTAAATCAAAACCAATCAGACCACAATACCAAAACCTAAATCATATTTCCAAATTAAAAAAATATATATATATATATTTCCTCTGTTTTCATCATTAAGTAGGCTGCCTTTCTTCTGTTTGGTTTCAATTGAAAATTTTAAATTCAGAGAAAAGAGAAAGAGGAAAGCAAGCGTACCTAGGCATTGGGTATGGAGTTTGATTTTCAATTGAAAATAATAACAGGTAGAGAATGAATTGCATAATACATAGAGGAAAACCAAAAGATGTAGTGGCAGTGATCCGTGGTGGCGGTGGGAGAATCCAAGTTTGGGGTTTTGATTTTGGGGGAAGGAAAGGGTGAGTTTAGGTTTAGGGGAAGAGAAGAGAGATTTTGAAGAAGTATCGGTTTTAGGTTTAGGTTTTGAAGAAGTATGGTTTTGTAACATGTATTTGGTGGGGGAAATAATGAGATTTAATTTTTATTTTTAATAATGTTGACGTGAGTAAACGGGTTGGAAAATCAAAAAATATAAATCAAATAAAAAAAAATTAAATGCTGACGTGGAAAATTGTGGGAGTTTCAGAGGTTTCGGTTATATATATATATATATATATATATATATATATATATATATATATTAGACAGAGCCTAAATTTCCTTAGTTAAGTTTGCAATATGTGAATTGATCTTTCTAGATCTAATAAAATTTGAAATTTTCATGATATACATTTTTTCTTCAATAAAATGAATATGAAATCTCTCCATGGGTTTATATTTTTATTCAAATTTGTATTTCATGCAAAACTCCATATAGGTTATTTAATGAACGATTGTCAAAAATTCATTTAATTGTTTGTATTTGATAAAGTTTAAATTCAAAGATGATTTTTTTTTTTGAGGGGATAATTCTAAGATGACTATGCTTTGCCTTAGGTACTTTTGCACAAACTTATCATTGTAACTAAGTATCTATTGCTTAAGGCCACATGTGATTGTGGGTCCCAATTAGCTTAATTGGTAAAATTTTATTAAAAAAAAAATAACACGTGTAGTTTTTTTTTTTTTTTTTTTCTTTTTCAAAGCCTCCACATGTGATTTTTAGTATGCCAATTTTTTTTTTTCCCACAATGCCTATACGATTTAGAAACTCATATAATACAACCAAATACCAATAGTTCATGTGAGTTAACTCTTAAAAATATAAAAAGAAAATACACAATCCACTTGCAGCTAAAAAAGAATAAACACAATACTTTTCAATTAATAATTGGAGGGAAAATTAAAACACCACACAAAATTTATATATATATATATATAATTAAAGTAATTTACTAAATTTTTTTGGTTCATCTATAAATACTATATAACCGAAACTTTTGACTATTTGTTGAGTTTTTGAGAGTGTGCCACCTCAACTTGGCAACCTCCACAATTCTACACCTCATTTTTCAAAAATAAAATTATTTAATTTTTACTATTAACACACAAAACCTTTGAAAAACAAAATCAAAAACCCGAATATTACCAACCTAAAAACCCACGTAGTAAACCTTCTTCTTTCTCACTTCAGTCTTTATCTCCAATGATCCAGAAAACCCAATCACTGCTTTGATGTGCGCTTCTTTGCCTCTTTTTCTGTTCTCTTAATTCAAGTTTTTTTGTTTTTGTTTTTGTTTTTTCTTGCAGAGTTTCCACGTCTTCTTCTTCTTCCTTTGTTGTCAATGCTATGGCAAAGAAGAATCATGAAATTTATAGTACTAGGTTTTCTTTTTCCCCCTTTTTTTTTTGTATGTGATGTGCATTGATAATAACTTAATTTTGCATATTTATATCATTGTTAGAAAGCATTATCATAATCATGTTGAGTTAATTCATGCATTTTATGTTTGGTTTTGGAATAATGCTGAATAATCAATTTTGTACTTAATTGAATTTTATTGCGTGAATTTGTCTTTTGTAGGAGAATGGAATTAAATAAGTGGATTAGTGCAAAGAAAAAATGCTAATGGACTTTACTTTTACAAGGGCCATGATGAAGTTAAAGAATGTCAACCCAATTAAATTTAAGTCCAATTGGAGCAAGGAATCAAAGGAAACTTGCACCAAATCCAAGTCCAATTTGGATTAGGATTCCAGCCTGCACATCAGTCAGTATTTTTGGTATAACTTTCGGCTCAGACGTCCAATCCAGATGATTCAAGTTGGGCTGGAAAGTTAACTTAAAGGGCTACAACTTTTTAGTTTACCAAAAGTCTGAACTCTGATATTAAATGGGCCAAAATCGTCAGTTAAGTGAAGCTTAAAAATCTGGGATTTTCTTCAAACGGAAATTCAACTTGTAATAGGATTCCTTGACCTATTTAAAGGCTCTTTAGGGAAAAATTCAGGGAGGCTAGTGCTAGGGCTGGGGGCTGAACATGGAGAGTGTGGCTACCTCTTTGTTTTTCTTCCATGACAGTTAATTTTATTTTATTTGTCTAGTTTAATGTTTAGTATTTTATTTTTGTATTTTCTTTCAATTACTATGAGTAGCTAAATTTATAATTAGGGTTGAGCATGCTTTAGATATTTAAATAGAAGTTTTAATGATAATATTTTCCATGATAGCAAGATTGATTTCTAGATTATCATGCAATAGTTGGGAAAAATTAATGATCGTAAATATATGTTGATATCAATTAACAAGGTGGATTCCAAAACCTTCATTCCTTTCTTTAGATTGTTACATCTCTTTACTGCTTTATATTATATCTTTGCTTAGTTTAATTATTTGTTTAGTTTATTTAATTTCAAAACAACCAATTTTTATTAAACTAGATTAGGATTAATTTGGTTAAGATTTGATTAATTTTCCTATGTTCATTCAAGTCCCTATGGGTTCGACCTTGTTCTTGTCAAACTATACTTACTTTAAAATTTCACAATAGTATGCAATTTTTATTGGATTTTTGGTTTCCTGGGATTCTTCTATTTGGTTTCAATTCTGGGTTTGTTTTAATTTGATATATATAGCATTTTTGTCATTCTTCATTTTACATTGGTTTGGATTTTCTTTCTCCCTTTTTTGGTTTTGAAATTTTTATTGGATTTTTGGTTTCTTAGGATTCTTCTATATGATTTCAATTCTGGGTTTGTTTTGGTTTGATATATAGTGTTATTGTCGTCTTCATTTTACATTGGATTTCCCTTTCTATAAATTATTTTAATCTCTGGGTTTTCTTATATGATAGCCTATGGAATATTATGTTGGGGATTGCTGAACATGTGTTTGATAGAATGCTGGAGAACTATAACCATAGGTGTTTGTTATATGTTAGTGTGGTAGCAATGGTTGTAATACATGCATTTTTTGTTCATGGAATTTTTTAACCTCTTAACCAAACTTGCCTGTTTATGTGGTATCAAAAATACATAGGTACCTACAAAAATCTCATTCCATGTTTTTCAATTTTTAGGCACAAAGGAGCTTGCATAGGCCTTGAGAGAGAAAAAACAACCGTTGGTTTCATGGAGGTTGGTGTTGCTACAACACGGTACTCTTTTTTCTTTTTAAAATTCTCTCTTTTATAGAGTTTTTTTGGAAGTTTTGCAGCGATTCATGACTATTGTCCTACTATTCTAAAATAGAGTAAAAGATCATTCTCATTGATGTCCACTTTCATTAAGTGTTGTTTTTCTTACACGTACACAAGCTGCTTGATAAAATTCCTAAGTGATTTTTTGTTGTTATTCTAGAAGTCATAATACATGGAGAGTGTTAAGGTGGAAGATAAGTAAGGAATGTGATGCTGTGTTGTTGATTTAAACAGGGTGAGATGTGTTTATTGACTTTATTTTCTTAATGTCATTTTTTGTGTGATGTAAAAACTAAAAACATGACTGTCATTTTTTTGATGCCTTTTCAATTGAACCATGAAAGCTCAAATAGTGTGAAACACTTTAGCCAATTTAGACCCCCAATTTTAAATTACGGCTTGATTACTTTTACTTTAATTTAACTAAGTGCGAAATAAGAATAAATGAGTTGTAATAAAAAAAGGAATACTACTCTAAGGCATAAGCAAGTTCAATAAACAATGAATGTAAAGCTTAAAGAGTAGGGAAGAGAGATGCAAACACAAGATAACACCGAGACGTGTTATCGAAGAGGAAACTGAAGTACTCGGCGAAAAACCTCTTTGTGTCCCTTCAAGCCAAAATCGATCCACTAGTGAATGAAGTTGGAGTACATGAATATCAAAAAGACATTCCAAGCCTAATCTACCCAATGTACTTGAACCCTCCAAGTTCCTGCTACCAACGAGCTTCACGAAGCCATGTCTTCACTAGTTGTTTTGATCCCGCAATCAGCTCCAAATTGCATCCGCCACTTAATGGCTTCTTCCAATGCTTCCCATATGCACCAAAACTTCTCTCAACACTCAAATTGGGTGAGATAAGTGTTTGGGCTAAGAGGTAGGAGTAAAGGAAAACTTTAGAGAAATGGTGTAGATGGAGAGGTAAGAGTAAAGGAAAACTTTAGAGAAATGGTGTAGATGATTGTGGGTATACAATCTCTAACTCTCAAGTGTTTAGCTAAGGTTTTCTCTCTTAAAAGTTTCTTGGAAAAACTCCTTACAATTCGTGGGTAATGAGGGCTTATATAGTGTTGGTATAGGTATGAGAAAAAGCACACTCAAAAAGCTCCAGGCAGAGAGTTTCGCGGGTCACTCACGACTTGGCCTGAGTTGTAAAATGACTCATGAAATCCAGCCTAGCAAAGACTCTTCAAATTTCAGCATGTGCTTCTCACGTGGCCTTTTGCAGGTTGGCACTCGCGAGCTAGTTGCGAATTCTTTATCTTCACAGAATCTTCACAAATCTCTCACACACAGTCCTTATATTAAATCCCACAAAAATACATGGAAATTATGAACAAAAATACAATCAAATTTGACACGGAATTAAAGTCAACATAAAAACATAGTTGTAAATTACAACTTTACAAACAAGGATGGATTTTGTTTCTCCAACTTAAAATGAATGACTGGCTTTTATGTACAACACCTATTCTTTGAACTTGCTTTCAAGTTTCATATGATTATATTCTTTAAGAAAACATGTACATACTCCAAATTAAAAGGTAGACTCTAACTATTTGTATTAAAAATTTGTTGTTTTTTTACCTCCTGGAATATGTTCTTACATCCTTTATGAGATTTTGTGTTATCAAGATTTGCTATAACTCAGTTTGTTGTATTTTTTATAGTGGCCAAACTATTGAGTGTGTACTTTGGTTTCTGCAATGAAAATGATTGGTTTAAGATCTCTAAAAAATGGCAAGAATTATCTGCGAAATTGTGAAGTTTTGTTTAATGGTGGGGAAAAAAGTTTTGTGTTGGGCAGGAAGCATAGATAACCACAAAATTTCAGAGGGTGGTTAGAGATGATAACCCAGAATGGAAGTGGTGGCTGGATGCCGGATGGTATGGATGATATAATATATTAAGTAAATGTTTTGAGTTGTTGTGAGAGTAAATAATATTTTTTTCACTTTAACATTAGAGAAATCGTTGCATCAATAATAAATTTTATATATTATTTTTTATTAATATATTTTATTTTATTTCCTTCTTCAAATTTTGAGAGAGATGTTAGTAACTTCAAAGCATACACATGTAATTTCTTCGTTTTATTTTTTTCATATAAATTTTTATTCTCTCATTGTCACCATTATCAATTCATCATTTTTTTTTCTCGAAGTCATAATACATGTAGTGTTAATTCTGTGATTTTTCCTGGGTTGTCCTACCAATTGATTGATTTAAGTTGAATTTTTGAATTGAACAATGGGAGCTATCCCCAATTCATAAGCTTATTATTGTACAATCTATTTGTATTTTAGATTGAGTTGATCGTTTAAGAAGTGCATTGAAAATGGATTTTTTTTTTTTTTTTTTTTTGCTAAAAAAAGAATCCAAATTTTTGGGAGGTGATGCTTGCTATTGACACAAGTTTGAATTTTTTTGGAGGACTTTATTTTTTCTTCACTTAAACCGGCCTTCCTCCTAATTTTATTTATGGTTCTTGGTTGGATATAGCACTAAGAAATTTAAATAAGTCAAACTACACAAATTTGAATAGTGGACAACATTGAATATTGTCTATTTTAAGAAGGGATATATTATAACAAAATTAAGTCATAAAAAAGCAACATATTTTGTAAAATTATTGTGTTTAGTTTTTGAGTTTGAATTTTTTTTTTCTTAAAAATAATCCTTGGTAGGCTTTTATAGAGCACATAGCTCAAGAGCGGGGGTTATTCACAATATTGCATTGATGTTGCCAAAGCCTTGAAGCCCAATTTTCCATGTAAATGTAGATGATATGGAGGCAGTTGTTCATGTTTGTGAGCTTGGAACTGAGTGGCGTTGAACTTTCCACTGAGATGTGGTTGATTTAGTTTGTTATTGTCATTATAATATCTATGTAATGTTGTAGTGTAGATATTTACACACAAGTGTTATTTGATAATTACTGTTTGTTATGAGATTCTTCTCTCTATATTGGTCATTGTATTATCTTGATATTTGTTCCTTTTGGCTCTTATATTTTAACTTCATTGTGGTCATTTAGAGTTTTCTTATTAGCATTTGTATGATAGAGGAAGCTTTCAATAAATATTTTTCATTCTTTTACCATTTTTGCAATAATTGATACGGAGCAGATTAATTTTTCTTTAATGTTTGATTTCATTTTAAAATAATTTTAGTTCACTTTTGTTAAATTATTTTGTGAATCGCATGGGTTAGTGACTAATATTATATATAATGAAACAAATAAAAATGAAGTATATCACGTGGCAACAAATTAAGGGTTTTGTGATTGACAGGAGAAAAAAAAATTGTTCAAAATTTTAAGCTATGATATGAGATCTAATATATAAAAAATAAAAAATATTATTTCAAAACTTCCCATCTGTTATATGAATTATACCTATATTTATAACACAAAATTTCAATGAGTTTTATTGTGAGTAAATATATTTAACAAAATATATCATATACCTTTTCGTGTTATTATTTCATTTTCAGTTATTAAAGTCAATTGAATATAATAAAAAAATCTAAATTGAGTTTGACAAATATATTTGTCAAGTACTTTTAAAATTTTTTTATTACACAAGATAGAATTTCTACTCTAGCCTAATCTAAGTGTATATGTGTGTGAAGCTCCTTCCTATAGACTTGAACTTGGGCCCTTACCCCCCACACCCCACGAGCACTTATACTTCTGAAGTGACCACCGCATCAAGTGTGCGTGGTGGTATTTGTCAAGTACTTTCAAAGGAGTATGAAATGAAGAAAAAAATTCCCCAAAATTACCTAGTTTTCATTCATATATTTACAAATAAATAATTAAACATAAACTGTGCAAGGCATTCTTGGACGTTTAAAAGAAGCTGAAATTAACTTCAAATTTATATGATATAGAGAAAGAAAGAGAGGAAAGAAAAGGAAAATCTGAACAAGAGAAATAGAAATATGATGGTGCTACATATTGTGCTCTCTACTTCTGCAACTTAAAGACACAAGAAGATTTGCAATTTAAGGGAGGAGCAAGAAAGCAATATATGAGGCCCAAAAACTAAGAGTGACGCCGGTGAGTGGAGAGAGCAAGAGAGTGAGAACCATGTTTTTTTTTTTTTTCCCTTCTTTTTTCTTGTTTCGGTCACATATGCATTTACATGCCAAAATCCGATATTTTCTCTAGTATGATTGAAATGATTTGGTATGGGCCAATATTTTAACTGGCAAGAAACAACCACGTTTCTATATAAGTGGAGATATCAGAATGGTAAATACCGGTTGTATTGGCCTGTTCGGTATGAAATTGACTTCTCTTGTTTAAATTGTCTTCTCCCAACTAACGAATTATTTATATAAAAGAACGTTATTTAAGAAGCTTTCCACAGATTCATGAATATCAATTTCTGGATTCAAGATGAGCCAATGTATTTTTCATATAGTTCTATCTTAATTATGGTAGAAGCTTTAAGTTATTATAGGAGTGGTTCAACCATTACAAAAATCCATACCATTGTCCATATCTATAGGACTCTTAAGTCTAACGTGGCCTGACCTCTAAAACTCAAAATCCAAACAAAGCTATTCTACGTACAATAATATAAAACATGATTGAATACCAACCCCGAGTAAGGTAACTAGGATTGCTTTATATGTGGTAAACTATTTTATGGTGGCGACATCCTATCTTAGTGTCAAAGGGGCTTCACAGAGAAGGAACTTGGATAATTGGCAGCACATGTGAGAAGTTGCATTCTCGATCTTGAAGCCATGGGATGGTAAAGTCACCAGTTAGGCTCTCCATCTCTTCACTATTATGACACTCTCATCAGTTTACTGAGCACCTCTGCAATTGTCATCATTTTTTTTTCCCAATAACTTTCAGACAATTCATTGCCAGTTTAGCAACTTTTTTTTTTTTGTATTTGCTCCCTTTAAACTCTATTAACACCTTAATATTCAAAATTTGGAAGAGTTTGTTTTCTAACGAAGAGATAAAATATTCAATGAGGTTACTCCATTCTCCAAATCTCCTAAAAGGCTAAAAGTGCGTGGATTTTGTCTGGACTTGGAAAAATTGGACCCGGGCCTAATAACCCAAATATTAATAATTGATTTGACCCAAGATTTTTTTTACCAAGAGTAAAAATGGGTTGACCTGACTTGACTCATTTTAAAGCGATGTTTTTCCTACATTAGATTTGAATGAGACAGTACAATATATTCATTCTTAATAGTTTTACATTGACATTTAGTATTTATGGTGACGATATACCATACCTAAAAAAATTATGGTGCATGACATTTAGTTTTTTTCTCGTTCTTTTATCATAATAGTGAACTATGGATTGTGTAATCTTAAAAATTTATGTATTATTTAGCTTTTATTTTTGGGTAATTTTATCATTTGTTATCTTATTTGTATTGAAAGAAAGATAAAAAAATATATAATAATATTAATATTGTTATTGTTATTGTTATTGTTATTGTTAATTTTTTTTTGCCTGTAAAAAAAGAAGTAAAGCCGGTAACCCAATCAACCCAACTATTATACGGTGGTGATCGCAACATCATAGCTTAATAGGAAAAAAAAAGTGTAAAATTTATACAATTTTGCTTAAAAATGATCCAAATCAATTAGTGTGTAATTGTGTAAAAATTTTATAAGCTTGATATAGTAACTATGTAAATTTACATTGAAACTATTCATTTTGCATTTAATTTTTTATTATTTCTTTACGTATCCCAAGGCTAAGGAAGATGGTGGATGATGGTTGTTGTGTGTGAAGAGAGAGAGAGAGAGAATTAAAAAAAATCAAAAAATTGATATTATAATAAAATGAAATGTGAAATAGATGTAGAGTGTTTTCAAAAGAAAGTATGTAAAATAAAAAAAGTAAGTTATTATTCTAAAATAGACATAAAATTTTACGCAAGTTGATACGAATTAGTGTTAAATGGTCTTAATTAAAAGCATATTTGGATAATTGGAAAAATAATGTGAAAAACTGTGTTTTCGATCTCGAAAAAACAAGTTACTTGCCACTTAAAACTCCGTTTTTCTTTGCAGCGAAATTCCGCTTATTAGGTGATCTTCCCCTTCATAGAAATGATGAGCCGACAATTTTTCACCAAACACTATTGCCAATGCAGAGAGAACGTTCATAGCCATCATTGTTGGCACCTTTTCACAATGACTACCCATATAGCTCATTGCCAGTTCAGCATTCATTTGTATTTGCTCTATTTCAATTATGGTTCATCACTTTTAAATTTTTTTTCCCATTCTTTTATAATGATACCGAACTAAATTTTGTAATTTTAATAATTTATTTCTAATTTGATTTTTATTTTTGGGTAATTTATTATTTGTACTCTTGTCTCTATATATTAAGAGGATTCAGAAAATTAGTTATAACTTTAAAAAATGTCGAAAATACCCACAATCTAATTAGATAATCTTTATTCTTAAAAAATAAAAAATAGAGTTAAAATTGCAATTCAAAAAAAAAAAAAAAAAAAAAAAACTACCAGATAAAATTTTTTCCCTAAAAATTAGCACTCTCTCTATTTTAATATATCTCATGCATGTTTAATACATTTTTTTCCTAAAAACTAGCATATACTAAACCTAGCGGTTTACTTATTTTCAAATCCTAAGTTTTAATTTCTTAAAAATTTATTCCTGTATAATCTCACTAATAATAGAGAAATTCAAATTGAAAAATTACATTAAACTCAAAATAATAAAAATAGAGTCTCATCGCACGTACAGAGCGCGTGTGATGAGGTTAGTTTGTATTAAAAGGAACATATAGACAATATAGTCATAATATTATTATTATTATTATTATTATTATTATTATTATTATTATTATTAATGTTAATGTTACTGTTATTGTTAATTTATTTTTTTCTGCATGTGAAAAAATATGGATAACCTTTAACGTAATTAGCACAACCCACTACTCGATTGAACCACCCTGCTTGTGAGTTGTTTTTATTTTTATTATTTTTATCTAACCCAATCTGTTTTCCAAGTGAATTTTTTTAATGTTTAGAACTCTACAAAAACAACCCCAAAGCTACATGCATCACTTTTTGCGCTTAAATTATCCATTGTAAGATATTCGAGTTCCAGATTTGAGAGTTCCTTGCATAGTTGTAGCTAGTTCATTTTGACCTGTTAGAACAGAAATCGAAGCTCCCAAATTAGATATTTTTACTGTATGGTAATCATCCAAGAGTATGTTGGTGACTTGACATCACCATAAACAATAGGTGCATGGGTCTACTATAGAGTGCAAATAACTTAGTGCAGATGTTGTATTTTCAGCTATTCTTAGACAACTCTTCAATGATCTTAATAAATGTGACTTAATCTTATGGACATCTTGAGAGAGTATTCCACTTATGTTTATGTTGAAATTGCTAGTTAAGATTAGTCTAGTCCACGCCTCTCGGAATTGAGTGAGAGATATGGAAACTTCAATGTTGTATGGGTACTGATACAAGTATGGGTATGACATGATATAGTATACAAGAATATGACATTTTTTTTTGAAAAAAAATGGTATGACATGTTAAGGATACAATTAATTAAATTAATATTTACTTCTTTCTCAAAAAAAAAAAATTTAATATTTACTTTTGGGAATACTTTATATATTTTTTGACATAGTTTATATTTATTTTAGGTTTTGAAGTAGCAATAATAAAATGTTTGTACAATATAATTCAATTTATTAGATGAATAAGCTAATGTTAACAAATGGTTAAAATAAAAACTTTAATATGAAATAGAAATCTCCACATGCTCTAGATTACTTCATGTTAGGAATTAGTGATATTAATTATAAAGTAAAGTTTGAAGTGAATAACAATATTTCAGATTTCAAGAAAAAAAAAAAAAAAAAAAAAAAAAAAGAAGAAGCTTCCTTGAGAAGCCTCTCGAGTGTTTGTGTCATAGGTATGCCGCAAAGTGGCTCATTCTATGCGAAACAATTTGTCATTTCTTGGTCAGACACCTTAGCTTACACGCAAACATGTGACCAATCATAGCCATCCTTTTTGTGATAGTTAGATAAGATCGACGGGCCACATGCTTTGAAGTGGCATGATCCTTCCCGTCAAAATTCCATACCTATCGTCCCAAAACCTCTATAAATAGGCAAATTATGTTGGAGAACAATTGGATGAACAATGAAAGAAACAAAAATTGTAATGAACAAGCAAAAATTAAATGGCTCGGAGGCACAATTAAATCACTTTTTCTAGACAATATTTTTCCCCACACTTAAGTTGCTAAAAGGTTATTGCACGTTTATCCTCAAGATACAACAAAGTCTATTGGGTTTTACAAATAATAACTTTAAAGAAGACTCACTAAATTTCTAGCGTTACTAAGAGAAAATTAGAAGTTCAATTGACAATGAGAGTTGAAACCATATGACCAAATTGCACTTTTCCACCATAATCTTTCACCCCAATTACACTTAACCCCTTGAACTATTAAAATGCATGATTGACCATTCAAAGTCATATTTCTATTTCAATGTCCCCCATACCATTTATTTTGTTAAGTATGACGAAATTTAGTGTTGAAAGACCAATTTAGCCCCATCTCCAAAACATATGGCAAGGGAGAAAATTGATCTTTAAATACTTAATTCCATCAAATTTAATTGCAAAACAGTACGTAGAGGGTTAAATGTAACATATTTTTAAAATTAGAGAATCAATTGTGCATTCTAATAGTTCAGGGGGTTAAGTATAATTAGGTTGGAAGGTGTGATTTGTTACATGGGTAATCACTCCTTCCATGGGTAATCACAAATAAAATGTTATATTGTGGTGAAGCAAGTAGCATTATTTCAAGAACTGTTGACAAATATTAACTAGCAAGTAAAAAGTTAGAATACAACAACAAAAGAGCAAAGATGATGGGCCTTAAAATATGGAGTAATGTTAGGGACACACCCATTCCTACACCCAAATCCATACCCTACTTGTGTGTCAACTCTTGATTGAATTTTAACATTTTCAAGTACATGCGGTGGGCTCAATCCAATCAAAAGTTGACACACAAGTAAGGTGAGGACTTGGGTGTGAGAATGGATGTGTCCCTAAAATATGATAAAAGAGAAAATTATGAGAGAGAGAGAGAGAGAGAGAGAGAGAGAGAGAGAGAGAGAGAGAGAGAGAGAGAGAGAGGGAGAACCCAAGAAACACGTTGTAGAGAGGGAAAATTCCCGACCTATCACAAGCTGACACGTCACACTACCAAGTCCACAAAATACAGCCAATTACAAAGTGCCACATGCTTGCATTAGCTTTCCCATCCACTTGGCTTTTATAGAGGACTCTTAGGATCTCTAATATCCCCAAGTCTTGTTCTTAATGGATGGCTCTTTTTAGTTTATCTAATTTTGAACTGTGGGTTTCATGGGGAAGTGAAATTGTTTGGGTTGGTGTTGATTTATGTAATCTAAAAACTGGAGGTTACTTGTTGACTCTCCTTGAAGATTTTCATCCTAAAGAAACTGCTAAATTTGGGGGATTATGCAAGTGAGCATTTAATGATAGTGAATCCACCATTAAATTTTAGTCGGCATGAATCCATCATGAAATATGGAGTGAAATAATGAATTGGCAACTACTATAGAGCCTTTTTCTCCTTTTGACTCACACATGGTACATTTGTAGTCTCACGAAAGTGCATAAAAATCCTCCCTTGAACCCTCCAAACCAAATCTTGAAAATTTTCCCTAAAAGATATAAATTTTTTTTCAAGAAAGAAAAAAACAAAAAGAAAAAGAAAAAGAATAGGCCTTATCTTGCTTGGACTGTTTTGTTAATTGGGCTTTTACGTGAGCTTTTGTGGAAAATTGTTTCTCAACACACTAAACTCCTAAAATTGCGAAATGCACGATTGACCCTCTGATGTTATAACTTAAGAATAAATCACAAATCAGTTTATTACCTCAAAAAAGTCTTACGATCCGGTCTTTTTTTATAAAATAAATATTGTGATGTATTCAATAGATTACTAATCATTTACGAAATTGAAGTATGAAAAGTCTATCTTCGGGTGCCAAACAAGCAGGTTGGGAAAGTTCTTCACCAAAAACAAACTTATGAAAAGTCTATCCTTTTAATTAATTTATAAAGAACAACTTTTTGACATAATAAAGAACAATTTACCACTTAAGATTTGTTGTGAAAATGTTATGGACATGACATTTCTCTAAACTAAAACACATTCCCCAAAACAAATCAAATGAAAAATCAAAAATGGAAAATCCAAACCTTATATATTTATTATCATAACAGCAGGTTACATAGGAAAGGCACGGGAGGTAAAAAACAAAGAAGTCTTTCAAGCTCAAAGCACAATGAAATAATTATCCAAACTTTTAAATGTTCCAGAGAAATAGGTATTACCGGCCTTCTCTGAGAGCAAGGCTCAAACCAAAACCAATTCACAAATTTTTGACACTCTAGGGAGCTTTAATAGCTGTTCACAAACCTTCTCCTGCTTCTCTAAGTCTCCTACCAAACAGGATATAACCATTTTGTTCAACGCTAATGCATTCTTGAGTAAAGCCTCTACCCTAGATAGATCTCCATCATTACCATGGACTTTAATGCACCTTGAGCTGTGACAAGAAGCATGGAGGCACTGGATCCAATGGATTAAGCTTGTATCTAGTGCATCAGTGCATTGGACGTGTTACACATTTCTGAATTCCAACGTGTCTAGTGCATTACAGCATTGGACACAAACCGTATCAGGGTCCAATATCCTATGAACCTTTTCACAATCTGAGGACAGACTGATTCCCCAAATTGCCATTGCAAATTAAATGCTTTAACCATCGCAGTAAATAAGAAACAACAATATGGAACCGAAACAGATGCACAAGTAACACAATAGTAAACAATGTAGTGCTGATGAAGTTACCATAATAAATATCAGTGTCTTTAGACGGAGATTTTTGCAATATCTCCATCAATGCAACAGAGTTAAGATTTACTGACCCCCAATCCAAGGTCAAATCCAGCAAATTATTGAACAAAGGAATATGAGATAGGGACTCCATTGCATATATTAGAGCCTAAGAACAGGATAAACCAATGCATTATAATTAGGAGACTTATGTGGAACAAAGCCAATATAAAATTAATTTGAACTTATGGCGTCCGCTCCTGATAATAGTTCTTTATCAGACCAAGACACCAATCAATTTTTGATGTAGGCAGAGATTGAACCCCAGATCTCTTAGAAAAATTGATATATTTATTAAGATGATGATTAAAAATATGAAAAATATGTTCCACATATTAAATAGGGAAAACTACAACTTATCCACTTGTGGTTAGAATTAAAAACGACCATAACACATCTCAGTTACTTAATTCGAAGTCCCACTCAAATTTTCCACACATCCATTCAACCAACTTCTAAATGAACAAAGATAAACCCAGAATGCAAAACTCAATGTCGTTCCATTTCCCACTCTTTCCCAACAACTATCAACTTTAACACCTAGATTCCACAACTTAAAAACAACCGTAGTATATCTCAATTATCAAGTCCAACTCAGATTTTCCACAACACCCCCCCCCCCCCCCAAAAAAAAAAAAAAACAAAATACCTAATATGAAAATGACCAAAATCATAGCACACAAAACCATTCAATCAAGCCCAAAGCAAATAACTGTTACTCTCCCTTGTATTGTTATGGTTTCCAAAGAAAAAACAAATAAAAAGTAAAAACTCAAAATTCAAAATTCAATTTCACTCCTTTTCCAACACTTTCCCAACAACCAAACAAGGGAAGAAAAAGTATGGAATGCCAGAGAGAGAGAGAGAGAGAGAGAGACTTTGGAGCGAAGGTGAGAAGAAGTGGTCAAATTAAAATGACACGAAAATTAACAAATTAAAGAAAAAAAAATGGTGTTTAGGCATGCGATTATGACCTGTATGGAAGAGGAGGGGAACTTGAAATTGATAGGTACCAAATTGGAGAGTGAAATAGCGAGAGAATTAGTGTTGGGTGGAACTTAGCCGTGGGATTGGACTCTAGATCATGGTAGGCCAGGTGTGGGTTTGGTGGTGTGGTGGTAGTCCTAGTTGATGATTATATCTTGATAATCAGTTTTAGGGTGGAGGTCAGCCGTGAGTTTGAACTCTGGATTGTGGAGAGAGAGAGAGAGAGAGAGAAGTCTGGGCATTTTCCTCTTTGTTGAATACCAAAAATGTAGCTCAAGTGGCTGATTTGATGGTAAAAGTTGATGTTTAAGTGACTTTTGTGTTCTATTGGAGTTCTTGAGTCAAGGTTTTAAATTTTTATTGTCAGGTTTTTCATGTTTATAATGGAGAAAGTGAGGAGGTGGCTTACGGAACCCTAATAGAGTAGGCCTTAGGTGGGTAAAGTGCCAAATTTCAAACCACTAGTATGCAAAAAAAAAAAAATTTGGCCAATAAATGCACATTTATTATTGGCTTTGGTGGATGAATTGCAGATGCTTCATTTTGATCTTGTTTACGTTAATTTGTTATGTTTTTTTATGTCTATAACAGAGAAAGTGAGGAGGTGGCTTAGGGAACCCTAACATAGCAAATCTAAAGTGGATAAAATACAAAATTTCAAACCACGGGTAAGCAAATTAAATGCATATTTATTTAAAGCTAATATACCATTGACTTTAAGTCACGATTTCAAACTAACAAATGCACATTTCAAGCTAATAAAAGTTGCTCAGATTTGTTGTTTTAAATGCACATTTATTATTTATCATGATGATATACCATACCTAAAAAACATTATGGTCCATGATATATATTTATTTATTTATTTTTCGTTCTTTTATGATGATAGTGAGCTATGGATTGTGAAATCTTAAAATTTATGTATTATTTAACTTTAATTTTTAAGTTATTTTTTATTTTTTATTTTATAAAAATATGAAAGCAAGATATAGACAATATAATCAAAATATTATTATTGTTATTGTTATTGTTATTTTCATTGTTACTTAATTATTTTTCCTGGACGCGAAAAATATGAGTAAACCCGTAATCTAGTCAACCTAATCCACAACCTGATCAACCCACCCCACCTGTAACTTGTTTTTCACCCTACCCGACCTTACCCAATCTATTTTCCAAGTCTACTTTTGTCTTGTTAATAACTCTACAAGAACAACCCCAAAACCACATACATCAATATCTCAGATAAAAATCCCTCAACCTTCTCCACCATCATTGCCATTAGCCCTCCGTTTGGTATCATAACTCAATTGAAGGCACCTAATACAAAGTGGGTGCCATATGCATCACTTAAGAAGCCCATCAGAAATACTGAGGCCAAAACCAATATAAGGTATCGAAATCAATATTCGGCTTATCTTCTTCTTCTTTGAAGTTCAAAATAGGGTAAACTCCAGATTTGTCACTGAGAATTGGGTAGACTATCTATGATTAAAATATGATCGATACAATAGCTAGTACCATCCAACATCCATAATTTATGATTCTCGCTGCACTAAACCCTATTTGACTAATGCATAAATGTTAGTCCAAAATAATCCAAAATCTTTGCAAGCTCGCCAAAATCGATAGATGAAAGGCTGATACCGCAAAATATATGATGGCAATATTGATATGTGTCACTTTGCCTCTGACTTGTAAATTTATATATTGCACAGGTTTTGACATGGGTATGGGTACAAGTTTTACAAACACAGTTGTCATATATAGCAAGAATTTTCAAGCAAAGTCCTAATGCCCATCTAATTTATTTCAAAAAGAAATGAAATTTTTTATGTGACATAAGTTTCATGACTGTTTTAACTTCTGTCCTAATGTTTATGAGCCTATCTATTGTATTTCAAAAAGAGAAAAAAAAATATATTGTGGCATAAGTTTTACAAAGGTGTCAATGTCAACAATGAAAACAACAACAACAACAACAACAATAATAATAATAACAACAAAGTAATGCAAATCCATAACCAATAACCAAAAACAAAAGAAAAATATGGAAGACCTTCAACCTCTATAGGAAGAAGCCCAAGTTTAAAAACCCCATTAAAGTATTCAACTTTTACCACAATAAGACACATAACCAATAAAAATATATCAGTAAGTATATGAAAAATTGACAATTGCAATCAAATTCAAAAATCAAAGGGAAGAACACGTTAGTCTCACTATTCATTGGACTGTTTCTATAAAGAAAAATTTAGAGCAACAAAAAAAAAACAAAAAAACAATTCTTTCAAAAAATCACATGCCCAAACCTAATCCTAAATCAAAACAAATTTAGATAAAATGCCCAAGCATAAATCATAGTTAACTACATCATAATCTAGATAAAAAAATATATTATATAAAAAATAATGCCACAACTACAGGGAAAGCATTCAAGTGCTTCTCGTCATCGACTCTGCTTGCTTTATAGATTCACACAAAAGACATAAGCAAGAGGGAAGCAAAAGTAGGCAACAGAGCAAGCATCAGAATGAAAGTGCTCGGCTTGTCCTTGCAAAATATTGCATACGCTTGGATAAAAAATACCGATAACGGTGTGAACCGCAAGATGGAGGGAGACCAATTGAAGTGGAGAGAGAGCAATATATAATGATTGACCTGAGGTATATACAGATTAGAAGATAGATGGATTAATGATTGATCTGAGGTAATTTGAGACTTACATACACTGCCTTAAGTGTCGTACATTTTGTTTTTTTAATTGAATTCAAACACTTGGATTCATTAATGATTGACCAATAAAACACAAATAATGTTTTGTTTTCTATGTATAATTAAATTATCATTCCCCCCTAAGTTTATCTGGGATGATAATAATTCATTATTCTTAACAACCTGACCAGCTTTATATGCTAGCAATGTACAAAAGCTAAAATCAACGATTACTTATCAGCTAACAACAATCAGGTGCTTTTCAGGGGGAAAAAAATCAGATCCTATAATCATGGACTCAAACTAAAATAAAGGAGCAAACAACTAAAGACTCCGTTGGATAAAACATCCTAAGTACATTCTTTTTTGTTTTTTATTTATTTAAGTAATGTTGATGTGGAAAATTGTGGAGAGGTCAGAAGTATATATATATATATATAGATGATTTAAAACACACTTCACTAGTTAGTTCCAGATTCGAGAGATATGAAAGCTAACAAAATTAAATTCATGATCTTTAATAATATTGAAGTGGATTTTTTTTTATGGCAAAAATAAACTTTTGGTCCCTACATTTTGGGCCGATTCCTATTTTGGTCCTCATTTTGATTTTGTCACTATTCTAGTCCCTAAAATCAGAAAATCAATTTTATTTTGGTCCCTACCATCAACCCACTAACAAAAAACTCTTACGTGGTAGACGGAGTGCCTTGCTTGCTAACATGGCACTGATGTATCCATTAAAATATTATTAAAAGAATTTATTTGGCATTTTTAAATACCACATCAAATTTAAATTAATAAAATTTTTTAAAAAAAAAGCTAGATTTCTCAATTTTAATTTTAACTTAAAAAAATAAAAAACAAACAAAAAATTTATTTATTTTTAGTTTTAAAGATTGAAGCTCTCTGTCCACCAAAAATATCTCTTGGATCATTGGTTGGGTAAATAAAGAAAAGAAAAGAAAAGGAAAGAAAAACCAAATTCTCATCTCTTACTCTCTCACACACACACAAACACTGAAAAGAAGAGTCTTTTGTTGTTGAACCCACGATGAGCTCTCCCACTCGTTCCTAACATGAACACCTCTTTCAGTCTCAAGACCTAAACAACATGACCACTCAAAATGAAGATCAAGAGAACCCACAATCTCATGATCCCTAATCCCGACAAATCTTGACCCTTAAAATTGAAGAGCCACAAAACCCATCCCACGATCAAACCCCAGCAATCCAAGATGAACCAACCGCACTTTTTGAGTTGGTTCGTGTTAATCTCAACCATGCCAATCTGGCTCGGGCATTAAGGTTGCCTTTTTCGATGAAGAAAAGCGCCGCCGCTTCGATGGTGGAGGTGGACTCACTAGGGTCGGTGAAGGAGATTGGGTTTGTGGAGGATTTGGTGTTCAATTGGATTCTTTTACACCACGCACTACCCAAACTCTTTAATCTCAAAATCTCATCTCTGCTCAAAACCTTACACCCGATATCGACCAACAATGAGCAGATCAAGAGGCTAATCTTCGTGGTTTTGATCATGGAAGCCATGGGGTCTTGATGCGGAGAAAACAATGGGAAAAATTTAGAGTCTTGCTGGTGGGTGTTGTGAAACACGGATTGGTGGTTGGTGGCTGTGGTGTTGTGAATCCTAGGTAGTGGTGGTTGTTGGTGTGGGTTGATTGGTTTGTTTGTGTTTGGTCTCTGTTTGGTCGGTTGGGTCCATCGATGATTTTGGCTTGGGTTGTGATTTAGGTTTCATTTATGTTTGTTCTCTGTTTGTGATCTGGGTCTCTATTTGTGTTTGGTCTCAGTTTCTTCTTTTTTTTGGTGTGTGTTCTTGTGATCGGGGTCTCTATTTGTGTTTTGGTCTCTGTTTCTTCTTTTTTTTGGTGTGTGTTCTTGTGATCTGGGTTTGAGTTCTTGGTTATTGGGATTGATTTGGGAAGAACTTGAAGAACAAGTTGCAATGTTCTTATGAAAAATAATGAAAAGTAACAAAATTTTTTTAATTAAATTATATTTAAGGTTTTTTTTAATTTAATTTCTTTTTTTAAATAAATTTTCTGACTTGGCTTTTAAAATGCTGATGTGTCATTTGAAAATGCCAAATAATTTTTTTAATAATATTTTAATGGCCATGTCAGCGTCATGTTTGCAAACAAGGCACTCTGTTTGCCACGTTAGAGTTTTCTGTTTGTGGGTTGATGGCAGGGACCAAAATAGAATTGATTTTCTGATTTTAGGGACTGGAATAGTAGCAAAATCAAAATAGGGACCAAAATGGGAATCGATCCAAAATGTAGGGAGCAAAAGTGTATTTTTGCCCTTTTTTTTTTAATTATTTACGCCCATGCATTATAAAAATACTTAGAAATGAACCTATAAGTGTGATTCCTGATAATGTCGCAAAGTGATCCACTAATTTAGTAGCTACATATGATATGAGTTTTTAGCTCACAAGATTTTGACCAATTTAGACTATGGTTGCTACTAAAAACCCATATCATTAAGTCAATTTGACATTGTTATTGTTTTTTTTTTTTTCTAGATGTGAAAAAATATGAGTAAACTTGTAACCTAATCAACCCAATCCACAAATTGATCGATCCACCCTACTTGTAACTTGTTTTTTACCCAACCCAACCCTACCCAATCCATTTTCCAAGTCTAGTTTTGTCTTGTTAATAACTCTACAAGAACAACCCCATACATCAATATCTCAGATGTAAGAAATTGAAGAGTTATGGGTTACAAATTGAAAGCTCAATTAGTGTGAAAACATTAATGCTTGTTTAGACCCCTAATTTTAAAATTACGGCTAGATTGCTTTTACTCTAACTTATCTAAGTGCGGAACAAGAGTAAATGAGTGCAATAAACCGGTAACACTACTCTAAGCCATATGCAACCACAATGAGCAATAAAAGTAAAGCTTAAAGAGTAGGGAAGAGAGATGTAAACACAAGATAGCACCGAGACGTGTTATTGAAGAGGAAACCGAAGAACTAGGCGAAAAACCTCTTCGAGACCCTCCAAGTCGAAATCGATCCACTAGTGAATAAGTTGGAGTACATGAATATCAAAAAGGCCCTCCAAGCCTAATCTATCCAATGTACTTGAGCCCTCCAAGCTTCTGCTGCCAACGGACTTCTCAGAATTTTGTCTTCACTAGTTTTCCGGATCTCGCAATTCAACCTGATTGCATCTGCCACTCAATGGCTTTTTCCAATGCTTCCCAAAGGCACCAAAACTTCTCTCAACACTTAGAATGGATGAGGTAAGTGTTTGGGGTAAGAACCTCTCAAGGATGTATAGATGGAGAGGTAGGAGTAGAGGAAAACCAAGAGAAAATGTGTAGATGATTGTGAGTATGACAATTTCTAACTCTCAAGTGTTTTGCTAAGGTTTTCTCTCTGAAAAGCACTCCTTACATTTCATGGCTAATAAGGGTATATATAGTGTGGGTAAAAAATTTGGTAAAGCACTTTTTCATTTTGTCAAATAAAGAGTTTCGCGGGTACCTCACGAGATGGCCTTTCTCGTGAAGTATTCAGGAACTGGACAGGCTGGCATGACTCTTCAACTTCTAGTCATGTGCTTTACACGTGGCCTTTTTGCGGGTTGCTTTACTTGCGAGCTTCTCGCGAGCTAGTCACGAATTGCACTAATTCTTCTTTTGAAGCTTGATTCTTCACCAATCTCTCACACTCATCCCTTACAAATAAACCCACATAAATACATGGAAATGATTGAATGAATTACAACCAAATTTGGCACGGAATTAAAGCCAATAAAAGCTAGTTGGAAATCACAACTTTACACAAATGATGATATATAACCCACTAACTTTTTTCGTTGTATTTAAATACCCATTAACTATACTTATGGGTTATACAAATTATTAAATTGACAGTTTTTTTTTTTTTTTTTTTTTTGACCTTTTGAACTCAAAAGGAAGTAAATCACAGTATTTTTTATTTTGTATTCATTTTTCCCCTAAAACTTAAATAGAAATGTCAATAAATAGGTGTGTGTATCATAAAAAGAGTAGTGTATTTAATTCTATCTTAAATCAACTTCCGGATGATAATAACTCAGTTATATGCATTTGATTTATAAGCATCCTCAAATAATCAAGAGAAAAATCTAAGGGATCATTCATATAATGTGCATGACAATGGAATGATTAACCCACCAAAAGAGAAGCTTGTTTAAAATATATATATATATATTTATATATATATATATATGTAAAGTGGGATCCATAACACCATTCTTTCAAATCAGCAAGAGATAAGAATGTTTTGGATTACATATACCCAAGAAATCAGAATAATCACTTACGCACAATAAATCTATCAATAAGTAAAATCTTGTAACTTAATTGACATTTTTAGTATTTCCAACAAATACGTATAGAGTTTAAATCCTCCTCTTTCAACTATCAAATTATTTATTAAAGAAAAATTTATATAAGAAGCTCTCCCCACAAATTCATGAATATAAATTTCTGGATTCATGACCAGCTGATATAGTTTTCATATAGTTCTATATTAATTAATGGTAGAAGCTTTTAAGTTATTAGGTGAGGTTCAACCAATATACATAAACTCATACCAATGTCCATACTCTAAAGTGACAATGTTATGGAGAGCAAAAAAGTTCTCATCGGACACTTTCATCAGCTAACTGAGCAGCTTTGCCACTTCTATCATTTGTGGCTTATTTCCCATTTAACTATGAAAACGTAATTTGAAGAAGAGGGAAAATGATGAACTATTGGAAGAAGAGAGAAATACAGAGAGAGTTGATGAGAGAATGAAAAGTTGATTTTTATTCACATTTCCAATTACAATTACAGAGTGCTCTGTTTATATTCAATTAGGAACATGGATATTTCATAACTGAATCTGTTATGATATTACAACACGTGTCTCAATTCTATCATTAACTACACTTATCAACACCGCATGGTTTGGGTTTTATGTCAGTCAATAATGGCTCAATTGAGTCAATACACTGTCGGTTGGTATAAACTGTTTATAAACAGTGAACTCTAATACGGCACCGTTTGACTGAGAATTAAGTGTAGACTATAGATCTGTTAAAATGGCATCATGTTTTGTGCCTAATACGGGACCGTTTATGTCATTCTTATTCCTTTATTTGCTCCATTTCAAATCTATCACCCGTTGATTTCTCCAAACCTCAGTAAAATTGTAGGGGTTTTTTTTATAGACTTGGCAAAATTGGACCCAGACTTGATAACCCAAGGATTAATACCCAATCTGACCCAAAATTTTTTGAAGATTAAAAACAGGTCAACTTGACTTAACCTGTTTTAAAGATATTTTTTTCTCACATTAGAATCAGCGGGAATAGTACAATATATTCGTTCTTAGCAGTTTTAAATGCACATTTATTATTTATGATGATGATGATATACCGTACCTATTCCGTTCTTTTATGATGATAGTGAACTATGGATCATTTGATCTTAAATTTTATGTATTATTTAACTTTTACTTTTGAGTTATTTACTATTTTTTTCTTTTATTTGTATTGAAAGGAAGATATAGACAACATAATCATAATATTTTTATTTTTATTGTTATCAGCATTGTTATTGTTATCTTATTGTTGTTGTTACTTAATTTTTTTTATGTAAAAATAAAATGAGTAAACCTGTGACCCAGTCAACCCAATCCACAACCTCATTGACCCGCCCCAATTGCAACTTGTTTTTTACTCTACCTTTGTAATTACAGAGAATTGTACCACACAATCATCAATACAAATTCGCATTTGTGAAACTATTTTACTTGTTTGATTTATTTCGAACTGAGAAATTTAGTCGTCTACACACGTTTTGGGCATTTTGGCCCTGGCTGTATTTGACTAAAAAACGTTGTATTTTGTAGGATGATAGTAAATGAAGATATTCAATGTTGGTGAAGCTTGCATTAGCTTTCCCATCCACTTGGCTTTTATAGAGGACTCTTAGGATCTCTAATATCCCCAAGTCTTGTTCTTAATGGATGGCTCTTTTTAGTTTATCTAATTTTGAACTGTGGGTTTCATGGGGAAGTGAAATTGTTTGGGTTGGTGTTGATTTATGTAATCTAAAAACTGGAGGTTACTTGTTGACTCTCCTTGAAGATTTTCATCCTAAAGAAACTGCTAAATTTGGGGGATTATGCAAGTGAGCATTTAATGATAGTGAATCCACCATTAAATTTTAGTCGGCATGAATCCATCATGAAATATGGAGTGAAATAATGAATTGGCAACTACTATAGAGCCTTTTTCTCCTTTTGACTCACACATGGTACATTTGTAGTCTCACGAAAGTGCATAAAAATCCTCCCTTGAACCCTCCAAACCAAATCTTGAAAATTTTCCCTAAAAGATATAAATTTTTTTTCAAGAAAGAAAAAAACAAAAAGAAAAAGAAAAAGAAAAAGAATAGGCCTTATCTTGCTTGGACTGTTTTGTTAATTGGGCTTTTACGTGAGCTTTTGTGGAAAATTGTTTCTCAACACACTAAACTCCTAAAATTGCGAAATGCACGATTGACCCTCTGATGTTATAACTTAAGAATAAATCACAAATCAGTTTATTACCTCAAAAAAGTCTTACGATCCGGTCTTTTTTTATAAAATAAATTTGTGATGTATTCAATAGATTACTAATCATTTACGAAATTGAAGTATGAAAAGTCTATCTTCGGGTGCCACTGCCAAACAAGCAGGTTGGGAAAGTTCTTCACCAAAAACAAACTTATGAAAAGTCTATCCTTTTAATTAAATTATAAAGAACAACTTTTTGACATAATAAAGAAGAATTTACCACTTAAGATTTGTTGTAAAAATGTTATGGACATGACATTTCTCTAAACTAAAACACATTCCCCAAAACAAATCAAATGAAAAATCAAAAATGGAAAATCCAAACCTTATATATTTATAATCATAACAGCAGGTTACATAGGAAAGGCACGGGAGGTAAAAAACAAAGAAGTCTTTCAAGCTCAAAGCACAATGAAATAATTATCCAAACTTTTAAATGTTCCAGAGAAATAGGTATTACCGGCCTTCTCTGAGAGCAAGGCTCAAACCAAAACCAATTCACAAATTTTTGACACTCTAGGGAGCTTTAATAGCTGTTCACAAACCTTCTCCTGCTTCTCTAAGTCTCCTACCAAACAGGATATAACCATTTTGTTCAACGCTAATGCATTCTTGAGTAAAGCCTCTACCCTAGATAGATCTCCATCATTACCATGGACTTTAATGCACCTTGAGCTGTGACAAGAAGCATGGAGGCACTGGATCCAATGGAGTAAGCTTGTATCTAGTGCATCAGTGCATTGGACGTGTTACACATTTCTGAATTCCAACGTGTCTAGTGCATTACAGCATTGGACACAAACCGTATCGGGGTCCAATATCCTATGAACCTTTTCACAATCTGAGGACAGACTGATTCCCCAAATTACCATTGCAAATTAAATGCTTTAACCATCGCAGTAAATAAGAAACAACAATATGGAACCGAAACAGATGCACAAGTAACACAATAGTAAACAATGTAGTGCTGATGAAGTTACCATAATAAATATCAGTGTCTTTAGACGGAGATTTTTGCAATATCTCCATCAATGCAACAGAGTTAAGATTTACTGACCCCCAATCCAAGGTCAAATCCAGCAAATTATTGAACAAAGGAATATGAGATAGGGACTCTATTGCATATATTAGAGCCTAAGAACAGGATAAACCAATGCATTATAATTAGGAGACTTATGTGGAACAAAGCCAATATAAAATTAATTTGAACTTATGGCTTCCGCTCCTGATAATAATTCTTTATCAGACCAAGACACCAATCAATTTTTGATGTAGGCAGAAATTGAACCCCAGATCTCTTAGAAAAATTGATATGTTTATTAAGATGATGATTAAAAATATGAAAAATATGTTCCACATATTAAATAGGGAAAACTACAACTTATCCACTTGTGGTTAGAATTAAAAACGACCATAACACATCTCAGTTACTTAATTCGAAATCCCACTCAAATTTTCCACACATCCATTCAACCAACTTCTAAATGAACAAAGATAAACCCAGAATGCAAAACTCAATGTCGTTTCATTTCCCATTCTTTCCCAACAACTATCAACTTTAACACCTAGATTCCACAACTTAAAAACAACCGTAGTATATCTCAATTATCAAGTCTAACTCAGATTTTCCACAACCCCCACCCCCCCCCCCCCCCCCAAAAAAAAAAAAAAAACAAAAAAACAAAACAAAACAAAATACCTAATATGAAAATGACCAAAATCATAGCACACAAAACCATTCAATCAAGCCCAAAGCAAATAACTGTTACTCTCCCTTGTATTGTTATGGTTTCCAAAGAAAAAACAAATAAAAAGTAAAAACTCAAAATTCAAAATTCAATTTCACTCCTTTTCCAACACTTTCCCAACAACCAAACAAGGGAAGAAAAAGTATGGAATGCCAGAGAGAGAGAGAGAGAGAGAGAGACTTTGGAGCGAAGGTGAGAAGAAGTGGTCAAATTAAAATGACACGAAAATTAACAAATTAAAGAAAAAAAAAAACGGTTTTGCATAAATAAAAAAATGGTGTTTAGGCATGCGATTAAGACCTGTATGGAAGAGGAGGGGAACTTGAAATTGATAGGTACCAAATTGGAGAGTGAAATAGCGAGAGAATTAGTGTTGGGTGGAACTTAGCCGTGGGATTGGACTCTAGATCATGGTAGGCCAGGTGTGGGTTTGGTGGTGTGGTGGTAGTCCTAGTTGATGATTATATCTTGATAATCAGTTTTAGGGTGGAGGTCAGCCGTGAGTTTGAACTCTGGATTGTGGAGAGAGAGAGAGAGAGAGAGAAGTCTGGGCATTTTCCTCTTTGTTGAATACCAAAAATGTAGCTCAAGTGGCTGATTTGATGGTAAAAGTTGATGTTTAAGTGACTTTTGTGTTCTATTGGAGTTCTTGAGTCAAGGTTTTAAATTTTTATTGTTAGGTTTTTCATGTTTATAATGGAGAAAGTGAGGAGGTGGCTTACGGAACCCTAACAGAGTAGGCCTTAGGTGGGTAAAGTGCCAAATTTCAAACCACGAGTATGCAAAAAAAAAAAAAATTTGGCCAAACCACGGGTGGCCGGGTGGGTAAGTTGTAACTTGCCCAATTAAATAACTAAACTTGTGACTTTAAGTCACAAATTCAAGCTAATAAATGCACATTTATTATTGGGTTTGGTGGATGAATTGCAGATGCTTCATTTTGATCTTGTTTACGTTAATTTGTTATGTTTTTTTATGTCTATAACAGAGAAAGTGAGGAGGTGGCTTAGGGAACCCTAACATAGCAAATCTGAAGTGGATAAAATACAAAATTTCAAACCACGGGTAAGCAAATTAAATGCATATTTATTTAAAGCTAATATACCATTGACTTTAAGTCACGATTTCAAACTAACAAATGCACATTTCAAGCTAATAAAAGTTGCTCAGATTTGTTGTTTTAAATGCACATTTATTATTTATCATGATGATATACCATACCTAAAAAACATTATGGTCCATGATATTTATTTATTTATTTATTTTTCGTTCTTTTATGATGATAGTGAGCTATGGATTGTGAAATCTTAAAATTTATGTATTATTTAACTTTAATTTTTAAGTTATTTATTATTTTTTATTTTATAAAAATATGAAAGGAAGATATAGACAATATAATCAAAATATTATTATTGTTATTGTTATTGTTATTGTTATTTTCATTGTTACTTAATTATTTTTCCTGGACGCGAAAAATATGAGTAAACCCGTAATCTAGTCAACCTAATCCACAACCTGATCAACCCACCCCACCTGTAACTTGTTTTTCACTCTACCCGACCTTACCCAATCTATTTTCCAAGTCTACTTTTGTCTTGTTAATAACTCTACAAGAACAACCCCAAAACCACATACATCAATATCTCAGATAAAAATCCCTCAACCTTCTCCACCATCATTGCCATTAGCCCTCCGTTTGGTATCATAACTCAATTGAAGGCACCTAATACAAAGTGGGTGCCATATGCATCACTTAAGAAGCCCATCAGAAATACTGAGGCCAAAACCAATATAAGGTATCGAAATCAATATTCGGCTTATCTTCTTCTTCTTTGAAGTTCAAAATAGGGTAAACTCCAGATTTGTCACTGAGAATTGGGTAGACTATCTATGATTAAAATATGATCGATACAATAGCTAGTACCATCCAACATCCATAATTTATGATTCTCGCTGCACTAAACCCTATTTGACTAATGCATAAATGTTAGTCCAAAATAATCCAAAATCTTTGCAAGCTCGCCAAAATCGATAGATGAAAGGCTGATACCGCAAAATATATGATGGCAATATTGATGTGTCACTTTGCCTCTGACTTGTAAATTTATATATTGCACAGGTTTTGACATGGGTATGGGTACAAGTTTTACAAACACAGTTGTCATATATAGCAAGAATTTTCAAGCAAAGTCCTAATGCCCATCTAATTTATTTCAAAAAGAAATGAAATTTTTTATGTGGCATAAGTTTCATGACTGTTTTAACTTCTGTCCTAATGTTTATGAGCCTATCTAATGTATTTCAAAAAGAGAAAAAAATATATATATTGTGGCATAAGTTTTACAAAGATGTCAATGTCAACAGTGAAAACAACAACAACAACAACAACAACAATAATAATAATAACAACAAAGTAATGCAAATCCATAACCAATAACCAAAAACAAAAGAAAAATATGGAAGACCTTCAACCTCTATAGGAAGAAGCCCAAGTTTAAAAACCCCATTAAAGTATTCAACTTTTACCACAATAAGACACATAACCAATAAAAATATATCAGTAAGTATATGAAAAATTGACAAATGCAATCAAATTCAAAAATCAAAGGGAAGAACACGTTAGTCTCACTATTCATTGGACTGTTTCTATAAAGAAAAATTTAGAGCAACAAAAAAAAAAACAAAAAAACAATTCTTTCAAAAAATCACATGCCCAAACCTAATCCTAAATCAAAACAAATTTAGATAAAATGCCCAAGCATAAATCATAGTTAACTACATCATAATCTAGATAAAAAAATATATTATATAAAAAATAATGCCACAACTACAGGGAAAGCATTCAAGTGCTTCTCGTCATCGACTCTGCTTGCTTTATAGATTCACACAAAAGACATAGCAAGAGGGAAGCAAAAGTAGGCAACAGAGCAAGCATCAGAATGAAAGTGCTCGGCTTGTCCTTGCAAAATATTGCATACGCTTGGATAAAAAATACCGATAACGGTGTGAACCGCAAGATGGAGGGAGACCAATTGAAGTGGAGAGAGAGAGCAATCTATAATGATTGACCTGAGGTATATACAGATTAGAAGATAGATGGATTGATGATTGATCTGAGGTAATTTGAGACTTACATATATTGCCTTAAGTGTCGTACATTTTGTTTTTTTAATTGAATTCAAACACTTGGATTCATTAATGATTGACCAATAAAAAACAAATAATGTTTTGTTTTCTATGTATAATTAAATTATCATTCCCCCCTAAGTTTATCTGGGATGATAATAATTCATTATTCTTAACAACCTGACCAGCTTTATATGCTAGCAATGTACAAAAGCTAAAATCAACGATTACTTATCAGCTAACAACAATCAGGTGCTTTTCAGGGGGAAAAAAATCAGATCCTATAATCATGGACTCAAACTAAAATAAAGGAGCAAACAACTAAAGACTCCGTTGGATAAAACATCCTAAGTACATTCTTTTTTGTTTTTTATTTATTTAAGTAATGCTGATGTGGAAAATTGTGAAGAGGTCAGAAGCTTCTGTTATAAATAAATAAATAAATATATTTATTTATTTATATATAGATGATTTAAAACACACTTCACTAGTTAGTTCCAGATTCGAGAGATATGAAAGCTAACAAAATTAAATTCATGATCTTTAATAATATTGAAGTGGATTTTTTTTTATGGCAAAAATACACTTTTGGTCTTTACATTTTGGGCTGATTCCCATTTTGGTCCTCATTTTGATGTTGTTACTATTCTAGTCCCTAAAATCAGAAAATCAATTTTATTTTGGTCCCTACCATCAACCCACTAACAAAAAACTCCTACGTGGTAGACGGAGTGCCTTGCTTGCTAACATGGCACTGATGTATCCATTAAAATATTATTAAAAGAATTTATTTGGCATTTTTAAATACCACATCAAATTTAAATTAATAAAATTTTTTTAAAAAAAAGCTAGATTTCTCAATTTTAATTTTAACTTAAAAAAATAAAAAACAAACAAAAAATTTATTTATTTTTAGTTTTAAAGATTGAAGCTCTCTGTCCACCAAAAATATCTCTTGGATCATTGGTTGGGTAAATAAAGAAAAGAAAAGAAAAGGAAAGAAAAACCAAATTCTCATCTCTTACTCTCTCACACACACACACACTGAAAAGAAGAGTCTTTTGTTGTTGAACCCACGATGAGCTCTCCCACTCGTTCCTAACATGAACAGCTCTCTCAGTCTCAAGACCTAAACAACATGACCACTCAAAATGAAGATCAAGAGAACCCACAATCTCATGATCCCTAATCTCGACAAATCTTGACCCTTCAAATTGAAGAGCCACAAAACCCATCCCATGATCAAACCCCAGCAATCCAAGATGAACCAACCGCACTTTTTGAGTTGGTTCGTGTTAATCTCAACCATGCCGATCTGGCTCGGGCATTAAGGTTGCCTTTTTCGGTGAAGAAAAGCGCCGCTGCTTCGATGGTGGAGGTGGACTCACTAGGGTCGGTGAAGGAGATTGGGTTTGTGGAGGATTTGGTGTTCAATTGGATTCTTTTACACCACGCACTACCCAAACTCTTTAATCTCAAAATCTCATCTCTGCTCAAAACCTTACACCTGATATCGACCAACAACGAGCAGATCAAGAGGCTAATCTTCGTGGTTTTGATCATGGAAGCCATGGGGTCTTGATGCGAAGAAAACAATGGGAAAAATTTAGAGTCTTGCTGGTGGGTGTTGTGAAACACGGATCGGTGGTTGGTGGCTGTGGTGTTGTGAATCCTAGGTAGTGGTGGTTGTTGGTGTGGGTTGATTGGTTTGTTTGTGTTTGGTCAGTTGGGTCCATCGATGATTTTGGCTTGGGTTGTGATTTAGGTTTCGTTTGTGTTTGTTCTCTGTTTGTGATCTGGGTCTCTATTTGTGTTTGGTCTCTGTTTCTTCTTTTTTTTGGTGTATGTTCTTGTGATCTGGGTCTCTATTTGTGTTTGGTCTCTGTTTCTTCTTTTTTTTGGTGTGTGTTCTTGTGATTTGGGTTTGAGTTCTTGGTTGCTGGGATTGATTTGGGAAGAACTTGAAGAACAAGTTGCAATGTTCTTATGAAAAATAATGAAAAGTAACAAAATTTTTTTAATTAAATTATATTTAAGGTTTTTTTTAATTTAATTTCTTTTTTTTAATAAATTTTCTGACTTGGCTTTTAAAATGCTGATGTGTCATTTGAAAATGCCAAATAATTTTTTTAATAATATTTTAATGGCCATGTCAGTGTCATGTTTGCAAACAAGGCACTCTATTTGCCACGTTGGAGTTTTCATTTTGTGGGTTGATGGCAGGGACCAAAATAGAATTGATTTTCTGATTTTAGGGACTGGAATAGTAGCAAAATCAAAATAGGGACCAAAATGGGAATCGGTTCAAAATGTAGGGAGCAAAAGTGTATTTTTGCCTTTTTTTATTATTATTTACGCCCATGCATTATAAAAATACTTAGAAATGAACCTATAAGTGTGATTCCTGATAATGTCGCAAAGTGATCCACTAATTTAGTAGCTACATATGATATGAGTTTTTAGCTCACAAGATTTTGACCAATTTAGACTATGGTTGCTACTAAAAACCCATATCATTAAGTCAATTTGACATTGTTATTGTTTTTTTTTTTTCTAGATGTGAAAAAATATGAATAAACTTGTAACCTAATCAACCCAATCCACAAATTGATCGATCCACCCTACTTGTAACTTGTTTTTTACCCAACCCAATCCTACCCAATCCATTTTCCAAGTCTAGTTTTGTCTTGTTAATAACTCTACAAGAACAACCCCATACATCAATATCTCAGATGTAAGAAATTGAAGAGTTATGGGTTACAAATTGAAAGCTCAATTAGTGTGAAAACACTAATGCTTGTTTAGACCCCTAATTTTAAAATTACGGCTAGATTGCTTTTACTCTAACTTATCTAAGTACGGAACAAGAGTAAATGAGTGCAGTAAATCGATAACACTACTCTAAGCCATATGCAACCACAATGAGCAATAAAAGTAAAGCTTAAAGAGTAGGGAAGAGAAATGTAAACACAAGATAGCACCGAGACGTGTTATTGAAGAGGAAACCGAAGAACTAGCAAAAAACCTCTTCGAGACCCTCCAAGTCGAAATCAATCCACTAGTGAATAAGTTGTAGTACACGAATATCAAAAAGACCCTCCAAGCCTAATCTATCCAATGTACTTGAGCCCTCCAAGCTTCTGCTGCCAACGGACTTTTCAGAATCTTGTCTTCACTAGTTTTTCGGATCTTGCAATTCAACCTGATTGCATCTGCCACTCAATGGCTTTTTCCAATGTTTCCCAAAGGTACCAAAACTTCTCTCAACACTCAGAATGGATGAGGTAAGTGTTTGGGGTAAGAACCTCTCAAGGATGTATAGATGGAGAGGTAGGAGTAGAGGAAAACCAAGAGAAAATGTGTAGATGATTGTGAGTATGACAATTTCTAACTCTCAAGTGTTTTGCTAAGGTTTTCTCTCTGAAAAACACTCCTTACATTTCATGGCTAATAAGGGTATATATAGTGTGGGTAAAAAAATTTGGTAAAGCACTTTTTCATTTTGTCAAATAGAGAGTTTCGCAGGTACCTCACGAGATGGCCTTTCTTGTGAAGTATTCAGGAACTGGACAGGCTGGCATGACTCTTCAACTTCTAGTCATGTGTTTCACACGTGGCCTTTTTGCGGGTTGCTTTACTTGCGAGCTTCTCGCAAGTTAGTCACGAACTGCACTGATTCTTCTTTTGAAGCTTGATTCTTCACCAATCTCTCACACTCATCCCTTACAAATAAACCCACATAAATACATGGAAATGATTGAATGAATTACAACCAAATTTGGCACGGAATTAAAGCCAACAAAGGCTAGTTGGAAATCACAACTTTACACAAATGATGATATATAACCCACTAACTTTTTTCGTTGTATTTAAATACCCATTAACTATACTTATGGTTTATACAAATTATTAAATTGACAGTAGTTTTTATTTTATTTTTTTATTTACCTTTTGAACTCAAAAGGAAGTAAATCACAGTATTTTTTTTTTTTTTTTTTTTGTATTCATTTTTCCCCTAAAACTTAAATAGAAATGTAAATAAATAGGTGTGTGTATCATAAAAAGAGTAGTGTATTTAATTCTATCTTAAATCAACTTCCGGATGATAATAACTCAGTTATATGCATTTGATTTATAAGCATCCTCAAATAATCAAGAGAAAAATCTAAGGGATCATTCATATAATGTGCATGACAATGGAATGATTAACCCACCAAAAGAGAACCTTGTTTAAAAAATATATATATATATTTATATATATGTAAAGTGGGATCCATAACACCATTCTTTCAAATCAGCAAGAGATAAGAATGTTTTGGATTACATATACCCAAGAAATCAGAATAATCACTTACGCACAACAAATCTATCAATAAGTAAAATCTTGTAACTTAATTGACATTTTTAGTATTTCCAACAAATGAGTATAGAGTTTAAATCCTCCTCTTTCAACTATCAAATTATTTATTAAAGAAAAATTTATATAAGAAGCTCTCCCCACAAATTCATGAATATAAATTTCTGGATTCATGACCAGCTGATATAGTTTTCATATAGTTCTATATTAATTAATGGTAGAAGCTTTTAAGTTATTAGGTGAGGTTCAACCAATATACATAAACTCATACCAATGTCCATACTCTAAAGTGACAATGTTATGGAGAGCAAAAAAGTTCTCATCGGACACTTTCATCAGCTAACTGAGCAGCTTTGCCACTTCTATCATTTGTGGCTTATTTCCCATTTAACTATGAAAACGTAATTTGAAGAAGAGGGAAAATGATGAACTATTGGAAGAAGAGAGAAATACAGAGAGAGTTGATGAGAGAATGAAAAGTTGATTTTTATTCACATTTCCAATTACAATTACAGAGTGCTCTGTTTATATTCAATTAGGAACATGGATATTTCATAACTGAATCTGTTATGATATTACAACACGTGTCTCAATTCTATCATTAACTACACTTATCAACACCGCATGGTTTGGGTTTTATGTCAGTCAATAATGGCTCAATTGAGTCAATACACTGTCGGTTGGTATAAACTGTTTATAAACAGTGAACTCTAATACGGCACCGTTTGACTGAGAATTAAGTGTAGACTATAGATCTGTTAAAATGGCATCATGTTTTGTGCCTAATACGGGACCGTTTATGTCATTCTTATTCCTTTATTTGCTCCATTTCAAATCTATCACCCGTTGATTTCTCCAAACCTCAGTAAAATTGTAGGGGTTTTTTTTATAGACTTGGCAAAATTGGACCCAGACTTGATAACCCAAGGATTAATACCCAATCTGACCCAAAATTTTTTGAAGATTAAAAACAGGTCAACTTGACTTAACCTGTTTTAAAGATATTTTTTTCTCACATTAGAATCAGCGGGAATAGTACAATATATTCGTTCTTAGCAGTTTTAAATGCACATTTATTATTTATGATGATGATGATATACCGTACCTATTCCGTTCTTTTATGATGATAGTGAACTATGGATCATTTGATCTTAAATTTTATGTATTATTTAACTTTTACTTTTGAGTTATTTACTATTTTTTTCTTTTATTTGTATTGAAAGGAAGATATAGACAACATAATCATAATATTTTTATTTTTATTGTTATCAGCATTGTTATTGTTATCTTATTGTTGTTGTTACTTAATTTTTTTTATGTAAAAATAAAATGAGTAAACCTGTGACCCAGTCAACCCAATCCACAACCTCATTGACCCGCCCCAATTGCAACTTGTTTTTTACTCTACCCGACCGTACCCAATCCATTTTTCATGTCTACTTTTGTCTTGTTAGTAGCTCTAGAGAACAACCCCAAAACCACATACATCACTTTTTGTGAAAAATTACCTATTGTAAGATACTCGGCCTCGGGTTCTAGGTTGTAGAGTTCCTAGAGTTGTTGTAGCTAGTCTATTTGACTTGTTGGAACTAAAATTGAAACTCCAAAATCAGATACTTTTGTTGTACAATGATCATCCAAGAATGTTGTTGGACTTGACATCTTTATGAATCATTGGTGCGTGAGTTCATAATAGAATGCAAATAATATAAAAGCAGAAAACGTGTTAATAAACTAGCAATTGGTAGTTTGTGTGCATGCATATGTCTAAAAGTTTGACAACCCAATACAAACTCAACAACTAGTAGCAAAGCTACAATAAAAATAAAATATGTTGCAACTGTTTAGCACCCATCTGACACGACCTATTGTCCAACTAAAACTTTCATGATTCTCTCCACTGGAACTAGTATGTGCTGTATTTCAACATCAGCCTTGAAATCTAGACCAATTGATAAGACCATAAAGTTAAGTATCCCTTTGGTATTCAACATCAACCCGATAGCCAAACAGTCCTGAGCTTGCATTCGAAACCAAGTTACCACCAAAGTGATAATAACCTCAACTAAACAAGTCAATGCTATCATCGTGCAGGCTTTTTCCTATCTACCACTGGAAATTTAATGCAGGTCTACTTTCTATTTTCATACGAATGTCAAGAAATAGAGCGACATCATTACCTTTAACCCATCAGAAACACCGAGGCCAAAACCAATAAAAGGTACGAAAATTGACATTCGACATTATCTTCTTCTTCTCTGAACTTCTCTGAAGTTCAAAACAGGGTAAACTCCAGATTCATCACTAAGAATTGGGTAGACTATTAGTATGAATGGTATGAAGCAGACCAACGAATAAAATATCTATGATCGAAGTACAATAAATGCAACAGCTATTACTATCCAAAATCCATCAGCAATTCTCACTGCACTCAGCCTGATTTATCTAATGCATGATTTTTGGAGTCCAAGATGATCCAAAATTTTTGCAAGCTAGCTCACCTAAATCGGTAGATGCAAGGGCGGTGCCCCAAAATATACCACTAGAACCTTGGGCCCATGTAGCTAGGCCTAGAACGGTCAAAACAGTGCCGACTAAAATCACAAAAGTAATTCCCATCCTTCCTACAGCCACTGTAATATTTCTAATTTCTAGGCCTTTGAAGAACACATGCCTAAAAGTTTGACAACAATTTTGTAATTGAGGTGCGAAATAATACTAATTTCATGTTGAAATTGCTAGTTATGATTAGTCTTCTCCAACCCTTTAGGAATTGTGTGAGAGACTTGTATGAGTACAACATGATGCGGGGTACAAGGATGCATAATTTCTTGAAAAATTATGGTACGACACATTGGATATACTAAAATTAATTAAATTAATATTTATTGTTATGTATATGTTTAAACATTTGGTATCGTTTTTTTAGAATTTAAAATCAAGCAACAATACTAAAATGTTTGCACATTATAATTTAGTTTATTAAATGGAAAAAATAATATAAATAAATGAATCAATTTATTTATTCAGAAAGTTTAATATAAAATAGAAATCTCTCTGTGCTCATTTGTTCCCAACATACAACTAAGCCGATTAAGTTCCAAAAATAGCAATTTCGGATAAAACCCACTATATTTCTAGTGTTTTTAAGAGAAAGTCAGAAGTTCAAGTGAAAATGAAAGTTAAAACCATATGGCCAAATTAAAATTTTTTTTTACCTTAATATTTCACCCCAGTTACATTTAATCCCCTAAACTATGGAAATGCGTGATTGATTTCCCAAAGTCATAAATCTGTTTTAATGTCCCCCATACTATTTGTTTTGGTGTTAAGTATAATGAAATATAGCATTAAAATACCAAATTACTCTCTCTCTCTCTCTCTCCAAAACATATAGTAAAGTGGTTTTTCAATGCTAAATACCATCAAACTTAACAGCAAAAAAACAATATAGGGTTAAGCATAACATATTTTTAAAATTTGGAGATAGATTGTGCATTTCGATAATTCAGAGGGTTGAAATGTGTAATTTGCCTAAACCATATATATAAGCCATGAGTAATCATGAATAAAATGTTATATTGTGGTGAAGCAAGTGGCATTGTTTCAAGAACTACACTCAAATATTAGGTTGCAAATAAAAAGTTAGACTACAACAATAAACAAACAAAAATGATGGGTCTTAAAACATGACAAATGATGGTCAAGCTTGTTAACGTTGCCATCCACTTGGCTTTGATAGAGGTCTTTAAGGGTTTATAAAATCCCCAAGTCTTGTTCTTAACGGATGATCTTTTTTTGTTTTTGTCATTTTGATTTTGAGCCGTGGGTTTCATGACGAAGTGAAATTGTTTAGGTTGGTGTCGATTTGGATAATCTAATCATTGGAGGTTACTTGGTTGACTCTTCTTGGAGATTTTCATCCTAAAGAAATTGTTTAATTTGTGGGATTATGCCAATGAGCATTTAAGGATGGTGAATCCACCATTAAATTTTAGTCCGCATGAAATATAGAGTGAAATAATGAATTAGCAGCAGAGTTTCAATCCCGCATTGTTCACAGAAGTGCATAAGACATTTGTAGGCTCACGGAAGTGCATGAGCTTCAATCCCGCATTGTTCTTTTATCCTCTATGTTCAAAAAGTGTGTAAAAGTTCTCTCTTGAACCCTTCAAACCAAATCTTGAAAAGTTTTCTAAAATAGATCCATTCGAGTAGGCTTGAGCCACATGGGATGAGACTGAGATATAATTAAAAAAAATGTTAATTATAACTTACCCACTTATGATTAAACACAATTTAAAAGTGTTTATCTATGATTTGATCTTTGTCACTTTACCCACCTACACTATAAATAGGTTACATATGTTTTTTTTAAATCTCCTTTTATGTGTGTCTCCTCCCTCCAAAGCAGAAAGAGTCCACCACCAAAACACCTAGCTACCTCTACAAAAGGCAATTCAGTGCAAACAAATTATTTGAGGGAGCAAGGGTGCTCTTTTGAACTTAGAGATGACTCTCTATTTTGGCAAAGTGTCAATAGGGTTTTTTTCTCTAAGTTTCTGTCCTCCTTTTTCTCATATGAGAAGCCTCTATTTATAGGCAACTCAATAGCATTTGATTTGAAATTTTCTCTTAGCATTTATTGAGAGTTAATTATGAATTTAATTTGGTTTTTCATTTAATAGGAGCTTTCCATATGAGACCTTTCTTCTGACGTTGCCACATGGCTTTCTTCATTTGATGTTGCCATATGGCTTGATTTCATTCGCCAATCGTCCACATCATCAATTTGAGATTAATTTGATCACAAATATTTTATCATGAATGTTGGGAAATTTAGACCCCGGTTAATTGAATTAACAAGTTTTAAACCCAAATTGTTAATTAGATTTATTATGAATAAAACTTGTTAAAACAAACAAACATCAATATCATGTCAAAATCATGCAACGGAAAAAATAAATAAGACAAGATATGATGACCCAGGAAAACCAATGAAACAAACTAGTTTCACAGTAAAAAACCTGGGGGGAAACCTTCCCGAAAAGTAATCCACTATAATGAAAATGAGTTTTAGATCTAGTACAAAACCTTTGTCCCTAGACTCTACAATCCCTGTAGATGAACTCACAATAGAAACCTTCTACCGTTTCAGAACTTCTGAACTCTTCAATATATGAACGCCACCCTTTTTGTTGCACGGATCCCAATACGTGACTAACCAATTGTGCGAATCCCAGTACACGACTTAATCACCAACTAGAAGAAGATTGTTGGCTGCAAAGTTCATCACTTCATCAACAATGAAGATCAAGAAGCACTTGGTTACAAAACCCTAAGGCGCAAAGACGCAGTAGCTTCTTTCAGAGAGAATAAGGCTTCGGTCACCTTTTGCATATGTTCTCTTTGTATTCTCTTATGTGACGGCCTCTAAAACAAGCCTTATATATGTCTAGGGTTGTGAGAAAAGAAATCCTACACATACATGTCAGCATGGGCTGAAAATCAGATCTGAAAATCTAAAATTCGTAAAACTCGACAGATAAGGTGTTGAGAAGGTGTTGAGCCAGGTGTCGAGGATTAAAACATCAGACACAAGAGATGAGGCTCGATCGATCCACCAGGTGTCGAGAAGCTATCGAGGGGACAGGAACTTTCTCGATCGATCGACCAGCTATCGAGAAGGTGTCGAGATTGCGATAAGAAACACCTTAAGAGGATCGATAGATAGCCTAGCTGTCGAGAGGTGTCGATCAGCTATCGAGCTTTAAAAAATCAGCACTTCTTCACTTGAATCTTGGACAGACTTGCATGGGTTCAACACTTGAACTTGAAACAAGGTTTCTTGAAGTATTGAACACATCCTAGATCTACCCAAATACAAGTAAAGTGTGTTTTGTCAAAGGATTAGCCAATTACATAAAATATGTCCTTAACAATGAACAATCGAATAGTTATGAATACATCATAAAATTTTGATGTCTACAAATGCCCCCACTTCAAGATTTGGCTTTGTGCATGATTTTGATGCAAGGAAGACAAAGCTTGAAGTATATATTTTTTTTCTTTTGAACTTGGTTTTTCGGGTTATCAAGGCCCTCAGCCATGTGAAAGACGAGCTTCTTTCTCCTTGATGTTGTACACCACCGATTGGGGTTGAAAAATGATTTAATGCATATAGTCGAATTCCTTTTCTTTTCTTTTTTTTTTTTTTTTTTTTTGGGACTACAAGTCCACCTTAGTTTTATTAGGCAAGTAGGTGCCGCAATTTCTTCCTAGGCAAGTTTTTTTTAGCCGCACTCTTACAGATTGCTAGGGTTTCTTGTTGTTGGTGCAAACACAATAATAATGGAAATAACACAACGAGAAACTGAATAATACTTCTAAATATTATTAATGTAAAGAAAGAAATTACACAACACTATTTGGACTGAGATGCGGCACTCGCTCTCTTTAAGGAGATTCAAGCTCTTGGTTGGCTAAACTTTGTAACTGGTGCAGACCTTCTCTGACTTGTCTCTCCCAGGATACAATAGCCCAACAAGTGTCGTATGGCTAGAATGACCTCTGCACAAAGTGAACAAGCCCAAAACTCCACCAGAAAGAACACCCTTCCTTGCCAAGAACATCTCTATTATTATTATTATTTTTTTTTTTTTTTTTTTTTATATTGCGCACGTATCTAGCCCAATATTTGAGACAATTCAAGTTAGCCCATTAATCACCACAATTAAAAAGAATAAAATAGTCTCTCTCCTTTTCAATGTGGGATTAAACATTTTCACTAACTCCTCATCTTCCATATTCACTCACATATCTTTACATTTATGTTGTAACATTTATTCATTTTAATTATTTAATATTAAAATGCTCCAACACTTGTGAATACTCCCTCTATAAAAGGACTTGATGCTTCATGGGTGAGAATAAACAGTGAGTGTCATTCTTGGAGTCGACTCTGTCCTTTTCTCTTTTTTATTCGGCTTATCATCTTTCTTTCGAGCATTATTTACTTACACGTTTTGTGTGTGTGTGTGTGTGTGTGTGTGTGCAGGGAATGGTAGAATTACCAGTAGCGGTGCAACCTGATGTGCATTGATAATAGCTTAATTTTGCATATTTATATCATTTTTAGAAAGCATTATCATACTTATTTTGAGTTAATTCATGCATTTTATATTTGGTTTTGGAATAATGTTGAATAATCAATTTTGTGTTTAATTGAATCTTATTGCATGAATTTGTCTTTTGCAGGAAAATGGAATTAAATAAGTGGATTTGTACAAAGAAGAAAGCTAACGGACTTTACTTTTACAAGGGCCATGATGAAGTTAAAGAAGGCCAACCCAATTAAATTTAAGTCCAATTGGAGTAGGGAATCAAAGGAAATTTGCACCAAATCTAAGTCCAATTCGGATTAGGATTCCAGACTGCACATCAGTTAGTATTTTTGGCATAACTTTCGGCTCAGAAGTCCAATTGAGATGATTCAAGTTGGGCTGGAACGTTAACTTAAAGGGCTACAACTTTTTAGTTTGCCAAAAGTCCGAATTCAGACATTAAATGGGCCGAAATCGTCGGTTAAGTGAAGCCTAAAAATCTGGGATTTTCTCCAAATGGGAATTCAACTTGTAATAGGATTCCTTGACCTATTTAAAGGCTCTTTAGGGCAAAATTCAGAGGAGGCGAGTGCTAGGCTGAGGGCTGAATGTATAGAGAGCTGCGGCTACCACTTCCATGATAGTTAGTTTTAATTATTTTTCTAGTTTAATGTTTAGTGTTTTATTTTTGTGTTTTCTTTCAATTACTATGAGTAGCTAAATTTATAATTAGGGTTGAGGATGAAACCTTGTTAAGGATTATCAGTAATATTTATGTGATTTGATTTTTCCCACAATAGTTGTTCTTTAATGATTTAAATTGTTCTTGCTTCATATCAATTGACTAAGATGAGATTCTAGATATGAGTTCAATCATGTTTTTCTCGTGATTTAGGATTTATCTTAATTAATTGAATGCTTGGTTTATTAATTCTTGATTATAAAATTGGGTATCGCTTGTGATTTGTCTGTCAATGGATACAATTTATGATTTGATTTTTAGAATTGGATATATCTTGTGATTTGTTTGGCTACGGATACAATTGATGATTTGATTTTATACTTAAGAAGCGAAGAAGAACATGCTTTTGATTTTTAAAATAAGGATTTTAATGAGAATATGTTCCATGATATCAAGATTGATTTCTAGATTATCATGTAGTGAGTTGGGAAAAATTAATGATCATAAATATATGCTAATATGAATTAACAAGGCGGATTCCAAAACCTTAATTCCTTTCTCTAGATTGTTTACATTTCTTTACTGCTTTATATTATATCTTTGCTTAGTTTAGTTATTTGTTTAGTTTATTTAATTGCAAACAACCAATTTTTATTAAACTAGATTAGGATTAATTTGGTTAAGGTTTAATTAATTTTCCTACGTTCATTCAAGTCCCTGTGGGTTCAACCTCGTTCTTGTCAAACTATACTTCGTTACGGTTCGTACACTTGCGAGTACTTTAAAATTTCACAACACAACCTCCAATGGATCTTCTCATCTTAGCATCGCTCACCTTCTCCTCCAATTGCTCTTGATGTCTTCCTCGCTCATCTATTACCGTGCGAGCCTTGTTTGAGTATCTATTGTTGCTTCACTTCACTACGAAGACTTGAACGTTGAGATTACCCTCGCTGTTTGCTCCCCACTTTGTCTGCGTAGTCTTCTCATCTTGGCTTCACGTAGGCTTGAGCCTCAAGATCACCCGTGCTGTTATTGGGGATTTTACCAAATTAAGGAGTAATTATGAAAGAACAAATGAACACATCAAGTGAATAGAAATTAGTGATTGACTTGGAGGCACAATTGAATGTTATCCTTAGACAATATTTGTCCCCATATGCAAGTTGCTAAAGGGTTTCTACAAACTTGTCTCCAGGATACAACCAATTATTGGGTTCTACAAATAGCAATTTTGGAGAATACCCATAGGATTTCTTGTGTTTCTTTGTAACTTACTATTTTGGGGAGATACTCTACTTGTCATCGTTGGGATTCTTGGAGTCATTCTTTTAAAACCATTCACACTCTTATTCACATTCAAGCGTTTATTGGTCTTACTAGAACTTCTAATTTTAACATTGTTCACATTCACTTTAGAATCGGTGTTAGTTATACCTCTAACCCGACATTCTTCTTCAATTCAGTGATGTTCTCTAAATTGATCTAAAGTAAGATATTCTGACATGTTATTTAATATTTTCATATGGTTTAGAAAATCACTTAGGAAAATGTTCACATACTCTATCACTTTAAGAGTTTAAATTCCCATCCTTTAGATTTTCTACTTCACTTTATAACATTTAAACATGTCAAAAGTTCATTCTTATTTCTCAATTCAAATAAATTCGCAACACATGCAAATATTCTAACAAAGAAACTCATCAATCAATTTGAAATTCAAATTGCCCATGAACAAGAAATTCAAACATTCAATGTTCAAACTATGAACATGGTTTTTATTGCATTCACAATGTGAAAGAATCATCACCTTGTCTTGCCAATAAAGAAACTTGTTTCTTTAAGCCTTGTTCTATTGAATCTTCATTATGATTGATTCATCATTTGAATAACTCTTCAAATCCTAGCCAATTGCTCTTTCTACCGTGTAAAATTGGTTCCATCAAAGCAATCCAATTTCACCAATCCATGGTTCAACATCTTCAAAGTTGTACCATCATTTACTCCTTGTCTTGTAGCAAATATTGTCTAAGATTGTTAGGGATTTTACCAAATTAAGGAGTAATTATGAAAGAACAAATGAACACATCAAGTGAATAGAAATTAGTGATTGACTTGGAGTCACAATTGAATGTTATCCTTAGACAATATTTGTCCTCATACGCAAGTTGCTAAAGGGTTTCTACAAACTTGTCCTCAGGATACAACCAAGTTTATTGGGTTCTACAAATAGCAATTTTGGAGAATACCCACAGGATTTCCAAGTGAACATTAACCTCTATTTATACCCATAGGGTTATAACCATTCAAAAGGTACGTATGGAGAGTTAAAATGTTTTATAAAACCGTTCACAAGGCTTGAAACCTCTTCAAACTCTTTGAATAGTCACCATAAAATTTTGCAGAAAAATCCCATTCACGATTTTCGATCGGTCGAAAATTACTTTCAATCAATCGAGTGTTCTTTTAGATCGGTCGAATAGGAATCGAGCAGTGATCGAGACATCTAGAAACTCCAGGATTTTTTCTTTACCACTTCGATCAATCGAGCCAAAGCTTCGACCGATCGAAAATGCTTAACTTCGAATTTTCACTTAGAAAATTTCAGAACTTGAATTTTCACTTCAAAAACTTTATGAAACAATATTCTCAAAACTCAAACATCATTATTATTACAACCTATTCATGTATATGCCTATATATACAATAGTTGTCTCATCGGATCTAGAGAACTCCTGCCGCTCCCAACCCCATGTAGTTTTGTACCTCTTCACCTTGTCTGCGGCATGTGACATTCGTCATTGCCATATTTGTTGAGATCCAATCAAAGTTGTGCGTTGAAATCCAGTCAAAGTCCTTGTGATTTATCATCGAAGACTTATCAACAGTGCTTCTACTTGTGCATCTTCCTTGAACCACGAATAGTTTTTTCTCTTGGTCGTAGCATAATGGACTCACTTTAATTCTTCATTGTGTCAATGTCCAGAACTAGTCTCAGTGTTATGATCTTCTTGCCTTGGCATCCAACGGATCCGAGCATTGGCGGCTCGAATAACCTTCCTGAGTCGGCGCTAAGTCCAGAGCAAGTCATTGTGTACTGCTCTTCATCTTAGTATCCAGCGGATTGTACTTACTGCCCTCGTTCCACAACCATAGGTGTGTAGCTTCGTTTACGCATCCATCGTCTCCACCTCACAGCTATCAGGGCCGGCTGAATGGTAAAGCAAGAGATGCGGTCGCCTAAGGCCCCAAGTAAAAAAAAGGCCCCCAAATTTTAACCAATAGGGTTATTTATAATCAATAAATAAAATAATATTTTTTTATCAAATGAAAAACAAATAAAAAATAGAGAAAAATGCAACATCCACGATATTTTTTACAACAATTTTACAACTAATGCTAAGTAGCAGGTTGCTATAGTCTATTATTGATGGAAAAAAAATAATTATAGTTATATTTTCAAATAGAAAACAAAAACCAATTTAAAACCTAGGATTGTTGTAAAAAATATTTTAAATGTTGCACTTCTAAAAAAAAATAATAATAATAATAAGAGTTCAGTTAGCAAATTTTTACTAGTTCTCATCTAAGTCTACCACTAACACCACTCTTACTTACCACTATCAATCTGCCACATCAACAAGTATGAAAAATTTTGTCAAATTTTTTCTGTCTATAAAATTTCTATAAAAAAAAAAAATTCTACGTAGTTCATGTTAATTAGTAGTAATTTTGCATCTAAAACAAGATAATCAATTTTCACTTTAGGCTCCCAAATGCATCAAGCTGCCCCTGGCAGCTATTGGCGTCGGAGCATAAAGATAGCCACATATCGGATTCAAGCACCAATTGTCATCTTTTGGAGGCGATACCATAGTGAAATCTCTGTTTCACCTCTGAACTACACTCTTCTTCTTTGAGCGTCTTGCGGATTGAAGTACTAGCAGCTTTATCTTAGACTTTGTTGCAGCCGCCCTCCTTTGTGAGTAGATGTCCTCCGCGCCATGGTTCAGAACGAGTTGTGGGGTTCTAATCTTCTTGTCTCAGCATCCATAGGATTTGCGCATCGACAGTTCTCTCGCTGTCTCTGAGAGTTTCATCCGTGTAGCCATCTCACTGCCTTCGCCTTATGGCTATCAGTGTGTAAGCTTGGTCTGCGTAGCCCTCTCATTGCTTTCATCTTGCTACTATCGGTGTAGCTTCCTACGTGTGTTTCGTTCTTCATCTCGCAGCTGTTGTTGCCGGATAAAAACACCAATTGTCATCTCTTGGAGGCGCTACCGTAGTGAGATCTCCGCTTCGTCTCCAAACCTTCTTCACGCTTCAGCGCAAGAGAAGCAAGTTGAAGTGCTCAGTTCTTCTTTAACATCGGGTTCAAGAACCAGTCACTCTCTTTCACCTGCATTGACATCGGACTACCTTCGTTTCCCAACTATCTGTGTGAGCTTTGTTTGCCTATCCTTACCCATGCCCACGAGTAAAGGTCGTCTAAAGCTCTTTAGTTTCCACATTGCGAGTTTGTGACGCACTGCATTTGATTTTGGGCATTCCAACCACATCCTTATGAGCCGCGTGTTTTCATGTTGATTCTTTGCATGCACAGAGTTAAAGGAGGAGTTGCGCTGTCCTTGAAGCTCCAAAAGCAATCGACTTGTGTTGATTCGAATTCACCCAAAGTGGACACGACGTAAGAACAAGCACTGGTTTGTTAATTGTCTCCTTTTGCTTCTACGTGACTATAGCATTTTGGCCGTCATCATCATATGACAACTAAGGCGCACATTAAATACATGCCTAAAGCTTCAATGCCCCACGCGAACACATGCTTCCTTGTAGCCTTGAATTTCAACGCCACGCCTAATAACTAATAAGCCATGAACATGGTTTTCAAATTTGGATAGTGTACATGTAAACCTCTACGTGTCTTTCTTCTCTTTGTTTTTTTGGTTACAACTTACACACAACTTGACATTTTGTGACTTGAGAAACTGCTTTTGTATGACTTTGCTCACAGGTGTATGCTAAGATATGGTCGGGCTGCGTTTCTTCTCTCACAAGCTTAGTTGTAATCTTCACATTCTCAAGGAGTGGTTACAACGAAACGGGAGTCAATTCAGCCAATTTTTGTCTTCCACTTGGATCACAATCTCTACATGCTTGATTTTTTTTTTTTTTTTTTTTTTTTTTTTTTTTTTTAAAGCGATTGTGATCAAGTGGGTCTTTAGGCCTTTGTCCTCATATAGATCATGAGTATCGCCTTGTAAATTACACATCCGGTTAGCTCCTTCAACATTGCTACTTGCTAGCATGACCAATTGATTTGAAATTGTTTGGATTTGCACTTTACATTTTTTTTTTTTTTTTTTGAGATATGTGATTGAACTTATTAAGTGATACCAAGTTGCTTACATATCTAATAAGGGATCAAGTCATATTGTAGTTCAAGTATTATTTTTTTTCCCTAACTTTTGCCTAGGTAGTGTCTTTCAAGGTTTTCAACCTAGCGAGTTTTTTTTTTTTTTTTTTCATTATTTTTTTTGTCCCTAACTTTTGCCTAAGTCACCTTTTTCATCACATGCTTTCGACTCTTCGACTCTCAAGCCATCATTTCATTTCTCGCCTTGAAATAACTTTTGGGGAAAAAGTCATGAAGGATGATTGGAGAGTTACTTCTTTGTTGCAACAATTTGTCATCATAAACTTCTTCATTTTGGATGATTGGAGAGTTACTTCTTTGTTGCAACAATTTGTCATCATGAACTTCTTCATTTTGGATGATTGGATTCCTTTACACCTTCCCACGAGGTCGTCTTGGATTGTTCTTTCGATATTGCTTTTTTGCGTGGATCACTTGTGATTTCGAGTTGCATTGCTTCCAAGATTTTTTTCGAGTTACGAGAGCCTAACTCCCATCATCATTCATTGGCTTGCCTTTTATTTTAGCTTCATTCAGTGGACCTAAGCATGGCATGTGAAAATTTCCAATTGTTCCAAATTGAATATGCTTGCCAGATGCCCCCAGTGTTAAAGCTAAAGGTGACCGTGTCTTTGTTGGAGTTTGTGACTTTATTAAAGCTAAGGATGTGGTGATGAACGTGGTATAGTTTAACTCAACTGTTTCATCCAGGTCCAAGAGGATTTTACCCTCCTTTACAAGCCTTATGATGATATCTTTTAGAACAAAGCATTTGTCCACCGGGTGACTTACAACTCGATGGTATTTACAGTACTTTGGATCGTTGGTGTGACCTATTTCTTCCGATCTTTTGCATTCTGGTAGCTTAATTATCTTCTTTTCTAGGAGGTCATCAAGCATTCCTGAAACATCAGAGTCCGGAAAAGGATATGTCCTTTCTTCCATCTCTTTTAAGGTGAGTCGACGCCGTTCCTTTTCTTGTGGTAGACTTGCGTTCTTCTTATAATGAATAGGCTTTGTAGTGAAGGCTAGAGACTCCTCAACAGTACACTTGGAGTACTTGTCACCTCTCTTCATATCTTTATCAATGGGTAGGCCTTTTTCTCCACGGCTAGACAAGCTAAGCTCCATGTCATGTGCCCGAGTAGCAAGTTCTTCAAAGGTACAAGGCTTGATCCCCTGGAGGATGTAAAGTAGTCCCTAATGCATACCTTGGATGCACATTCCCACCCCAGATGCTTCTGAAAGGCGATCTTTGCAATCAAGGCTTAAGGAGCGCCAACGGTTAATTTAGTCGACGACAGGCTCATCCTTCCATTGCCTCATATTTATTAGTTCTATCAAGCTCACTATGCGACGGGTACTGTGATAGCGATTCAAAAACACTCTTTCCATTTGCTCCCAACTGTCAATGGATTCAGGCTCAAGATCGGTGTACCAATTGAAGGCATTCCCTCAAAGGGAGAGAACAAATTGTTTCACAAAGAGATCTCCTTCTGTGCCAACATTGTTACAAGTTTTGACAAAGTGGGCAACGTGTTGTTTGGAATTTCCCTTTCCGTCAAACTGTTGAAACTTGGGAGTTGATAACCTGCAGGCATTCGTAAGTTGTCAACCCTCTTTGTATGCGGCTTCGAGTACATAAGAGAACTTTGAGGTGCACCACCATATTGAGCTCGAATAGTATTTGCTATCATGTCTTGCAATTGCTGGACTGATAGAGAAGCGATGAAGGCAGAGCTTCCTTGTTGGTTGTCAACCTTCTTTGTAGAAGATGTATGAGCCCCATACAGCATATACTGATGAGTTTGAGATTGGCCATTGCTAGACTCCCCTCGATTCCGAACCTCAAGCTTGTTCATAAGGGTGGCAATTTGAAGGTCTTTCTCCTCCACGGTTTTAGTAAGTTTAGCGATGGCACGCCCCATTTCAGCAATCTTTTCATCAACAGTAGTAGCCTCTGTCATCATGGCCGACATGAATAGCATACGAGATAAGCTTCCCAAGAAGATTGAAGAGGTAACCTCTTGAGAGGATCCTGGGGAAGAACCTAGCCACGAAGTAGTGTTTGACTCAGCATTTGATGTAGAGTAGGGAGACTTGCCCCCTAACATTGAGTTTTCTAAAATGAATGTTGAATCTCTCACCTTTGTGAAGGTGTGCTTTCTTGCCCCCAGAGTGCTTAAGGAGATGATCGTCTTTGGTTAAGGTGAAGCATTGGTGAGCTTGGTCACAGGAGCTTTCCTAGCAACTTCTTCTGCTGTGAAAAATCTCACTGCCTTGGTTTTGTTTTGAGTTATGGGACCCGTGGAAGTACTACTGCTTGTTGATCCTCCAACGCTTTTGGTAGCATTCTTGGACATCTGAGATTTCTTTGAGGCCATTGATATTGGTAGATTGGAGACTTTAAGATTTCTAGGATAGAGAAAGAGATAAGAGGCAGAGATTGTCCCACCGGGCGTGCCAAAAATTGTACACACAATTTTCGTAAAAGATAAATCACACGATCACGAAATAGTGTAACAAATTATCAATTTATATTGATTTGTATATGTGTGAGTACAATCCTCTGTGTGACTCTTTACAAATGAAAGAATACAATAAACTCCTCTGATTCGATCTCTAAGAAATTTTACGATCCGAAGGGCTGTGAAGCTTGATCTTGAATCGTGCCTTAATGCCTCCAAGTTGAATGAGTAGTTGAATGTACTTGATTTGATGCGAGGGCCGTTAGCTTGATCTCAATTTAAATTGAAGGAAAATCCCTACCTTGATTTGAAAAAAGTAGGAATGAGCTTGATTTTTGAGGGAGTAAGGGTGCTCTTTTGGACTTAGAGATGACTCTCTATTTTGGCAAGAGTGTCAGTAGGGTTTTTTACTCTAAGTTTTTGTCCTCCTTTTTCTCATATGAAAAGCCTCTATTTATAGGCAACTCAATAGCATTTGATTTGGAATTTTCTCTCAACATTTATTGAGAGTTAATTATGAATTTAATTTGGTCTTCCATTTAATAAGAGCTTTTCATATGAGTCCTTTCTTCTGACGTTGCCATATCGCTTTCTTCATTTGATATTGCCACGTGGCTTGATTTCATTCGCCGATCGTCCACATCATCAATTTAAAATTAATTTGATCACAAATATTTTATCATGAACAATCGAACAGTTATGAATACATCATAAAATTTTGATGTCTGCACTACGAAAACGTAATTTGAAGAAGAGGGAAAAATGATGAATTATTGGGAGAAGAGAGAAAAACAGAGAGAGTTGATAAGAGAATAAAAAAACTTATTTCAATTACAATTGCTCTGATTACATACAATTAGGAACATGGATATTTCATAACTGAATTTGTTAACTAACTTAACAAAACACAACCAATTATATGACAACACGTGTCTCAATTCTATCATTAACTACACTTATTGACACCGCATGCTTTGGGTTTTATGTCAGTCAATAATCAGTAATGGGTTAATACTCCGTCGTTTGGTAAAAACAGTTTATAAATTGAGAGCCGTGATATGGCACCGTTTGACTGAGAATTAAGTGTAGACAGTAGATCTGTTAAAACAGCATATTGTTTTGTGCCAAATACGACATCGTTTATGTTAGCCTTATTCCTTTATTTGCTCCATTTCAATCTATCAACCATGGATTTCTCCAAACCTTGTAAAATTGCAGGGTTTTGTATAGACCTGGCAAAATTGGACCTGGACTTGTAATCCAAGGATTAATAACCCAATTTGACCCAAAATGTTTTGAAGAGTAAAAACAAGTCGACTTAACTTAACTTGTTTTAGAGATATTTTTTTCCCCACATTAGAATCAGAGGGATAGTATAATATATTCATTCTTAACAGTATTAAATGCACATTTATTATTTATGATGATGATATACTGTCCTATTCCGTTCTTTTGTGATGATAGTAAACTAGGGATCATGTAATCTTGAAGTTTTATGTATTATTTAACTTTTATTCTTGAGTTATTTATTATTATTTTTTATTTTATTTGTATTGAAAGGAAGATATAGACAATATAATCGTAATATTGTTATTGTTATTGATGAAGCACAAATTGGCCTCGTCAGTACGTTCCTCGTCGGTGTTGATGGACGATCTTGATTTCTTGTTGAGAACAAAAAGAGTAGATATGAAAGACACCAGGTTGGTGCCAGCCAAGGGCTCTCCGATGCTTAAGTTAGATAATCTCTCTTTAGAAATCTATAGCATGTATTTCAGTATGATGTGTCTGAGATTACTTCTTCTTCTTTTTTCTTTTTTCTTTTTCAAATACAGGATAGAAATTTTACTCTAGCCTAATCTAAGTGTATATGTGTGTGAGTCCCCGTTTTGGAGACTTGAACCCCAGCCTTTACCCCCTACATCCCACATGCACTTATACTTATGGAATGACTATCACACCTGAACTAGTTGGCTTTATATAGCCAGCTCACGAGTTAATGTATTTGTCCATCGATCTCCTCTGGGCGTTGCACCTGAGTTGATTCATTAATGGCAATGAAGTCCCTCCTTAAATGGGTGTTTGTAACAACTGGGAGGCGGCTCATGAAGACCCTTGTAATAGTCTTGCTGCCGTTGCTTATTGCTAGCTGGATTGGTGGAGTTATTCCTGACTTTAATGTACTTACGGTCGTCCATTTGAATGGACGATCATTTGATCACTACTTGTCAGTTATTGTTATTGGTATTGTTATTGTTGCTTGATTTATTTATTTTCTTTTATGTAAAAAAAAAATGAGTAAACCCATGACCCAATCAACCCAATCCACAACTTGATTAACCCGCCCCACTTGCAACTTGTTTTTTACTCTACCCGACCTTACCCAATCCATTTTCCATGTCTATTTTTGTCTTGTTAATAGCTCTATGTGGACAACCCCAAAACCACATACATTATTTTTTTGTGAAAATTACCTATTGTAAGATACTCAGGTTCCAAATTGTAATGTTCCTATGGTTATTGTAGCTAGTCTATTTGACATGTTATAACTGAAATTGAAGCTCCAAAAACATATACTTTTTTTGTACGATGATCACCCAAGAATGTTGTTGGACTTGACATCTCTATGAATCATTGGTGCGTGAATATGTGTTAATAAACTAGCTATAAATATAGAATCTCAAGTTTGAAAATCAAACAATTGACAATGTTTCACAAGTGTATATTTGTATTGATGTATGAGTAAGTACAATTCTCTAAAATTGAATCATGTTACAAAAGAATACTTCTTTGATTCGATCTCCTTGGAAAAATATTTGATTCAAGTATAATCTTGATTTGAACACTAGATGCTTCTCGATTTGATTGAGAAACGGATCAAAAGATCTTTGAAGTAGAATTACAATGAATCTCTAACTATGTGTTTGTTAGGAATCCTTTATTCTTCACATTCTTCTTGTGTTCTTTGAATGTTCTTCATGTGTTCTTTGAATGTTCTTTGTGTTCTTCATATGTTCTTCGTCTTTAAAGATTGTAGTAGAAGTTCTTCGAGACTTTGGGGGCTTGGAATCTTTTGAAGTTTCTCAACACTTTTGGACTTGATTCCAATGCACTTTGAGATCTAGAAAGATGACTTGAACGATTTCTCTTCGAATGTTGCTAAGATTCAAAGGTTGAAGTTCTTGAAGTTTTTGGAGACTTTGGAGCTTGATTCTAACAGAGCTTCGAGACTTCTGAATGTGTGTGTCTCCCCCCTATAAGACTGAGAAAGGTCTCTATTTAAATGAGTTTCGGTGAGGTGTGATGACACATGATTGGCTATCATTAATGACATGTGTCATAATTTAAATGGAGGGACTTTATGTCTTGTCCTCCAATGGACATATGACATTATTTGATTAGCCATAGTGCTTTAATTAAAATTACGCATGGTAGCTTTTAATTAGACTGCTTATGTCATTTAAATTAACACGTTCTAGCATTTGATTGGTTCTCAGGTATTCTTTGTAATTTTTATTCTTTGATACTTGGAATATTGTCATTGGTCTCTGAATAATGATAGTGACACCCACTAAGTGTCCGTTTGAGATCCGTTTATAGTGACACCCACTAATTGAAATAGTACCATAGAACTCATGAATAGAACCATAAAGTGCAATGAGACCCATGAATAATTGCAAAAATAAGCTAAATAATAAAATAAGTTGGCAAAAATAATCTTTGCCAAACAGACACTAAGTAATACGTGGTTTCTTGTAATTAGCCGCTTTAAATGTACTACATAAATTTTGTGTTCTGACGTGGCAATTTGTGATTGTAGAAAATTTCACTCTCTACACTAGCAATTGGAAGTTTGTGTGCATAAATATGCCTAAAAGTTTGACAATTCCAATACAAACTCAACAACTTTCAGCAGAGCTGCAACAAACATAGAACACATAGCAACTATCCAGCATCCATCGGATGCCGGATCATAGTTCTCAGAACCAGACCAGATCGGGAGGTCGGACCGTGAAAACCGGGAACCGGGATGAAAACCGATTTTTTAAGCCTAAAGAACCGGATTTTTTGTTAATTCCTTGAACTGCTAAAACCGGGGTTGGACCGCACGAACCGGTGAGAACCGTGCGGTCCAACCCCTTAGCAAAATTTTTTTTTTTTTTTTTTTTTAAAAACAACTTAACACAATTTTATTCTACTTAATTAAATTATCCATCTCTTACAAGGAATAAAAAAAATTATAATTAAAATCCTTCAAAGATATTCAACTTTACTTTAAAAATTAATCATAAATTTTAATGTTTTCATGATTATTATTTTATTTTATTAACTTTCTTATTATATTATTATATATATGCTTGAAAATCATTAAATTTCCCTCACATATATAGATATATTGTCAATTTTGCTAGTTTTATAAATTTAATATCTATATTTAGGCTTTAATTAATATTAAATTAATTATGACGTCATCACGGTTCGACCCCGGTTCGACCTCGGTTCGACCTCAAAAACCTTGAACCTCTCCCTTTTACGGTTCAATGAACGGTCCGGGTCTGAAAACCTTGCAGATGCGACCTACTAACCACAAGTCTCACCAAAGCTGTCATGATCCACGCTGCTACGACCAGAATTGGAAACGTTTCAAGATCAGCCTTGAAGTTTAGACAAATTGATAGGACCATAAAGCTTAATATCCCTTTGATATTCAACATCAACCCGATACCCAAACAGTCTTGAGCTTGCATTCGAAACCAAGTTACCACCAAAGTGATAATAACCTTGACTAAACAACCTGATACCTAGATTCGTCACCGAGAATTGGGTAGACTATCAATATGGACGGTATGAAGTTGACCAACGAGTAAAATATTTGTGATTGAAGTACAATATATGCAACAGCTAGTACAGTCCAACATCTATAATCAGTCATCCTTGCTCCACTTAACCTGATTTGTCCAATGCTTCAATGTTGGAGTCCAAGATGATCCAAAATCTTTGCAAGCTCGCCAAAGTCAGAAGATGCAAGGGCGATGCCCCAAAAAATACCACTAGAACCTTGGGCCCATGTAGCTAGGCCTAGGATGGCCATAATAGTGCTGACTAAAATCCAAAGGCAAATTTCATCCTTCTTGCAGCCACTATAATATTTCTAATTTCTAGGCCATTGAAGATAGCATGCCAAAAACTTTGAAAACGTTCTTGTAATTGAGATGCAAACATAATACTAATTTCATGTTGAAATTGCTAGTTGTGACTGGTCTTGTCCACCCCTCTATGAGTTGAGTAAGAGACTTGTAAATTTATATATTACATTGGTGCTGACATGAGTATGGGTACAACACAATACGGGGTACAAGAATGCATAATTTCTTGAAAAACTTTGGTATAACATATTGGAAATACGACAATTAATTAAATTTATATTTATTTTTAAGTATATTTTGGGACATATTGTTATGTTTATTTTAGAATTTAAAATCAGGTAGTCATAATAAAATGTTAGTAAATATATTAATTAAGAATTATTACTTTTAAATATAACAATTAAACAAAACCATCATAAAATTAAACATAAACATAATGATAATAACCTTGACTAAACAAGGCTATCATCGTGCGGGCTTTTTTTTTTTCCATCCAACATTGGAAATTTGATATAGTTCTACCTTCCACCCGATTGTCAAGAAGTAGTGTGGCATTAATATCTCAGACAAAAATCCCTCAACCTTCTCCACGATCATTGCCTTCAGCCATCTGTTTGTTCCAAACACGAAGGTTCCTAATGCAAAGTGGGTGTCACATGCATCACTTCAGATTCGGCATTATCCTTTTCTTCTATAATTCAAAACCAGGTAAAGTCCAGATTCGTCACTGAGAATTGGGTAGAATATAAGTATGAACGGTACGAAGTAGACCAACAAGTAAAATATCTGTGATTAAGTGTGACAAATGCAACAGTTAATACTGTCCAAGCGTCATGACGATGATCCTTCATTGCACTTAATTAGATACGTCTTATGTTTGAATGTTGGAATCTAAGAATATCCAAAATTAGTAGACGCAAGGGCGATGCCCCAAAATATACCACTAGAACCTTGGGCCCATGTAGCTTGGCCTGGGATGATCAAAACAGTGCAGAGTAAATCCCAAAGGCAATCTTTATCCTTCTTGCAACCACTAATATTTCTAATTTCTAGGCCTTTTAAGAACGCATGCCTAAAAGTTTGAAAACATTCTTGTAATTGAGGTGCGAAAACAATACTAATTTCATGTCGAAATTTGCAGTTATGATTAGTCTTGTCCACCTGTCTAGGAGTTGAGTGAGAGACTTGTAAACTTATATATTGCACTGGTGCTGAAATGGATATGGGTACAACATGATATGGGATACAAGGATGCATAATTTTTTGAAAAACTATGGTATGACATTTTGAGAATACGACAATTAATTAAATTAATATTTATTTATAGTTATATTTTTGGACATATGGTTATGTTTATTTTAGAATTTAAAATCAAGTAACAATACTAAAATGTTTGTACATTATAATTTAGTTTATTAAAAGGAAAAAATAATATTAATAAATGATTCAATTTATTTAATTGGGAAGTTTAATATGAAATAGAAATCTCTTTGTGCTCTAGATTACTTCATGCTAAAAATTAGTGATACTAATTATAAAGTAAATTTTTAAGTGATTAACACTATTTCATATTTTTCGTATAAAAAATAAAAATGAAAAGACTTCCTTAAGAAGTGTCTAAAGTCTTTGTGTAGTAGGTGTGTTACTAAGCAGCTAGTTTTAGTGCTTGACAAGTGGCTATTTCTTGACCAAACACCTTATTAAGCTAGGTAGGGCTCTTCGACCACATAGTCATGTGGTCAAATCTTAACCTTCCGTTTTGTGAGAGTTAGATAAGATTGATGGCCCACATGCTTCCAATCGGCGTGATCCTTTTCGTCAAAATTCCATACCTACCTTCCAAAACCTCTATAAATAGGTGAATTTTGTTGGAGAACAATGGGATGAACAATGAAAGAAACAAAAATTTTAATGAACACACAAAAATTAAATGGCTTGGAGGCATGATGAAATCACATTCCTTTGACAATGTTTGACCCCACACTTGAGTTGCTAAAGGGCTATTGCACATTTTTCCCAACATACAACTAAATCAATTGAGTTCTACAAATAGCAATTTTGGATAAAACCCACTGTATTTCTAGTGTTTCTAAGAGAAAGTTAGAAGTGCAATTGAAAATGAAAGTTAAAACCATATGGCCAAATTACACTTTTTAGCATTAAAATACCAAATTACTCTCTCTTTCTCCAAAACATATAGCAAAATGGTAAATTGGTTTTTCAATGCTAATTTCTATCAAACTTAGAAGCAAAACGAAAAAAACAAAAAAATTGGGATTATGTATGACATATTTTTAAAATTTGGAGATCAAATGTGCATTTCAATAATTCAAAAGGTTCAGTTTAATCAAATTGAAAGATTAGGGTTGAAAAGTGTAATTTGCCTAAACCATATATATAGGCCATGAGTAATCACAAATAAAATGTTATATTGTGGTGGAGCAAGTGGCATTGTTTCAAGAACTACACTCAAATATTAGGTTGCAAATAAAAAAGTTAGACTACAACAATAAAGAAGCAAAGATGATGGGTCATAAAACATGACAAAAGAGAGAAAACTTAAAGGATGTGGTAGAGAGAGAGAGAGAAAATAATCTTTATATGTGATGTAGAACCCAAAAAACTTGTTTTGACCTCTACCGTTTTTGGCACAAAAATGTTGTGTTTTGTAGAACGATAATAGATGAAGAGATTCAAGGTTGGTCAAGCTTGTTGACATTGCCATCCACTTGGCTTTAATAGAGGTCTTTAAGGATTTATAAAATCCCTAAGTCTTGCTCTTAACGGATGAGCTTTTTTTGTTTTTGTAATTTTGAGCCGTGGGTTTTCATGGCAAAGTAAAATTGTTTAGGTTGGTGCTGATTTGGGTAATCTAATTAGTGGAGGTTACTTGGCTGACTCTTCTTGGAGATTTTCATCTTAAAGAAATTGTTTAATTTGTGGGATTATGCCAGTGAGCATTTAAGGACGGTTAATCCACCATTAAATTTTTGTCGGCATGAAATATAGAGTGAAATAATGAATTAGCAGTAGAGCCTTTTCTTGGCTTTTTGTAGGCTCACGAAGTGCATGAGTGTGGATGCCCCTTCTAAAATTTTCAAGCTTTGGGGTTTGGTCTCACATTGGGTCCTTGGCGACGTGACTCTTGTGTGCTTGTGTGTCTAGAGTGGGGGTGTGTGTATGTGAGTCCCTTTTTCTTATTTTTATTTTAAGAGTTGCCACCAACCATTGGTTTTGTATTAGGTGTGATTGGTCAGCTAGAGGTCTTAATTCATTTTAGGTTACCTAATTTACTAAACCAAATTTTAAGGGTTCATTAAGCCAAACCAAGAAGTCTCGAACCAAAGATCATGGCCTCGGAAGTTTGATTACGTGTGGGGAAGGTGTTAGGCACCCCAAAACGTCTATTTGAAGATAGTACCTCATTTTAATTTATTTCAAACATTAACTTTTTATGAAGAAATAGAATACTTGACATTTTGATTTTTTTTTGAAAAGGTTTTGTACAAATAATATACATACATACATACATACATACATGTGAGTAAATATTTACCATATAGCTACTATGTGAGTATTAACTCCAACGAATATATACAATCAAAACATGAGAAATATATACGTAGGTAGCATGTGAGGGAACATACAAATATACTATACAATAGCATGTGAGTATTTATTTACTATATAGCTAGCATGTGAATACTAATTACTATACAAAAATAATCACAACGTAAAAATAAAAGATGGGATTGGAAGAGTAGCACCTTGTTGTCATCCATAATTTTCTCATTTTCATATCATGCAAAAAAGATGACAAATGAAACTCATTAGTGCCAAGAAATGATAAGGACAATGTAAGCTTGTGGTGGGCCTTTCTGCAATGTTGGGCCTTAATCCCTTCTACAAAGGCTCTTGTCATAGAAGTTACACATTTTGGAGAAATGGCCTAAATGGTTTGAGCTTTGATTCTCAATCTTCAGAGAGTGGGTCTGTCAAGAGGGAGGGAAAAGGTAGTTTATTGATGCATGCCTCTATTCCTACTGATCACTTTCTCTCTCTGGTTTTCTTTCCAATCTTTCTTTCTTTTCTCTAGTTTTTTCGTGTATTCCTTTGTTTTCTATCCTTTCTTTTTCTACTTCCTCCGTCCTCCCTTTACAGTTCATGGCTACCCATTTATATACTATCTACCATTGTGAGATTTACCATTTTTGTCCCTCAACCGTTTTTGGCTCTTTATGAGTATCCTTCTAGGACTGCCCACTAGCCTGCCGGCTGCCTAGCCATTACTTCTACTCAGAGTGTGTTAGTTGCACCACTTTCCATTCCTAGACAAAATTACTTGTCTTGTTTCTTACCTCTCTCTGTTCTTATTTTACCTATGTGGATAAGGATTAAGCTACCTCATCACCTACCTCTATGGCATGCATCAAGTGGTCCCAGCCCATACTCACCTCTTTTGGGTGAAATGTCATCCCAGTAGGACATCTCCCCCAAAAAAGCTTAAGCAGGAACCTTAGAATAGACCCCTTTTTCTCCCCACCGCTAAACCACACCCTCTGAATACCTTGACCTGTGGCCCACCTCCCATGTATTGACTGGGTACAAGTAGGTGGTGCCCTAGCCCATTGTGCATACTCCACTCCATCTGAATTTGTTTCTTTCTGGCCTTCACACCATTTTTGCTGCCCTTGCGTTGTTTGATTCTACAATATGTACTAGTTGATGTTTATCTTTTGTGGCGTGAAGGGTGTGTGGCCTTTTAGGCTCATATTTTCTTCCTTTCATCCCTTTCTGGACTGGGTATCACTTGGGCAAAAGCTTTCATTGTCCTGCTAAGCCCATGCTTTCTTCTTTATGGCCGTGGGCCTTTTTGGCCACTAATCCTACCATATCACTTCGTTGTATCTGCTACAGCTTTGTCTTTCTTTTTATTTCTTATTACCCCATAGGCTTGCGAGCTAATTACGAATCATACGATGGTCGTAAGAAATGCACTATTTATTTCTTCAATTATTTATTTTGTAAATAATTTTTAATTGTTCATCCCTATGACGTAAGTGCATTTATCCGGTAATGTGGAGAGGTTGAGTAAGAAACTCTTAATGAAATTTGTAGCTCGTATGAGTGGGGTGTCAAAATTACAAGAGCACCCTTGACAAAATTTCACCTATGTGAGTGTGGGGGTGGGGCTGCTCCCTATGAGATTTGGACTTAATCTCAAATACACTCATGAAACTAGGATCAGCACACGGCCGTAAAGTGTTAGGTATAAAAGCTCATGTCAACACCTAGATTGTTATGTGTAAGCAGTGACGCTTAATTTCCCTAAATCAGTCTTAGTTCAAGTCGAAGACCACTACGACTCTGGAGTTGAGATTGCTGTTTTACTAAGTGAAGGTTCAATGCAGAGCACACCTTCATGATGCATAGTGACCCATCTTTGCCTAGTAATCTCTCTTTTACTAAAATTTAATATTAAAATGAGTGGAGGATTGTTGGAGCATTTTAATATTAAATAATTAAAATGAATAAATGTTACGACATAAATATAAAGATGTGAGAGTGAATATGGAAGATGAGGAGTTAGTGAAAATGTTTAATCTCACATTGAAAATGAGAGAAACTATTTTATTCTTTTCAATTGTGGTGATTAATGGGCTAACATGAATTGTCTCAGATATTGGACTAGATACGTGCACAAGGGGGAGGTGAAGGGTGGGGGTATCAAAAATGGAAATGAATAAATCTTGGATCCTCCTACTTGACAGCTCATTCAGAATAATTATCATATCCGTTGGTGAATAAATGGCCCGAATTAATACTCCATTTTTATTATGGAAAATGAAGAGTCATTAATCCACTTAATAGACTATCCGTTTGGGTCTTCTCATTCTTCAGAAACTCCTTATCTCACCATTAATTGTGTAACTCCAGCCCATTAAATTAATATCCAACAATTAATCTTATAACACCCACTACATCAGAATAATGGACCTAATCAATTAGATTAATTTGGGTAGTAATTTTGTAAGGCCCATTGAGCCTATAAATAGACTCATTCAGATCCAATCCAAGTTACTGCAATATACACACACAAAAAATAGAGAGGTTCTTGGCAAGGAAGGGTGTTCTTTCTGGTGGAGTTTTGGGCTTGAACACTTTGTGCAGAGGTTGTTCTAGTCATACGACACTTGTTGGGCTGTTGTATCTTAGGAGAGACAAGTCAGAGAAGGTCTGCACCGGTTACAAAGTTTAGCCAACCAAGGGCTTGAATCTTTTTAAAGAGAGCGAGTGTCGCGCCTCAGTCCAAATAGTGTTGTGTAATTTCTCTCTTTAAATAAATAATATTCAAAAGTATTATTCAGTTTCTATTTATGTTATTTCCATTATTATTGCGTTTGCACCAACAAAGAGTAGCAGTCAGCTCTAATGGCAGTGACCCACACACAGATTCTTCCAATCAATGGCCAAAAGCCAATAATTCACACACCATTTCCCTTGGGGACACCCACGAAATCTTCAAACCAGTTACAAAGCCCCAAATTTTTTTTTTTTATGCAATACTCTTTCTCTCTCTCTCTTCAACTGTCTAAACCCTAAGCTCTCACTGTCTACCTCTCTCTCCGGTAGTTCAGTTTGGTACTTAAATGGGGTCTAGATGGCTTGTGCGCTCAAGATTTGTGAAGTGTAGGTAATGGCGTTTTTGGTGGCGCGCGCAGTGGATTCAATTTGTATTGCATTAGAGATTCAGATGTGTAAATCTATATGGTTGTGTAAAAGCAAGGTTGATCTGAACACGTACGTAAATCTGTATCAATTTTAACAATATTGTTTGATGTTACCAAAGCCATTTCTAAACACTTTGCTGTTGCCTTAACAAGCAAAAAAGAGCACCTCAACAAGTATGCTTAAAAAAAAGATAGTAAAAATTTTCACAAATTTAATTGTTTTTAGAAAAGACAATATTATTTGTGCTTTATTAGTTAATGCAATTATGTGTTTGAATTTAATTAGGAAACATTATGCGATTTTCAACCAAAAAAAAAATATTTCAGTGAAATCTTATTCTAATAAATTGTATTTTTTTCTTTTCGGAGTAAGTTTCAACCAAAAAGAAAAAAGAAAAAAGAAAACTATGAAATAAAATTGTGTTATATAGAGTTTGGCTCTAACCACCCATTGAAATATGACAATTGTACTTATCATGTGCATTGCAAATAATAAGCACATGTGAGAGACGGACTCAAGATTTCAAGAGGGGAGGGGGGGGGGGGGGGATTATAAGCAAAAAAAAAAAAAAACTCCAAATGACCATCCATATAGTATTAACAAACTATCAACCAAGAAAAATATACAAAATCATTGTTTCTTAATATATTAAAATGCAATCATCTACTAACAAAGACAAAAGACACAAAACACCATTAGTTCTTAATACATTATAATGCAATCATTTATGAAAAGGGAACTCGAAGCTGTTTTAAATCTTACAAAATGACTAATTGTTGTTACTAAGTAAAGAAGAATCTTAGAATGTGGGTGATATTCATAATGCATCAAATATAAATTTAGACTTCTCAATTTATATATTTATTAGTTCCATAAATTTATATAATTTTAAAATAATAATTAAAGCATTATGATTTATGAGTTAGCATCGTGAACAAGTGTGACAATTTTATTTTGTTCAATTTATGCGACAATTTTATTCTATGATGTATTTGTCTTTGTTATGTTCTTCAATTTGTGGGACAACAGTGTATTAAATATTCAACCCTATATAGATTGTTGCCCACTACGACACTATCAATTTATTATGCTATGCCAACATACCATTTTCCTAACTTTACCCCTTTTTTTTTTCTGACTCACTGCTCTGCTACCCACTTTACCACTTTTTGTTGCCCCCGCTACCAATAAATTCTCAAACACTTAATAACACTCTATTATTAATTCTCTACTATCGGTTTCTCAAAAAAAAATTCTCTACTATCTGACACACACTCTCTCTCTGTATAATAAAAATTTACTCTCACATATCTCATTCTCAGCTCACAACTAGTCACAACACAAATCTAAGCAAAAATTCAAAAAAAAAAAAAAAAAATTTTGAGATAAATATTCACAATCACAACCACAAACCCAAAAAAAAAAAAAAAAAAAACACAATCACAACGCAGTAGTACATTAGTCTAGTAGACTCGCACAGCCTTATCAGTTATCAAGTATTGGGAGAGAAAAAAATAATAATAGCAGTTAAACACTTCAAGTTTTTAAAGAGAAAGAGAAGTACTTGGCAGATAGAGGGCGGCTTTGTGCTGACTGGCAACGGCGATGTTGGCAGTTGGGTCTGCCCGGCTGGCCCTCTGTGTCTCCTATGTCGGCATTGTGTGGGTATTGGCTTACTGGGGGTTTGGGTATTGTCTATATGCGTTTCTCTCTCTCTCTCTCTCTCTCTCTCTCTCTCAATTTGATATTCTAATTTTCCTTTTTTTTTTTAAATTAATGGGTAAATTCTAACTTTATTTGGCTAGGTTTTTATTTGTAAAAAGGGTTGAAGATTGTTGTTTGGGCTGGGTTAAGATTTTAGTTTTGGAGGAGGGCAAGCTTTTTGAAGCAAGGGGGGCCCAAGTCTATTTTTGTCTTGGGTCTTATATATAAATATATATATATATATATAATTCTTTAAGGAATATCAGGGGGCTTGGGTCCCCTTGGGCCCCTATGTAGGCCTGTCGATGTGATCTTCCTATCAATGGTTGGAGCTCAAGACTCTAAAATCCAAACATGTTTGGAACCAAACTTTGTCCAATTGTATTTTAATATTCTATTTGGAAAAAAAAAATGTGACATCATCTGTTTGGAGGGTGCCATGATAAGGATTTTAGTTTTTAGTTCTACACCAGAACCTAAGGACCTATTTGGTTTGAGAAAAAAATGGTGTATTTTGCATTTATTTTCAGTTTTTTGGGGGACCCACCACTAAAAAACTTGTTTGGTTTTGTATTTGTATTCAGTTTTCATTTTTAGTAAAAAAAAAATAGGATTTAAATACAAAAACTAAATACAATGGCATTTTTGAAAAAAAAAAAATCAAATCTGTGAGTCCCACTATCATTGACTTTTCACATCAAAGAACTCTCTCTCTCTCTCTCTCTCTCTCTCTCTCTCTCGGTGGTTGTCATAAAAAAAAAGTAAAGGGAAAGACAAAGCAAAAAATGATACCAAACAAAAAAATTGATGGAAACAAAAAATGAGTACAAAATTTGAATATACAAAATAAGTACAAAAAATGAAAATTGAAAATGAATACAATCTCAACACAAACCAAACAGGCCCAATCCTTCTTGACTTTGAACTCTTCCATGTGTGTGTATATATATATATAGTTATATACGTGTACAAAATCTTCAAAAAAAAAAAAAAAAAAAAAAAAAAAAAAAAAACAATGTCTCAAGTTCATAGTAAACCCTTGAAGGCTTGAACAAATAAGAAGAAGATCGGCCACATTCTAAGCCTCCACCAGCCAACACATCGTGGTCTTAGGGCACGTTTGACAGACTGTAATAGATACTGTAATGTAATAGATATTCTTATGGCATAACTATTCGGTTATTTGGTTATGTTTTTATTACAATGAATAGTTGTTCCTTATGAATAGCTATTCTTCAAAATGAGGAATAACTATTTCTTATCAAAAGTACTGAATATCTATTCCTTCACCTTATGTAATAACTTTTTAAAACAATTTCCTAAAAAACCATTAGTTGCCACATCTTCAAAAGGAAAAAAATAAATAAATTTTCCTTGTTGTTAATTATTAGCTCTATTTTGAACACCCTAAAATAAGTGTATTTAAGGAAATTTGACTTAAAAATGATTTAATTACACCTTCTTTTTATACTCTACTAAATTGTGGATGCATATTCAAAATTCTATTCCTAAATAGTCACCAAACTAATGAATAGTAATATTTATTACATTCCAACTTAATGTATTCCTTGTAATACTTATTCATATTCTCATGTAATAATCATTACAGTGTACCAAACGTGTCTTTAGTTTCTGGATAGTGACACAAACGGTATGTAGCGATTTCTTCATCATCATTACCATACTTGTAGTCATAGGGACGCAACTAATGTTTGACTTTGGGGGCAATATCCCCCCAAATTAAAAATAAAATAATATTAATATATATATATATTTATATATACCTTACTAATTTTTGCAATTTTTTTCAATAAAATTACACTTAATCCCATAATAATATCAATAATATTGATATATATTAAAAACAAAATAATATATACATATATAAATATATATATATATATATATAAACAATATCATTGATCCTTTTAAAGGCCATAAAAGGAATTATAGATCTAAAATTTAAAAACAAAATTAACAATCACAAAAAAATTAGTCCAACAATAAAAATTACCAATAGCAAAACTTTATAAAAAAAAAAAATTAAGTCTTATCAACCAATTTTACCCAAAACAAACAACCAAACCCTTTAAAAAAATTTAAACAAAATAATTTTACTCTTATCTAGCCGTAAACACACACCAAGTTTCTTTTTCATAAATGATTGCATTGTAATGTGTTAAGAAACAATGATGTGTTTGTCTTTGTTGATGGTTTGTTAATACTAAATGGATGCTTATTTGTTTTCCGCGTCCTAACTCCAAGAAACCGCTAGTATAGTTATTGTATAGTGATTGGCTTATGATTTGCTAATATATATATATAAATATATATATATATATATATATACTTACTTACTTACTTACTTATATGCCCTCCTTACATGCCTAACCTCCATTCTTAGCCATTGTTTTTCTTTCTAATTTTTTTTCCAATATTTCCTATATTCAACTCAAATAATATTCTATACAAAAAAAAAAAAAAAAAAACTCAATTGATATTGTATAGTGTTGTGAAATTTTAAAGTACTTGCAAGTATACGAATCGTACCGAAATATAGTTTGACAAGAACGAGGTCGAACCCGCAAGGACTTGAATGAACGTAGAAAAATTAATTAAACCTTAATCCTAATCTAGTTTAATAAAAAAATGGTTGTTTTGAAATTAAAATAAACTAAACAAATAATTGAACTAAGCAAAGATATAATATAAAGCCGTAAAGAGATGTAAACAATCTAGAGAAAGGAATTAAGGTTTTGGAATCCTCCTTATTAATTCATATTAGCATATATTCATGATCATTAATTTTTCCCAACCACCACATGATAATCTAGAAAAAAATCTTGCTATCATGGAAAATGTTCTCATTAAAATCTCTATTTAAATATCTAAAGCATGCTCTTCTTTGCTTCCTAGGTATAAAATCAAATCATCAATTGTATCCATTGACAAATAAATTACAAGAGATATCTAATTTCAAAATCAAGAAATAATAAACCAGACATTCAATTAATTAAGATAAATTCTAAATCAAGAGAAAAACATGATTGAACTCATATCTAGAACCCCATCTTAGTCAATTGATATGAAGAAAGAACAATTTAAATCATTAATGAACAAATATTGTGGGAAAAATCAAATCACATAAATATTACTAATAATCCTTAACAAGGTTTCATCCTTAACCCTAATTATAAATTTACCTACTTATGGTAATTGAAATAAAACACAAAAATACAATTCTAAGCATTAAACTAAACAAATAAATAAAACTAACTATCATGGAGGAAAACCAAAGAGGTAACCGCGGCCCTATACCAACCCTAGCCAAATCCCCCGTTACACAAACTGACCTAGAGGCTTATATATGAAAATAGCCGCCTTACACTATGCTATATTTCCTAATACAATCAGAATAAGGAATTCCTATTCCCAAGCCACGCACATGCAAGGAACTCCTTGCTTTACACGGTGACTTTTATTTCTTTTGTGACACGGACACCTCATTGCTTGATTGTAGGAGTTTCTTGCGTAGCAAACTTCATCCATGTTGGATTGCATCTTGGGCTTCTTCTTGAATACACACCTGGGCTGGATGTTCTACTTCTTTGGGCTGAATCTTTACTTCATGGCAAGCTCTCTTCTCTTAAGTCGGCTTTATAATCGGCCTAGCCCACCTAGCATACAACTTGTGACTTGTTCAACCTCTCAACATGAATAGCATTTATTTTTTATAAAACAAATTTAATATATAATTAGTCACAAAATAATATAAGAGCAAGGCTAACTTTGCAAATCTGATGGTACTTTATTGTATATATTTCATGCTCATCATTTATCAGTTTGAAGGTCTATCCTACATGAAGTTTATGGTTGTTTTGATTGTTTAAATTATAATCCATATGGAACTTCATCCTATCTAATAGGGAAAGCCCTAGAAATTGACAATTTTTTAAAAAAATTTATAATCGGTGATTTTGTAGAGGATAAGTCAGTCTGGTCAATATTTTGAAATTTTAAATTTGTACAATAGCTCATTTCATGTTTTAGCTAAGTATATATTTGAAATTAAGATTTTTGGAATGCTATTTGCTGCAATTGCATGGTGCAATAGCTGTAGTAGCCATAGCTATTACTCCGGAGCTAGATCCAAGATTCTCTAGAGTTCTTAATCCTATCCATATATTTTGAATTGAATTGAGTGATTTGAATATTATCACATCATCATCAATGGTGCTAGTCAACATTTTTTATTTATTAAATATTAATGACATGGAAAAATCAAATTTACTCTTTTCAAGGTTAGGATTTTAAGAACTCTATAAGAGTTATCTTAAGAACTCTAAAGAATCTTAATTCAAGCCCTTGTACCCTATTATATGGTGGCAACATCCTAGCTTACTATCAAAGGGGCTTCACTAAGAGGGAACTTGGATAATTGGCAGCGCATGTGAGAAGTTGCATTCTCGATCTCGAAGCCATGGGGTAAGTCACCAGCTTAATTAAGCTCTCCATCTCTTCAATGTTATAATGAGCCAACAAGTTCTCACTAGACACTCTTATCAGAAAACTGAGCACCTCTGTCACTTTTATCATTAATGGCCTTTTTTTTCCCATAACTATTCAAAAAATTCATTGCTAGTTTAGCTTATTCCAGTATTTACTACCTTTCAACTCTATCAATTACCATAATATTCTTGAGGGTGGTTTCTCAAAAAAAAAAAAATTACCATAATATTCAAAATTTGGAAAAGATTCTTGTTTTCTAATAAATCGATAAAATATTCAACGAGGTTTCTCAATTCTCCAAACCTCGTAAAATTGCAAGAGTTTTGTCAAGATTAGACTTAGACCTGATAACCTGAATATTAATACCTAATCTAACCCAATATTTTTTGACCAAGAGTAAAAACGTGTCAGCCTTATTTGACCCATTTTTAAAGTGATTTTTCCCACATTAGATTCAGATGGGACAGTACAAGCTTAACAGTTTCACATGTGCATTTAGTAGTTATGGTGAAACAATTATAGATAGTGAATTATGGAACTTTTATTTTTGAGTTATTTATTATTTGTTCTTTTATTTTTATTGAAAGGAATATATAGAGAATATAATCATGATATTGTTATTTTTATTGTTATTGTTGTTGTAATGGTTACTTTTTTTTTTTGGATGTGAAAAAATATGAGAAAACTTGTAACCTACTCAACTCAATCCACAACATGATCAACTTGCCCCACTTGTAACTTGTTATTTACTCTACCCGACGTTACCTAATCCATTTTCCATTTCTACTTTTGTTTTGTTAATAACTCTACGAGAACAACCCCAAAACCACATACATCACTTTTTGTGCTAAAATTACCTATTGTAAGATATTCGGGTTCCAAATTGTAGAGTTCCTAGAGTTGTTGTAGCTAGTCTATTTTGAGTTGTTGGAATTGAAATTGAAGCTCCAAAATTAGATATTTTTGTTGTAAGGTGATGATCCAAGAGTATTGTTGGACTTGACATCTCTATTAATAATTGGTGTATGAGTTAACAATAGAATGCAAACAATATAGCAGTACATGCAATTTCCTCTGCAATTTTAGGCGAGTCTTCAAAGATTTTCAAAGCAGTAATGCAGTCTTATGGATATTCTTTTAATGCATTCCTTGTCGACATTTATTCAAGCCTTCTAGGATTGTACAAAATGTGACTTAATCTGACAGATATCCTTCGAGTGTGTTCCATATAATATGTATTCAAAAACTAACAATTGGAAGTTTGTGTGCATGCATATGCCTACAAGTTTGACATCCTTGTGATTGAGGTGCGAAAATAGTACTAATTTCATATTGAAATTGCTAGTTAAGATTAGTCTTGTCTACCTCTCTAGCAGTTGAGTGAGAGACTTGAAAATTTATTTGGTCCACAGGTGCTGACATGGTATGGGTACAACACAATACGAGCTACAGGAATACAAAATTTCTTAAAAACTATGGTATGACACGTAGGAGATACGACAATTAATTAAATTAATATTTATCGGTATGAATAACAGGTACATCACAATATGAGGTATGAGAATACAACATTTCTTAAAAAACTATGGTATGACACGAGGATATGAAAATTAATTAAATATTTTTTAACGTATATTTTATAAATTTTTCAACATATGTTTATGTTTAGGTTAGATTTTAAAATTAAGTAACAATAATAAAACTATTGTACATTATGATAAATTTAATAAATAAATAAAATAATGTTAATAAATTATTCAATTTAATATGAAATAGAAATCTCTACATGCTCTATATTACCTCATGTCAAGAATTTGTGATATTAATTATAAAGTAAATTTTTAAGTGATTTACACTATTTTAGACTTTAGCGTATAAAAAATAATAATAAAATAATAAAAAGGCTTCCTTGTAGTGGGTATGCCATTGAACCGCTCTTTCTGTGCATGACACCTTATTGAGGTAGGTGGGGCTCTTAGCCTACACACGATCATGTGGCCAAATCTTAACCATCCTTTTTGTGAGAGTTCAATAAGATTGATGGCCCACATGCTTCCGAGTGGCATGATTTTTTTTTGGTCAAAATTCTATACCTACCATCGTGACCTTTTTTGTTGTGGTGGTGGTTGGTTTTGATTGTGGTGGTGGTGATGGATTCCACGTTGTGGTGATGGGTTGTGGGCGTGGTAGCTACTATGGTTGAATTTTTTTTTTTTTTTTTTTTTTTTTTTTTGCTATGGGGTTTGATTTTTGGATGGGAATTAACTATGGTAGTGGTGGTTGGTTTTGATTGTTGTGGTGGTGATGGATTGCAGGTGGTGGTGGTGGTGGTTGGTTTTATTTGTGGGTGAAGAGAGAAAGAGATAGAGAGGAAGAGAGAGAAATTGCCATGGGTGAGGAGAGAAACGGTGAAGAAGAGAGATAAATGTGAAATGAATAGAAGAGTGAATAGTGTTGTGTTTATGTGAAAAATAAGAATTGGGATGTTGGGTGAATTTTAAAATGGTATTGTAAAATAGATAAAATAACTTTTTAGATGGTAAAATAGGTTTTCTTTTAGCAACCCAGCTGCGAATCTTTGTGATGTATGTTTACTGCTTTTTTTTGGGTATTATAACAGTGGTTAATTATTACGAACTGTAACTCATGCTAATTATACATGAAAGCATTCAAGAATTGTAATGATTAGGTTGGTTTTACTTATGTAAGTGAGGCGGTTATCTCAGCTTTTGCACTAAATATTATGAATGGATCATTTGGCACCATTTAAAAATAAAAATAAAAACGAACACATGGTACAAAATACAAAATTAGACAACAATTAGAAACTAATGTGAATTTTGATTGTATTTTGACTTTGAGATATATATATATATATATTTATATGATTACTTGTAATATCTATCTAAAATCATAAATAAATAAAACTTGTGCAATAAATCTATCAATTTTGCTGCATACATTGCTTGGGTTTGTACTATCTTTTTCAAGAAAGAAAATTGAAATATTCATGGATTACAGCATTAGCAAAAGTACTAAAAATTGATATTGTTAATTAAGAGGGTGATTGAAAATATGATTGTAAATATAATAAAATAACATTGAAGCATATACATGATGGGCTCGTATGTATTAATCGGTTGAAACTCCACAGTTTTGGGACAAAATATATATATATATTTTTTTATCATAAGGATAGATAGGTGCGTGTCTCTATGATAACACCACGTTGTCCCATCGCCCCCTATTCATTTGCCAAAAGGAGAGAACTCAGATGTAAATTTGTAATTGTTTCGCCACCCTTATCCCCTATCTGGTTCTATATGATAATGCTATCCTATGTAATATAATTCAAGTAACATGCCTCCAAAAGCAGAGGAGCTTTTAGCTTGCCACAGTCAGTCATTGATGATGGATCTGGTTAATCATCTACTTATCAAATCAAATTTTATATAACAAAAAAGGAGTAACAACTATGTTTTATGTTGACTTTAATTTTGTGTCAAATTTAATTGTAATTTTATTCAATCATTTTCCTGTATTTTTGTTAGATTTAATGTAATGGCTGTGTGTGAGATTTTGGTGAAAAATCTGTGAAGAAGTAGTTTTCGCGACTGGACTCGCAACTAATGACCCGTGAAACAAGCCACATGAAAAGCACATGCTGGGATTTGAAGAGTTTTTGATAGGCTAGTTTTCGTGAGTGACTCGCGACTTAGGCCAAGTCGCGAGTGACCCGCGAAATGCACTGCCTGTTACTTTTTGGAGTGACTTTTCCCATTCTTTAACAACACTATATAAACCCTCATTACCCACAAAATGTAAGAAGAATCAGGAGTATTTTCTAAAGAAACTTTTGAGAGAGAAACCTTAGCCAAACACTTGAGAGTTAGAGATTGTTTTACCCACAATCCTCTACATAATTTCTCTAAAATTTCCATCTACTCCCACCTCTCCATCTATACATCCTTGAGAGATTTTTAACCCAAATACTTACCTCACCCATCCTGAGTGTTGAGAGAAGTTTTGGAAGAAGTCATTGAGAGGCGGATGCAATCGAACGGAATTGCGAGATTCAGAAAGCTAGTAAAGACAAGACTCCAAGAAGTCCGTTGGTAGCAAGAGCTTGGAGGGCTCAAGTACATTGGGTAGATTAGGCTTGAAGGATTTTTTTGATATTCGTGTACTCCTACTTATTCACTGGTGGATCGATTTCGGTTTGGAGGGCCGCGAAGAGGTTTTTCGCCGAGTACTTTGATTTCCTCTTCGATAACACGTCTCAATATTATCTTGTGTTTAAATCTCTCTTCCCTACTCTTTAAGTTTTACATTTATTGCTCATTGTACTTGCTTATGGCTTAGAGTAGTGTTACCGATTTATTGCGTGTGCTTTACTCTTGTTCCGCATTTAGATAAGTTAGAGTACAAGTAATTAAGCCGTAATTCAAAATTGGGGGTCTAAATAAGCATTAGTATTTTCACACTAATTGTGCTTTCAAAAGGCAAAAGCATTTTCAACCAAAAAGAACGAATCATCTAGAATAGTTGCAATACATTATACTTACAAACCCTCCAAGCTATATAAATGAAAATGTATTCAATTAGCTCCCTGTTTTTGCTTGCAATCGATTACATCAATCCTTTCTCCTTGTTAGCTTTCGGTTCTGCAAGTTGAGCCGCCAACCGCAAGACCAATTATTTCTAAATTTTTTATTTATTTATAAGATAAGATAGGGAAAATTTGACACAAATGAAACCACTACTGGCCAATAGCATCTAGGTCGAGTGGCACATTTTTGTATTTCTGCCGTTGACATTTAAGGTATGAATCTCCCCTCCCTCTTAAAATGTATCAAAAAAAGAAAACAAATCCTCCTCTTCCAGTTGAAATCTATCCAAAAATATGAGAAATTTAAAGAAAACCATTTGTAATGTAACAATGAAAATAATGTTATATAAGCAAAAGTGTTATGGCTCAATTGACACTTCTAATTAGTATTTTTAACGGAAACGTATATAGCTTAATTCCTCCAATGTCCATATCTAATCAACGTGGGACTCTAACATGGCCTCACCTCTACATCTCAACATCCAAACAAAGTTATTCTACGTCCAATTATACAAAACATGATTGAAATACCAACCCACGTAGGGTAACAGATATTACTCCATATGTGGTAACTTATTATATGGTGGCAACATCCTAGCTTAGTGTCAAAGGAGCTTCAATGAGGAACAACTTGGATAATTTGCAGCCCTTGTGAAAAGTTGCATTCTCGATCTTAAAGCCACGCCAGTTTTGCAACTTCCTATATTTGCTTCGTTTCAATGCTATTAAACAATCCTAATGTTTAAAATTTTGAAGACATTATTTTTTGAATGAAGATATAAAATATTCAACGAGGTTACTCCAATCTCTAAATCTTGTAAAAGTGCATGAGTTTTGTTTAGACCTAGTAAAATTGGACCCAAACCCAAAAACCTGAAAATTAATAACCGATCTGACCCATGATTTTTTGACCAAGAGTAAAAATGGTTCAATCTAACCTAACTCATTTTAAAGTAATTTTTTTCCACATTAAATTCAAATGGGATAGTACAGTATATTCATTCTTAACAGTCTCACCATAAATACTCATTTTAAATTCTTGTGAGGTGTGGGGGGTAAAGGCCGAAATTCAAGTCTCTAGGAATAAGCTTCACATACAAATACACTTAGATAAGACTAGAGTCAAATTTTTATCTTGTATAAAAAATTAAAAAAAAAAATTAAAAAAAAAACAGTCTCACATGCACATTTAGTATTTATGGTGATGATATACTATATCTTAAAAAAATTATGGTCCATGACATTTAGTTCCCCCCCCCCCCCCTATGATGATAGTGAACTATGAATTGCATAATCTTAAGAATTTATGTATTATTTAACTTTTATTTCTTGTTAATTTATTATTTGTTCTCTTATTTATATTGAAAGGAAGATAAAAACAATACAATACAATCATAATATTATTATTGTTACTTTATTTTTTCTGCATGTGAAAGAATATGAGTTAACTTGTAACCCAATCAGCCCAACTATTATATGGTGGTGACATTCTAGCTTAGCATCAAAGAGGATTCACTGTGAGGGAACTTGGATAATTGGTAGTCCATGTGAGAAGTTGCATTCTCGATCTCGAAGCCATGGGATAGTAAGTCACTAGTTAGGCTTTCCATCTCTTTATTGTTATGATGAGCCAACAAGGTCATTAGAAACTCTCATCAGATTACTAAGCACCTTTGCCACTACTTTCATTATCCTTAGCAATAAAGATGGTAACAGACAAAGAGAAAAGATCTACTCGTGAAGGCCGAATTGGAAGTTGAATTTTGTCCAAACTATTTTTGGGGAATACTTACGGTTGGTGAACTACTTAAGTACATGATTGAAATTTTTCACAACTAGCTGTTCCCTATTCGATAATCTTGTATATTTTCTCCCTTCAACTCTATTAACAACATTAATTTTCAATATTTGGAAGAGATTGTTTTCTAATAAAGAGATAAAATGTTTGATAAGGTTACTCCATTTTCCAAACCTTGTAAAAGTGCATGGGTTTTGTCTAGACTTTGCAAAATTGAACCCCCTAAACAATAACCTAAATATTAATACCTGATTTGACCGAGGATTTTATGAATAGCAATAAAAACGAATTGACCTGACTCGACCCATTTTGAAGTGATTTTTTTCTCACATTAGATTCATATGAGACAATATAGTATATTCACTCTTAACAGTTTCACATGCACATTTAGTATTTATGGTGATGGTAAACCGTACCTAAAAAGACTTATGGTCCATGACATTTAGTTTTTCCCCCATTGATGTGTAATCTTTTATGTATTATTAAACATTTATTTTGGGGTAATTTATTATTTGTTTTCCTATTCGTATTGAAAGGAAGATAAATACAATATTGTGTTGTTATTGTTATTGTTATTGTTATTATTATTATTATTGTTAGTGTTATTATTATTGTTATTGTTACTTTATTTTTTGTATGTGAACAAAAAATATGAGTCAACTCATAACCAATAAGCCTAACCAATAACCTAGGTGCCTTGGAGTCAGTCAAAGATTCATGTCGTTAATATAGACGGTTCGTTCAGGAAGGAGCTCTTGTGTGAGAAGTTTCGAAGTTGTGGTGGATCACAACAATGAGTTATCGACTAAGATATTAGAGTCTAGGTGAAAGTTCAAATAGTGTATAAAACACCTATAAACGTTTAGACCCCCAATTTACAAATTATCAATTCAAACTTATTATCAAACAATGCATGTGCGGAACATGAAGATAAGCTAAAACAGAATTGATAAACAATCTAAACCAATTAAAATCACATCTACAAAAGAAATTAAATGGCAAAGATTAAGGGAAGAGAGATGCAAACACAAGGACAACACAACGATGTGTTATCGAAGAGGAAACCGAAGCCCTTGGCGTAAAACCTCTCCGCCGCCCTCCAAGCGATCAATAATCCACTAAAGAATCAAGTTGGGATACATGAACAACAGAATACCCTCCAAATCTAATCTACCCAGTGTACTTAAACCCTCCAAGCTCCTACTCCAACGAGGTTACGCCGAACCTATTTCTTCTTTAGCTTACCGGATTCCGCTATAGCCCATGGCATCAACCAATGTGAATTGGTCCCTTCCTAACTGCTTTCCAAAGCACCAAAAAGCCTTCTCACAGATGTAGGTATGGTGAGAAAAGGATTTGGCTAAGAACCTCTCAAGGATGTAACAATAGAGAGGGTGAGAGTAGAAGAATTTGAAGAGTCTCTATGTAAAGATTGTGGATGAGTCAATCTTGTTTTTTTCTAGGGTTTCTCTCTCAAAATTCTCTCTGGAAGCTCTCTACATTTCATGGGTATAAGGGGTATTTATACTAGTGTGAAAATGGAATGCGAAGAGTCAGTTTTTCCAAAACAGAGCTGGCTGGCGACTTGGCCTCACGACTTGACTGAGTCATGAGTTCAAGCCGCGAGCTAACTGAATGGCTAGTCTGGACTTTTTGTCCTGTAGTGCTATAGCTAGATGACAGTTCAGCTTCTCTGCATGCTTCACTCGTGTGCATTTTCTGGCGGCTTGCAAGCCGTGAGCCACCCGCGAGATCCAGTCGTAAGTCCCTACTTCACTGCACAGTCTTGAGCATTTCTTCACACTCTCTCATACACTACCCTTACATGATTCCCACCTAAATACAGGGTTTCTAAGTGCTGAATTACAAGTAAATTGGCACGGAATAAAGCCAACAGAATGGTTTATTAAATTCAACCTTACACTAGGAAACAAATTTTTTGTTCTAGATTGCAAACTCCTTTTGTAGTTAATTGCCTTAATTTGGGTGTGCTGCCTTAGTAGTGGTTTTTCCTTTGAAAATGTTCTCCATTGTTTTTCCACTTTGTTACGAAATCTGCTTGTCTTGATTGTTTTACTATAATAAACTGATACTTAAGCTAATAAAAATAATAAACTGATACTTAAGCTAATAAAAAATATTTAAGCTAATAAAAATAATAAACTTAATCACTAAATCATTATTTTAACATTACTTTCGTACCTTTACACACAATTTAAATGTACAGCTAAATAGGTAGGTTAAATGATAGAGTTCATTGGTGAAAGGTTGGCCCCTAACTACAATAGTTCCTCACATTTTTAATGCCTCAACCAGATTTTTGTGTATGGATGGAACAGATGTGGACTGCAAATTGCCAACTATGGCTTTCAATTATTAGTTTGTACAAAACCTTGTCCTTTCCAAAACTACAGCCTTTTTTTTAAATGTAGTTGTTATTTATTTAAATTTAAAGAAGGTAGCTTTGATTTTTTGACAAATTTCTTTTGATTATATCCCAAAAACTTGTAATCAAGTTGCCCAAACTCTTACTGGGACTGCAAAAGAGGTTGTGGAGGCATTGGTTTGGACTGAGAAATGCCCTCCTTCCTGTTTTCCATTCTTAATGTTTAATGGAATAAAGTTCTATCCATTTTTACCATTTAAAAAAAAAAAAAAAAAAAAAAAGGAAAGTGGGGAAGGAATGCACTAACATGGTCATGGGATCAAATGAGGATTAGCAGGGTGATGTTGATTTTCATACTCTTTTAAGAGTGGTGTGGTCCAAGCTTTAATTGATCTTTTTTAAAATTGCCTATCTATCTACACACACTCATGAGTCCTTGTGTTGTACACGGTGATTAACATTCTCTCTGGAGGAATTAGAAGACAGGAATAATGCATCTTGAGAAATAATCATTTCTGAAAAGCATACCTAATTTGCCAATTGCCACAATCAAATACATATAATCGTTTTAACTTAACCTGTTCATTCAAAACTCCAAAGCCACTTCGGCTAGAATACCCAACACAGCAATATCAAAATTTCATAGATCAATTAAATTTTTTTTAAAGAAATAATTACAACATGCTGCTAACCCCGCAGCTCGAACCCTTTTCCCTCTAGACCCCCAAGTATTTTGTACATGGGGAGGTGCCAATTCAGCCACAAGGCCTTTGGCATAGATCAATTAAATTTGATCATGCATAATTCGATTACGTGAAAATTTCAGCAATCAAAATATCAAATGGATCATTATTTGTCATTGTGTGTTCATTTGGGTTTCTCACAGGTTCTACTTCTATTTTGTTTGCCAAAAGTTACATCAAAATTTCCGTGTGATTCTAATAGTTGAATCTAAATTTAGACTTCAACTTAACTCATTTGTTGGATAAAAGAACATTAATAAATTATTTCTCAAATCAAGCTTGAATCAATCATAAATAACTTATATTATATATGACCAATTTAAAAATTCTGATAAAGTGCTTCGGACAAAACGTTTTTTTTTTTTTTTTTTTTTTTTTTGAGAATCAGGACAAAGCATTTTAATTAACAAAGACGGTTAAAATCAGTCTAAAGTACATCTGCAATATTTGATGGTACATCTTTCATCCAGACTTGTAAAAAAAAAAAAAAAAAAATTGTTCGTCTCACTAGTGAGTAAGTTACAGTATTACAGTGTCTTCGTATATGAGAATAAGTTAAGTTTGAAAAATAAGAGACTAAATACCATATGCCTTTTATGATGTGGCCAAAGTTTGACAAAACGTTATTATAACATTATATATTTTAATGCTGTTGTTTTTTATTTTTGGAGGAAAATATAGTTCTTTTTAAGTCTTAAGCTTTTTTTTTAGTTTAGTTTAGTTTTTATTTTTATTTTTATTTTTTGGCATTTCGTTAAGGAAGATTGTGCAAATCTGCCTGAGGTACAGATTCAAAGTCTTAAGTTCTTTAAATTATCTTCCAAATTTACACCCTTAAAAGAGAAGTCAAGTCATCCTAAAATCTCTATCATAAACCAAGTTGTTAACGTGGCCACTGGCCTTTGTTTTCTGTTTTATGTCCTTTTCCATTACATTTGATTAATGTACGTAGATGACCATCTTGACACCACATGGTTTTTGACTTTTTCGTTAACTTTTCTTCTTTTGAAATTGCACCTTAAGGCTTAAGCCTACTCTACTTTCTACCCCACTTTTGCTGATATAATTGGACAATCTGTTTTTTTTTTTTTTTTTTTTTTTTTTTTTTTTTTTTTTTTTTTTTTTTTTTTCAATTATAGTCCTATACTAAAAACCAAAATTGGTCAAGTATACCACATTCTTCTAAACAAATTCATACTTAATCAACTCAAGTACAAAGATTAATGTGAGTTTCAGTTATCTTAATTGATAAAGTTTTTTGTCATTGAATAAAATATTTGAGATTTAATTCCTGCACAAATATTAATTCAACTAAAGTAAAAAAATAAAAAATAAAATATGCTTTTTATGATTATCGATTAGATCAATTCTTTTAAGAGAATTGCTATGTTCAAAATACGTTCACAACAAATTATAGGTGATAGGTTGTTATTAGCTATTACAAGTGAACAAAAAAGTAATCTAAGTTGTAGATTCAAATTAGAACCAATAACAACTCATCACCTTTGATTTGTTGTGAAAAATGTTATAGATGTAACACTTCTCTTCTTTCAATGTGTGTTTTAAAAAGTTTCTCTTCATTACTTTTTAAATTAAAAAATAACTTATTTCAAGTTGAAAATTATTTTTTATAAATTTAAAAATATATTTAGTATCACGTCCTTAAAAAACACATCATATCTCTCTTCTATATATTAAGAGAATTCAAAAAGTTAGTAATACATTTATAAAATATAAAAAATACCTCTAATCTAATTAGATAAACTTTATTCCTAAAAAATAAAAATAAAAGGTTAAAATTGTAATTCAACAAAATTCAAAAACAAAAAACTGTCTAAGAAACTTTTTTTCCTAAAAATTAGTATACACTCTCTATTTAAATACCTCGAAGAAAAAAACTTTCTATTTAAAAAACTTTTTTCCGAAAAATTAGCACATACTAAATCTAGCAGTTTACTCTTTTTCAAAATCCTAAATTTTAGCTTCTTAAAAATTTCTTCCTATGTAACCTCGCTAATAATTGACAAATTCAAATTTAAAAATTACGACATTAAAACTCAAAATATTAGAGAGAAACTCATCACACTTGCAGAGTGTGTATGATGAGGCTAGTACACTTTTAAATTCATTGAAAGATAAATATTTCCAATAAAGTGGTCTCATGAGATTTACATTGGCTTCATTTTGATTTATAACATAACAACTAACATGTATCCCCATTTGTGTTAAAGAACCTTTTTTTTTTTTTTTTTAAGAAGAATAACATGTTAAGTTTTATTCATAGTTTGTGTTTCCACCCCAAATAATAATATTAGATAAGTAAAAGGCCCTTTTATGTAAAAATAACTAAAGCCTAGGGACTTCCTCATAAAATTTATAAAATCTCCATTTTGAAGCAAAAACAAAGAAGAGGAAACCCACTCCTTCCTTTCCTTCCAAATTCCATTTCCTCCGTTCACATCTTCCCTTCTCTTCACTCCATCAACCAAATCAAACCAAACCAAACCAATTCATTGCTCTTTTTTCCCATACACCCAAAAATCCTAACAACAACAATAAAAAACCAACAACACCCCCAAAGCAAAAAAAAAGAAAGAAAGAAAAAGAAAAGAAGAGAGAAACAATGCAACAGCTATTGTTCACGGTGATATTGTCGGAAATGGCATTGATATTGGTGCTACTATTCAAGACCCCATTGAGGAAGCTAGTGATAATGGGCCTGGATCGCGTCAAGCGTGGTCGTGGGCCAATCATGGTCAAGACCGCTGGTGCCACCGTCTTTGTGGTGCTCTTGTCCAGCATCTACAGCATGACCAAGATCCAGAAGCGTTGGATCGACGAGGGAGCTGTTAATCCAACGGATCAAGTCCTCATGGCCAAGCATCTCCTTGAAGCCACTCTTATGGGTAATTACTAATTTAATCTAATCTAATCTTTGCATTTTTTTTTTAATTTTTTTTATGTATTAATCATTGGGTTTTTTTGTAGAACAACAATTTTGTGAATCATGATTTGATTTGAATGAATTAAATGATTTTGATTTTCAAGGAAATGGGACTTTGTGGTTGTTCTATATGACAAATTGGTTAATGGGTTCTTTGCATTTTCTTCTTTTAAGTATTGCAATCTCAAATAAACTTCAAAACTGAGCAATGTCCTTTTTTGTGTCATTAAGATTTTCGTTAAATTTAATGGAAAAGTAATTGTCTAATGAAAAGTCAATGCTAGGATCCTTAATCGTACTGATTAAGAAGGAATTACTTGATCAGCAAACAAAATATGTAACATTTTGGTATAGTACAGTCAATGCTAAAATCATTGTTCTGAATTTATACATGCTGTGATGTAATATATATTTGGGTAGCCATAAGCCCAAAATTATTCACAGCTGAGGTGGTAGGTTTTGATTGGTGTACAATAAAAGGAATGTCACACTAATTTCATTATGTTGCCTTGACAAATTGTGAAAAAAGTTGTGAAATTTGTTGCGTCTATAGCACTGTTGTGACTTGTGACTATTGAATGCATCAATACCTTTGTCAAAACACCTAGGTAATGTTTTGTTGCTTAAAAGTACATGTATGAAAGTCTGTCCGCGGTTTATCTAAGTCTGAAGTATTTTAATCTTGTTATAAATTAGTCCTTGTTATTTTTCACCTTGTTTTTCAGTTACAGACAAGCTGTTAAGTGATTTGCTTCATGGTATTTTTATTAAAAAGTTTTCATTTTGGAGCCAATGAGCTCTGGCTCGAATGTCACTTCATCTTCAAGAGTAGTGGGGGAGGGTGAGGTCATTGGTTCAAATCCTTTGGGTACATTTGCAACTTACTGATTACAAAGGAAATATATGTTGGAACCTTTACTGCTGGACACGATGTTTGATGAAGCTTGAATGCTCTCACTTTTTCTTTTCCCCATCTATGTTTTGGTATTGGGCAAAGAAAAAAAAAGTATGCAAAGAAGTTATTGAACATAGTCTATAAACTTAGCTGGATACATGTGGGCGACCTTTATTAGTTTGTTGAGGATACATAGCCGACTCTAAAAAATTTGGGACTTAGATTTGATTGTTGTTGTTTTAGTTAAAAGTTTTGCATGTACAGGATCACATCATGTTTTTTCATTTTGTAACATAATAATGCTTTATGGCTTTGAGTTTTAGGACTGGGCTGCTTGTTTCAGTTTGAACCCCATTTTGCTCAATAAACTTGTTAGCTGTGGACCTATGTTAAAATGTAAACCTGGGGCAACTGCTTGCAGGTTCCTCCCTATTCCTTGCACTGATGATAGACAGACTACACCATTATATCAGAGAACTACGCATAAGAAGGAAGAGCATGGAGGCAGTTCAGAAACAGGCTCGAGGATCTGAAAATGGGAAAGTTGAGGAAGCTAAAGCATTGGAGGAAGAGACAGCTAAATTGCGAGAAAAACTGAAGCGTCTAGAATCGGAACTTGAGACAAGGACAAAAGAAGTGAATGCTGCAGAGGCCAATGCAGTTGCACTAAGTAAACAATCTGAAGGATTCCTTCTTGAGTATGACCGCTTACTTGAGGAAAACCAAAACCTTAGGAACCAGTTGCAATCATTGGACAGGAGATTGTCACATTCTGGTAGCAAGAAGAATACTTAAGCAACACAGCACCTCTTGCATTTTTTCCTTCTTGAAGTTTTCTTTCATTTTTCGTAGTATCTTTTGGGAGTTTCATGATGGTTTGGTTAGGTACAGGCTATGCACCATTGTAAGTGTGTTAACTAAAAATCTTCTCCTTCCACCCCATTCCCTGCCTCAACCCCAAGGGAAAAAAAAAAATCAGGAGTAAATAGGATTTTCATTGTGTGTTTAATTTTACTTAGAGCTTAAGTGCTGGAGTTGATCAATTTTGTCCTGACAAACTGAGACAAATTATTAGGTTATAACATGGAAAAAAAATCTGCTGATTTTGTTATGTTTATGAGTATGCATTTTTATCCCCCTTTTTTTGTATGGTTTAAACTTTGGATTGTAATTAAGACCTTTTGGGTTCTTTCTGCTACAATTGAACTATTCAAATCATTCACAAAGTTTATAAGTTTCCATTATAATTAGTGACATTCTTCTGTCAACAGCTCTATGACAGTAGAGCATAAGCTTTGCACCACAATTAGTCGTCATAATTGCAGGTAAACCATAACCGGTCTGCACCACCAGCCTAGTTTCAAGTCTCTTTGTCTCATTTGTCAACTGCAGTCTCTGGCTTAGTTGCAGTCTTCCTTAGTTCATTAAGAGAACTCAGAATAGGATCATATTCACGCAAAAGCCTGTTGCTGTTGAGTGCAGTAAGTAGCATCAAACCCAGAAAGACTGGAACACACAGAATCAATAGCACAAGCGTCATCGCAGGTGCTATATGACCTTTCACCTCTTTTGCGTATTCCACAGAGGCTAGAGCAAGAAAGGTAAGCGGGAAGGAGTAAGCCCACCATGCAACATGGAACCTCTTCATAGATTTCTTGAAAAGGGTTGGCCTACAAGCCTGTATATAAATCCATGAGTGGATTAATTGCACGTTTCAATTAGCTAGGGACCCCCTTCTTCTAATAACAAAGCCAGAGGCCAAGGCTGCATTAACACGTATATTAATCACCTCTCTGTTACATGCAAAGGTGTGTGTAAATGCTGCTTTGTGTGGGGCTTTCATAGCACTCTTCCTCTATTATTTGTCACCTAGAAATGTTTATTGACAACCAGCTAAATTTTCTCATCACACATCTATATTTTTAGGGATGCAAAAACTAAAGAAACTTATTTCTTCAACTTGACCTTTATGGCCTTTACAGCTAAAGCTTATTACTTCAAAAAGTTGCCAATGAAAACTCTGATCCAACCAATCATAAGTTTAATGGTGAACATTCAAACAGAGTGCTCTTCACTTTACCATGCAATATCTCTCGCATTATTTTCAATTATTTTTAAAATTTTAACTTTTTTTAAACTCTCAACTTTTTTACCTTTTTAACTTCCTTGATCCAATGGTTGGTATCAAAAGTTAACTTTTTAACTTTTAATCTGAACTATGAGAAGGTATTGCATGGTGTAATACCCTTAATTATTGTACGAGATCTCAATCTGGGATGATATTATTTACTCTCGGTGACATTAATTATTTAAAGCCGCAGAAAGTTGAGGCATTAAACTTGTCATAATGTCAAGAGCAACAAATATTTTACACTAACTATCAATGTTAGATCATTTCTTCCATGTACTTCGCTAACTAGACTGAAAGCCACTTCAAAGGCATATATACTCAGTAGAGGTATAACATTTGAATCAAACAAAAAGTTTAAGGGTTATGACAAGCTGAATATTAAAAGTTTATGATTAATTCATTTATTTGTATTTTAAACGTAAGTCTAGTTTGAAATCATCACTAAGTTAGATTACATGTTTAAACTTAGTTCGTTTTTGAACAATCTTGAATTTCTTCATGAATTGCTTAATTAACTTATCATTTCTCCATGTATAGTAGATAGTATAGCTAAATTTTTTTACCTCTTACCAAATCTATACTAATAATTAATAACTAAATTACATTTGAAATTATTTTGTTTGATTTAATTAGATAGAATAATTTTTATTTATAAAATTATAAAAATTAGAGTCACCAACCTTGTATCGTTTACAAAATATATATAGTTTTTACCAAATAATAATTTGATAGCTTAGGAATTTATTTGCAAACTTACATAATCTAATCTTAAGTCAATATAAATATATTTGTATGCATTTTTACATATAATATTATATTGTGTAGACTTGAATCAAGCCTCACTCTCACAAGCTTGTTCACAAACACAATAATATGTTTGAGCTCAACTCGATTAATAGTCAAGCCCAAACTCAAGTTTAAACTTGCCTCGTTTGTTAAAGAAACAAACATAAAGAAGTTTTACCCAAACTGTTTATGAACTCGGTTCATTTACACAGTACTTGTGCTGCTATTGAAATAGTGGAGAAATGGAAGTATGTGAGAGAAGAGTAAATGATGAAAATTACCAGAGACATGAAAAGGAATAGAGAGAGGAAGAAGAGCATCTTTGATGAAGTATCAAAAGCTCCTGAAATGGAGCTCCAAGCTAAACTTGCCATGCTTGGTGCAACAATGAACAAGAAGAAAGCTGGCCTCAGCATTACTGGAAAATGATTGCCACCAGGTAGGCGCTGATAGAGGGTAATGAAGAGTACTAAATAATGTGCGATGCCTAGTGAGAACATGAAAATCGCACTCTCTTTCCACCCCATCTGTGCTGCTCCTTGAGCACCTACCAAGTTCCCTAGCACTGATAGCTGACTTGTTGGATTTGCCATCATTGATAGAAACCCCTTTTCAGTGGTGAACCATTGCCCATATATTTTGATGTCAAGCACCAATATTGGAATTGCAAAAACCAACCAAAGAACTAGATAAGTGTGACTCTTTGGACTTATTAATGGGGCTGATTGAAGCATGAGAAGCCATGAAATCCAAGGGGCATACAAGAAGTTCACTCCTATATGGTGTAAGAATTCTGCCTTGACCATGTGAAAATGAAAGTAACACCTTAGAATATATAGCATAGAGAGTGTAATTAGCACCAAAAGTGCAAGACACCATAGTAAATGAAAAGCCGTTGAAGAAATCATGTGGAATACTTGTTGGAAAGCTTGTGACTCATCTGTTGGCTTGCTTAGAATTTTCCATAGTATAGCTTGGGCACCAAGAGAGATGCTTATTCTGAAGTAGCCTGCATAGAGCCTGGTTAAGATGTATGATTGTGATGGATTGGAAATGGGAATTGGGTGGGCATGAGACTCTGGGCTAGTGACATTAATGGAAGCATCAATTACTACCTCAACTTGTGGTTTCAATACAGGGTCTTCCATTAGTAATAGTATAATAATAGAAGTGATCAGTGACTTTGTGTATAAGATTTGCATTTTTCAAAATAAGTACAAAGGGTGTTTATATAGGGAAAGGAGTGAGTGTGAGAAACACTTGAAAAATCAATTCAACATTGCGTGTAAAGCCACTACACTCTAACATTTAAGGCCTGTTTGGATTGAAGGGGGAGAAAGGGAGAGTAGAGTAGAGTAGAATTAGCTAAAAATATGTTAATTTTGGGCTAATTCTACTTTACTCTCCATTCCTTTCCCTTAATCCAAATGAACTATTAACAAGCTAGTACAGTAGTCGTAAAGAGTATTATTGTCTTTTGGAAATGCAAAATTAGTAAGTTTTTGAATTTGAGTTTTATTCTCGTATCATTTTTAATTGATAATAGTTAATTCACTTAATCTTGTTGTGACATGATCAATCTTAAGTAAGGTTTTATCAATTTTAATTTTGAAAAACTTCTTTGTGCGGAAACAACCATAACAAACAAGTCTTTTTATATAATCAAGAATTTTTATATTAAATGTTTGAATATTATTATGATAACTTTTATTGTTGTTTTTATGTTGTATTATTTCATTATTTTCTAATTTATTTGACCAAATTGCAAAAGGCCTTTGACCTCTAAGATTTGGGTCAATTGCAAACATACCCCCATACTTTTCAATTTGTATTATTGACCTTTGTGTTGTCATAAATGATAAAATTGAATGTGGTCACTTTCCATGCATGTAACGAATTTTTTATAAAGAAAATTATTTTTAAAACAAGTTCATTTTTTAATTTAATTTAATAGAAATAATTAATTTACATTAAATTGAATTAGGAAAAAAAAAACCATACCTGACTAAACAATTCTATAAAATTTAATTGAAAAGAAAAATCTCATCCAGCTAAATTATTTTATTAATAAGAAATCAAATGAAAATTTAAAATCAATAAAATTTTAAGTCCTACTACAATTATATTCTTTTATTTCAAGCTAAGATACTACAAGCATTACAAAAGATGATCAATCAAGAACAAGAAAAAAATTTACAAGAACAAATAAAAAAGTTATGACAAAATTTTGAACCATGCTACAATAGTAAAATGCACTCCTTTTATGGCTAGCAAAAATAATACAAACATTACAACTAATAAGGAACAAAGAAAAAAAAATTACCAGAACAAGAAAAAAATACAACACAAAACAAAATATCTTAAGAAAACAACTTCACAAATAAAATAGGTCAAACCAACCATTACGGATTCTTCCGCAACTATGAGAAATTCTTCTTAGGTTGTAAAAAAATCTTCTTCTTTTCTCAAAAGAGGAGGGAGAACCACAAAAAAAATAAGGTCAATAACGAAAGTTTTGATGCCCGAAATCCACTAGCGAGTTTAAAATCCAAGTCATATATCTATGTGCTCAGGAATTCGACCCGATGGCTTCATTGACATGAGTATCACAAGCTTCCGCTTCAAAGTCAACAAGGGAGGAGGGATCTGCAACAATCAGTAAAAACTCTACACGGTTTTAGAGCTCATGCACCAGAGAGAGAGAGATGGTTTTTCTAAGCTGATTTTTTTCAAATTTTCAATTCAATTAATTTTATATTAAAGTTGTATTAAATTAAAATTAAAAATCAATATTTTATTATAAAAATGAAGATTTTATAATAGACGGATTTAAGATGGAGGATTTCATTTTGGGTATATATTTTATCTCTCTCTCATAATTGGTGATGCTTAATTCTGCTATTTAAAAATAAAAAAGGTGTGCCCCTATTATAGTACAAGATGCTAAATTCTACCGAAGTATTGGAGATGATAAAGTGAAACACTTATATTATGACGAAGTGAAATGGCTAGTAGCTTTTAGTTTCTAAACAGGAAAAAAAATGGTGATTGGCACGATAGGAAAGTGGAAACAAACAAAAGCATTTGGAGTGTAGTTGAGTGATAACTTATAATAAAGCCGTCCGTAGATCCTAAACTACAACCTTTTATTGGAGGGTTATATAAGAAAGGATGTCCAAACAAATTTGGAAAGGGAAGCCATGCCTTTAAATTTTAGTTTTATTTTTATTTTTTACAATGGCCTCTCATAAACAAGTTGAGAAAAAAAAAAGAACTCTGTCCCTATTTATTAGGTTTTTTTTTTTTTTTTTTGAAACTGAGTCACTTTGAAAGGTTATACATTTAAAAAATATATATATTTAAATGTATTTTCAAAAAGTGCACTTTCAAAATGGGATATTAAATTGGCGCTAAAGAGTAAGAGGAGGTAGATTGCTTTTTCTTATTTTTTTCTTATTTTTTTTTTAAGATAGAAATTCTATCTTAATTTAAGTGTATATGTGTGTAAAACTTCCTCTTAGAGACTTGAACTTCGATTCTTGCCTTCCACACCCCACAAGCACTTATACTTAGAGAATGGCCACCACACCAAGAGTGCGCGGTGGTACAAGGAGGTAGATTGTTAAATGCACCTTAACTTGTATTTGTATGGTATTCATTAAAAATAAAGTAAAAAATATGTACAACTATCAAGAAAAGTATATACAATTAGAATGAATTTGTTTATTCAAATCAATAAATTATTGAAAAATATAATTTTTCTTAAATGAGTATTCTAAATGAAATATTTATTATTTCTTAACTTGTTTGGGTAGGATTAAAAAAAAAAAGAAAAAAAAAGAAAGAAAGAAAGCATTTGATGGTGGACTATGAGCAAATGCATTTGAGTCATTGAAAGATAGCCAAGGTGGGGGGGACCTAAAATTGATTGAGCAAGTGCTAATATGTTATCATTTACTTGAGGAAAAGGTTGGGCTTGTGCTTTTGCAAGAAACTTATTTTTAGTTGGAAGTTGTGGTTATGAATCATCAGTTAGGTATTGATCGATTCAGTAGCGGCTTTAAGAATTTTTTTTAGGGTGGTCACTAAAAAATTAAATTACCACAATATTTTTCTTGGTACCATTTTTTAAAGAAAAACTAAATTAAAAATTATTTTTATTGAATAGGTTGAACGAGCTACAAATTTAATCTTTTTGTTTTATAATAGGCTTTTTGTTGATTCGCTTGTTGTTGTTTGGTCTTGTCTTGTTTTTGTTTGGTTTATGTTTGTTGTTATTTGAGCTAATATTTATTGTCGTTATTTCAGCTTTAAAAAAAAAACATGGATTAAGAATTATATTTGGAGGTAGAATTAATTTTGGAATAATGCTACATCCATAACATTTTTACAATAAATCTTATGCAAAAAGCTGTTATTGGTGGATAAAAAATAATAATATTAGTATTTGGCCCAAATTAGAATCAGTAACAACTTACTACATTAGATTTATTGTAAAATTATTGTGAAAATGTTGTGAATGTAGTAGCATTACTCTTATTTTTGTTGAACCCAAATTTTGGTAATTCTCAAGTCAGGGTGTTCATAAGTTTGATTAGGATGGTCACAATAGGTTAGTTTAGCATATAATATATTTTTTGCAAGTGTATATATACATTTTTTTGCAAGTCAGAGTGGTCCTGTGACCACCTTGACTTGCATGTAGAGCCGCCACTGGATTGATTGACCTAATGTGGCCGCAAAGACATGCGACAATAGAAATATAGAATGCTTGCACTCTGCAAAGATAAAATGGGCCATTTCTTATGTTGGCAACGGCTGATTTCTGAAAAGGAGTTGCAAGTGGCGAGTGGTTGGTGACGATTACTTGTATTTTTAATTACATAAACATATATTTAATAGTTATATAATTTATTCAAATGATTTAACTAGTCATGGGATTATTAAATTCATGGATAGTCAATCTGTCACATAATGGGGTTTCCTCTTTATAGCACGTTAATATCCAACTCACATAGTTGTGTGATTTGTTTAAAACTTAATAGAAGTGCATTCATGCGAACAAGAATATAAAATGATTATACAAGACAACAATATTTAACAATGGTTAAACCAATTTTAAGTATACGTACACAAGCAATACCAAACAAAATCTACTATCAATGATGTGGATTACAACAACACTCACTGGGACCTTACAAATTTACATACTCACACACCCATTGAAATGTAAAAATATATATGTTGGTCCTCACTTATTAAGAGAGAGTTTGGGCCCACGAGGAGTGTGAGAATTATAGTTAAGTTGAGTGATTAAAGTCACCATTTCTTAACAACTCAAACTTTTTGGATAATCAATAATTGATCAAACTCTTAGACAAAAGCCACCAAACCCCTTACAAAAATGCTTATTTATAATTTCCTAATTCTACTCTTTAATTTAGAAAGAATACACAATTATTTGTTCAATAAGAAACTTTCATTCCATACTGAGAAAATTTTATTTTCTTCCAATGACAGGTAAAAGCCTTTCCAACCTAAATCAAGTGATTTGAGACAATTTCTAATAAGCTGATACTACTTGCTTTTATACCCAACTAATATCTTTTTCCAATCTCAAGAGAAGGTTTAAGGTTTGAGCTAGTTCTGCTGGCAGACAAGCCCAAACCTACCTAGTTGTACCCCAGACTAGGCCTGTCCTCTTTTACAACATCCCCAGGCCCATTCTTTTACCCATTAAAATAAATTCACTATTATATTTATATGGCCTGGGTATAACTATAAAATAAAGTAGGTCCAGCTCTAGCCTAGCGGCCCAGGTCAAAATATTGCCAAGAATGAACCTTAATCGTATGGTTATGAAAGCAAAAAATGAGCATTATTCTCAAATGAATATTGTTTCCATTTAAATCAACTTTGGTACATTTAGAGGCCACCAATGAGCCTCTATTATTGCTACTATTGCTATTATCATTACCACTAATACTACTACTAATATTACATTCCTCTATCCCACTAGTGCTCGTGGGTTCATTGTAAAATACCAAGTTGTTGCCTTGACTAACACTTGCTATGGATTCATTGGCATTTAACAAAGCAAAGTCCTGGCTGGAATTGACCAACTCTGGCTCTTTGTTACTATTGCTTCTAACTGTAACCCAATCTTCCTCACATGCCCAATTAGGCTTTTGTTGACACAATGCAGTACTACCTTCACTCAACCGCTGGATTCTTTCCTTGAGAGAATTCAAGGAACTTTTATAGGTTGTACTTGGATTTGTCTCGAGATCCTCCATGGATTCCCAAAAGCCTTTATCCAATACACAAGTTGGAGTATCCGAATCAAAACCATTAACTTTTTTCGACTGAAATTTGGGCTCCTCAAGAAAAGAATGATTAAGAAGCTCACTAGCTGACCACCTTTCCATTGTGTCTCTCTTCAAGCACTTGTCCAAGAAATCCTTAGCTTGCTTTGACATGAAGTTAGGAACCTCTGGCACTTCACCCGAATAACCAATTCGGTAAAGGGCTGATACCGGGTCCAAAACACCGGGCCATGGGGCCCGCCCAGTAGCCATCTCGATCACGGTACATCCTAGAGCCCACACATCAGCAGGGGACCCCTGTTGCTCTCCACGCGCCACCTCAGGTGCCATGAACACCGGAGTGCCAGCGATTGCCAAATCAGCACTCGACACGTCACCAAGCTCCCTGGCACAGCCCAAATCAGCAATCTTCACCCCATCATTAGTGACCAAAATGTTGTGACATTTAATGTCACAATGCACTATGCTATTAGAATGAAGGTATTCGAGCCCCAACACAATCTTGCGCGTGTAGGCTTGGATTGTGGCCTCGTCTAGACCACCACCTTGGTTGTGAATTGCATCAATAAGGGTGCCACTGGGAGCATATTCCATGAAAAGATTGTATAGAAGCTTACCATTTTCAGATGAAACATTGCATCCCTTGTATGCTACAATTTGTGGACAACTTATTGTTGAAAGAATTCTTTGCTCCCTCTTGAGGAATGCTGATTGTGAGAGATTGGTGGACTTGACCGCGAAAATCTGTCCAGACCCATGAACCTTAGCCACTGAGACCGTGGCGGATGAGCCACGGCCAATGACTTGGCCTCTGGTCCAGTCCATTGAAGAGCTGAGCTAACTAGGAAGGAGGGTGAGAGAACTGAGTTATAAGAAGGTAAAATTTTGCAGTTTGGTGTGTCTGTTTTGTTAGGTGGGAGCTCAATTCAATACATGTATATATAAATAAAAGCATAGTCATAGTCTTCAATATTGGTATTGTATGGTTGGCTTAATCCAAGAAGTAATGCTTTTTGTACCTTTCTTTTTGAAAGTTTTGGTTATTTTCATCGTAACCAATGGGCAGCCGCAGTCTTTTTTTTTTTTTTCTTTTCATTGTGAGAGAGCCACGTGCCAAAAAGAGAAGTGATAACAACTTAACTTTGGCCGTCAGTTACATAACTTAACTATGAATTAACTATATATATTTGTTCACATGGCATCATGTTAAAAAACGTGAGCAACGGATGCTAGGTGTGGAAAGTGGTGTTGTTGATGAGTATAGGATACAATGGATTATGGGATATTCCAATGGGTTTGGTTTGTGATTTAAGAATAGAAAAAGGTCACCAATTCTTAGTTTTTTTTAAGTGCTTGACTTTGTTGAAGTAAGTCCTCTTAGCAATAATCAACAATAAAAAGACAAAGTTGTGCAAGCTAAGTTGGGACTGTACCAAACCATCCATGGTTTTACTAGGGATGGTGTTTTGCCCAAAGAAATTTTGGTGGGCAGGTAGACTGTTATTAGTGCAGATACAATGACTCCTAACTCCCAAGTCCCAATGCCCACATTGATTCTCAGAACAAAGATTAAGAATTGCAAGGTCCATACCAAAAATCTCTGGACCACATGCATTGATTGGAGTAACTTGTTTGACATTTAAAACCTAAAGCACTATGCAAGCAAGACTAGTACCATTTTGTATTTGAGCAGTGTCAAGATTCAAAGGCTATGCACCAAATCTAGTGGACTTATGTAGTAATTTACTAATAATATCTAAGTTTGCACACTAAGATCAATGCAATTAAAATTTTGATGATACTAGGATAATAATAAAGGGCAATAATGTTAATGAATGAATGTTGGAGTGAAAATAAAGTTACCCTTTTCAAGAATTAGAGAGCTTGCATAGTTTCAAGCATTGCTTGGATTGTGGGTGAAGTTTGCAAGAGGAATCAAAGTAAAGGCAAAAGGGCAAGAGAGGATACAGCAGGCTTTTTTGTACGTATAAACCAACCAAAAGCAAAAGGGTTAGAGAGGACCAGGATAGAGCTGGCTATGTGGAACCAACTCCACAAAGCTAAAAAAACTCTCTTTCGGAACTGACAGTTGGACTTTAGCTGAAAATGGGAAAGCCTAAACCGCCCAACCAAACTCACATTCTCTTTGAAAATGGGATAGCCTAAACAGTCCAAAGTCCAATCCATTACAAGTGTCAATTTACTCTTTGATTTCTTAGTCCCAAATCCCAATCATTTTACAGAGAGAAAAATATATATATATTTTTCACATTCTTTTTCAATTGTTGAGGCGAAATTGATCTTCTTATCACAATTTACCACATCATTATTTATCAAAAATATTGTTAAAATTGTGTGCATTGTTCTTAACAATACCAGCCTATCAGCTTCTCAGCCAACAAAAACAATAAAAATAAAAGTATATGAATAATTTAAGGAATTCCTTTTAGCTAAGTTTGGACGGCTTTAAAGCTTAGCAACAAAGTATATGCTTACGCCAGTGTAAAATGTGTCCCTCTCAAGCAAACCCTTTACCCAATCATTGAATCTCTTTCTTCACTTTCGGCAAAGCTTAGGGGACCCTCACGTTTTTTTTTTCTTCCCATACAAGCATTGAAATGTTTCTCGGCACCATTGTAATAAATGAATCTTTCTTTAAAAAAATCATGAAATAGATTCTCAAAACTTTGTGAAGATTTTTAAGCACGCTCAATAGTTTGAAATCATTTATTTTTTGTGGAGAACACATGGGAATGTAAACTCATCTGTCCATCTCAATTTCTCAAGTAACATTTGGCCAGTAGGTGACCATATATTGACATAGCATAGCACTGTATTCAGCTAAAATTAATCATTTTATTGTTGAAAGCGTGAACCAGCAAACACATCAAAACATGCTTTTCTTTGGCTTATAAAGAAAGAAGCATAGTACTAAAATATTTTTGGGGTCATTTTCTACGCATGTTTAAGGACAAAATCCTACGAGAAATCTATAAAACAAAAGCGTTTTTTCAACGAGGATTAGACATTTCTCGTTGTATATATCTCAAATAAGGTTTGCTTTATTAGTTGATATTGTAAGTAATTAATTAGAAAATGGGATAGAAAGTCAAGTTTAATCCTTAATGAAAGGCATGTTCACACCACAATGAAAGCAAACCAAAGTTTTTTTTTTTTTGGATAGAAAAAGCAAACCAAAGTTGGTAATTAACTTCGTGGTCAGATTGAAAACCAATGTGTCCTTTGGAGAATGGAAGGGGCAATGTGACTTCTCACTTCTTTGAGCATCACACAAGCGATACAAAAAGAAGGATGAACCCACACAAGAAAATTCTTATACATACACACATGACACAACCACATGCGCATGCCAATGTATTGAATTGGAGAGGAAGTGCTTGGGTTAAATACTGCAATTATTTATGTCCCTGAAATGCAGGCGTGGTATATTATTTCTAAGTCTAAATTTTTTATTGGGGCATTGAAAGTCTAACTAGTAGTTAACCCATTAACCAAGTACCGATCAAATTATAATATTGCTAACCTTACAAAGTTACAATTAAAAAAAGCACCCAAGCTATATATATATATATAGCCCAAAGATCAACTAATCAAATTAAATTCTAAAAAATTGATGTGATAATTTAACACTACCAGTACATAAAAATAGGCCAAACCCTTCCTGATTTTAATGCTCAAAAATTTCAAAAGGGGCTTATCAGACCTAATAACTCTTTTCTATTTTTCTTTTTATGGTAGCTGTTCTCCATAGAGATCTTTTGTGCTTGAAGGTGGTTTTTACTTTTTAGGCTAAGAGATTTATGATGAGAAATGTGTTTGAGGGATGAGAATCATATGAATATCTTATATATGACGCCCGGTCTAAATCTGAGTCAAATTACATGTGATTATTTTTCCTTTGTATTCAAGAAGCTATGGATAGTGATGGATCTTAACATTGGCAAAAGGCCATGAGGGAGGAGTTACAATCCTTGAATAAGAATCAAGGTTGGGTCCTTGTTGAGTTGCCAAAGGATCGCCCGAGGGGAACATGCTGCAAGAACGTCAATGAGTGGTAAGCGCAAGTGCAAAAGACGTGGCCGAAACGACAATAGTGTGATTCCAACTGCCATCGCTATACAGTAAACCATAAGGGGTGTTGGCCACAAGTCAGTGTCAATGGTGGGCAAAAAAATTAAGAGGAAGAAAAATCAACTATGATTTCAAGCCTAAACAGATCGATGGGAAGGTAATGGAGCAAGACAACAAGGCTCAAGGGCTGGATGGAGGTGGCAGAGTGGTCAAAAAAAAGAGTGGGAGGGGTAGGCAATCAGTATGATATTTATTGGTAAATCTTCCGGCCAAATACCATCCAGACACATTAAATTTTTCAACCAAAAAATACCCTTCCAACCACTTCCACCAACATTATTGCTGGTTGACAAGATCTTTACAAACCGGCATTGCTGGTCGATGGCACGGTTTGATCAGATGGTTGAACGGTACAATTACATGAACTGTAACTACAGGTTTTAACTTCGCTACCTTTGTGCTACACAAAGTCGCATGCTTTTTTTTAGAAATTAAACATGTTATTATATTTCCAGCAGACTTTTTTAACTGCAGGACAAATATGGGAGAATCAAGCCTGGAAAAGATGTACGAGGAAAAAATGAAGCAGCAGCAGCTTGAAGCCATGATGTTTGAACTTACCTACCTCATGCTCCTTGAACAAATCAACAAATGGTTGTAAAGTTTCAACAATTCAATGACGCATTTGCATTGCAAAAAGGACCCACATGAAACTTGACGATTGTGAGGTTGGTAAATAAATAAGGATAGAAATTGGGCTCACATTGCACACATAATAAACTTTTCAGATGGATAAAAGAGATCCATTTTAAATATTTACAAGCAGCATAACTCTCCTCCATTTAACTTCTTCAAGTTTAAATAAGGTTCACACAGACAGCAAACAGATAAAGATATCACAGCCCGGGGTAGATTGTTTATGCTGCCTCTGCAAATCCAACTCTCAGTTTACCAGCATCAAAGATAGTGTGGTAGCGACCCATGAAGACATCCCCCAATATCCTGCATTGCAAAAGAACCATTAGTGAGAATCATCTACACCAGAAGCATCACATGTACAGATGCTGAATGATAAATGGAAAGTTGACTTGAATGGAACTCTACCAGAGAGGTCCACGAGGAGGAGGAATGTCCATAGCCATAAAGCCACTGATGCACTGAGCCATAGGACCCTCACCCACCTTCAGTATGTACTGGTGACACCATCCAGAAAAGTTTGACATCAGTACAATGATATTCTAGTTATATATTGATGAAGTTTGCCAAGATAATATCATCATATATATATATATATATATATATATATATATATAAATGACAGTAGCTCGACAAAAGCCATGGAGAATTTTCATTCTAAACAATGGCTGGTATCAGTTCAAAGTTATTGAATGTTTCAGCTTGTTTGGCTCTTTAGTTTTATTATGCAGTTAACTAGATACAGATGATCAGAAGATGAGTAAGATGCAAACAAAGAAACAATTTTAAAAAAAAAATTGTCTTTGAAGCTTCAATGACACCTCCTACCTTTATAAGAAACTTTTCCTTTCAGAATATATATTATATGGTCAGTGAATTAATTTTTTTCTCTAAGTAATACATGAACAAGTTCTAATCTAATTACAAGCTTAAAAAATCATACCAAGATGGTTTTATTGATACCATTCTGACAACTTATCATTTAAAAAAATAAATAAGAATATAAACAAAAAATCTAGACCATTTTGACAAAGCATTGGGCAATTTTATGTTCGATGGTGTTATTGAAAACACTGCTACTCAAGGAGCCACTTAAGGTAACCTTTATTTTTTATTTTGGATGATACGATTGAACCCATAGAAAACAAGAGTCAGAAGTCAAAGCAAGCTTTACTAGGTCCTGCATATGTAATTTCCAGGTCAAGGGTGCACACTAAAGAAGAAAAATTAAGTACAACAACGATCACTGCTGACAAGTAAAAAATTCCTTAATACTATTACTAAAATTTCTCTCAAAAAGTGGAAAACAATTTCATGATTGATTCAGATGACATGTTACCTCCTGTGGGGTGAGGTCAAAAACTTTTCCACCAATTGTGAAGGAAACAGTAGGCATGTTAGAAATATTTCCACAATCCACAGAAGATTCTCCCATTGGGCTTGGCACCCGATCACAAAGCTGTGGAAGTACCAGATGGTCAAGTCAGCATGAGCAGCAATCTCCTAAAGATATATACAACAATGCAGTACCAGACATATTTCACCTCATTGACATAGGTCAGCACATAATCTACTGTCCGATTCTGCTTTAGCTGGCTTTGCATCCACACAACTGCCATTTCACAAGCAGGGCACATAGCATCATGAATTCCACCAGATGCTTTGCCACTGTTCTCTTCCACGACACTCTCAATGCCAATACTGTACAAAAACATTCACAGACCAATAAGTTCACCATCTAAAAATTAAATCAGGGAGATTTTTTAAAGAAGCAATTACAAATGTGTTGCAATTTTATTTCATTTTTTTTTTTTTTTTTTTTTTATTTTAAGAAAAAAAAAAAAAAAAACCAGAAATAATTAAAAGTTTTCAAAAACGACTGACGAAAACCAAATTTAAAAACAAAATAATATATTTTGAGCCTGACAGCAACATGGGTACCATTTAAGGGCTCACAATGCAGTCTGGAAGCAGATAATGAAAAGGAAATAACAACAGGAAACGTTACAAGGGGCACCCCAAGAGAATATATATATTCATTGGTATGTGACAAACGCACCCAATAAGTTTTCAACCCACAACTTTTCCCTCCCACCCATTATTGTGGGAGGGTGAAGTTCCATTTTAGCCAAACGGCCTCAACTCACTGGCATATTGTAAGAGAAAGATAAAAAGGCAGAGGACTATTAAAAATGTTTGAGTATGACCTAACTCCGCGGGCACCATCAAACGTACACAATCCAATCTGGGAGCAGATCTTCTTCGGGTTTGCCTGTTATGCACAATGAAAGCTAGAACTTAGTTCAATAATGGAATTAACTGGAACATTCTGCAAGGGACATAAGTGAATTGACATGCTGAGACAAAATCTTTTCCACTCGTTATGAAAAGGATAAAATAAAATAATAAGCCGTATTACCTGATAAGAAAAAACAAAAAAATAGAAATTAATAAAAGCCAAGTATTTACCTCAGCTACAAGCAAGTCAATAATTGTTTGTCCATACTGCTCAACAACTGCCTTGCATTCCTGGCTAGCAACTCCATTGGCTCCAATTGCTTGATTTATCATTGTAATCACAGTCTTACCAAAAAAAAAAGAACCATATATTTCAGGGAGATGCACATGTAAAATATTAAGAAAGCAATCACAGATATTTTTCATTTAGAAACATAAATTCTACATCATAGATTTTCTCACTTTCAAGGCAATGCGCCAAGATGACCAGCCTACAAGCTTTTAGGACACCCAAATGAATAACAGTAATAACCGTAGAATTCAGCCATCAAATTCAAGATATGAAAATGAGAATTGGAAGAATGTGACCCGAAAATCACAGAAGCATATCATAATAAGGATGATACATCTATCAAACAAAGCACACTTAAAAATGTATTAGTTGTTTCTCATTTTCTGCTTCTACATTGTGTCACCTTGCTCACACAATAACTCTATTGAATAATGTTTCAAGTTTAACCTCAACAGAAACTAAGCTGAAAATGACATCCGAAGTGGCAAAATAAACTAGCACAACATATGAAGCAAGAAATTGATAAACAATAATCAAAATAGCTCCAAAGAACTTGAGCTATTATACATACCGTTGGACCTGCCATTAGGGAAGTTCCAGAATCTGCAATAGCTGCACAACTGCCAGTACAATAGCCTACATAGCAGCCAGATGGAAAATTGAGTCCCACAAAATAACAGGAGCCAGATCATAAAAAAATTTATGTCTTCCTTCAACTCCCCCCTTGCCTCCCAAAAAATAAAAATCTCTTTTTCATTTGAGGAATTGTACTAGGCATCGAGAGAGAACATACCAGTTGGTTTACCACCGATAAGAACATCACCCATGTCAAACTATCAAAAAGAAATATATTTTGGCAAAATGAGAAGATAATTGAATATATAAAAGTATATTGAATATCTAATATCTATTAACCATGGTTAAATATGAAGTTTTTAGACAACCTAGTACCTACCTGCCAATAGCCTTTCCGTGTCACAGGAACAAAAGTGTGTTCGCCCTTGAAGTGATTTGGATCTACCCCACCAAAGACAAGTTCACCCCCTGCTTCTTCCTCTGTTTTACGGTTGAGCCAGAACGAAAATACTGGCTCTTTAATAAGACCTTGTTCAACCATGTTGTACCTGTACGACAGTCGACAAGCAAGCACCTCATTAAAAATTTCATATTAAGAAACTTATTTCAGTGAAAGACCAATTAAAACCAAAGATGTACACACATACCACAAAGGAGTAGCATTTCCAACTGAAATTTCCTGAAATCCAAGTCCTAATAGGCCATCAAACTTTGCCACCAAAAATGTGACACCAGGCTCTCTAGTTGCCTCAATGAATTCCTGAAGGGATCAGCCGTAATTAGTACAATCTAATCAAACTACTAAGATTTGAAACAATGTAGAGGAAAAATGTTCAAGGTACCTGACTCTTTACAACTAGGTCCCCAACTTTGACATCATCATAGCTAAAGAAACCGGAAATAGCTCCACTACCATACTGGATAGCAGCAGATGTCCCTTCATGATGGATGATAACGGAGCTACATCAGACAACATAGATAATACACACATATATATTGCGCATTCAAAAGACAATTCTCCAAGACAGCCCCTTGCAATCACGTATCATGAAGTGGGCACCGTAATTAAGAGTAAAGGGCCATGCAGCATGATGTTGATTATTATAAATGAAATGAACATTATTCTAAGGTTGGGACAAAAGGACTAACCATTCTTCTTGTACGTTTTTGACTCACTTGACTTGTACTTAGAATGAAAATAACACGCAAGCTGCACCACAAATGCAAAACATGAATCTACTGCCTTCAATCAAGATTTTAATAAAGCCAAGAATGCTAATTACATTCATTATAAACATAGAAGTCCAAGCTTACCGATAAAAAGCACTTATCTGATGGCACCCACAGATTAGAGCTGCCAGTGTCAAAAATTACAGTGAAAATTTGAGGGGGAGTACCAATGCCAATCTCACCAAAATACTGAGCATCCAAGTAGTTCTTCAACGGAACAATATCCGTCTGATCAGAGTCCCCAAGGCTATTACGGATATGATACTTCCTAACAGAAGCTCTTACAGCCTGTGCCTCCTTGGACTCTAGCCGCGCAGCAAGGCGGTTGTTTTGGTCCAATTTAATCTTCTTCAGTCCAATCCTAACCAACCTATCATTGGAAGTAGAGGTGACCAGCGAAAACAAAAGGGTTGAAAGGAACACAGATAACACTACTGCTTTCAAATTGCTTCCCATGTTCACCTATTTCATCCACGTTGCAACTTTCAGGTTCAGGAAAAGCATGAACAAGCGAAACAAATAATATGCAAAACATATATACATGGGTTGGGTTCAAGTTACATTGGGAGAAACTTTTGTCAATGTTACACCACTCAATAACTATCTATTGGATGTGTTTTTTTGACAAATCTACCGTTGGATTACATTCTCTCCATATACCCTATATGCTTGCAATATATCAACATGTTTGGAGATCAATTTCTATCTCATCTATATGAAAAATATTGACTTTATGCATCAATGGTAAACAACACCTGATCGTCACAAATTTTGGCACGCGTGCTAAGAACATATCGAACGTGTAATCTAACAATGAAACTTTAAAAATATTAATTTAATAAAAAGTTATAAAGTGGTGTAATGTTAAGTTGAATTTAACAATAAAGCTGAGTTTTTTAGCTTAGTTAAAGTTCAGTTTACATGTTTTATCTTCATATACTAACAGTGTAGCTTAGTTACAGATCAGTTTTTGATATTTAAAACAGAAAAACAGAACACAATAAGTTCTAAACTACATTTCTATCATTTCAGCAACTTTCTAAGCAACCAAACAGGGAAGTGCGGAAAATTCAAGCACAAGTTCCGTTTAACTGCTTCAAAAATAGTAGGAAATTTAAATTTAATCAAAATTTTCAATCCTTCACTATACTTATTCAGTAATTCGTAGACAAAAAGCGCTTAAGCTACAAGCTTTAAGTAAAAAAGTTAAAATTTTCAAATTTTATTCAACTTCAGTTTCCTTCGTTTTTTCTCACGAAACAAACAGAGCTTAACTAGGAAAAAAATAAAAAAACCACATTTACCAAGATAAAAAGCGCTTAAGTAAAAAAGTTAAAATTTTAAACTTTATTAAACTTCATTTTCCTTCGTTTTCCCACGAAACAAACAGAGCTTAATCAGGAAAAAAAAAACCACATTTTCTAAAAACAAAAAAAAAACAACTTATACAAAACGCGCAAAGCACTAACATGAATACAATGATCAAGCACAATCTCCAACAAACTTGCATCAAAAGGCATTAAAAATATTATAATAATGACCGATCACCAAAACAATATATTCTCACATGCAAAAAACAATAAATCCTTAGCAGAGCAAACCAAAACAGAATGATAAAAAAAAATTTAATAATTAATAGTTTATATTAATAATTTATTGCAATAAATATTTAATTCACTCACCGAATTGTATAGCAAAAGGAAAAGTAGAGGAAAAAGAGTTGAAGAGAAAAGAGGAAGAAACAGAGAATTTAAAATGGACGAAAGTACAAGAAAGAGAGAGAGAGAGAGAGACTGTGTGAGAGGAGACTCAGTGGGGCCCAGCTAATACTGTATCTTTCTTTCTTTCGTTTAAAGGGAAAATGGTGGGGCCCAGCAAATAATATAGCGTGAAAGTTTCGTGTTTTTTGAAGCCGTTTGATCTTTTTCTGCAGAGATGGCGTGGTAAGCGTTGGACACACACGATGGACTCGTGCTTTTCTTTTTTTTCTTTTTTCTTTTTTTTGGGTAAAAAAGAATATAGGGCGTGGAAAATAAGTTGAGATTGAAAATTTTTCTACCGAAAGTTTCTAAAATATATTTGTATTTTGAAAAAAATTAAAAAAAAAAATGAGAAAATACCTGAAAAAGTGAAGTTTTAAAATGATGTACATGAAAGTTAAAAATTGAAATTATAAGCTCACTTCAAACACACTCTTAGTTTGTGACATTTGATATATTTTTTTTAAATAATGTTAAGAACACATAAAAATATATAATTTTATACCACAATTCGTCAAGTTGTAAATTATGAGAAGTGAAAGTATATCTTCACATGACCCACTATCATATATCCTCCTGTCACAACTCGTGATTGCATTACTCTTTTTTTTTTTTTTTTTTTTTTGGGGCCGTTTGATTTATGGGAAAGGGGCGGTGATGGGAGATGCGTTCGGGGAACTGGGGAAGTGATTGCTTACGTGGCAGTGGTGCATGCAATTTGTTCACTTCAACACGCGACACATCGTTTTTTAGGCTCGTGGGAAGTTTGTGGTTTTGTGTGTAAATACAAAAGGAAGGCAATTGCAGGAATAGCTTTTTGCTCTTCATTCATTCTGTACTAACTTCATTAATGATCGTAGGACCAGGACAGATATTTTGAATGCTTGCTTGGGTTTATAATAAGCCTTTAAAGGAGTATTTACTGGGTAAACATTTTCGGATATAAACAATTTCTTTTTAGGCATATTCAACTATATATTTAGAATAATTGTTCATTAATAGCACCAGCCACCAATAACCAAAAACATGTCATGAACTACATAATTAATTGTTAGTCCTTCTCCAATAAGGCTTTAGTGGTCTCCATTTTGTTTTTTTTTTTTGTTTTTCAAAAATAAAACCAAGAGTATCATTCGGAGTTACAAAACTCTTAATATGCTATATTTTAGCATCAAATCATAAGAGGAAAGCATTATTCAGGAGGCTAATTGTAAAAATTTTTACAACTAAACTACAGTATAGTCCTAAATTTAGAACCTATTACAGCAAGTTTGCAAAAATAAAATAATATTTTTTATTCCTACTCCTAAAATATCTCATTCTTTCTTTCTCTTTCGTCTCTCATTTCGTCTCTCTATGTTATATTATTTTAATGTGTTGTATAAAAAAGTAAAAACTGGAATGTTAAGTGTATTACAAAGTTGAATGATATATTAAATAAAGTAACTTTTTAGATGGTAAAATATAACATTTCTTCTCAAAAAAAAAAAAAAAAAAAAAATTTGTAATCCCAAATGCTAATGCTCTTATAAAATTATAATCAATGCATATTAATAAAAAAAATTCGTTTCTATCTTTTTTCTCATAAAAAAAAATGGACAAAGTTTAGTTACAAAATTGATTGTAACCTTAGACTACAACCTTACTTAATATCTTTTTATTAGAGGTGAATTTTGACAAATCCACTTGGAATTACATCTTCTTTTTATATCCTCTATACTTGCAAAATTTCTAAAAAATTAAAGATCAATAATTATGTCATCAATAAATTATTTAAATTGTAATTTTTTGTAGTTTAAAATTATGAATAAAATATAAACTTATAAATCATATAGTAAATAATATCTTATTGACACAAAAATTGACATGTGTACTAAGAGTATAAAGAACATATAATTCAATAGTTAGATTTTTAAAATATGTAATAGTATTTATTTTATTAAGTAACAACTAATTTTATAATTAAATTCTGTCAAAAAAAATCTCTTTTTGGTGTCCAGTGTCTACTATTATGGTTTGTCAAAATTAACCTTTTTTGGTAAAAATCGTTGTCAAAATCAACCTCATTGTACGGTTTTAAATACATGTGGGAGGTGAGGTAAGATCACAACTCACAAGTTAAATTTTTCAAAAGAATATAGTGAATGATTCAGCCTAGGCAGTCCCATAGCTAGTACTATTTCTTAAAAGGACAAGAAACCAATCACTGCATTGTAGGTTTGGATTTGCACTCAAAAAATTTGGTAGGTTTGGCTGAACAAGATGAAGATGTTTCCGAAAAGCAAGCTCAATAGCTTTTGGATGATCGTAATAATTTAATTTAAGGTAACCCAACTGAGAGATACACTCCTTGAGTGCAAGATAGAGAATGCTTCGAAGGGAACTTTGGAAACTAAAATCACCAACTACATAGATGATCACATGAATATGCCTATCTCCAACATTGAAAAACTAGTGTGTTAGACAAGTTCATAAGTAATGACCACCAAATGACCACATTATGTCTATTTTTTATGTGCAGTTTTGGATGAAGAGGAAAAAAGAGTAGAATAGAGTTCACCAGAAATTGTCCTCTATTCAAACTGGGCAGTATTTTGTTTTTGGATTTTCTTGCATGATATTCTGATGTGGATCTACTACTAATACTAATTTTAATATATACCAATCTTCATTGTCCATATCACTAATTGTTAAAAAAGAAAAAAAAGAAAAAAAAAAGCAATTAAGTTTGTTTTGTTTGTTTCAACTTTCAACATAAATATTTTCTTATAGAAATCATTTTTGCCTAAAAACATTTTTAGAGAAAACTACTTGCTTTCCTACTGTTTAGTTGTATTCTTGAAAATACTCTATAAAATAAATTATGTCCTAATATTTTTATATGGATATAAAAATAAAGATTTTATTTCAACACTTTAAATTATTAATAATACAAAATTTAATAAAATCAATATAAAAAATAAGAACAATCAAAATAAAGATATTGAAAATTACTCTAATAAACACAATTTAAATAATAGTGCAACAAAAAAAAAGGTACTGGGAAATCTTTACCGACGCCTAAACTTCTTATTAAATATAAAAAAGAGTGAGTTTTGGCCTTTGTTTATTACTAAGAATTGTTGGAAACTTTCTCCAAAAAAAAAAAAGAATTGTTGGAAAAATCGAAAGAAAAAAATACACTTTTTCACCCTAACTTTATTTTGATTAATTGTCATTTTAATCCACTAAGTTTAAAAGTTTTATTTTAGCACATTAACTTTGCTTATGTGATTACTTTACTCCTTCATTCTATTGCCATTAAAATATTTCTATTAATTCCCTTATAAAATGATGTTGTTTCACATTTTTAACATATGAATGAATATCTAATAAATTAAAATAAAATTCTATCAAAAAAATAAATTAAAATAAAATTAGTTGATTGTTACTGAAGATTCATTGATAAGGTCTAAGAAAATAAATTTGATAAAAGTATAGAGGTATATCTTTAAAAAAAATTAAAATTAAAAAGTTGTACATATTCATATACAATATTCCGAAATTTTCTATGATACACAATATATCCGTCCGTAACTGGGAAAAAAGTTTCAGAAAAACATGTGTTAGTGGACTTATTGAGAAATGTTGGGCTTTTACATTTCAACGAGTTGGGCCTTAGAATTAAAACGTACATTATATAATATTTTTTCCTTTAGAAATAACAAAGAGTACTGGGTCTTTAGAAGCACGGGCTATAAAACTATCCAAAGAACTAAAAATAAAATCAAAGCACCTTTCAAGCCCAACAAAATACTATTTCGGCGAAATTAGGGCCTAAAGATGCTGACTATAAAACTAAAGTGGACCTTTTATTTTTTATTTTTTGAGAATCAAACTAGAGTGGACTTTTTCTTTTTTTTTTTAAGAAGAAACTAAAATGGACCTTGATAAAAAAAAAAAAAAAAAAAAAAGCTTTGCACCTCATCTTTTTATATCTTTGTATGATCCAGCCAATAAGAGAGTTCATTAAATTCATAACTAAAATACAAACACAAGGGATTAGCCATCCTTTAAAATCAATTAGTTAATATAATTTTTTTTAAAACTATTATTTGGTTTCCAATGCCTAATAGTTGCTCCTAGTCAAAGGGGGACTTGAATGATAATTTTATTAATGCAAAAGTTAGAGCATATCTAATAGATAATGTAAAACATTTTTTCTTCCAAATTTTGGAAACCCAAGCCCAAAAATAGAGCTCCAACAAATTAGTTCTTAATGACCCAGACCCAGTTAGACAATGTAGTTCTAGTCTAGGTTTTGTTGGTAGCAATATGTGGAGATCATCAGTTTGGTCTTTGGTAGTCCCAACAATAAATAGTTTGAGTAAGAAGGGTGTTTAGGTTGAACCTTTGTGCCCTGTGTCACCAGGCAGAGCAAACCATTTTAGATGCTTTTGTGGTCTTGTCCAATGGCAAAAGATCAAAGATGTTTGGTCAGCTTAGTCTATTTAGATTACAGAAGACAAGTTGTCATCAAGGTGATTTTCGAGACTTGTGTGACCAATTGCTTCACACTCTAGATAAAATTGTTCTTATGCGGGTTTTTTTTTTGAGAAACCACCCTCAAAACAGAGGGGATCTTATGCGGGTTTTTGGAGGCTGTTATTCGTGATTATCAAGGAAAGGTGATTGGGGCATGTAGTTTTGAAGATGCTAATGTGTTCTTGCATTTGGTTTGCTTAGCAATTGTGTTCTCTTAGTCCCTCCTAGACAGTGATAAGTGGTAATGGTTAATGGGTTTTGGGTCTATGGGTGTTTGATGAATGCTGGTCGGTTGTGGGTGGAACAAAAGTTTTTTTTTTTTTTTTGAGTTGTGAGTTGAGCAAAGTATATTTGTGAGTCTATTATGTATGGGTTGTAGGTGGTGAAAAAAAAGAAAGGGAAGTAATTTATAAGAAGAAATATGATGAGAATGGATAAAAATGTGAGACATTTGAGGATAGAAATTAATAAAGGAAAAATAAAAGAATCAAAAGATTGTTTATATAAAATAGAAAAAAGATAAATACTTAAATAGTTTGTTGGAGATGAATTTGAAAAAGTAATTAGGTAAAAATCAAAATGTGGCTTTTCCTCAAAATTTAGGTGAGAATCTTGAGATGGTGTTAAAGATGCTCTCTTAATAAAAAAGTTATGGTACTCTTTTTAAATAAGCTTGAGATTTACAGCTATAAAGCTTTATCGAATATCACATCATTTAAATCAATTATTATTTAAGAACATGAGGAAGACATCATCATTTTTTTTTCTTTTTTTTTCTTTTCAAAGTATATAGTAAAAAAGCCTACCCACATCATTTAAATCAATTATTATTTAAGAACATGAGGAAGACATCATCATTTTTTTTTCTTTTTTTATCTTTTCAAAGTATATAGTAAAAAAGCCTACCCATTACGCGAAATGGCAAATTCAATCTACCAATATAAATGTCTATTACATATATAATTATTTGTTACTCAAAACATCGTATCGTGCTTTCACTCTTACCTAACTTATTTAACTTATGTTTACTCAAAAAAAAAAAAAAAAACTTATTTAACTTATGTATAACGTTTTAAAGATTTCAACACAACACCAAAAAGCACAAGGGTTCAAAGCAAATCAGAAGCAATTACCTAGAAGTTTCTATGTGCACAATGGATCAACAATTTTCTCCATGGAAGAGAAAATGCAAGGAAATTTTGAAATTGAGATTAGTCTTGCTATTCACATGCATGCACGTGTGATCATAAAAAAAGGGTGTTCTTCTCTCAGTTCTCATTAGTCTTCAGTCTTTAATTATAGTCTTTTTTCCATTTCCCAGTACCCACGCCCCTTGGTGGAGCTGAAAGAGTAAAAGATCCTTGTACGGTGGATGATGTACGGTGCGACTCACAAAGTTCCAAGTTTCTTTGTTGTTGCTCTCTCTCTCTCTCTCTCTCTCTCTCTCTCTCTCTAAATTTTAATAGTATTACCACATGATTGGAATTGCTTGACATAACCCATAACGTGATGTCAATCAAGGTGGACGGAAAGTCAAAAACGTATCCCAGTTGTCCAATTGAAAAAGTTGTACCAAAATAATCCACGAAACTACAAGTACCACCCACCATTTCTTTATTGGGTCTTTGCAAAAAAAAAAAAAAATGTGTTGGCATTTTTATAGTTGTATGAAGTTGACCTCTGTATCATTCATTTTCATCATTCATGTCTCACACACGTAATTGCCTGGAAAGTCTCTACTTGGTCTACGATTTTAGGCCCTGATTAATTGTACAAAGTTTACGTGTCAAACTGTGGGCCGAATTTCTTGACTAGAATATTAACGAATATACCCTCAAAACTCTTTTTTGTGTAAAGCCAAAAACAACGATGATTCTTTTCTTCTTGTAAACGTTGTGTTTTTTTGTCTTTACTGTTCCCAAGATTGGGTCAGTGATTGATTAATTTGAAGGAAAAACAGAACAAAGATTAAAAAATAATCGAGAAAGTCTAACGATGTAACAAAGCAGCTAAAATTTTTTCATTTTTTTTTGTCTATGTATTTACTGAGAAATTTGAATCAAATTATTCAGAATGAAACAATAAGAAATAATGAACTTTGGTGTCATAAACCCTCCCACAACAAGGACAAAAATTATGAACATCTAATCACATTCTCATCCCACCAAAAAAAGGTAAAACCCCCCAATAAAAGAACAAGATTGGAAAAAAAAAAATTAAGGACGAGAAAACTATCAGGCCCAACTTCTAATTCCCTGGAAAATTGCCCATTTTGTTGCTATTGTTGGAGTTGCTTGTGGTCATGCTGGCACTGATATTGTTATTGGTAGTGGTGGTGGAGGTGTTGTTATTATTTGGATGAGCTCCGCCACCAATGATGGATGAGATGGCGGCTGCAAGAGCTGCCGTGAAGTTTGGGTCAGCTGTGATGGCTGCTGTGGCAGCACTGACTGTGTCAGCCAATGAGGGCTGCTGCTGCTGGGTTTGATGCAAGGGTAGTTGGGGTGCTTGGTGGCCCAATTGGGAATGTCCCATTTCTTGGGAAAGCTGGAGGCCCGAGAATTTGGACTGGTTGTAAAGTGCTTGACCAAAGACTTGAGGCAATTGTGCGGTTTGTACTGACCCAAAACCATTCTGGCCTTGACCTGGGAAATGGATGGGGAATTGGGTTGGGGGTCTTTGGAATTGTAATGGGTTTGGGTTATGTGTGAGGTCTAGTGTCACAGTTGGAAATGGTGCCGACGCTGAAATTGTTGCCATGCTTGATGAACAAGGGAGAATAGCTCTTGCTAGCAAGTTTGGGTTCATTATCCCATCCGCACTTGACATGGACCCTGAAAGTAACATAGAGGCAGCTGCTGTTGTTGTTGATGCCATGGCCATTGCAGCTGGTGGAAGTGGATGATTGTGGTTTCCTTCATAGGTTGTGATTAGAATTGATCGATCTTCAGCACAACGTTGAACCTGTAAATCAAAACCCATAATTCTTGTTAGTCTAAACCAGAATTTACTGTATTTGATTGAAACTATGTATGATTATGACTATAGCTAAATTCTATAATGGAACAATTCCAAGAATATAAAAACTTACTTGTTTGCGAACAGGACAACCAACTGCCATGGTGCACCGATAATAAGCCCGGGGACATGGGTTTCCTTTGGCCATTTTTTGTCCATATTTTCGCCATTGGCAACCATCAGTAATCTGCAAATGAATCAAATTACATAAATTTCACTCATAAAAATGTACACCCTATTGTTGAAATTTGTTACAAGATTGACAAATTAACGTACCATGGGTGCTTCTGACCGCGCACGAACTGAGACTCGAGCCTTTCTCATTGTGGCTTCGGTGGATTGATCAATAGGCTTGTTTGGAGTCAATTTTGGTGCCTTATTAGGAACCCAACCTTGTGATTCAGATTCTGGGCTCTCTTCCCTACCAACTCTTTTACCATCTCTATCCAAATCATATGGAACAGCCTCACTGTTCTTCACAACATTAGAATTGTTCCTTGGCGATCCAGAAATGGTCCTATCTTCTGAGGAAGAGTTAGATGTCTCGTCTGCCTCAGCTGTGGCACCAGGACCAGGATTCATAAACTGTATTGGTACCATTTGTGACCCTCCAACCTCAACTTTTCTCTCTTCAGATTTACCTTCAACAGCCTGACCATAATACCAATACAATTAACTTAGTTATTTTGAACACATACACAATTATAATACAAGGACAAGACTAGGTATTTCCCAATTAAATTTATCCATTTTTATTAGGTGTAGTAGTGGTTGTTACCTCATTCTCTTGTGCACTATCGGCTCCATGAGTCTGTTGCTGTTGCATTAATGCTACAAGATGATTATGTAAGACGCTGTAATTGTTGCTCACTTGACCAAGCATGTCTTTCAACCTTTGATTCTCCACATTCATACGTTGGAGCTCCATTTGTAATTGTGCCAGCTGAAACATACACGTGAATTTCTTTAATGGGCAATCTTCCAAAATTATTGCAAAACAAAAAAAGAAACCCAAAAAAAAAAAAAAAAAGAGCTTTATCCTTTTTTTTTTTTTTTTTCTTATCTAGAATAAATAGATAATTTAGGAAAATCTCTTACCTCAATCTTAGCTCGCTTATCATCTGAGTCTGATGAAACCCCATCATCCACCGTTGATTGATCACTTCCGGTATTAGCAGTAAGAAGGTGTAACCCAGTCTATATTTAGAAAAAACAATAATTAGCATCAAAAGCAAATATCATAGTGATAAATTAATGATAATACACTTAAAAAAAAAAAAAAAAAAAGTGAAAATAAATTAGAGAGCTTACGTTGACATCCAAATCAGGCCTTGAAGGAGCTTCACCAAGAGAATTCTCCTTCTTGACACAAACTCTATTAGTTTTGGAAGCATCATCATCACGATCATGATGATCAGCATCTTCACTAGCTAAACGAGGTTTTTTGGCAAAGAAGTCAACCTCGTCAACAACAGCCCTACGGGTCTCAACATGATCAGACGGTGGTGATGAAGAAGCAGCGGCAGCAGGCTCATGATGATGTTGATGATGGTAATCTCTACGGCCAAGATTCACCGGAAACATAGTATTATCGAGGCTGATCGATCTCTTGTTGCTGTGGTGGTGGTGGTGGTTGTTGTTAAGGTTGTGTTGTGGGTGTGGGGGCCTTTTATTGTTGTTGTTGTTGTTGTTGTTAAGGAAGAAACCGAGAGAGTCAGAATCAAGGGTAAGACCCCATCCTTTGTCCATAAAAGCAAGAAAGAAAGGGTTTTTTTTTAGAGACAAAGCAAAAAAACCTATAGAGAGAGTAGTAGTAGAGAAGAAGAGATTTTAAGAGAGAGAGAGTCAAAGAGAGAAAGAGTTTGTGGGGGATGAAGGAAGTCTGTGAAGTCTTTTACCGGTGCAATGGGCTCGCCTATAAAAAGGGTTTGGAACGAAGACCAAATGGATTGGAATTTGGATTTTTTTTATTTTTTTTATTTAATTTTTTTTAAACTTTTTGGTGTGTGTTTTGAGAGAGAGTATTTGATGGGACTTTGCCATATTGCGTCAGACGGTGCGTCACTCTGCCCAGATGGCTTTGGGGCCCACTGTTGTTTTGTGGACTTTCCCATTTTCGGATTTCCATTTCAATGGGTTGCCCCATTTTGTCTTCTGTACCCATTAACTTGCTCCGACATCAAATTGATTCCACTTTTGTTTTTGTTTTGCTGTTTTACTCTCCTTTCACACTTTTCTTATAAAGTTGAAAATATCAATTAATCAATTTTTTAACGATTTTATCCGTCGAAGTAACTGAGACTATTTTTTTAACCAAAACCTACTAAAACACCCTTACTATTATTCTTCCTAAAAACAATAACTTTCATTTAATTTATTTTAATAATATCTATGCACACGAGTTATACTTATAGGTGCTTCATGCTTTGTTTGAATTCAACCGGTATAAATTATGAAATTTAATTTTTAAATAGAATGTACGATAATTTTTTTGAATCTTTAAAAATATATATATATGCCCCACTTTTAACAATTAACATTATGGTTCTTACTCTGTATTTTAACATTGTTTTCATTTTTCATTTTAAGAAATACTTTCTTTAATTTATAATGAAAACAATAATTACTTTTTCTTAATTTGAACCTTTATTTTATATATAATTATACATTATTGTGTAATTTTCAATATATAACTTAGTAGTGTGTATATATATATATATATTAATAGCAAAAAATGAGAGAAAATCTAATTAAATTCCAAATTGTAGTCTAATTTTGTGCTATGTGTTTCATCTAATTTATTAATTTGTGTGTAAAGTGAATTATTAGGTACAAAATTAAAGAGTCTAAATTCAATTAGATTTTAAATTGAATTTTAATTGGAGCTCAATTTTGCGCCATGTGTCCCATTTAATTTTTTAATTTTTGTGGCAAGTGAATTATTCGGTGCAAAAACCGAAGAGTCTAGATCCAATTAAATTATAAATTATATATATATATGTATATAATGAAAAACCATTACATATTTTAAAAAATTCATAACTTAAAAAAATGTGTAAGTTGTAATTCTTAAACCAAGTTTAGTTTGAAGATATATATATATATATATATATATGTAATTGTGATTTTTTTAAATGTACCTGTGCATGTGTACGGGGTTGCACACTAGTTGGTATAAAAGTTAGATAAAATTTGTTTTTCTTAAATATGATAGGATTTAAATTTGTAGGGTCTACTTAATGATGATTACTTACTAATTATTATCATAAGTTTAAGCCACTAGCTCAATTTTAGTATAGGACAAATTTTTTAGTGTAAGTGAAATTTAAAGTTAAGACACCAATTCAATTTTTAGTATATAACAATTCTTTAATATAATTGGAATTTGAACTTAAACATCAAAAATTCAAATCCACGTTTTTCCAACTATCAAATTTTTCAAGCAATGTGTGAACATAGACAAATATTCATAACAAAGGTAAAATAAAATCCAAGTTTCTCCAACTATCAAATTGTTAAAATAAAAAAATAAAAAACCTAGATCCCAATTTTCAATTTATTGAAAGCAATGTGAACATAGACAAAATCCGGGTCGGGGGATCCCAAAAGAAAGGTTTGGTAGGTGGTAAGTACCGACCCAAAGAGGTAGACAAAAAGAGGAAAAAGGAGAAAGTGAGCGATGGAAACGAGGTTTCGTCTACATTTCGTCAAGAAAGAGTTTGACTGGGTTTCATTTCTTCTATATTATCTATAAAATCAAAAACCCAAAGAAAAAAAGAACCCACCGCCCCGAACGGTGCGGCGCGTTCCACGTGAGGAAAAGAAAAAAAGAAAAAAGAAAAAAAGAAAAAAGGTGTGGGGGTAGCCAAGTCAACGAATTTGACGGCCCGGCTCTTCTCTCTCTATCTATCTCATGCTATGCTAGTTTTTTTCTCTTCTGTACTGGTTGGGGCTGTTGATGACTGGCGACCGGGTGGGCCAGTAGGCTAGTCTCTGCATGGCCCCACGTAGCATGACATGATATACCACGTTTCATATCTCTCTACATCTACTCCCGGGAACCATGTTGACTGTCTACCCGTGGGACCGAGTCACTTGCTTAGACTTTTTTCTTTCACCTATTGCCTTCATATTCATATTCATATTCATATACTTCTTCTACTTAATACTACTACTATTTTGTCTATGACTACTCATTAATACACACCTAGTTTTCTTTTTGACTTTAGGTAAATAACACCGGGAGAATAGGTGGTTAACATTGTTTTCTTTTTTTATTCTTTTTAATTTGTCTAGGTAAATATTTAGGAATTATCATATGGAGTGTGTAGTATATAATATTTTGTGCTCAAATCAACATAAACAACTATGAAGATAAGATAATCACAATATTAAAAAATATTGTTAAATGAATGATTAAATTTTAAGAAATAGTTTATACTTAAAGGATATTTAGTAATTTATTATGGTATGTGGTCTTAAGTTTGAGTCATGTCTTTATTCTACCCCCTATTTAAAAAATTATAAATCTTACATATTAGATCCCATCTAGTGGTTCTCAATGTCTCGTGATGAAATCAAACAAGTTTGGGATTCCAAAACTCCTCCATAACATTCTGGGATCACATCTATGAGATTTCTTCCTGTAATTACTTAGAGTATGTGGAAAAGGAAAATTACACCCAAAACTAATTATTTGGGCACTTAAGAGTTAAGACCTAAGGTTTGTATTTTTACTATACATTAGTATTATGCTTGTATGATGTATGATTTAATTAAAATTTAGATGTAAACTAATTAAATATTTAAGTGATATATATGAATAATATAAATAGTAAAAATAATACAATAAAAATTATTTTAAGTTAAGTAATGAATGCACATGGGTACATATCCAAAGAATATAATATAATTTAAAATAAATAATGAAACTTGTAACCACGACGGTTAGAATCCAACTTTTATTCTATTGGATTTTACATGATATGGGTAGGGGCGGAGCTACAACTAAGCTTAGCAGGCCATGGCCCCTCCAAATTAATTTTAAAAAAAAAAAAAACTCTTTTATTTTATGTATAGTTATTAAATTTTTTAAATACTTAGCTTCAAAAATAAAAGTCCCCCCCCCCCTCCCCCAAAATAATTTAGTCTAATGATGCTTTTAAAAAATAATAGAATTTGTCAATTGGCCTAGTAGTTATACAGACTAGGTAGTTTTTGTTTTCTCAAATTCATTTTTTGTATATGTTTAATATCAAACTAGACAAATTTTGAACACTCATTAGAATTTAAAACATGATAAATTCCCCTAAAAATATTATCTAGTGAATATGCATATGACAAAGTAGATAGTTTTTTATACTATATATTTATAAATTATGACTTACCCTAGTATCAAAATATTAAGGTTTATATATGTGTGTGTATTTATGCATGTATATGATGATTTATCTTGACTCTTGACTAATATATTAGTACTACAATTTGGCCCCTTCAAATAAAAAATTCTAGCTCCGCCCCTAAATATGGGTGGGTTGGATATGAACTTGAATAATTAATTATTATATTGTGAATGTTTTAATTATAATAACTAAATAGCCGATTAGTGTATAATTTTATAATTCTTATCCAATGTATAAGAGGGGTTTTTTTTTTTTCACTATTTAAATTACTAACAAGAATTCACTAATGGTATAGTACCATGGAAGTGACTCATTTATAGTCAGCAATATTGTTTTATTCACATTTTTCCTCTATTTTTATTGGATTTTGTTAACAAGTTCCTAAACTAAGATCCTTAAATTGTGGGAACAAGTGAAGGTGCATTTAGTAGTAGTTGATTATTTTAACCTTTCATTAAAAAAAAATAAAAAAGAAAATTGTAAAAAAAGAATTAAGAAAAGCACACACAACCACTTTCAATTTGTGTCGCGTTCCAGTGAATTAACAATATATGTATTTTATTTATTTATTTTATACGTATTTTATTTATTTATTTCAAAGAATGTGCATTACATCTCATCATTAAAATTTTTTTTTAGAGAGTTTTAACTTATGGCGTCCGCTCCTGATGATAGCTTTTTATCATCAGACCAAGACATCAATCAGTTTTTAGTTTAGGCAGTGATTGAACCCCAGATCTTTTATACAACCATCAAAGACTTTACCAGTTGAGTTAATTGGAACCCACCATCATTAAACATTTAATATTCCTTCACGCATGTTTTAACTATATATGTTAGTAAAAGCTATATTCTTCTTTTAACTTTGATGATCTCACCAGTCACCACTACATATAAATGATCATATTAGAGAAATTAATGAAGGGTTAGTCTCAAGTTTACACTTTGTATAACTTTTTGTTGACATCTTTCATGTAGTTGATCAACTTGTTAAGTTAATATTACACCAAATAAATAACTTTTTATTTGATTAATATTTAAAAAAAAATTATTTTTGGATTAAATGTTTTATTTTCCTTTAATATGCACACAAAACTATGAAATAAATTTTTTTTTATTTACTATGAAATCCATAAATTAATGTTTTGCATCTAATTTGAAGTATATATATAGATATATATATATATATTTTGAAGATTTAAGCATGTTATAGATGTGATAGTTATTAATTTCTTATTGTCTTGATATTTTGCAATCTTGGAGTGTATAAAAAGACAATGTAATCCAACAGTAGGCTTCTCAAGAAATACATTTAATAGAAAGTTATAAAGTGGTATAACATTAATAAAAGTTGAGCATTATCATTTCCATTTCAACTCCTCTCTAATTCATCACCGTGCATCCTTAGCATAATGGTTACCCCACAAGTACAAGTTTTTGTGGGTAGAGGGGAGATATGGGTCGAGGTTCAAGTCTCCAGAATTGATCTTCACACACATATGTTAAAGTAGGATTCCTATCTCAATTGTTTTTATATAAAAAATCCTCTTTATTTTATCCATTTCATAGTTAAAATTTTATTTTATTTTGATCTAATAGTATACAGACTATTATAAAAAAAATAGTATACAAATTGTCACATTATTTAAAATTCTAAATGACGTGGTAGTTTATACTATAGTTGTGGATTCCATTCTGTTCTTACTAGAACGAATAGAAATTATCGTATTATTAAGAAAATTTGAATGAAAAAACTCCTCATTCCATCTCAAACTAAAATCTAGGTCATTTCGTCCAATTTTGATTAGTGATTTTGGTTCATTATGTTCAAATACCAATTTGGTCATTTTTTTAATATACAAAATAACCTAAAACTATGTTGATTGGATTTGATTATTATTATTATTATATTTTATTAATGATGAGTTAATATGAGTATTATATATATTAGCGGTAATTCCAAAACGGTATGCTAGAATTAACCAATACCTAAATATCCATTCCAAATTCCAATAGACAAACCGAAATGGGCACCAACATGGAATTAACAACATTTTTTTATACACTTGATTTGTATAAGTTAGGGCTTGTTTGGATTGAGGGGGGAAAGAGGGGGAGTGGAGGAAAGTAGAGTAGAGTTAGCTGAAAATAGGCTAGTTTTAGGCTAAATCTATTCTACTTTACTCTACTCCCCATCTCTCCTCCTCAATCCAAACGGATCATTAATTTTAAACATGAAATGAATTCCTTTCAAATGATAATTTAAAAAATAAATAAAAATTACATCATATGTAACTTAAACCTAACCCATTAATGAAATGTTAGTTTTTGGTGCACATGTGACACAAAAGTACTCCTATATATATATGTATATATATTTTTTTTTTTTGCACTTGATTCATGTAATCCTTTCCCACTTCCTTTTTAAGATTATAATTGGCTTGGTGAGATCTAAATGCATTCCATCCACTTTCTCTTATACATATATATATTTTTTCTTTTTTAACTAATTTAAAAGTTACAATGAATAGAAAATTTTAAACCTTAAAAATTTCTATTCAAAACACCAAAATATGCCAGTTGAGGTACAAAACTCATATATTGTAACCAAAGCTTGGGGAAGCATCAAGTTCATAGTTCGCCATAAGTTTTATGATAAGGTTTCTGTAGATGACACCACTGGTCATTATCATTATCCAAGAAAATTTGAAATTCTTATCTTAAATTGCCCCGGCTTTATACGAACCCTTTTCTACCATACTTTCTTGAATGGATAACTTACCTTTCTTCTTTACACGACGTTTGTTTTATTATAAATGTTTGAAGGAGCCTATATTATTGTGTAATGTCATCATCAGCCAAATTCAAGTTTCTCTTGCAAGTTACTGTAGCATTTCACACTTTATATAAATAAACAATGTTATTAATTTGCATTTGACTTTTAGACTAACATTTCCCATCTTGCAAACTTGGTTTATCTGAATTTAAATTGGACTTCCACTAAAAAAAAGGGGTGATTTTTTAATTGGTTATTTTGCAAGAAAGGTTTATAGTTCTATCACAGGATATTTCAGAGCAGTTTTATCTATTAATTTTATGATTTGTTAAAAGAATTACCACCTGATTTGTAGATTGTATTCCATACTGATTTTTATAGTAATAATAATTGACTTACCTTTTTCTTTTATATTCAAAAAAATTGGATGTTTCAGAGGGTTGTTCTTAATGATTTCATTCATGCCATATTTGGTGACTTACTTTAGATTATATCAAGTGTTTTTTTTTTGGGAAAAATTTTCAATTAAATTTATGTAGATGGTTGGTTTATTAAGCAATCAAATCTAAAAATTAAACTTTAATTAAAGTGGTTCATTAAATCGAAAGGTGAACAAACGTTCTCGAACAAGCTGCCCTTCATTTTCCACTTTGCAGTTTATTGTTATCTATTTTTTGGGCTGAAGCTATTATCTATTTAAACGCAGAATTGAAATTTTTTTTGGGTGATTTTTTACAAAGTGATGAAGGAAATTAATAGAAAGTGCTTTATATATATTCATCCCAAACCCACCTCAAAATGATTATTCTAATTCTAAAAGGTAATCATCCGAAGTCCACCTAAAAAAAAAAAAAAAATACAACTTCTAAGGTAATTAGATTAAGCCTATTAATTACTTAGAAATGAGTGAAGATGTATACCAATTCTTTACTAAAATAATGTATTTTATGTAAATGCACTTCGACTTTCAAGGTCTAGGATAATGTTCATAGACCGTAAGGTAGTAAAATAAGATTTATAAGTTTAAACTATTTATAAAAGTCTTTAAGCATGCTATGAGATTTAATGCTTATTTACAAAACTGCCTCTTTTTTTAATACTCTAATTATTTGAGGTTTTGTCTTCAAGTAACTCGTTTGCGGTGTACCTTTCTAACGGTGAAAATTACTGTACCATGATTAGACTAATCCCAGAAATCTTGGTGATAATACTGCTAATTTTGTCTTTATCTATAAGTTTAATATTTTTTTCTTTCTATTAATTACACCTGGTTTTTCAATCTCTTCTGACGTACTTTTGCTTTTCTCCCTTCATTCTATTTAATGTTTCTTTTGAAAATTGTTGAAGAGGGAAGGTGATGGTTTGTAGAGTAACCCCAACCAATAAAAATTAATGGTAGCTTCCTTTGTTTACCTTTGACCAATAAGAGTTTTCTTTTGTAGGAAAGATCTTAATTTTCTTGTTTTAGACTTTGTAGGAAACTTAAACATCAAACCTTTGAACATCTCTCTCTTGGTCAGGAAAAAATGTCGGCCTAATTTTGACCATTGGATTAATTTGAAAGAGTGGATGTACTTATACCGACCCGAGATTTTTTATAATCTTTTTCACAACTATTAACTGATATATTGTGATTCGTGCTAACAAAATAATGTTGATAATCGACCCGAAACAAAATACTCTCTATCTTGTTGTTAAAATTTTATTTTATGAATTTAACAATATACAAAGTGTAATATTATTTAAAATTTTAATTGATGTGATATTGGATAAATTATTAGATTTATAACATTTTAATCTTATCTTTGTATGAAAATCATATTATTCTAGTCACAACATGTCATCAATGTGAACAATATTTGTCTTTAACTTATCCCAATTGTTTTGCTGATAAGCCAAACTCATACATCGGACTTGGAAATTAAAATCCATCAATTATTGAAGAACTTTTCCATGCATGCAACATTGTCTTATTAAGAAATTGGTGCACAAAAGAGAAATAGTAGAGAAAAGTTAGTAGGTTTCTCTTCTTTCCTCAGAATCTGTTCAAACATACGGCGCACAAAGTTAAGGGAAAAAGGTTTAGAAGAAATAAATAGTGCCAATTCCCATATTCAAATAGAGAATTAAGAGATCCAAAAGAAAAGCAAAGAAAAGAAGAGTAAAGTCGTGCTTTGTTCATTTTCTTTGACAAAAAAAGGCAGGTTTACAACGTGTGCATTTAAACAATGGCTTTAATATGAGTGACTTTTGGTGGTTTCTTTAGGTACCCAAGTTTTATTTCCTCTGCGACCTGATTCTGTATTGTCAAATTTAAGCCTCTTTGTGTACGCATTTTCTTTCTGAAGCTTCATGGTGGTTGGGTTTGAATTAAAGGAATGGCATCCCTAGTTTTATTTTTTTAACTTGAAGAAAAGTACTTCCCCACCAACCAACGTGCTTGAAGAAAAATGATAAAAATCAGACGAGTCAATTTACTTCAAAATTTGAATATTTGAAGAACCTCTAATGAACTTATCAATGCATGAATTTGACTTTCTGATAATTGATTTCTGTGTCTAGATCCAGATTCAGCCAATTTTATTGAATAGTTATGTTCCTTTTCTATTTGGTATTTGGATTTTTTATTTATTTATTTAAAAGGTAAGTTATTAAGGTTGTACATTTCTCTCCTCCGCCACCTTCTTTTACTCTTTTTTCTTTCCACGATAAAGAAAAACTCAATGGATGCAATCAGAGGTGCACATAGGTCAAGTTATATTAAATTTAGGATATTTTTCAACATAATCTGAAGTTAGAGAGTCAGGCTATTTTGACCTTTTTAAATTGGAAAATATCATTGTGTTAGGTTAGGTTGAGTTATCAGCTTGGGACCATTTTTTCAGATTTAACAAAAAAAAAATTTGGGTTCGATTTTCAATTATTTAAATCAATAATTAAATAAATAGTTATAATTTATAACATAAAATACAGTCGGCACTCTTGAGGTTTGAGCTAATGCTAAGCAAATCCATGATATTTAAAAGATAACCAATTTAGTCCCTAAACTATATGCTCATAGAAATGTAATTATTATATTTAGCATATGGTTCAAGAATCAAATCAGTTAATTTTGAAATGTCATGGACCTGCTTGACAATAATTCAAATTTCAGAGATGGTTGTATTTTACCCTAATTTATACAATTGGACTCAATGTAAACTTGGTTAAGCTTATTTTAATAACTTTATTTTGTTTATTGTGTAAAATTACAGCTATACTTTGATGAAAAAATGTGATACTTTTAAGAAAACAATACTTTTCTCATTTGAGATGAAAATAAATTTATCCAAATAAAGCTTAATATTTTAATTTAATTTTTTTTTTCAAAATTTCAAAATAAATTAAAACTAACACCCAAAATTTGAAATAAATCAAAATAATAAATTAAAAAAAAATTCTTAAACATAACATAGTTGAAAATTTTGTCAACTAAAACCCAAACGAACTTGATTTAGAATCCAACTCAACCTATCAATCCGACTCGACTTGAGAGACTACTGAGTTGAATGCACCCCCTTTTATATGTAATGGTGAAATAATTATTTGTATACACAACAACTGAAATTCTAAGGCACAACAAGAATATATATAAGTTTGATTTAATGGTACCATGTAATATGCTACTCTATGCCCAAACTCAATGGCCTTAAAATTTTGTTACAAATTGTTGAAGCTGCAATAGATTACTGGACGATACCGATCATGAAAGTTCTCATTATATATTTTTTATGAACTCATTATTTTTAATATACTGGTTTCAATTTTTTAATATAAAATAGGCGTTTAATTTTACTATAACAAGTGTATAAGCATCATTTTTTTTTACCACATCATGTCAATAAGGTGATCAAGCGTGAATTGCCAAGCGTGAATTGCCTTCAATTATATTATCGCTTAGATCATCCAAATACACTATTGAATTAAAACTTTGGCATCATTTGAGGATACATGGGACAAAAGTCAAAAACTTATGTCAATTTACAGTTGAGTTGTATTTGAAATGGAGAGATCATTTTCCATTTTTAAATACATCGTCTCAACTTTCAATTTAGCTTCCTTTTACAAATTCTTTTAGAAATTGATTTTTAAAGCCTTTAGACTTCAGTAGATTGTTTTTTTACGGAAAAAAAAAAATTTCTAATGTCCAAGGTTTTCAGACCCGGACCGTTCATTGAACCGTAAAAGGGAGAGGTTCAAGGTTTTTGAGGTCGAACCGAGGTCGAACCAGAGTCGAATCGTGATGACGTCATAATTAATTTAATAATTAATTAAAGCCTAAATATAGATATTAAATTTATAAAACTAGCAAAATTGACAATATATCTATATATGTGAGGGAAATTTAATGATTTTCAAGCATATATTTAATAATTAAATAAGAAAGTTAATAAAATAAAATAATAACCATGAAAATATTAAAATTTATGATTAATTTTTGAAGTAAAGTTGAATATCTTTGAAGGATTTTAATTATAATTTTTTTTATTCATTGTAAGAGATGGATAATTTAATTAAGAAGAATAAAATTGTGTTAAGTTGTTTTAAAATAAAAAATAAAAAATAAAAAATTGCGAAGGGGTTGGACCGCACGGTTCTCACCGGTTCGTGCGGTCCAACCCCGGTTTTAGGGGTTCACGGAATTAACAAAAAATCCGGTTCTTTAGGCTTAAAAAACCGGTTTTCATTTCGATTTTCAGTTTTCACAGTCCGACCTCCCGGTCCGGTCCGGTTCTGAAAACCTTGCTAATGTCTACACTCTAAAGCATGACTTGATCATAATAATATAGAATGTTTTAATCTGAATTAAAAGATCCCTAAGAATCTTTAAGTTCTTAAACCCTAAAAAACCCTAATTAAAACATTAAACTTATTAGGGTAAACTACGTATTTGGTTTATATCATTTACATTATATTTCAATTTGGTCTCTAATTTTTCAATTGTATCAATTTGGTTCCTAACTTTTTAGTGTTGTATCAATTTAGTCTCTGTTATCTCTTGAATGGAAATTACTGATGTGGTTAACGGCGAAAATAAAATATTAGTTTATTACCACATCAACGGAAATTAATTTTTATTTTGGTTATTAACTACGTCAGCAATTTCCATCCAAGAGATAAATTGTCACGATACTGAAAGGTTAGAGACCAAATTGACAAAATTGAAAAGTTTGAGACCAAATTAAAATATGGTGTAAAGGATAGGTACCAAATACATAATTTACCTAACTTATAAACTAAAACCCCAAATTCTAAAACATGTGTACAATAGCTAGAGTTTTTTATATAATGATTTTATAATTAGATCAAACTTAAAGTTAAGGACAAAACTTAAGTACATAACTTAGGTGTTGTTTCTTAAATTTCTCTCTTAAAATTCAGCCATGTGGTTTTTTTCTCGTATGATGGAAGTGTATTTTTAGTTAAATACAGTCACATAACTAAATTTTAAGAGGAGAACCTAAGGAACAACACTTAAATAATGTTTTAACAAAAAAAAAAAAAAAACACTTAAATAATGTATTTAAGTTTTACCCTAAAGTTAAATATTCTTTCTAAAGTGAAGAGTGAAAACATGTTTTGTATTTAATAAAGTGTTAACTTTTAAAGTTTTGTTAACCAATTACTCTAAAGTCTAAAGTCTAAACATTAGATATATAATGCATGTTATGAATTTGTGGAATGATGTGAGTGATGCACCCCTTGCTTGATTAATGCTGAAAGGTTTCCGAGTCCAAAAGAAGGATTTAGAATAGTTAATCATTATAGACTAGAATAGTCAGCTAGTGCAGGTACAAATTCCTCATTGCGATTTTCTCTTTTCAAAAGATCTAATTAAGACGCATCCATTAGTTCTTCATTCGCAGCTCAATATCACAAGTCTTGTTTGCTATTTACTACCCAAGAATCATCCAATGTATCTATTCTTTTATTCAATTAAGAAAAAAATATGAATAAAAAATAAAACAAATAGTTCTCTTAAAATTTAAAAATTGACTTATTATGAGGATAAATAGGCTTCTCTCTTGTATTTCAAATCCTTTAGCACCGAGTGAATTATTCTTTTGCCTTTAAACAATAGCTAGCACAACCATATGGTTCATACCGATTTTCTTGGTGATTGGTGAAAGATAATCACTAGTATTAATAGTATTTAAAGATACGAGACTTTGTTTTTTATTTTATTTTATTTTATTTATTTATTTATTTATTTATTTTTTTAATATTTACCCCCAAATTTTAATGAAAGGTTGCATTATATAGCATGGGGAAGAGCATCAAAAATAGTAAATCGATCAAAATGTCAACACCCCGACCCCCTAAAACTACAAAAGTTTCTAAATACACTCATCGAAGAAAAAGACAGTTGACTGAGATTATCATTGAACATGTGATACTTCCCACGTGGCTTACTTGCATGACACAGGAATTTGGTGTACTGGTTAGGTCGGGACAGCTTGGATTAGAGAAAAATTAGCACACTATCCATCAAGAACCATGCTGTGAACGGCATTGATGAGAAGGTTGGCGTAAACCCACAAATAATTTAAAGATACCTTTCACACTATGAGACAAAATCATGTCAATTTATTTTACACTAATGTTAAGCACACATTTAATTATAATTAGAGTAGTATTCTTTCACATCTACTCATTGCCGGCTTATGATAATATAAATCTATCGATATGGAATATGCTATTTCAACAGTTGTGAAAAAACAAATTTGTGCATTTGGAAATTTGATGGAACTCTGGTAGTATGTTTGGTATTACTCTTATTGTCATGTGGTGTGAGGTCAATACACAAATGTTGTAATTAGAGTATTATTCTTTCACATCGACTCACTGCTAGCTTATGATAATAAAAATATTCGATATGATACATGCTATTTCAACAGTTGTAAAAAATATTGTACATTTAGAAATTTGATAGAACCCTGATAGTACGCGTGGTATTACCCTTATTGTTATGTGGTGTGAAATCGATGAGTCCACACTAGATATACACTCATTTTTATTTGGGGAAAAGAAATTGTATTTAAAAAAAAAAAAATCTTAGACTTACTTTAATTTAAAAGGTCTGATTTTTCTGGATAGCACCTTGATAAATCTTTAATTGGACAAGTCATCTTTGATTCTTTGTTTCAACCACTTTGGCTTCTTCTGATTCAAAATTTTCCTTTGTTTATTTACGTGGTTCAAACACATTTCTCTCAATTTTCAAACGCCTTTGAGACCGACAAATCCATCACAGTCTTCGCCATAAATATTTGACATGAAACAACAAACCACGATTACCCCCTTTTTTTTAATATAGAGTGAAAACAAAAGAAATCCATCATTCATTGTCAACTAGACAGCGAACTCGTTCTTGACTTTAGTCCTCTTGTGTTTAGTTTTTTACCACACACACAAACATACCGGACCCAATAATATTTCTTGAAAGCTTCTTATTTGATGCTTTGCGTTATGTTTTGAGTGGAGGGGCTACTCAATCCTTGCGACCTGGTTAATATGTGACTAAATCAATCTCGAGGCCAATTTGGTTCTGTCTGTCTATAACGGGATGTAGCTTTGAAGGGCACCAAATCCTTGTTTTTTTAAAGTTTTTTTGGCCCTGTTTCATGAGTGAAATTATATACATACAAAGAAAAGCATACAAAGAAAAAGGGTTGGTTCTATCTCCCTTGAGCTTTCTAGTGAAAATTATAAGAATTTGTTGATAATAAATTTCGTCTATAGAAAGTGATTTAGTAGTATACATAATACATCTCAACGCATGTAATCTATTTTACTACCAAATTTATCGAGTATTTTGCTGAAATCATATGAGAAAAGATTGGAAAAGAGGAAAATTCAGATTACTGCTTATGGACCCAGCATCAAACCTAAGTTTCCCCAGAAGTATGGGGAAAAAAAAAAAAAAAATTCACCCTATTTGCTGTCATTTGTTGTGAGTCTTGTGACTAGTTGTGAATGAATATGAACAAACATATTGAAAACCCAATTCAAACTGATCCTCTAAGATTTGCAAGGTAGGTTAATCCAATGTATGAAACCCATATAATAAAGGCTTAGATAGCTAAAATACAGCTCGGGTCTCTCAAACAAGGTTGAAAGTTGAGACTAGAGCCCCCCTACCCCACCCTTTGTGAAAATTGATTTCGATGGTACACTGAGAAACAACAAGGCATGTCTACTTCGTGGGGGGGAAGAAATCACAAACTTGAAGTTCTTTTCCTTTGCATTAATATTCTAAAGCTTGACGATCCCCGTATTATTGAAGCAAGTACAAGTGTACAACATTTTTGGCCGCTAATAAAGTGAAAGACTCAAGCTTTAAAGTTCATGACTCTTGAAGGACACGCTTTAAATATCATTCAACCATCCAAGCTTGTACTTGTTCAGTTCATTGATCGATAGAAGCTACTATACTATAGAGAACATTAGATCCAGCCCCATCTTGTAATAGGTTGGGAGCCATTACAATGGGCTCTCTTGTTATAGGGTGGGAACAATTTCCATCTTGATATACCAATTGTTCTCTTGACCAAACCCAATTATGAAGAGCAACATATTCCCTTTTTTTTGGTTGATAATTTGATAGTGTTACAGTGAGAGATTTAAATGCCGAATCTCTTAGTAAGATTAGGAGTTGTTAACTGATTAAGCTATAATATTAACCAATAAATTTTTTTTTTTTAAAAGAAAGTGGGATCAAGGGGACCATAGCAGCTAGCCCCTCCCTAATATTTTACTTCCTCCAATTTTTTTTTTTGTAAATATATTCACAAAAATGGCCAATTGATTTGGGATAAAAAAATATAGAAAGGACAAAATGATGAAAGTGGGGTTGTGGTACTCGTTTGGAAAAATGTTGGAGAAGGGAATTCAAATCCGAAGTCTAACTCAATTCATAAGGTAAGATCTCCTAACCCTTAAAACTCTATGATATTTATATAAGATGAAGATAAGCTATTAATTCCTACTTTCATTTAGGCCAAAATACTTGAATTTCTAGGTCGGTTCATAGTTCATACTGTCCCTTTCAAGGACCATATATTGATGGGCCTAAAAGTTGAAATTCGGACTTTGGAGGCATGGTGTGGGGTGGACCGTGTGCTTTGTGTTAAACCGCTAAAAAATAAAGAATGGTCCAAGAGTTTCCAACTTTCTAGAGATAATTAAGCCTAAGACTGTGGACTTTAACAGAAAAAGCTTCCCTTTAAGTGCAAGAGAGAGGCATGTAGCAAGGCGCCTTGATGCATTTTGGGGCTAAGGCGTAAATTGATTTTTTTGTTTTAGTTGTAAAATTATTACTAATTAACATGAACTATGTTGAATTTTTTCTTTTATTAGAAATTTTATAGACATAAAAAATTTGACAAAATTTTTCATATTTGTTAATGTAGTAGATTGATAGTGGTAAGTTGGTAAGTAAAAGAGTGGCGTTAGTGGTAGACTTAGATGAAAACTAGTAAAAGTTTGCTAACTAAACTCTTATTATTATTATTCTTTTTTTTTTTTTTAGAAGTGCAACATTCACAATATTTTTTACAACAAATCCTAGGTTTTAAGTTGCTTTTTGTTTTTTATTTGAAAATATCACTATAATTATTTTTTTGCCATCAATAACAGGCTGTAACAACCTGTTACTTAGCATTAGTTGTAAAAGTGTTGTGAAAAATATTGTGGACGTTGCATTTTTCTCAATTTTTTATTTGTTTTTCACCTGGTGAAAAAAATTTATTTTATTTATTGATTATAAATAACCCTATTGTTTAAAATTTGGAGGCATTTTTTTTACTTGGGGCCTTAGGCGACCGCATCTCTTGCTCCACCATTCAGCCGCCCTGGCATGTAGAAGATGCCTTTCACACCATGTCATATATGGAAACTGGTTTGAAATTTCATGACTTTCTTTCGTGTGACAATGTTGTTCATTTCATTTTAGAGTGATTTCCATAAACTTTCTAGTTTTTTTTTTTTTTTTTGGTATCCTCTAAAGCTTTTGTAGATTTGTCAATGTATGAAGGCTTTCTTTTTAGACCAAACTATTCAACTAAAATAGTAGATACAATTATAACAAGCCTAAGTATATGTTCACTGCCTCTCGAATCCTTTGGTCATTGTCAACCAAAGTGCTTGGACATTTCGCATTTTGGTTCCTTTTTAAAAAGATTGTAAGTTGTTCACGCAAACCGCGTTAATAGAAAGTCTTTGGTATTATTGCTTGATTGTAACTAGACAAACTTGTTTGAGCTTCCTTTTGCTTTTCATAGATTAAAATGACATTTGTTTGCCGTAACAATTCAGGCTGTCACAAAGAACTTGACTATTGGTACATTTTTGCAATGCATGGATAGCGACAATTAAGTGATAGTAGAAAAAGGCCCATAACCATAATCAAAGCTTTAACACTAAAAAGGGAGGGAAATAAAACTAAAATTTGTTGAATGAGGAAAGCGTTTAGACAAATGACATTACTTATTTTATAATCTTATTTTGAAAAGTATATGCTTTATACTGAAGTTGGTGAGGTTTTATAATCATGGATAGGTTGATTTTCTCTCTACTTCCTCACTAATTGAGTGACTTATTTGATTACCCATTTGTTGAGCCAAATGAGGTGTGCTAAGTGCAAGTTAAAAAAAAAAAGGAAAAAAAAAGGTCATGAACATGAAGTACATGATGCAAATGACAAAAAGAAAATTTCTTGAAAGGATAGGTAAGAAAAAAATAAATAAATAAAAGAAAGAATTCTAGGAGAATGCCCACAGAAACCGTGTGAAATGGAAGTCTTGTGGAAGTGGCCAATATATTGTGATAGTCAATAATGAAGTCATAAAGACTAAAGTAATGTAATTGGGAAAGGGACTCATGGATGATGCTGATATTTGATCCTTGTAGATACACGGGTAGTATAGCGATTAGCAAAGCAAGCAATACGAACCCAAGTATGTAAATGAATAAAAAAAGGAACATTATTAGCATGATTATTATAATAAGAAACAGAAAACATAATTAATACTGCAAAGATTTACAATCACTAGTGGTAAAATACTAGATTTGGAGAATTTAGGTTTTAGCTTAGTTTTTAGTTTTTACCGTTACAAGCTAAAAAAGATCATTTTATTGAAAATGTGCAATTATAAATTTCAGATAACTTAACAGGTAAAATTTCTTATCGTTAAATAAAAAATCTATATTTTGATATTTACTTATACGAAAAATCAATTAGTATTTTAGTATAATGATAAAGAACAATCATTATGGAGCGGATGAGATAAATTTAAAATACTATTTATCTAAAAAAAAAGAAAAAAAAAAAAAAGGGTGTACTTTATTCCCATCCCACAGGACCCCCACTATTATCCGGGCTCCTGTTGGCCCACAGATGGGTGCCTTTCTGACTGGACATGGAGCATACTGTAGAGGGCTTGGGCTTTTGCTCTGCCTTGGTAGTGAAGTGGTTTCATTTTTGGTACTAAGTCTTAATATGGGTCTAGCTCAAGTTCTCTTTTTGGGTCATACTGCTACACCCATTTGTGCTCGTATCATTTGTGCTTGTATTGAACCTTTACACCATGATGGTATCTTTTTCTTTGCATGAATAATGCCTCTCCCAGCTATGATTGTTATTTTATTTATGCATAAAATAATGTCCCTTCTAAGGTTTAATTTTGTTTAAATGTCAATCAAAGAGGAAGGTCACCTAATTAAATAGTTGTATCAATGGGTAATTAGCAACTTTAATTCAGACAATAAGATGATTTAATGAATCCTTAAACTTTAGCTTAAGCCTTAGGTTCGGATCGTGCTCAATAAGTAAAAGGGTGAGAGACAAGAAATGGTTTTTAAAGTTCTAATCTTGTCCAAACTTGTTTATTTCTTTTGTTAAAATGTAAGCCCAAGCCCATCTTAGAAGAGTAGGTGGGGCTTTTATTAGAGAATTAATTCACTCTCTTTACCATGATGGTGAATATTTTTATTTTTTTATATAATTTATTTTTTATTGGGTTAGTGATAGGAATTGTGACATGGAATTTTATTCAATTAAATTGAATACATGGTATTATATTATTGAATGGAAGGATCTGGAAGGACCTAGAAGGACCATTAGGCTTAGATAACGTTGCTCTCTAAAAAGACTAAATAATTTTTCTTATAACATAAGAAAGTAAGAATTTAATGTTATCACGTTTATGGAGAGTAGAGTCCACTTTCTTAGAAATTAGAAAATTTATGCGAGAAGCCATTTATTTAGAAAGGGGACAAAAATACTCTTCTCCTCCTTTCTCTCAAAGTTAGCCAAAAAAATCAACACCCCCTCTATCTAAACCTGTCATAAAAGACAACGAAAATCACTATCATGCCATCATTGGCAAGTCGATCTCAATTGAAGTAAAGCTTGGCAATTTGAGATTTTCCTATGGTACTGAAGAATGAAGATTGATAGTGGCTTGAAAAGGTGCAACTCACCTAGCCATGAGTTTTACTCGATTTTCCTCCCAAAATTGACTTCAACCACTCTAGCTACTTCTCTCATCTATCAGTCTGAGGAAGCCAAAGTTTGATTGAACTAGGTGTGAGGAGAGTTTGCATTTTTTTTTTTTTTTTTGTTACATACTATACACATATTGTAAAATGATGGGAATGGCCATATGGGGTAAACAAAGAAAATTTAAAAGAGGTTTAATAGTTTTGTCATTAAACATAGAAAAAATGTGTTGGCTGTTTGATTGTCAGTAGAGTATATACTGCTTCTAATCTCAGCAAAAAAAAAAAAAAAAAAAAAAAAAAAAAAAAAGAAAGAAAAAAAAGAAAGAAGTATTTACTGCTTCTAAAAAATAGGTAGAAAAGTAGGGAGTTTCTCAAAAAAAAAAAAAAAAAAAGTAGGAAAGTAGAGTAATAAATGCTCTAAAATAGGTGCCCTAAGCATACTTTAACAAAAGTTTATTAATAGCATTTATTAGGTCTCACCTAATATAATTGCGAGGTGATTTTTTTTCCACTCTCTTAAACATACATTTAATTTAAAATTTCTTTAGTTAGTTTTTTATTTTATTATTTTTTATGGGATTAAGCTATTTTTTAAGAGCCTTATTGAATAGTAATTTGAACTCATAAGAATCTTAAATTCACAAGAATTAAAAATCTTATCAACAGAACAAGCCTCTAGATTCAACGAGACCCCAGGATTTGAGTTTGAGGAATCTACACTTTCATAGTGAAACTGTTCCTTTATTTCCTCCTATTGGCGTAGGTATGGGAGGCTAATCACATTATATTATGTTGGGTCAGAACTCAGAACAAAGTGAATGTGGCGAATGAGACATGTTAGTTCACATAAATTTATTGAACTCATCTTCCCTAGGATCTGTTTTTGTTCTCAACAAAAGAAAAGACTCAATCAAGCAAAGGAATCAAGAATGTTAGACCATCTGCCTCTAAAGTTCACACATACTCATTATCACTCACTTCAAACCTTCTTAAACCCGAAAGCAAAAGCACCAAAATGAAGATAATAAAAAAGCACAAAAATGCCTAAAAGAATACTAAAGAAAAAGTGGAAAAAAGAGAGAGATTAAAGTGGCACCTAGAGATTCCTTCTGTGCGCATAAGACATCACTTTACTCATCCGACTGTTTCTCTTAAATCATAAAAATCTTTCACGGGAACCATCTAAAGATTCTAAACCTCTATCATGTCTCTCATGGGTTCTATCTTCATCTGCAGATCAAACCTATCAGAAAATAGACCACCTTCTACATGTTCTTTCTTTTTCTTGATCATTCTACTTGTTCAGCTTCCATCTCTAAGCCTCACAACAGCCCAAGCCAGCCATTGTAGAACCACTTGTGGAGATATTCCGATCAAATACCCTTTTGGCATTGATGATGGCTGTGGAAGCCCTTATTACAGGCACATTCTTGTCTGTTCAGATTCTGGAAAACTTGAGCTCAGAACACCTTCTGGGAGATACCCAGTTCGAAATGTGAGCTATTCTGAGCGTCACATTTTACTCACTGATCCGTTCATGTGGAATTGCCAAGACACTGACAAATTTCGTCCAACAAGGCCATTTAGCCTTGACACAAGCACGCATTTCTCACTCTCACCTCAGAATGAATACCTATTCTTCAATTGTAGTGAAGATGATGTGATCATTCAGCCAAAGCCTATCTTTTGTGAACACTTCCCTGACCGGTGTGACTCGTCTTGTGACAGTGCTAGTTATCTTTGCAGGCACTTACCGCAGTGTCCCTCTGCATTGAGTGGGAGTACTTCTTGCTGTTCTTACTATCCTAAAGCCACTGAATCTCTGAGGCTAATGCTTAAGTATTGTGCAAGCTATACTAGTGTGTACTGGAAAGATATTGGTTCTCCACAACCATATGATCAAGTCCCTGAATATGGGATTAGGGTTGATTTTGATATTCCGGTTACCACACGTTGCCTTCAGTGTCAAGATAGGGTGAAGGGAGGAGGGACTTGTGGATTTGACACTCAGACACAGAATTTCTTGTGCCTATGTGAGGAAAGAAATGTTACTACTTATTGTCAAGGTACGTTCAAGGTTTTTGAGAACAAACTGCATCTAATTAGAAATTTCATGGTAGATATATATCAGTTCCAATTAGGATGATTTATTTGAAATAGATCTATTTCATGATTTAGATTAAATATTACAAATCTAAAGATGTGTCTAGCGAATGTCATTTAAAATTTTGAATGATGTGACCCTCTATATTATAAAATTCGATACCCTTTATTTGATGTAAATTAACTTAGATACCCTTGTGCAGATCATAGCGTTTCTGGGCATAATAGGAGGGTTGGAGTTATTGCAGGTGATGGATTGAAATTTGATATAAGAATTCAAAAGTAAAGGGCTTGAATTATGTGAAGGAATTATTGACTTGTATTATGTTTTTCTTATTGTGCAGGGACAGTAACTGCAGTTTCAGCTGCTGGGGCCTTAGGAGTTGTAGGTGGAGTATGGTACTTGAAGAAAGTGAGAGCCAAGGCACCAGTAACATGTGGGGTTCAAAGCAACGAGAACAGGCTTTTCTGAAGACATTCGACGTTTAACCAAATACCTTTCTTTTCATTTCTTAATTTTTTGATTGCTTTTTACACTTTTAACATGTCTGTTTTGATGGCTTCTGTTTCTCTGTCTATATTAAATTATTAAGAGAGCACATGATTTTGCTTTAATTTTACAGTTATTAGCTACAATTTATGCCTCTTTTTCTCATGCATCCTTCATAATTAATATATATGTTGACTCAAAAGTGAAAGATTTAATGAAGATCTGTAAAAAGAGAAGGAGGCAAGGTGCGAATCTATCTTTTGCTTGATATCATACAATAATTTCAATCAACCTTCAATTCAAATGCATAGCAGGGATCAGCAGAGTAATGGCACATATCCATTTGGTTTTGTCACAATGTCTATAATAATCAATACTTCACGAACAATAGTGTCTTCTTTTTATATTAAAAAAAACATAGTTTAAATTAAATATTATAAATACAAAGTTGTATTTAGAACCACATCATTTCAAACTTAAATGATATGATACCATGTGCATTGCTAAGTACAAAGTATAAAATCTTAACAGTAAAATAGATTGAGAGACGATTTGATTCTTTTCTCAAATAATAATGGTTTGCTTTAAATAAATTCATGATAAAGTTTTCCATTCATGTGAGATGAGAGGCCACTACCCTGAAGTGGTGAATAATTTTCACCAAAATATATATATTTGGTAAAAGGTTTTTACATCAATAATCTATTGACTTGGAACTTATTTTGGATAGTCTCAAAATGATATTTATGATTGATAACAAGCCTTCAGATACACGTTCCCTTCCAATTACTCTCGAGTGCTAAATGTTTTACATGCTTCAATGAAGCTTGTTGTATATTACTTCAGGAGGAAGGAAGGAAAAAGGTTGTAACAAAAATACTTAGCCAAATTAACAAGCTTTACCATATGCACATTTCAAAGGACTAGCACTAGAAGTCAGAGCAGGCACCATTAATCCATTAGCAACCACAAATGATTGAGCTTGAGAGTAGTATGGATCGCAATTTCCCCACCCAGATTGAACAAAATAAGCACCATTGAGAAATACATCCTTAGAAGACCTCCATTTCCAATTCTTCCATCCATTGCTTGCTTCTCTCTTGGTAACCTATCATACAAGAAAGAGATATGCCCTAAGAAAATCTAAAGCAATTAAACACATCTATATCATTTTGAATAATTCACTCGCTAGTTGCTTCCAAAGGTTTTAGTGAACATCTTGCTCATTTTGTTACCTGTTTGGAAAAGCGAAGATTAGAAGCTACAAAATAGTTTCCTTCACTGAAGATGGTTGGATTAGAACTGCCACCAATAGCATACATACGCCACTCTTCATATTTATTGTTGGCTACATGGGCATATCCAAACCTGATCCTGCAATATTCACATAATTGATATGAGAATAATGTGACTGCTTTTAACTTTTGGAAATCATAAAAATAGTCTCCCTCACCTTGGCATCCTTTGTACAAGGCCAGCGCCAAAATGGTTAAAGGCTATTGTAATTCTCATAATTTTATCTGCAGTGAAATTATCATTGTGTCCAAGTAGCATCACCTGCAAGCACAATCAATATTTAGTTACATATAATCCAAATAAAACCTATTTGGAAAGTAAACTTAAGTTGATGATGGAGCTCATGGTGGTACTAATATATGTTTTTTCAAGGCATGGATAGGTTTCTCATCAAATTCTAAGACATTCTAGGAGCCAATGATTGGGATCCCCCTCTCGTTTAAATGCATATAAAAAAAGATTCTAGAAAAAAAGAAAAAAAAGGCTAACTAGCTGCCTGACCATTTTTCCCCTTTTTAAACTGAAACTACTGGGGTCGAGCCCCAAAAATTAGGCCACCTTAAGGTACGTGGAGGTGAGACCCATTGACCTTAGGACTCAAAATTTTAAATGTGAACCAATATAGTGAAAGGAAAATGTTATCTCCATACTTTATTATGCTGGGAGAAGTAGTTGTTAGAGATTGTGATGGCAGTTGAGGCATGAATTATGTCAATAAGGCCATCAGTGCAATGGGAAAGAAAGCAATGGTCAACCCAAACATATGAAGATGCAAATATGGAAATGGCATCTCCATCTGAGCCTCGACGATGTCCAACATGTGTTGGACTACTCCTAACAAGTCCAGATTTCCCTGGCTTACAATCATGAATACTAATCCCATGTATTATAACATGGCTAACACCTTGCACTGTTATGCATGGCCCGTATGCAATCTCAACTTTAGCTCCTCTTCCATCTATGGTCTTGTAACTATTCATAATGAGCTCATTCTTGAGTGTAATGACCATGTCCTTGGCAAAAATGATCCAAAGAGGTTGTGTTTGGATAACACCATATCTAAGTGTGCCTGGTTTTGGATTTACAGGGTCATCTTCAGCTGTTGTGACTACGTATATTGCACCATATTTCCCTCCTATTGCATCTTTGCCATAGCCTACAGCACAATCTGCTAAAGCACCGCGATTTGAGGCCCAATTTGATTTGGTGCGCCAACATGCGTCTATTACATTCATAATTTTGTTTGTGGGCAAGGAATTAGTAGTGGGGGCATAGCTCCAAGGTGTTGGGGAGTAATTTGCTTCTGAGATTGAAGCAAAGTGTGTTAGAGAACATGAAATTAATAGTAAGAGAAGGGATAGGGAGGCCATGGCTATATTGTATGCGTGAGACAATGAACTAGGTGGGACAAAGAGAGAAATATAAATAGGTGTTGATGTAGAGAAGTTGGTGCACACGATTTAGGGGATGAATTTATATTTGTTAATTTGGTATGATTTTGGCCACCAAAATAAACGTGGGTGCACGAGCTTAGCTTGGCCGACTTGTCCCATAGATATCATAGAAAATATACTAGTCTTGAGTTTTTTTTTTTTTTAATTGAATATTATAATTGTATTCCATGCGTATCTACAAATATATAGGGAGGAATTTTCGGGGGTAGGCTTAGAAATATATTATGCACTGACCAGAAATAATAATGTCAATAATTTGTATATCTACAAAGCTGGGGAATTTGGTTTCAATTAATGAATACGATTACAATTAGTATTATTATTACTACATGTCAAATGTCCAACTATAGATACATTATGGAGACCTCTCTCTTAAAAAAGATAAATTATAAAGACGTGGGAGCTCGGAGTTATGTGTTTTCAACATTTGCATGTCTACGTGTTGATCCTTCTACGATCTGTCTCAACCTTCAACGGTAATTTCTTTTATTTGCATCAACATGGAGTTCCCCTTTTTTTTTTGGTTAAAAGGAAGGAGTTCCCTTTCACTAAGGGGCTTGCTGCTTTGTATTTCTTGGAAAGTCAAATCGAACACTCAATGGACCATGATTGATATATCATGATTTAGGGTTAAGTGCCAAAAATAGCGGTGGTCAAATATTAAACATTTGAGAATATCTACTTCCTATTTCTATATAGAAAGATGCACCACGCACCAACTTATTTCACGGGAGCAAGCACTCAATTATACAGGTGGAAGCTAGACTTATTAAGAACCTCCATATGCCTTTCGGTAGAGGCTGAGGCCAAGGCTTTGGAGGAAGAAGTTAGCTTTGCTTGGGAGTTGGGATGTATGTATTCTTGATGCCGTGTTTGAATGTGACTTAAAAATTGTAGCTGCTGCGGTTTTGAGTTTTCACACTCCACTAGTGGCTATTGATAATGTTATAGTGGGGATTTGGCAAAGACTGCGAGACTTTAGATCGGCTCAAGTATCTCATGTGCAGCAACTCAGCATATATCTTGGCATAATTCACCAAGGATATTGATAGTTATGTAACTTGGATAGAAAATAATCCTTATATGATTGAGTCTATTCTGGCAGAAGATGTATTGTTTTTATCTTTTTCATAATGAAAGTTGCTATCTCCTTATAAAAAAATAAATAATAATAAAGAGTAAAGACCAACACGTTATTTAGTATGTCAATGAAGAAAAATAAATGAGTAGATTGTTAAGGAAAGAAAAATGGTGGAGTTACTGTCAATTTTATTATAAAAGGTTACAACCTGGTATTAGGATGCATTTTATGGTCTAGAAGATATTAACCATGAAATGAAATTTCTCCATTGTTTTATTTGAAATGGAGAGGATGATTTTTCTACAAATTGACCAAGTAGTAAATGTGATTAGCATTAAAATCTTTTATGTGTTTAAAATTCATGGAATTCGTTTATGCGGTATATACAGTACAATTTATAATATCTCTTAGCTTAAAGAAAACTACAAAACTTACTATTATTAGATAGTATTCAAATTCTCTAAAATAATAATAAAAGTGACTGCCTACCACTTTATGCGATTGTCAATTTAATTCTTGCATCTTCAATTTGTTGGACTTGATGCTTTTGAAAAAAAAAAAAAAAAAAAAGCCTTCTATTAAAATTTATTGTTAAATATTACCAAGATTTAGCTAAATCACTAAAATCAATGGCAAAGTCAATTTTTTTTTTCTTTTTTTTCTTTCAGGAAGACCATGCTAAATATAATAAAATTCTTAAGTAAAAAAATAATGATTAAAAAAATGCTTTTCATAAATTAACTTTAACACAAATAAGTTGTGCTCTCTACATTCTTGTATTGTACTAAAATAGGTTTTGAATTACTTTACAGAAATACAGCGGTAGGAATATCTTAAAACATAAACAACAAAAGTAGAAACTATACACATCTTTATTAGTAAAGTAGTTCTTCGTTTTGTTTGTTTTGCCGATAATATTTTCTAGAAAATGAGTCATTTAGAAAAAAAACTATTTTCTATAAAACTATCTCAAATTTTTTATGTTTGGTAGCAACTTTAAATGAGTTAAAAAATAATTTTCTAATTTCCCCTTTTAAGCTTACCGTGTGATAGAGTTGTCTTCCAAAAAAAAAAATTAGTGGAAAATAATATCTAAAAATAAGTCATTTTTTCTCTATTGACTAAAAATAGTTTTCCGTTAACTAACTTTTTCTGATACTACCAAATAATAGAAAATACGGAAAATCTATTTTTATACAAGGTTTTCCATTAAAACAAACAGAGCTATAGTAGCATTCATAGGTTAGAAAAAGAGATACCATGGCCTCCCCTATCTCTGCCGGTGGCTAAAATAGAGCATTTTCACAAAAAATATCGTTCATATATAAGAAATAGATTGGCAATCATATGAAGATCCAAGAATTTTTTTTTTTTTTTGGGGGGGGGGGGTCCAAACTTTTGAATATGAAGATTTAAATACTAAATACAAGATCCTAGTAAACAAATCTTCAAGAAAATAAAGACATCCTACTAAAAGTCTTGTGGTTACACTATTCATACGCCTTAATTAGGAGAAACTGAATTCAGATCTCTCTTTCATTTGTTGCAAGAAAACAAAAATCGAGTAAGCAAATCCTAAAATAAGTGAAGGATGAGAAGTGTGATTATAGTTTGATACGGTCAGCCCCCAAACGTGATTAGGGGAAGAAATTAATCACACACCAAGGTTGAGCACTGGAGCCCGGCAGCTATCTAGTTCCAAAAATATGATTTGCACGGCCCACTAAATGGCCCCTAGACCACTTGGTGCACATGGATTAGTCAACTAGGTTAGTTTAATGGTTAAAACTCTTATTTTAAAATTGTCTCCACAGTGCACTACACGCTAAATTCAACAAGCCATAAGTCAAATTCTTATCATAATTGATATGGAGACTAACTATAATCATGCTCAGGTAAGGAAACCACATGGGTCGTCTCCCTCTACTTTTTTTTTAAACAAAATATATATATATATTTATATATATGGGGACCTGCTCATATATGCTATTGCAAAAACAAATTTTTTGTTACATTTTTATGTTCCACCAATTACAATTTATCATGTATTTATTTGATTTTATTTATAAAATAACTAAAATTAAAAATTAAAAATTAAAAACAATCAAACACTGGATTAAAAAAAAAAAAAAAAAACCAAACACGACATACTTTGATTGGTAAAGTATATAATAAAATACAAAAAATGGAACAGGATGATTTGTGTTCGTCTGTTGCATGCCAACTTTTGTAGAAAACATACATATAAGTAGATAATGAGTTACTATTTGTGTGAAACTCATTTGTAGTCCAACTTGATGTCTAAAAATATATCAATAGGAGTATGAAATTCTTCATTTGGCTTGTAGAGGTTGTGACGCAGCACGTACCAAAATAATACTGTGTTAATATCATAAATGCAATCTTGGTTTCATCATTTACAATAGTGGAGGGTGAGGCATGGCTTCATCGTCGATCATAGCATGAAAACAACCTTTGAGTCTGCGAATTTTTCAAACTTATTGCTAATAACCCGCCTTGCAAATTGAAATGACAGTGTACAATAATGATTGAATATATGATTGACATGAATTAATTCAGAAACAACCTTACAACTTACACCAAATCAAGAATATCGAATGAACAAATAGCTCTTTACAGAAATTAATGAAAAGAATCATTACCAACGGCAATAGCCATCAAATATTGGTGATGGTTCGCCTTTATTAGTCACACACATTAACAAATTCATATATAGCTATAAGTATAATGAAACACATTAATATTCTAGTATAGCTAGCTTGCTGCACAACTAGTTGATCCTGATTGGTTTGAAGTTGGTTTTTCATCTTTAACTTTAAGCATAACTGCACATCCCATATACGCATACATTCCCTTTCTTGCACTTGTTGCCACAACTTCCACAATGCTTTTTGTTGGACCTGGGGTTTACACACTCACCTTTGCAACAAATCTCTGAGTACTTACATTTCTTCCCACACTTCCCACAATTGAGCCTGTCTGTTAACACATTCACACATTTCTTCTTACAACAATCTCGCCCCGGGCTGCCTTTGGCATGACAAACTCTAGGGTACTTGTCACATGTCATGACAACTCGGGCATTTTTCTGAGCAAGAAACCGGCTAGTCCCTCGGAGAGAAATTGCTTCTTGAGTTTCATCATCCTCGTTAAGTAATTGTTCATTGTTAAATGTTGTAGCGGAAAGAGTAATGAACAAAGCCATGAGATTGACCAGGACAAAGAATAGCATTAGGGACTTCATGTTTTTGGGTGTGTGTTTGTGTAAGAAAGAGAGATAGAAAGATAATATGGATGGAAGTGGGAATGAACTAAATGAAGAATAAAGGGTAAGGTTTGAATGCTTAGGATGGAAAGAATGGAGGGAGGGATAGAGGTATTTATAGAGAAGATTGGAGACTAAAAGATACCGTGTTTGGTTGAAAAAGAATTAAATTGCATATATTCTAATGCTCCTTAGTCCTTACTATTAGTGGAGTGGTCTAATTCAGTGGTCTAATATTAAACTCCAATTTCGGCTGAAAATGGAGAAAGAATAACTCAGAAGATCCAGCTCGGAATTCTTGCTAATGAGCCCCAATGGAACAACCAGCTTGCTTAAGGACGCTGTGGATATACAATTGGTTTATAGATATATTTTAAGGCACTTTGAGATAGTTTTGCATGCTATGCATGCAATTCATTTGGCCCCCATTCGATAGTGGAGTATTTGGTCAAATAAGTTGTACACCTTGTACCTTATATTCTTTCATTAATAAAATTTCTAATATTTTATATAAGTCAAAAAATAAAAAATAAAAAAGTTAGGTGGGTTAGGCTATTTCCTTCCCCTTTTCAAGCAATTCTTTGGGCTTACTCGTTAACAAATTTTGAATATTAATCCAAAATACAGTAACAAAAAGGAGGAATATTTAAATAAATAAAACAGGAAGCATGCATAATTGATTTGTCTTGCTTTATAGAATAAGAAATCCACGTGTCTTACATGATGATAGTCTTGAAAAAATATGCATTTGTGAAAAAAAAAATCTCATGTGAGTCACTGAGTGGTTTGTGTAATTGAGTTAGTTTGATAATATCTAGTATAACTTTTGTCAGTGTTACATAACTTGATAATGTTTTAACTTTACAAAATATGAAACTCACATCGGCATAGCTTAATAGACTTGAAAAAAAAATGATTAAATTGAGTTAGGATCAAATTATACCTACTAGAATATATAACTTTTGTCAATATATATAATTTAATAATTTTTTGATTAATCAGCTGTTAGATTATATTTTCTTCTTATACTTTCTATATTTGTAAAAGATCAAAACAAAAATAAATTAATAATTATTTCATTCATAAAATGTTTAACTTTTTAATTATTTTTAACTTTAAAACTATACAAGAAATGTCCTGGTTTTATAAAATAAAAAGGACAGGGAAAGAACAAAGGGAAAGTTATTGATTGAATAATCTTTGTATTTTATCATTTATATGTCTCAAAGTGATGTACAATGTGTTAGTAAAAAAAAAAATGATTTACAATGTGTGTATATATATATATATATATATATATGTATACACACACAAAAATATTAGCTCCAAAAAACATAATTATATAGTACTATTAGTACATGATAGTTGACTTATGGACAGCGAATTGATTAACTTAAAATCAAGGACAATTAATCTTTCTTGAATTTGTCAAGAATTTCATAACTCAACTAATTTAAAATTTTTTGTATTTTGAAATGAAGATATTTAGGGTTTAGATTTTCATTCCTCCAATTATTGAAATATCAAAAATTAAAAAATGTTTCTTGAATTTAATCATAATCATGCACTAACGAAGATATACAATATGAAACACGTGCTAATATTTTCATATTTTCACATTCACATATGAGAGCAAGAAAACTTGCACTTCAGTCTTTGGGGGTATGGAAATCATCTTGTCGGGCTCATATTGATCTCATAAAAACAAAAACAAATTTCATGTGAATCTTTCCTTCATTTTTTTTTTATCGCTTGAGTAATGTCATATCATTTAATAATTTTATATTTATATGAAATTTATCAAATATATTGTTGGATTATATATATTTTTTATTATACTTTCCATACTTGCAAAATTTCATGATGATCAAAAATCAATTGCTCTCTCATCTATAAAACATTTAAATTTCAAATTTTTATAATTTAAAATTATACATAAAATGTGAGTTTTTGAATCTAATAATAAATAACATTCAATTCACGTGAAATTTGACATGTGTTAAAAAAAATGAGAACGTATAATCCAACTAAGGAAATTTAAAATTTTAATTCAATAAAAAGTTCATGAGTAGAATAAGATTTAATAAAGAATTATTATATGTAAGTTTATCATGACCCCCCCCCCCCCCCCCCCCACACACACACACACACACAGAGGCATGTGACAAAGTCCCGTCAATTATATTGATGACTTGCCTTTTTTTAGATACACGTTTCATAAATTTATAAACAGCAATAACAGAAGTTGTGAGTGATATTAGAAATATCACAAATTTTACTTCATATGTCACATAAACCAAGTGGCAGGTTACAAAAAGTAATTCTAAGATCCATTTATTGTATTGTTAAGGAGGTACCAATTATATTCATTATAACTTCAATTATAAAATTTTTTGAAGTAAAGTCAGTAGTTTTAGCATTCTTAATAAGTTATACATTCATTTCTAAGAATAGCTACGAAACTAGTTTATCCTAATTTCTTTGAAGTTGGTTTCTTTTTATGCGTAGCTGCACATCCCATACACATAGGAAGTCCCTTTCTTGCATTTGTTGTTGCAGTTTTCACAATGCTTCTTGTTGGACATTGGGTTCACACACTCACCTTTGCAGCATATCTCTAAGTACTTGCATTTCTTCCCACACCTCCCACAATTAAGTCTGTCTGCCCTCACATCCACACATTTCTTCTTGCAACAATTTGGCCCTGGGCTGCCCTTAGCATGGCAAACCCTAGGGTACTTGTTACACGTCATCACGACCCGAGATCTCTGAGCAAGAAAGCGACTTGTTCCTCGAAGAGAAATCGGTTCTTGAGTTTCAGAGAATCAAGGTTATTTTGCTTTGTAGCACTATCTCATCATTGAGAAATGAGTCATTTTCATATGGTGTTGCCCTAGTAATGGCTAAAGCCATGAGCATGACTAGCATAATTAAGGAAAGCACTTGGGGACATCATGATTTTGTGTGTGTGTGTGTAATATAAGGGAGACTGAGAGAGATATTTGAAGCATGAAGGAATTAAAAGGGGAGGGAACAGTTTGAATGGATAAAAATGTAGCTAGAGATAGGGATTTTTATAGAGAATTGGAAGGTCATGATAAGGAAAGTAAAGTTCATAGTTGCATGGGCCATATGGCGTGTTCATTAATTGGTGAGATGGTCTAATTCAATGGTTAAAAATTGATTCAGTAAACGAAGTCAGGCTTCCAAAGAATTTTTAAGCTCCAAATTTGGGGAAAATTGAAAAAGTGACAGATTACATTTAAGGTGGTAGGCTACTATGTCCTAAAATTTGGCGTGTTTGGGTAAACATAAAAATTTGGTCAAACTAAAAATAAATTCAGTTGACTGAAAAATATGGTGACATGGAGTGTAATATGTTTTACACTTCCAAATTACCTTCAAATCATTTTCCACTCTCGTCACATCACACATCTGCTAATCGAAGGAAATAGAAAGAGCTTACCCATAGCTCCACCGCAGCCTCATGCCTCCTCTCATCAGACCCTCGTCATCGTCGCTCCACCGTGACCCACCCACGAACTAATCAAACCACCCTGACCCACCCACAAACGAATTGATCGAACCACTATGCCCACCTACCCACTAACAACAACCATTGTGACTAGATCGGACCTCCTTTGCTTCGATGGGGCCTTTAGATCTCACCGCCGATCTCATCATCGTTGCTTCTTTCTCTCTCAAGCTCGCCGTCGCTGCTTCTCTCTCTCAATTTTGCCGTCGCCGCTGCTGTCGCCTCAACCCTTTATTTTTTCTCTCAAATTTCTCTCTCTATATCACAATCTAGTGTTGGGTTTGTGCCATAGAGATTTTGGTTTTGTTTTTGTTTTTTTGTTTCTTTAGGTTTATATATTGGGATTTTTATTATAATATTTGTTTGGAAGTTGAGAAAAATGTGAGAAATGGTAGAAAATGCATTTTCTAGAGCATTTTCAAGAACACAAACAAACACATGAAAATATTTTCCAAAAGATTTTTTGGAATGCAACCAAACCCCTAAAAATATTTTCCTTTCCCAAAAACATTTTCAGCTGAAATTATTTTACACTTTGAAAATATTTTACATTGAGCCAAACACAGCATTAGTATTTTAAGCAAATGACAGACTTGGTTGGGCAGATCCAAAAGTAGAATAACGAAAAGCCAAAAAGTTTTAAATTTCTATCTTTGCTTTAAAGTGTTAGAGATATATTGGACATATTAGTCCAATATAATAGGCCCAAGCCCACTCCTACTTGTACTAGTAATCTAGGGTTTAGTCGTCTATATATACTCATGTTAGGGTTCATTATAACACACGTTTTTGTACTACACTCTTATACAATAAAGATGTAGCCCTTAAGGGATTCCTCCGTGGATGTAGGCTGACAAGGCTAAACCACGTAACTCTTGTGTTCTCGGTGTTCCTATTCTATGCTTCTGCTTCCGCATCCACTTTAGCATATACAACATAGTATAACACATCGCGTTGCTAATAATAAATTTAACATGGTATCAGAGCCTAACTTCGTTCTTAACATCAAATAAACATCTCTACACAGTAAAGAAGATTATCATGTGCACACCACCATCTGAAGTCACACATGCTTGCCTGCTGGATCTAGACTCCACGGCATCTCGCAGCTACTATGGCTCTGTGCTGTGTCAAAATCCAACAACCAAGCAAGCCGTGACTTAGCTTATCATATCTGCGCAAATCCAAGCTTCGCCTGATGAAACCAACACCACAGAAGTGCTCCATGACCTCCCGCGAGAAAAACCCCGAAGTCCGGCAACTAGAGAAAGTCACACGCGCTGCCACGTGCGGACAGAGTCTCCGGCTCATTCTCCCACGTGCTGTCGCGATTTCCTCATGTGCACCTCATCCATCGGTCACACACGCCGATGTATAGGCCTTTTCGTCCACTGAACTATGACGCACAAAAAATCTGGTCCTCATTCGAGATTGCACGCGCTTTCACGGGCCTCCTAGATACTCGCCGTCGGCCCACGCGCTTGTAATAGAAGCATGCACCATCCATGTGTCGAAGAACCCCTGCTGACGTCATCCGATGACGTCATGACTCCACGTTAGCAGCCATGCAAGCACGTCCTCATCAGCCACAGCCACGTCAGCGCTACGTCATAGGATGACATCAGCTTCTTTGCAACCCGATCAGTGGACCAACCCAAAAACTCGAAACCGACCCGAACCGTGTGCCGTTGACTTTTGGCTGACCGTTGACTTTGACCTTTTGGGTTTGACTTTTTACTTTGACCTTTGACCAAAAGTCAAAATTTTCTAAAGGGCTTATCTTGCTCAGTTTTTTGCGTAGATTCTAATTTTGGACACTGTTTCTTCATTTGAAGCTTCGAAATTGGTCAATTGGCATATTCTTCATTGTGGTTTCTTCAAAGGCATTCTTCAAGACATCTCCAAGGGATCTTCTCATGCTTATCCAACCTCAAGTCTTCATCAAGCTTTCGCCTTGAGTTTGAGAGAGGGTGTTAGAGATATATTAGACATATTAGCCCAATGTAATAGGCCCAAGCCCACTCCTACTTGTACTAGTAGTTTAGGGTTAGTCGCTTATATATACTCATGTTAAGGTTCATTATAACACACGTTTTTGTACTACACTCTTATACAATAAAGATGTAGCCCTTAAGGGATTCCTTCGTGGATGTAGGCCGACAAGGCTGAACCACGTAACTCTTGTGTTCTCGGTGTTCCTATTCTATGCTTCCGCTTCCACATCCACTCTAGCATATATAACATGGTATAACACATCGCGTTGCTAATAATACATTTAACATAAAGTTTAAACTACCTTGAAAAAGCCGACAAGTTGTGAATTGTACAACTTTACTCGGATATATCATTAATATATTTTTTAATTACTATACATTGATCACAAATTCACAATTAGTGTCATTTTAACAATTATGAATTAAAATTTGCCTGAAATAATTTAGTTTTGAAAATTGGATAATAATTATAAAAAAAGGACGGCAACACATGCGAAAGAGCACTTTAGGAAGAACAGTAATATAAGAGAGATTCGGAAAGGCTCTATAGGGCTCGTTTAATTCGGAAAGAGCACTTTCTTTTTCCGAGATTAAAAAAACAAAAACAAAAACCCGGTACGGAAGCACATCCACGTAGTCTATGTTTTGAACTTTTAGGCTTTTATCATAAAACTATGTTTTGAAGCACATCCATGCAGGGTGGACCATATTTTATTTTTTATTTTTTTTGTTATTAGTATTTTTTAATAGATTTGATAAAAATTTAACTTATAGTGCCTACACTAACTTAGAACCCATTATATTATTGATATGATATATTTGAACTTATAACGTCTACTCTATAATAATTGCTCTTTATTATCAAGTTAAAATATTAATTAGTTTTAGTATAGCAAGGATTCGGCCTTGGTTCTTATTCGATCCTAATTAAGGGACTTTGTTGATTGAACTATTTTATTATTATTATATTATGAAGTGTAAATGATAGAAGTATCCTTGATCCTTTAAAGGCTTGCAATCTAAATGCCCTTCAACAAGGTGTTTTTTTTTTTGGGGGTGGGAGAGGAAATAGTTAATACATTTAGATTTATAATATTTAATTAGATCATTATAAACTAGATCCAGTTCAAATAAAAAATATTGAAAGAATCACTTTCCATAGAAATGAAGAAACAAAAAAGCCTTATTCACTGCTTAGAAGCAAAACAATCACATGAATATCCATCATACGCACCATTATATATACTACAAATATTTTATTCCAAATTACATTCACAATATCTGACTCCATTTTTCTTTTCTTTCTCCTTACAATTTCCCTTTGTATTTTTATTTTTTAAATTATATATAGTGAAAGGAGTACTTCCTCCTAAGAGATGGCTATTTTAAATCAATGTGATTAAGAATTTTTATGTTTTGGGACTCTTTTGAGCTTTGTGTGCGTGCAAAGATCGTTACAAATTTACTTTTTGATTTTGAGACAAAATTGTTTCGGAATGATTACTGTAAGGTTGAATTTAATCAACCATTCTGTTGGCTTTATTCCGTGCCAATTTTCTTGTATTTCAACACTTAGAAACCCTGTATTTAGGTGGAAATCATGTAAGGGTAGTGTGTGAGAGAGTGTGAAGAAAAGCTCAAGACTGTGCAATGAAGCAAGGACTCGCGACTGGATCTCGCGGGTGGCTCGCGGCTTGCAAGCCGCCAGAAGATGCACACGAGTGAAGCATGCAAAGAAGTTGAACCATCATGCCAGTTGTAGCACTACAGGTCAAAAAGTCCAGACTAGCCATTCAGTTAGCTCGCGGCTTGAAATCGCGATTCAGTCAAGTTGCGAGGTCAAGTCGCCAACCAGCTCTATTTTGAAAAACTGACTCTTCGCATTCCATTCTCACACCAGTATAAATACCCCTTATACCCACGAAATGTAGAAAGCTTCCAGAGAGAATTTTAAGAGAGAAACCCTAGAGAAAAACAAGATTGACTTATCCACAATTTTCATCTTTGTTTCTCCAAATTCCTATACTCTCACCCTCTCCATTGTTACATCCTTGAGAGGTACATTAGCCAAAACCTTTTCTCACCATACCCATATCTGTGAGAAGGCTATTTGGTGCTTGGGAAGCAGTTAGGAAGGGACCAATTGATATTGGTTGATGCTATGGGCTATAGCGGAATCCGGTAAGCTAAATAAGACAAAGGTTCGGCGTAACCTCGTTGGAGCAAGAAGCTTAGAGGGCTTAGGTACACTGGGTAGATTAGGCTTGGAGGGTCTTCTGCGGTTCATGTATCCCAACTTCATTCTTTAGTGGATTATTAACCGCTTGAAGGGCGGTGGAGAGGTTTTATGCCCGAGGACTTCGGTTTCCTCTTCGATAACACATCGCTGTGTTGTCTTTGTATTTGTATCTCTCTTCCCTTAATCTTTGCCTTTTAATTACTGCTGTGGTTGTGATTAATTATGGTTTAGATTGTTTTACCAATTCTGTTTTAGCTTATTATCATATTCCGCACATACATTGTTTGATTATAAACTTGTGTTGGTAATTTGTAAATTGGGGATCTAAACGTTCATAGGTGTTTTATACCCTATTTGAACATTCAATTACAAAATATACAAAAAAAGAAACTATAAAATAAGGCAGAGTTTTATTTAAGGCCAAACTAAAAAAAAAAAAAAAATCAACTTATACCGATAATGACTTCTGTATACTTTCTCCAAATTACATCCGGACCACACACGTAAATTTAGTTGAATACCTCAAGTTCTTTCCGTAAGTGATGAAGGAAAAAAAAAAAAAAGAAAAAAAAAAAAGAAAAAAGAAAAAAAAGAAGGCTAAAGATGGTACTTATGTTATGTGTCTATATATATATGTGATGTATTATATGATTTTTTTTAAGGAATTAGTAGATGATTATTATAAAAAAGAAAAAAAAAAGAAAAAAAAAAATGGAAGAGAGAGTTTTCAGTCATGAACAAGGATAAAAATTTATTAGATTCACTAGTAGGATTACCTTGCATAAGTGGCAATGTTTTATCAATTGAGAAGACTAGGGAGGACCATTTTAAATGATTGTTCTTCTGATAGACATAATAAAATTTTTTTTTTTGGGATAAGAACTGATACTTGTAGTCTGTTTGGATTGAGCTTATTTTTGCTGAAACTGAAAACACTGTAGCGAAATAATTTTTAAATGTGTAAATAGTGCTGTTGGACCTATTTTTAATGAAAAAGTTGCTGAAAAGTGTAATTTGTAGGACCCGTGAACAGTACACGGGTGCACTGTTCACAGTAGAAAAGTCAAACGTTGCGGCTGTGAAAAAAAAAAAAAAAAAAAAAAAAAGGAACGAAACGTGAAAGTTGAAAACGCAGACGCAGCTTCAGCCCAATCCAAACGAGCACTTGGTATTCCCGTTGCACATGTAGCGGCAATCACACAAAGGTGAGTCCCATCCCATCGTTTTTCCATGGATGAATTTTGGACTAAAAGTCCAAGATGGCAGTTTAGGATGCAGCCAAACGTTTGACCCATTGGTTTAGTCGTTAAATTCAACTCTAGATTGGGCTTGTCACAGTGTTAGTTTGGATTGCGCTAAAAACCTTCATGTCTGTGTTTGTGTTTTAAATAGTGGGTCTCGTGCACTGTTCATGGGACCCGTATGTACGGAAAAATTAAAATTTTACTTTAAAATTGGGTCCCACAGCACTATTTACATATTTAAAAATTATTTTAATTGCTACAGTGTTTTCAGTTTTCAGCAATAAGCGGTATCCAAATAGACCCATAGTCACTATTCTATTCACATGCATGGTTGCTAAAATGATGCTTTCTTGCTATTTTTTATTTTATTTTTGGTGCTAAAATGCCTTTGCGGTTTGGGCCTCTTATCATTTAGTAGGTTTTTTTTTTTTTTTTTAATTAATGTTAACAGTTTTTCCTTTAATCAGTCAGTTCAAATTTCCAACGTAAAAATGTAAATAGAAATTACTTTTTTGAGGGGGAGGGGTGGCGGAGGTTAAAAAAAAGGAAGCAAAATAAAAGTTTTGCATGTTGTATTTTGGGGGGGGGGGGGGAGAGAGAGTTTTACATTAAAAAAATTACACAATTTATGAGAATATTACTCACATACTAAAATCATGTTTAATTTTATGTTCATTCTCAAAAAAAAAAAAAAATGGTTTAATTTTATGTTACAATAAAAACCAATTACCCACATATATACGTATTTGTAATGTGTAATGTGGTTTAGCATAGATGGAAATTACAATTGCAAGCATTAAGCATGCTCAAATATTATAAGATAGAGAGGTAATTCTATACCTTATTGTTAAGGACATATTTTATATAATTGGTTAATCCTTTAACAAAATGCACTTTACTTGTAATTAGATAGATCTAGAATGAGTTTAGTATTTCAAGAAACATGTTGTTCAAGTCAAGTGTTAAAGCCATGAAGATTGGACAAAGAAACAAGTGAAAAAGAGTTGTTCATTAAAACTTGACAGATACCTCGACTGAATCAGTATTTATCGAGATTTAAGAACGAAGCTCGACAGAAGCTGAATCTGTCGAGATCTACGAAATTAGAATTTCTAGATTTGATTTTCAGCTCATGCTGACATGTATGTGTAGGGTTTCTTTTCTCACAACCCTAGACATATATAAGGCTTATTTTAAAGGCTGTCATTATGGAGAATATATGCAGAAAGTGACCTAGTGCCTTATTCTCTCTGTAAGAAGTTATTGCGACTTTTACGCCTTAAGGTTTTGTAACAAAGTACTTCTTGATCTTCATTATTGATGAAGTGAAGAACTTTGCAGCCAACAACCTTCTTCAAGTTGCTGAAGTTAGTCACGTACTAGGATCCGTGCATCATTGGTTAGTCACATATTGGAATTCGTGCATTAAGGGTGGCGTTCATATATTGAAGAGTTCAGAGGTTCTGAAGCGGTAGAAGGTCTCTGCTGTAAGTTCATCTACGGGGATTGTAGAGTCTAGGGATAAAAGTTTTATACTAGATCTGAAACTTCTTTTTACTATAGTGAATTGCTTTTCGGGAAGGTCCCCCCCCCCCCCAGGTTTTTTACTGTGAAACTAGTTTGTTTCATTGGTTTTCCTGGGTTATCATATCTTGTCTTATTTACTATTTCGCTGTACATGATTTTGACATGATATTGATATTTTTTTTTTTTTTTTAACAAGGTTTATTCATAATAAATCTAATTAACAACTTGGGTCTAAAACTTGTTAATTCTATAAATTGGGGTCTAAATTTCCCAACAAGCGATATCAGAGCGGGTACACTCTGATTGGATGAATTTTCTGAGTGTGATCCTTGGACCCTGTTGTCATGGATCGTGGATAATCTCTCTTGATTTCTCCTTTATTTGATGGTACTAACTATACGTACTGGAAGTTCGTATGAAAGTTTTTTTGCAAGCTCTTGGTGAAAAAATATGGCAAGTTGTTGAAGTTGGCTGGATTAAGCCAAAGGAAGTGCCGGTGAATTAGGATGAAGAAACAATTAAAGCGGCAAATTTCAACAGTAGGGCCTTGAATGCTTTGTTTTGTGGGGTGACCAATAAGAAATTTAAGAAAATATCATCCACAAAAGTTGCCAAGAAATCATGGACCATTCTTGATGATAGGCCAAAAAATGTATTAACCCCTTTGGCAAATTAATTAAATGATTATCCAAGTTAATTAATTAAGTCAATTTAACATGCAATAGCGTGGTAGCACAAACAAATCACCAAATAACTAAATGCAGCGGAAATTAAATTTGGCACAGGTGATTTGTTTAAGAATGGGAAAAACCACCGAGGCAAAACCCCACCAGGTGATTTTAAGATTACCACTCCTGAGAATCCACTATATCAATCACAAGCGGTTACAAGTAAAAGGAATCCAGTACCCAATACCAACCTACAGTTGAACTCTTACCGCAATACCCAATTGGACTTGTATTGTAGCGGCAATCTCTCTGTTCAATGCACGAATCCCAGTACGTGACTAACCAATGATGTACGAATCCCAGTATGTGACTAACACACCAACTTGAGGAAGATTGTTGGCTGCAAAGTTCTTCAGTTCATCAACAGTGAAGATCAGGAAGCTCCTTGGTCACAAAACCCTTGGCGTAAAAATGCAGTAGATTCTACAAAGAATATGATGAACTAGAGCAATTTCTGTCTCCGGTCACAATATGCATGAGTTATCACTTTGCATCACCTTGCATCACTTGTGACGGCTCTTAAAATAATCCTTATATATGTCTAGGGTTGTGAGAAAAGAAACCCTACACAAATACTCAAGGATATACGTGTAATCAGATCTGAAAAGTCTGATTTCGTAATTCTTGACAGATATAGCTTGTGTTGAGCTTCAGCAGTAATTCTCGATAGAAAGGATTCTGTCGAGACTTTTGTCGAGCTTTAATGAGCAGCACATTCTTCACTTGTTTCTTGGTCAAATTTGCATGGCTTCAATACTAAACTTGAACATTTTTTTCTTGAAGTACTAAACTCATCCTAGATCTACCCAATTACAAGTAAAGTGCGTTTTGTCAAAGGATTAGCTAATTACATCAAATATGTCCCTAACACTTGAGACCACCTATGAAGGTACCAAGGCAGTAAAGACTGTGAAGTTTCAAAGACTCACTAGTAGTTTTGAAGAAATAAAGATGGAGGAGGATGAGACATTTGATGAGTTCTATGCTAAACTCAAGGATATTGTGAATTTTGCCTTCAACCTTGGAGAATCTATAGCAAAATCCAAAATTTTTAGGAAAATATTTTGGTCCTTACCTGAAAGATTCCATGCCAAGATCATTGCCATTGAAGAAGTGAAGGACATTGATCAAATTCCTTTGACTGAGCTTGTAGGAAACCTTTAAACCTATGAGATGGGATAAGGTTTAATGGGAAAAGGTGGAAAGAGTAGAAACTTGACTTTTAAGGGTATAGAGGAAGAGATTGATGACTCTGAAGATGAAGATAAAAGTGAAGATGAAGATGAAGATGATGATAAGGATGAGGATAAGGATCTAACCTTCATAGCTAATGAGATTATCAAGCTTCTTCAATATAGGAAAAAGGATAAGAACAAACCTCCTAGGAAATCTAAATCCTCTAGGAAGGGCAAGAATGAGAAACCCCTTATCTAGTGCCATGAGTGTAAGGGTTTTGGTCATATGATGATAGAGTGCCCAAACTATCTTATGAAGGAAAAGACCAAGAATTCAAAAGGTAAAGGGTTGGTTGCTACCTTGAGTGACACTAAGAATGACTCTTCTGATGAGTATGTGGATGAATGTGGTCATTTTATGGCTTTTGCTGCCACAACCGATAAGATAATTATGGAGAGTGCTAGTGACAATGGGGATTCTTCTGATGATGAAGTACCCAAGAAGTTGACCCTTTAGAAAGCCTATGATAAGCTATGTACTAAATTTATAAAATCTGAAAAGACTTCTCATCTTTGTAGAAAAGAGCTTAATGAGGAAAAAACTGAAAAAACTGAACTAGTAGTCAAACTAGATGAGACTACAAGGTTAGTTGAGACTCTTGTTGTGGAGAACACCTCATTAGAAGAGAAGGTCAAGAATCTTAAGGTTGAGCTTAGTCAAGCTAGAACTCAAATAGGGAGGATGTCTAATACAAAGCTTGATGAGGTATTGAGTGCTCAAAAGCCTAGTTCTGATAAGACTAGCTTAGGATATGTTGTTTCCTCCAGCCCCTCCTCTTCCACGACTTCTGGATCAAAGATTGTCTTTGTGCCATAATCTGAGAAAGGTGATAAATGTATGAAATCCAAAACTGATTTGGCTAATTCTAAATCCTTTGTTAGACCTCACTCTAGGAAGTCTAGTAATTCAAAAACTACTAATGTTTGTCACCATTGTGGTGTTTCTGGACGCATTCGTCCTAATTGCTTTAAATTGTATCCTCATAAGCAAGTGTCCAAACGGTTACAGGTTCCTTCTCAAGGAACTACACCTTTGTTTGAAGAGTTATTAAAAGTTTTGAGTTTTTTAACTCAATTTCAGGAGAATTCTAATTCTTCTATGTCCTTTAGTAGACATACTAAGACACGTGTCTCTTCATCTTTACGGCCAAAGACTCGTGCTATGTGGGTGAGAAAGGAGCCTAAGACTTAATTGTCTTTTCTATCTATCCTCTACTTTAATTCTTTCTATCTAAAGTTGGACTCTCTTTTGCTTGATTTCTTGTACTTTTGAAATCATGCTTTCATGCATCTACATCTTTCTTTCATACTTTCATGTTGTTTGTTTGTTTTTGTTTAATTGTTTAGTTTTTATTTTGTTTTGTTTTCAAAAAAAGAAAAAGAAAAAGAAAATAAGAAAAATACAAAAACAGTATGTGTTTGTGTATATTGGTACTTGTGTACCTTGGATGGCTATTGAAACAAAGTTTTCTAAACTTTGTATCTCTTGTAGCTTAGATGAGCATCTTAATGCACAACTAAGCAAGTGAGCTTTGTGGCTCGTGTTTGTGATGAGTACGATTAAGTAATCTCTTATACTTAACACTAAGGCCCGCCAATCATGTATAACATCTGTGTGTTTCGGCATAGCAAAATTGTGATATTTTGGCTTACATAATTGGGTATTTCTTTTCTCTTTCTTATATGCCCATGCATGCTATGCTCAAAAAGAAAAATATGCAAAGAAAAACAAAAGCAAAAAGAATCAAAATGCTTTTAAATATGATTGCAATCGTGTTTCTAGGAGATGTGGGAGTTATAGGATGTACCTCGAAGGTGATAGTCTCCATCAAGCAGTTATGATTGTGTGTGAGCGTATTTTATTTTTCTCATATCTCAAATCATCATAATATGAGACACTTATGCACTCTTGCTATGTTTTTACACACAACACGCAAATTTTTTTCTATTTTTGATACATGTGTAGGTACAATGTGATTTGGCCATCACAAGGAATACATGTGTTAATATATACTCGCTAAACTATCTTAACTTGTTTTTGAAAAATAAAATTGGTTAGTCTTGTTTAGTGTGTGTTTTGTTCTAGGAATGCTTTACATCTAGAGTTTGAAGTGTGGTTTGAGTGCTTAACATGTTGCTTGGATGCTTGTTTGAGTAGCCATCTTGTTGCTTTCTCATCTTATGTGTTTTTCCCCTTGAAAAACCCCTTTTCTGCATCCTCGATAGCTTCTCAACAATACCTCTTCTATCAAGATTTCTGGGTTTGACCTCGACAGCTTCTCGACAGATAATTCGATCCATCGAGCCAAAATCTTGTGCTCTTTGTCTGCTCGACACATCCTCGACAGATTCTCGATCCATCGAGATTTCTGGGTTTCATCTCGATAGAAGCTCGACAGCTTCTCAATTTATCGAGACCCTCTTGCATGCATTGTTTTTCACATTTTTGCATCTTTCTATTATCTTGTCATCCATAACATCTTGTTTCATTACATTCATGCATTTATATGGATTCCTTTTGCCCCCTTGATCATCTTTATGTTTCTCGGGTGAAGTTTTATAGCTTCTTGTACCCTTTATCAATCATGACAAAAAATGGGAGAAAATGTGGTTTTTTTTTTAGATTCTACATGTTAGGGGGAGAAATACATGTCTTTGTAAAGGGGAGTTGTGTTTCATCTTATTAGGGGGAGCGTTTACCTCCTTGTTATTTTAAAAGCTTCTTTTAGCTTCTTGTACACCGGTCTTGTGACATTTTTTACACACATTGTACTTTATTTTCATATATACATGATGATGTATGTTTTTCTTCACCTATTTCTACATGTATTGTTTCATTTCTCTCTTTATACACATGTTTCTTTATGTACACAATCTTTATTTCTGCTTTTCACATGATGCCTTGATGAGTTTTGTTTAAGTGTTTCAGAAAAACAGGTTGTGAAAGTCTATCATGCCGTGAACTCTTTTCTTGCAAAGTTTTTCATGAGTTTGTAGTAGGGATAGATTTATTTTGTAATACAACAAGTGGTTATGAGTTGAGTGATTTAAGACTTCTCTCATGATTATTTGTTTTGTTAAGGTTTTGTCATGGATTGCCAAAGGGGAAGATTGTTAAGGACATATTTTATGTAATTGGCTAATTCTTTGACAAAATGCACTTTACTTGTAATTGGGTAGATCTAAGATGAGTTTAGTACTTCAAGAAACATGTTGTTCAAGTCAAGTGTTAAAACCATGAAGATTGGACCAAGAAACAAGTGAAGAAGAGCTGTTCATTAAAGCTTGACAGATACCTCGACAGTATCAGTATCTATCAAGATTTAAGAACGAAACTCGACAGAAGCTCGATAGAAGCTAAATCTATCGAGATCTACGAAATCAGAATTTCTAGATCTGATTTTCAGCTCATGCTAACATGTATGTGTAGGGTTTCTTTTCTCACAATCCTAGACATATATAAGACTTATTTTAAAGGCTGTCATTATAGAGAATATATGCCGAAAGTGACCTAGTGCCTTATTCTCTTTGCAAAAAGTTACTGCGTCTTTTGCGCCTTAGGGTTTTGTAACCAAGTACTTCTTGATCTTCATTGTTGATGAAGTGAAGAACTTTTTAACCAACAACCTTCTTCAAGTTGCTGGAATTAGTCACGTACTGGGATCCGTGCATCATTGGTTAGTCACGTAATGGGATTCGTACATTAAGGGTGGTGCTCATATATTGAAGAGTTCAGAGGTTCTGAAGCGGTAGAAGGTTTCTGCTGTAAGTTCATCTACGGTGATTGTAGAGTCTAGGGACAAAGGTTTGTACTAGATCTGAAACTTGTCTTTATTATAGTGAATTGCTTTTCGGGAAGGGTCCCCCCCCTGGGTTTTTTTACTGTGAAACTAGTCTGTTTTATTGATTTTCCTGGATCATCATATCTTGTCTTTTTTACTATTCCGCTGTGCATGATTTTGACATGATATTAATGTTTGTTTGTTTTAACAAGATTTATTCATAATAAATCTAATTAACAACTTGGGTCTAAAACTTGTTAATTCTATCAATTGGGGTATAAATTTCCCAACACTTATTACCTCCAAAAAAAAAAAAAAAACCAATAATTAAATAGTATCACACCAATTACACCAAAAACAAGATAAGCAATATATTTCACACCAATAGATATGTATGTTGGCAAAAGCGTGTGAAAGATTGATCATCTTGCCTTTATTTGTTACCTAAAATCATACTTCCTCCTTTGGTCCTCTGGTCCTGTGTATGTATTACTATCACATTTTATCCCTAGCCATTTATATATATGAAGCATAGCATCTTTGCTAGTTGTTACTACCAGAAAAGCACTAGTACAACTCTTTCATTAGCATAGCTGCATAGCCCTTACTCACATGAACTTCCCTTGCTGCATTTCTTGTTGCACTGGCCACAGTATCTCTCATCACTGGATGGGTTCACACATTTCCCTTGGCAACACATTTCAGAGTAGTTGCACTTTTTTCCACACTTCCCATAGTTAAGTTTGTTTTTCATCAGATTAACACTTTGTTTGTTGCAGCAATTAGGCCCCAGGCTGTTCTTATTGCGACAGAGTTTAAGGTACACTTCACAAGTTCTCACAGCTTTGACCTGTTCATTAGCGTTATCATTCTTTATGTTGACATGTGATTCATCATCAACAGTTGAAAGAGATATGGCTATACACATAGTTAAAACCAGCAAGTTGAGCATGATTTTTGATGAGTCATTGTCATTGTGTGTATGTGTATGTGTATGCGTGTGCAGAGAGAGGAAGAAAGAGAGGGTTAATTATATGAGTAGTTTGAAGATGGGAAAGAATATGTGATGTTGAAGCCTTAAAGGTATTTATAGAGGGGTATATGATGATATGTAAATTGTCTTGGAGTAGTAGTCTCTATCAACAGCATATGAAATTCAAGTAAATGGGAGTTAGGTTTCCAATTGAATTCATATTTTCCAATGTAAGAGAGACATTTGGGAAAAGAAGAGAACCAAAAATTAGTACATGTTTAGTGTGTTGACTAGTGCATTGTAGCAGGCGTTCAGGAGATTTCCTTTGATCGCATAGTTAGGGGATGTATACTAGGTCCTTGTGATTTAGGTCCCTCTCCCTTTCTCAGCAAGTAAAGCAACTTTTTTTTTTCTTCTGAATTTTATATGATTAATATTAGAGATATTATAAATTTTATTATCTAACTCTAATCACAAAATAAAAAATAATTAGAAAATTTATTTATTATGTTGTTGATGTGAGATTAATCATCATTCTCATTTCAATAGTAAAAATTTCATTAAAAAAAAGAGTCCATAACTTTAGCATATTTCATTCATAGTTTGAACCCTTTAAAAAAAAATTATCTATTTATTTATAATTTGATAGTTACAATGGGAGGGAGATTTGAACCTTATATGTTTTTGTTGAAAACACTAAGATGTGCTAATTAGTTGAACTACACGGCTCTAGGCTTCATAGTTTACACCTTAAGCCTCCATTTATTGCATGGAGAGAAATATATTGCAAACAATGAAGAATTATCCCATATCAGCCTTATAAATTATAGGAGAAATTTCATACAAATAGATTTGCATGGGATTATATTATGGAAAATTATTAGATACTCTTGGAGTAAAGAGAAATAGTTTTTTGGAAGTACCTAAGAATTACTCTTATATTATATACGGGACAATTAATAGTATAGTTGCTATGTATGCACCAAAGGCATGCATGTATCTATAGTGTAGTTTCTTTGTATGTGCTAGAGGCACGCATATATTTTGTAGGAATGTAAACAAAACAAGTCAATATTAAAAATTTAGGAATATTCATTTAATTTTATTTCGAACATAAGTTGAGTTCAGATCATTAACAAATTCGATTATATGTTAAAACTTGGTTTATTTTCTTATCAAACAAGCTCAACTAGTAAAACTTGTTCATGAGCAACTTGTAAAACTTTTTCTTTTGCCATATATAGTAAACACCATCACTAAAACTTTGTACTCCTTCAAATCTATGCTAATAACTAATAAATAAACTATGTTTTTTTTTTCCAATAATTAAATTATCGTTGAAATCATATTATTAAATTGTGTATATGTACATGTCACCTTACCAACATCTTGAGATCACCCAGAAAAATATACGTGGAGGCTTTCAATTAATAAATTTTCGATGTGTGTGCATGGCGGGATAACAACACTTACCTAAGGATTAATCAAGCACTCTAATGGTCCTATACATCTCCATCAGGAAGGGGAGAAAAAAAAGTATATGTGGAGCATTTACAAGTGTGACAAACACAAAGCCCACAACCAATGTTGCTAATTAAAAGAAGTATTTGATTTGATTCATTTGGATCAGTTTTAGAAGTACTCAACTTTTGCAATAGCAACATGAATATATGCAGCCATGTCTCCTCTACATTTTGACTTAGATTAGATGTAATCATATTCATACACTAATTCTAATGTCCAAATGTTGGGGCGAGGTTTGGCTATTTTGTGGTGAGGTGAAGTGAAGTTTACACAAATCTTAGGAGGAGAGAATAATGAACGCTAGCGTTTTCTTTCTGATCTTGGCTTGGTAAAGTTAAATCTCTGACCCAAAGAAAATTAATTTAGGACGAGAGCACTGAAGGCCAAAATTTTCAAACTCAATCTGTGTCACACACTCAAGGTCTGGGCTTGTTTTGGGCTAGTTATGACATGCTCTTTTTTCCTTTACCAACATAGGAACATGCAAAAAGCTGAAAATGAATAGTACTATAACGAAAAGATATTCAACCACTGAATTTTCAAATTCTTCATTTAAAAGAAATTTAGAAGTTCTAAATGACCAAAACAACATAAACGTGAGTCATTCGGAGCACAAAATTAAAAATCATAACCAAATAAAGTTTTAGCGCTTAATATGTATCCTTATAATTAGGACTAGAAATTTGTGATTATAGTTAATTAATTATGATTGACCCTTTAAACAATTAGTTATTACTACTAATGTGCTATGATCTCATCAGTCTAGAATTAGGATAGGGGTGCACCATCATACGTAGGATGGTTTAATTTGAAAAATTCTTTTATTTTAAATTATCTTTCTAATGCCGCAAATTTTACCTCAATCAATTAAAGCAATACAAATAATAACAATCCAAAGTAAGGCCAAATTATCTTCAAGTGTCAAAACTTGATTGGAGCTTGAAGAATTTTATTCTTACACATCTCTAGTAAATACAATTTAAATTTAATTTATATAAAAAAAATGGGGAGGAGGTGCAAACAACTTACAGAATTCACTAATTTACATAAGATTTTTTCATATATTGTCATATTTATATGAATAAAAAATAGTATATATATATATATATATACTTATGTTAATGTTTATGTTTATGTCTATGAAGTTTTGAGTATCCAAATAATAAAAGATGCAACTAAAAACATTCATGTAGTTATAAATATATTGACAAATTAATAATATAAAAAAATAATACTCCCTCCATCCAAATTTTTGGTCATGTTTTCCATTTTAGGAAGTCTCAAAATTTTGTTTTGTTTCTAAATTTAAAAGCTATAAATTTATTGAGTTTTATATTTTGCTCCTACCAAAGACAAGCACTTTAAATAGTAAAATTTTTTAGAACTTTGTTTAAGGGTAATTTTGGAAAATTTTATATTTTTAATTGAGAAACAAGACAATTAATGATATTTCCTTAAAAAATTAGGTTTTCTAAACAAGACCAACAATTTAGGATGGATGGAGTAATTCACATAGGTAACTTTGAGTTTCCTATCATTATAGTTCATTTCTCCCAATAAAGAGATTCCTAGTTGCTTTTTTTGAGTAAGTAGACACGCAGGGAGATCAAAATGTTGAAAAAGTTTGTGGGTTACTGTATAAAGTGACGAAGCATTAATCTGTTTATGCTTCTCTTACCTTCTTCATCACCCATAACGTGAAGCGATGTATTTTAGTTAGATTCTACTTCTCATCACTTAACAAGTGGTTGAAATTAATATAATTAAGCGTTCTGCAGTGATCTCCAAGAAAACAAATGTTTGTTTTTGCTTTAACTATGTTGTTTATGAACATTAATTATTGACGTTATATTCTAGAGAATTATTATTTCTTTGATATATTTGTAATACTTTCAGTTTTTTGAATATATATATATTTATATATATATATATATATATGAAAAATAACCAATAAGTTAGAATTTATTAGCAACCAATAAAAAGAAAAGAAAAAATAAATTTAAATAGAAAATAAAAAACATTTAAATATACATAGTGAATGTGTAATGTAGATTTTTATAGTTTCAAAACTGCTTAAAATTGAATTTGTTTGTGAATACGTGGGAGAGAATTGGCTCTTTGAACACTTAAATAGTTGGCTCTTTGAATACTTCAAGACTTAACTAAAATTGCACTTGTTTGTTTGGACAATTGTGATTGTACCGAACAAAATTACAATGAAAGAAGAGTCAATGAAATTAATAGTAAGTGGAAGAACACAACAAAACAATGTTGAATTATCTTTGGATACTAAAACTTGTTTAGAGCTTAGAGACTCTTAAGCTTAAGCACCTCTCATAAAGGATGAGGAGGTATAAATATTTTAGTTTAATTTTTATAACCCATAAATATTTGTATGAAAATTATACAAGTAAGAATTAATCAGTCCATTTATAATAACAATTATAAAAAAATTACATATTAGAAAATAAAAAACATTAAATCACATTCATATTGGATGTGTATACTGTTGTTTAAGGTCTAATTGTGAGCACCCTAAGACGTGGCCTATGAATGCTACCACGACTACCAACTAAATGGCTCTCTTGGGTTCTGTTCAATGTGAACTTATCCTAACACTCAAGTTTGAGAATAGGCCATTAGTTTAGTATTATGAGTAAAAAATTAATCTTAAATTTCTAAACCTTAATTAGTGGCATATTACAATTTTCTAACATGGGAATATCTTAAGCAGTGGTGATTGGAGAATATTCAATCAAGATTTCTTTTACTCTTGCTTCTAGTTATTAAATGCATCCACTTTTTTTTTTTTCCCACAAGTACAATTGGAGTTTATTAGAAGATGTAATATCCCGCACCTCTAACCCTAATGATTAAGTATGTCTATATCATTTCTATTAATGATAATCAAGTAGTATCTTAAGGAAATGGAAATCTAGAAATAAAATAGGACACTTAAATAATGTGGAAGGTAAATAACAGTAGTGCTGCTGAAAATATTGAAAAAGTAGGGGACTTAGTGCAATTAAGAAGAAACTTAAGGACCATATTGTAGATAAAGATATAAGTATTCAGCCCTTGACACCTCTTGCTTCCTATTACAACACCACCAGTCTTCCCTCACACCACCTCCTACTTCCCCATGCATGAAGGCTTCCACCACATGACACCACCTAGCTTGCTTCCACGTACTTTGTCATGCAACCATGTTGTTTTAGCTACTGAAACGAGTCCTTTTCTGCCCATTTCGACCAAAAAATTTGAAGAGAGATGGAGGGAACTCGTGAGATAAGCCTAAAGAAAATGAGCCAAGTTGATATTCAGCCAAGTCCAAACCGAATCTATTATTAGTTTTGTGTAGGCAATGCTTCCATGGAATTGTTTGCCTTGGCTGTGAATATCTCACTACAAGAAAGTTTGCTATTTTTAACGGTTGAAAACGTCGAAAAAAGTATTATAAACCGTCGAAAAAGTATTTTCGACAATTTAGGTGACCGTTGAGAACCGCCACTAAAAACTATGTCGAAACTTTTTTTCTACACCCTATGTGACCGTCGAAAAATGTGATTCACCTTTATCAACAATTATTAAACGTCGAAATCTTATTATTGAAAACTGTTGAAATATATGTTGTCTTGAGATAAATTTCAACAGTTTGAAACTGTTGAAAAAAGTATTTAAAAAAAAAAAAAACTAAAGCAATACCCTTTGCTATGAGTGTCTTTCCAGTACCAGGAGGCCCATTTAGCAAAATTCCATTGGGAGGCTTCATTCAAATATTTTCAAAAAGCTGTAAATGCCTTAAAGGCAATTCCACCAACTCACGAATCTGATTTATGTTTAAGAAATCAACATAAATCAGTGAAAAATGGAAGACGATGGCTGTGTAACACCAAAGTACTTAACCCAACTTATTTATCCACCATAAAGCAAAAGTATTAGTATTAGTATTAGTATTAGTAGTTAGTACTGAAAAAGATGGCAATAACACTACGATCACAATGTGGGAGCTCTAAATTTGTAAACTTTAATACATTGGTGGTGGTGAATATAGATACTCCTGCTTAGTTTAGGCCTATGATTCAAAACCATCATTGCAGTCCAACATACATAGCTTAGAGAACAAGAAGTGTATATAAAAGAAAGACAACCAAGAGGGTAACAGATTCACAGTTTAATATGTGTAGATGCAGAGCAAGACAAAAGTAATTTTCCTGGAAATTCTACCACTTGTACATTCTAATCATTACATATAGCAGTAATTTCATTCATATGACATCATAGTGAACCAAAGAATATTTAGAAAAGTAAAGAGGAAGTCACATGTTTACTTTGCACAAACCAAGAATTTTGGAAATCATCATCATGAGATCTGTTCTGCACTTGAAGCAAAGGGTGAATCAAAACTTGCAAAACATAGCATTTGACAGACTGCTGATATCTCAGACTGTATCTACAAGAAGATGTATCATAGCCAAAATAGAATGAAAGTTCAATCTTTCTCTACAAAACAGACTGATTTTTCTCTTCTATACACTTCCAACAACAACCTGCAATGGAAAATTAACAAAAGATTCAATAATTAACTGTGAATTATTTCCATAACTTGTAGAAGAGTTTCATCTCAAATATCAACATTGTACAGGCATAAGATTGAGCATAAAAAATATATATAAATTACCATATAGCAGTAATACAAATACAGCAGTGAGTTCCCTAATGATCATCCCCATCCCCCCCCCCCCCCCCAGATAAAAGAAAAGAAAAGCCTGCCCTCCCCTCATCTCATAAATAAAGAAGAAAAGGTGTTGCAGGGGAGATTCTGCCATGCCTATTGCAAGACATAACACATTTTTTATGTTATTTACCAAACTCATACGAGTTTTCAACATCCCACAACTGTTTACAGTGCAAACTAGGAGGCTGTCTCAGGTCATTAGAATCAGTCATCATGAGTTCAAGCAATTGGCGCAGCCACATAATGAAGATGGAAAGAAAATTATCTCCAACTTCTTTCAGGTTTGGAAAATTGTGATCTCTTTTATTCTTAGCTTTAATCTGACTTACAATTTTATGAAGAAATTAAAAGAGATTAAACATCACAAAAGAAGTTATAATGAAAGTTACTTCTCACTGGAAAATGCCCACATTGGGCCTAACAAAGTTGAAACAACTTTTAAACAAGCACATGTAATGCTACTTTGATTTTGACACAGCACAAGAACCATCGTGGTTTGATAAGAAAATAAAGCAAGACCTTCTTCTTGTATGAATATTATCAACTGGAAAAATATCATTTTCAACCATGACATTTTGTATTCAAAACATAAGCTAGTAGCTGGAAAATTTATTGAACCATCACATATCCCCAAAACCATTTCTCTTTACCCTTTCTTAACAAAAAAATGGCAGCTTGAAATGTAAATAGAAAAGTGTCAAACAAACCCACCATCCAAAGATTACACACAAAAAAAAAAAAAAAAAAAAAAAAAAGGTAACAAACCCATTACTTAAAAGAACAAGTAAAGTTAACAAACTAACCTGATTGGTAAAGTTAAGAAGAACAATCAAATTGAGCTAGCTCAAATGGGGCCATGTTTTTGAGTACTTGTGCTAGCAAACTCTCAATCCGATTAACTTGTGCCTTCAAGAGTTGTACATTAGCGTCACTCTCCTTGCGGTGTTCCTCAGATTCTTTCAATTTCCTTAGAAGGTTAGCATCATTCTCCTTGCTTCTTTCCTCAGATTCTTTCAATTGCCTCAAAAGGTTTGCATCATTCTCCTTACATCTTTCCTCAGATTCTTTCAATTGCATTTGGAGGTCACGAATAGTAGATGAAGAGGAACCCTATAACTCTGTAGGACTAATACCATCACCATAACCATGAACATGACCATGATGTTCAGGTCCAAATACCTCTACAAACATTTCCTCGCCGGACATTTGCAAAGACCCTTCAGCCACTTCACTAGTAAGTCTTTTAAATTTCATATGCATTAAAAGAGCATTTATAATTTTATACTACATTTTCTTAAAGAACATAAAAAAATACATTTTCTAGCAGCATATAAAAATAAATCTTAATAACAAGTTATACAAGCATTTTTAGGAATTTCCATACCAATGCTTCCTTTGTAGTTTCATTTGCAGCTTGCCCATTAGATCTCATATGTGTGATCTCAAATAATTGAAGTCGGCTAGGATCTTCTCCAGTTTTCTCCCTCTATCATTAAACAACACAAAGCATAGACATTCCATAAAATGTCTATCATTTAAACAACACAAAGTACAGACATTCCATAAAATGTCAAGCACCATAAATAACTATGCAACAATATTTTATCTTGAAAAAAATAAGTTTCAAAGATTGAGAAAATGATATATACAAACCTCTTCTTCACTTCGTTGTTGGAAGCTTTTTGATCCAGTAATGTGAATGATAAAGTTTTTGGAATGACTATACTTTTTTTTATCACACATTGTCTACATTCAAAAACATACATTGGATTAAAAAATATTTTTAATTCTCAATAAAATTTCACAAGATAATAATTTCCATATGTAGTAGTACATTCCAGTCCTTATTGCTCCATAAATTCACAAGATAGTTCCAATCATCATCCGCCATGTTAGGTGGCAAAATTTCTAGTGCCTCCTCAAGATCCTTCTCATATGGCTTAAACCATTTTTTCTTCAAGGAGCTTCGGTAATTTTTGTATGACCTATTCATTTGCCGCCAAACAAGAGTCTCTTGACCCTCAACAATGAAGCGTTCCTAAAAAATGAAAACTAATAAGGATTACATTTGTGCATTATAAAGAAAACTTTTATTTCAAAACACTTTTATATAACACACCAATATATAATCAAATAGCTTTCTTTTGTTTTGATATGGCACCTCTCTCCAATCTTTGACTTGTAAAGGTACTATACTAATCCATCTAACAAGGGCAGTACACTCTGATTTGAATACTCTAGAGTATTCCCCTACTGGTCTTCCCTTTTTCCATATGATTGGGAACCTTTCCTTTGTAAAAAGTTTTGCAAGTTTTAGATTCCGTGTAGCCCCTCGCCCTTTCTTATATCCTGTGTAGTCAAAAAAATTGATAGACACATGTCAACTATAGATGGTTGCAAATATTAGAATGGTAATTTGATAGACATGTCAAAAAATGTAGTGTTTCAGTTACCAACTCGTGAGCCACCACTTTCACTTGTTCCAGACTCTTCTCTTGCAATAGCTCCATTATTTCTAGCACTTCCAGCTGACTCTTCTCTTGGAATAGCTCCATAATTTCCCATGAAAACATAAACACACCTTTTGGATAATTTATATATGTATAAAAAAGCTTCCATATACATGTGAAATTTCTCAACAATAGCTCTACCAACTCTAACCAATAGTTATTAGCACTGATTTATATCAAAACAGAACCCACTCAGGACTTTCATCAAACAGGTGGTAATCAAATTTGCTACAGGAGATAAACAAACTCCATTGCACATACTACACTTTCACAATCCACATTTTTTTTTAGAGAAACCTATTACTATAAGCCTCAAAGCTATAAACCCTTTACCACAACTTACATTAATTGTTGGAAAATTTACATAAAACACCCATGAAAAATGCATCAAACTCTGAATTCCAAAAGACCATTGAAAAACAAACCTAAATTATACAACAAGAGTAATTATATTAATAAACAATAATTCTAGATTTGCAGTTTAATTATTCAAGTTATATACAAAAAATCCAAAATAAAAAACAAAACGTTTATGCTATCTATGGAAAAACAAAGAAATACAAAACTGAAGGTTAGGTTTTCAAGGAGAATGTGAAATTGGATTCATTGATGTATAGAAGATACCTAATCAGAGGTTTGGATAGGTAAAAGTGTGAATATATACAAGATTTGGATGCGATTGTACCAACTCGGTGAATCTGAAGCAAGAAAAATCAACCAAAGTCAAAAACTCTGTTTGGTTGTCGAGAAAATAACAGAAAAACACAAGGAAGGAAGAGAGAGAGAGAGAAAGAACCTGTGAGGAGCGAGAACGAGAGCGAGAGACTCTTTGGAAATATCTATCTCCTTAACATTTTAAACTCTCTGGGTTTAAAATGAGCTTTTATATAATATAGTGTTATTGATTTTCAACGTTTTACAACCGTCGATACAAAATTTAATTTATTTTATCCACAGTTGATCAAGTTGTTGATAAAACTATTCTCTCTTTAATATTTTTTTGACCCCCTTTTACTACGGTGCCTGAGGAAAAAAACTAAAATCAAATACTTTTTAATTCTTTTTTCAACAGTTATAACAACTGCAGAAATAAGTTAATGAATTTCCTTATTTTTACTCTACAGTTGTACTCAACTGTAGAAAATTAAGCTTTTATTTACATTTTTTAGTGACCGTAGAAAAAAAAATGGTGAAAAAACTCAAGTTTGTTGTAGTGTCTCTTGTTATGTAATTTGATATTTAAGTATCCTTATTGGTATTCCATGATTTATGTAGCTTCAACTTCAATTGCCAAAGACATAATGTAAAATGAATTAAATATGATTAGGAGGAACATTTTGCTTTGCATCAGGTAGAGCCAAAATCCCTTCAGGTTTAAGCAAATATGATTTTCTTTTGGTTTACTTGTCTGGTCTTGTGATTGATTATAGCATTGGATAAGGTTCATTTGGGATTATAGAAGGTTCTTGTTATGTGTTTGGAACATCTTGTGTTATTGTATATTTAATGAAAGACCCAATTAGCTGGCTATCTGATACTTGTGGATATCTTCATAATAAACTCTTGAAATAAAGAAATAGTATTATATGAACGGACCTCTAAAAATGGATAGTGATATACTTATTCATCCTGTTCGGTGATCTATCATTTAAATGCATATGTCTTACTATACCTTTCCACCATAATGGACTCTTATCACTATTTATAATAATGCTTCATATTAGATTATTGATCATAAAGTTATGTGATGTATGTGAACCATGAAACTTAAAGAATTCCTTTGTAGATTCAATTTCATTGCAAGAGATCCGAAAATATATTTCTTTGTTAAGCTATGGAAAGTTTGAGTTTTGAACTCATTGAAACATGGTGATCTATGTATATGGAAATTGATTTTTAGTTCCATCTGACATGACATGGTTGTGAACATGAAAACAATGATTTCTCTTTGGTTATGTGAATTATATTGTTTATATATATGTAAATTGTGTTTTGGGAACCTCTTTGAGGTGGGATTAGGATGTCCTTACTTTTGGGAGCTAGATTTTTAAGATGTATCTATAAGTCAACACTTAAGCTAGAATTAATAGTAACAAGTTTTGATCATTGGTTTAGGTGTTACTAGCACCCAAGTCTGAGTTCCATCGACTTTAGCTCTCACATCTTCTGCTTTTAGGTAAGAGATAAGTAATACAAGCATTTGGTAAGTCATGAGGTTATTTTAAAAAGATTATTATACATTAAAAGGTTTTGAATAGAGTTATTGCATACAATCATGTTCTAGACAATGATATGTTTGTGATGCTTACAAAATCTAAAGTATATGATTTAAGCATATTGATGCTATTACTTATTTCATGAACATGATATTCAAAGAAATTGTGGAAATGCTATTATTATGAAATGCTGTGTAAAACTATGAATTTCAATATGATGTTTAAGTATGAAATGTTTTCGGGTTATGTCCTTTGGTATGATTTAAACTCGACCGGTAGGGTTTAAATTATTGGCTTTCCATGGAAAATGTTATCTAATTGGCCATTAAAAGTGGTAAGGTCTCTGTTGTACCTGCCCTTGTTGGGAATGGCCAACTTGTGGAGGTTGCCAACCAACCCCCATGGTTGATGATCTGTGTTATGATATGATCCCAAGAATCCCTAGCATTGTGGGGAATACTGGATGCCTGGCACAGTGTGCTGGAAGCCTCGCAATTCTATATAGACTTAATAGATATGAACTAACCAATATGTTATTTATGAACAACTATATTATTTTATAATCATGAGAGAATGATTCTATTGAAATGAAAAGTTATAAGCCTTCATGAAAAGAAGTTTCTAATTAAAAGTTTGTGTTGTTCTTTAAAGATAAAAGTTTCTGAAGTTCTAATGTTCTTTAAAGATAAAGTTTCTTATGAAAAGTTCAGCTGTTCTTTAAGATAAAGTTTTTGGTGAAAGTTTATGTCAAAAGTTATCAGATATATGTTTTTTATGAAATGTTAAGTTTTGTGAATGTGAAAGTTATAATCTTTTACGAGAAGAAGTTCATAAAGAAAAGTTGTATTATTCTTTAAAGATGATGTTTCTGATTTAAGTCAAAGTGACAAATTATGTGATTTCAATAATTTTTGAAATTGTCAGTTTTGGAACTATGAAGGAAATGATTATTTTGTAATAAGAATTTATATGACTTTAAAGTTAATATTAAGTGTGGTGACTTTGTAAGAAATGAAAGAAATTAAATCTGAAAAGGTTTTGTAATACTATTCAAATAAGAAAAATGAGAGCAATTATTTCCTACAAAAAGTGTATAAGCTATTAGTATGAATAGTATAAAATACTATGTATGAAAAGATGTTCTCCTATCTGAATATTCATAAAATGAAATGATTTGATTTACATGCATTCTTATTAAATTATCGTGTAACTTACCCTTATTGAGCTATGTAGCTCACCCTTTCCATTCTTTTAATCTGCATGTTTTATTATGGAGCAAAGGGAGCCTTAGTCAAGTTTTAGGAGGAGTTGGTTTTAGCTTTAAAAGTATAGACCCTAATTTGGCAATTTGATGCTTACTTAACTTTGTATAAATGATGGTTATTCATAATCATGTATAAACGATACTTAATCTCTTATTGGACTTTATTTGCTATCGTGTATTAACGATGTTATCATGTATAAACAATGGTAATTCGTATCGTGTATAAATGATACTTAGTCTCTTATTGGACTTTATTTGTTATCGTGTATAAACGATGGTAATTCATATTGTGTATAAACGATACTTAGTCTCTTACTAGGCTTTATATTGTTCATTGTGTATTAACGATGTTAATTTGTATCGTGTATAAATGATACTTAGTCTCTTATTAGACTTCATTTTTTATCACATATTAACGATGTTATCATATATAAACGATACTTAGTCTCTTATAGGACTTTATTTGTTCATCGTGTATTAACGATGTTATCGTGTATAAAAGATGGTAATTCATATCGTGTATAAATGATACTTAGTCTTTCCGGGAGGCCAGCCCAATTGTTATTGTGTATTAACGATGTTATTGTGTATAAGTGATGGTAATTTGCATCGATACTTAGTCTCTTATTGGATTTTATTTGTTATCGTGTATTAATAAGGATGCTTTGCGTTGTGTATAAACAACGTCTTTTCTTTTTGACTTTATCGTGTATTAACGATGATGTCTTGTGTTGTGTATAAAAGACTCTTAGTCTTTTTGACTTTATGTTTTTTATTGTGCATTAATGATGATGCTTTGAGTCGTGTATAAACGACGTCTTTTCGACTTTATTGTGTATTAATGATGATGTCTTGTGTTGTGTATAAATGACTCTTAGTCTCTTAATGGACTTTATTTGATATCGTGTATTAGCGATTATGTTTTACGTCATGTATAAACAACGCTTAGTTTTTCTGGGAGGCCACCCCAATTGTTATCATGTATAAACGATTATGTTTTGCATTGCGTATGAATGATGCTTAGTCTTTGTCATCGTGTATAAATGATGGCAATTTGTATCGTGCATAAACAATACTTGGATTCAAGCTTTCCATATACATATATGTAGGAGCATACCATATTTTATCCGTATTTCCTTATGAGTTAATGCATTTTCGTGAAAAAATGACTTTTCCTTTCTGTAGGCCTTGCTCTTATTGAGATAAAATAACTTGGATGGAAGACAACTTAAAATGTAGACATGGATAGTCTTGGAAGAGGCACAAATTAAAAAATATTATGGGACCTTACTTGTAATACTTCTTTTGATGCTCAATGTTTCATGGACGAGGTGATATGTTCCTTGTCGTGAGGAACAAACGAGGTCTCGCTGGCTGAATCTTTTGATTTTGGTTCTTCTTTTGGATGGTGATCTATGTGTTTGTCTCGTTTCCTTTTTTTACTGATCATTCCTTTGGATGCACACGCATCCTTTACGTTCACATATTTATGTGCCTTGTGAAGCAACTCTATCACTATCTTAGGTGGAGTTTTGGTTATGGAGAAATGGAAGTCTCCAGGCTACAATCCAGCTTGGAGCGCAGTCAATATAATTTGGTCTTCTGCCTCATCAACTTACAATACTTCCTTGTTGAAGCAATCCACATATTGCCTTAGTGATTCTCCCCCTATTTGTCGTATATTCAGCAGGTAGCCCGTGGGCTTCTTGTGGTGTTGTCCTCATATGAAATGAAGAACAAAGCTTTCGCTTAGTTGTTCAAAGTTAGAAATTGTACTGAACCACACTCTGGCCACACCTTTTAGAGTGGTTGGGAATGCTCTACGCATGACCTCATCTGGTGTCATCTCTAGGTGCATCAAAGTCTTGAAGGATTTGACATGGTCTAGGGGGACTTTCAATCCATCAAAGGTTTCGAGCTGTGGAAGACGAAATTTCAGAGGTAATGGACGATTTAGAACTTCTGTGGTGAAGGGTGAATCTGTTCTCTGGATCATACCATCTAGGTTGGATGCAAATTTGTCCTTCACTGCGTGTCTCAGTTCATCCATTTTTCTCTTCACGTAGCGGACATCTCTTCCATCCTAGAGGAATTTTCTCCCTTAGGTGTTCTTCTCCTATGATTCAATGGATCAGTCGTCTCTTCATCATTGTTGTTCTCCTGCATTTCTTCATCTTGACTACTTTGGGCTTCGGCAATTTGTCTTAGCTCCAAATTCTACTGTGTCAATTCTTCTATACTTGTTGTTAGTGTTTGAATTTGCTGTGTTGCTTCAGTAGAATCCATTTGGTATCAAGAGGAATTCTTTTGTAAAGAAAAGGGCAATTGTATGGCTTTGCAAACGTTTCCCATAGATGCCGCCAAATTGTTGATGCAGAAAATTGTCAGTTGAATTCCTCGTTAATTTAGATGGACAACCTTAACACAGTAGCCATGAGATCCTATAAAAAAGGATAAATATACTTGGAGCACACCGGTGTGGTGTGAGCCAAAGGGCCTCCGACGAGCTAGTCAATAAGATCAGAGCTTAACTGTACGGAGGAATTGCTATTTGGCTAGAGAGTTGTAGTGCCTAAGTTGCATAAGAGTTGCCTATCTTTGTTCTGGTTCTTTGTGCCATTTTATAGGTCTTTGCCCCTCATTATGAGTGTAATTGCTGACCTTAATGGTCTTGAATTTGTTGCCAATAAATGCTAAGGTGTTATAGAATTCAATGATCTTCTACCCATTGGTTTGCCCATTACGCCTTTGCATGTCTAGCGCATTAATCGTTACTCATGTCATTTATGAGAAACCCATTTAATGTTTGCTGTAATCGTCCATTACATGGACCATACTGGTTCTTCTCTTCTTCTGCTATACAATGGACGAGAGTGATTTTTCTCCTATTCAAGTAATATGAAAATTTTCATTTGGCTTGTAGAGGTTGTGACGTAGCATGTACGTACCAAAAAAATTCTGTGTTATATCATTAAGGCAATCTTTGTTTCATCATTTACAATAGTGGAGGGCGAGGCCATGGCTTCTTCGTCGATCATAGCATGACAACAACCTTTGAACCTGGGAATTTTTCAAACTTATTGCAAATTAAAATGACAGTGTGCTATAATGTTTGAACGACTGGCATGAATTATCTTATCAAACTAAAAGAAATTACATGAATTAATTCAGAAACAACCTTACAACTTACACCAAATCAAGAATATCGAATGAACAAATTCATCTATAGCTATAAGTATAATGAAACACATTCTAGAATAGCTAGCAAGCTGCACACAACTAGTTAATCCTGACTGCTTTGAAGTTGGTTGCTCATCTTTAACTTTAAGCATAGCTACACATCCCATATACGCATACATTCCCTTTCTTGCACTTGTTGCCACAACTTCCACAATGCTTTTTGTTGGACCTGGGGTTTACACACTCACCTTTGCAACAAATCTCTGAGTATTTACATTTCTTCCCACACTTCCCACAATTGAGCCTGTCTGTTAACACATTCACACATTTCTTCTTACAACAATCTCGCCCCGGGCTGCCTTTGGCATGACAAACTCTAGGGTACTTGTCACATGTCATGACAACTCGGGCATTTTTCTGAGCTAGAAACCGGCTAGTCCCTCGGAGAGAAATTGCTTCTTGAGTTTCATCATCCTCGTTAAGGAATTGTTCATTGTTAGATGTTGTAGCGGAAAGAGTAATGAACAAAGCCATGAGATTGACCAGGACAAAGAATAGCATTAGGGACTTCATGTTTTTGGGTGTGTGTTTGTGTAAGAAAGAGAGATAGAGAGATTATATGGATGGAAGTGGGAATGAACTGAATGAAGAATAAAGGGTAAAAGGTTTGAATGCTTAGGATGGAAAGAATGAAGGGAGGAATAGAGGTATTTATAGAGAAGATTGGAGACTAAAAGATAACGTGTTTGGTTGAAAAAGAATTAAATTGCATATATTCTAATGCTCCGAAGTCCTTACTATTAGTGGAGTGGTCTAATTCAACGGCCTATAAGAGTCAAGTAAACGAAGGTTAGGCTTCGAAAAACTCCAATTTCGGCTGAAAATGGAGAAAGAATAACTCAGAAGATCCAGCTCGGAATTCTTGCTAATGAGACCCAAAGGAACAACCAGCTTGCTTAAGGACTCTGTGGTTATAGAATTGGTTTATAGATATATTTTAAGGCACTTAGAGATAGTTTTGCATGCCATGCATGCAATTTATTTGGCCCCCATTCGATAGTGGAGTATTTGGTCAAATAAGTTGTACACCTTGTACCTTACATTCTTTCATTAATAAAATTTCTAACGTTTTAAGTCAAAAAATAAAAAATAAAAAGTTAGGTGGGTTAGGCTATTTCCTCCCCCTTTTCAAGCAAATCTTTGGGCGTGCTCGTTAACAAACTTTGAATATTAATCCAAATTACAGTAACAAAAAGGAGGAATATAAATAAAACGAGAAGCATGCATAATTGATTTGTTTTGCTTTATAGAATAAGAAACTCACGTGTCTTAATGATGATAGTCTAGAAAATTTATGGGTTTGCAAAAAAAAAACTCAAGTAAGGGGTTTGCTTTATTAATTGAGTTAGTTCGATAATATCTAGTATAACTGATTACTTAACTTGATAATGTTCTTACTTTACAAAACATGAAACCCACATCGGCATAGATTAATAGACTTGAAAAAAGATGGATTAAAAAAATCCTTCAATTTAGTGCTTTGCTCAATTGAGTTAGGATCAAATTATATTTACTAGTATATATAACTTTTGTCAGTATACATAATTTTATAATTTTTTTATTAATCAATTGTTGGATTATATTTTTTTCTTATACCCTTTATATTTGTAAAAGATCAAAATGAATATAAATTAATAATTCATCTATAAAATGCTTAACTTTTAATTTTTTTTGTACTTTAAAACTATATTTACATAAATAATGAGTTTATGGATTGAATAAGTATCCAACTAACACACATTTGACATAAGTGTTGAAACAAAGAGAATGTTCAATTAGTATTGATGGAATTTTGCAAATAATATATAATAATGTAATAGAAAAGTTATTGTTAAATATTACACATTGATACTACATGTTGAATATGCTAGTATGGAAACGGAAGCATAAAGTATAGAACATAAGAGCACACGAGGGTTAGGTGGTTCAACTTAACGGCTCATGACCACGGAAGGAAACCTAAATGGCTACATCAATAATATATTAAAGTGTAATACAAATCCTGTATTACATTGAAACCATAATATATCTATATATAGTAGGTTAAACCATAGATTAGAAAGATTGGACTTGGGTCTATTACATCAACAATCGGTATTTTTCGGGACTTTTTTTTTGGGCCCAAAAGCGCAATCACAAGAAAATAGACTTCACATATTTGGAAAAAAAACTGCTACTCATCAAGAAAAAGCTAAATCACTCAAGATTTGGACGAAGCCAATGATGGATTTATTGTGAGAGAAGCTGAAAATTACATGGAGAATCCTTGTTGGATAAACGCAGGCTTTTATATCTCAAATATGCATTTAGGGTTCGTTGGAGAATAACTTATTTAGTTAAAATTGAAAACTTTTGGCTGAAAATACTGTAAATAAAACTAAAAGTTAGCTAAAATAGTACAGTAAGATCCATGAATAGTACCAAAAAGTACAAAGGGACTGATAAATAGTAGCAAAAATAAGCTAAATAGTAAAAGAAGTTACCCAATATAGGCATATCCCAAGCGCAACCTTAATGTTAATTCAATCAATATTTAATGAATGAGTAATTCTAAGACCACAAATTAATCCATTTTTTTGCCACAACTATTCACGTGGAAAATTATGATTGGTTGCTTGTCACTATTACATAGACTCACAACTTTTTTCTACTACTCATAGTTAATTACGTAAATAGTTGTGACAAAAGTTGTGGGTTAGTTTGTAATTCTAGAATTTTTGTTAATGAATATTGTCATGATCCACCAACATGCCATGTTTAGCATACAAATTGAAGCAAAACCAACCCAATCCTCCATAAATCTCACACACCTCAATGCTGAGGACATGCTCTAAGAATTAATGTTTTAAGCAAGTTCTCTCCTTCCTTAGGAGAGGAATTTAATTACAAAATATCTTTCAGTTTGTTATAAAAAGCAAGAACCAGAGGAGGTTTTTCATTTTCAGACATACTAGAAAGAATGTCACACTTGCATGCATAGTTGCATTTGCAATTTGCAACTATAGTCTTACCTGATCAGTCGACTCTCTCTCTTTGAGATTTTTGAACCTCTAATTTTCTTGTTCAAACTTCAAAGGCCACGAGGATAGCAGGCAACTCTTTTCCGAGTAGACAAAAAACCGTTAGGCCGGGAAGCACCTAGTTCCTCCTTTTTCTTTTTCTTTTTTGATGAGAAGATAGCACTTAGTTCCTAATATTTCTGACTATTGCAAATATGAAATATATACTAATAGTAGTATAATATATTTGAAACCTACGGTTGACTATATATATATATAAAATCAGAATTCACAAGAAGTAATGGATTTCCTATAAAGGTAGTCCTGTTAAATTTGGCCAAATAGGAAAAAGAAAAATAATACTTCCGTCTGACGGTGACACGCTTATTATATAACAACTAGTTGAGTACGTAACTTTATTTTATATATATATATATATATATATATATATGTGTGTGTGTGTGAGAGAGAGAGAGAGAGAGAAATGTCCCGGGTTTATACAAAATAAAAAGGACAGGGAAAGAATAAAAGGGAAAGGTATTGAATAATCTTTGTATTTTATATGTCTCAAAGTGATGTACAATGTGTTAGTAAATGTAAAGTTGAATTTATTCAACTATGTGTTGGCTTTATTCCGTGTCAAATTTGTTTGTAATTCAACATTTAGAAACCCTGTATTTAGGTGGGAATAATGTAAGGGTTGTGTATGAAAGAGTGTGAAGATTTGATCAAGAGTGTGCAACAAGAAGGTGACTTGTGACTGACTCACGAGTGGTGACTCGCCAAAATAAAGCACACGTGTGAAGCATGCAGGAAGATGAAGAGTCAAGCCAGCTGGATCACTACAGGACAAAAAGTACAGTCTGGCCTAGTCTGGTAACTGGCAACTAGAACTCGCGACCCATCCCAGTTGCAAGTGACTTGCCAGTGCACCTTGTTTTATTGAAAAGTGACTTTTCACATTCCATCTCATATCCTACTATAAATACCCTTATACTCACGAAATGTAGAGAGTTTCCAGAGAGAATTTTGAGAGAGAAACCCTAGAGAAAAACAAAATTGATTTATCTATAATCTTATACACTTGATTCTCCAAATTCCTCTACTCTCACCCTCTCCATTGTCATACCCATGAGAGGATCATAGATCAAATCCTTACCTCACCAAATTCAGAGTAGTGAGAAGGTTTTTGGTGTTTGGGAAGCAGTTCAAGAGAGAACCAATTCATATTGGTTGATGCAATGAGCTAATTGCGGGATCCGGAAAGTTATAAAAGACACGGTTCGGCGTAACCTTGTTGGAGCAAGAAGCTTGGAGGGCTTAGGTGCATTGGGTAGATTAGGCTTGGAGGGTCTATTGCTATTCATGTATCCCAACTGATTTTCTAGTGGATCATTTACCGCTTGCAGGGCGGCTTAGAGGTTTTTCGCTGAGTTTTTTTGTTTCCTCTTCGATAACACGTGCCGGTGTTATCTTGTGTTTGCATCTCTCTTTCCCTTACTCTTAGCTTTTAATTTCTACTGGTTGTGATTGATTAATGGCTTAGAGTAGTTTGCTTATTCGGGTATTGCTTATATTTCATATTCCGCACATATATTGTTTGAACATAAGCTTGTGTTGGAAAATTTGTATTTGGGGGTCCAAACATTCACAAGTGTTTTATACACTTAGTGAGTTTTCAATTGGTATCAGAGCAGGTACACCTTGTCAGATTTATATATCCTTAGTGTGATCCTTGACCTCTAGGATGGATAGGTCTCAATCCCTCAATGCACCTCCCTTCTTTGATGGGAGTAATTATGCATTTTGGAAAGTGCGTATGCGTGCATTTTTGTGCTCCATTGATGAGAGTGTGTGGGATGCTGTAGAAATTGGTTTGACAAGGCCGGAGGCTGCCAAATCCTCTTGGGATAAGGCGCTCTCGCGGCGGCTAATGCTAATAGCAAAGCACTTAATGCTATATTTTGTGGTGTCTCACTGGATGAATTTCACAGGATTTCTCATGTGTCAATTGCCAAGGAAGCATGGAAAATTTTGGAGACTACCTACGAAGGCACCAAGAAGGTGAGGATACCAAGCTTCAAATGCTTAGCACTCGGTTTAAAGAATTGAAGATGAGCAAAGATGAATCATTCGACTCATTCTATGGAAAGTTGAATGAAGTGGTAATCGGGAAATTGAACTTGGGTGAGAAGACAGAAGACTCCAAAGTAGTAGGAAAGATCCTTAGATCATTGCTGGAGAGCTTCTGAGCCAAGGTGACCGCCATTGAGGACAGCAAGGATCTTGATGAGATAAAGGTCCAAGAACTTATCGGCTCTCTTCAAACATATGAGCTCACTCTACCATCTCAAAGGAAGAGCAAATCCCTGATGATCCATGAGAGAATTGAAGCTCAAGATTCCTCGGAAGAGGACGATGTTGAAAAAGAGGTAGCATTCCTTGCAAAGAACTTTCGCAAGTTCTTGAAGTTCAAAAAGGATGGGAAGTCCTTTGAGAAAGGAAAATTCTCCAATTTCAAGAAAGATAAGAAGGACTTCAAAAGGAAGGATTCCAAAGACTCTTCTCCTTCTCAAGGAATCACTTGTTATGAGTGCAACGGGCGTGGTCATTTAAAGGAAGAATGCCCTACCTATTTGAAGGGAAAAGGTAGAGATCTTGCTACAACCCTTAGTGATTCGGATAGCTCAAACTCCGATTTTGAAGAAAGCTGTGATGGGGAAGGAAACTACTCCGCTTTCATGGTCATTGCACCCGTAGATTTTTTGGAAGATTTAAGTATTCTAATGGAAGAGCTTGGTGAGCATACTGAAGTGGAATCTATTGGTGTTAGAGATGAATCTAATGATGATGAAGAAGAATGCGTTTATAAAGGAACAAATAGATTGCAAGAATCCTACAATGCACTTCTTGAAAATAGTGGAGAATATGCAAGAGTGGCTAAGGCAGCCATTAGAAAGATGAAGAAAGCCAAAGAGGACTATAAAAGTATCCTCGCGTGGTACGAAGAGACCAAGTGTGAAGTTGAAGGGTTAAATGAAGAACTAAGCAATGCCTATTCCAAGATAAAGTTTCTTGAGTTTGAGGTTGTTCAAGCAAATGCCAAAGTGGAGTGTGTTGCTTCCAAGAAACTTGATGAAGTGCTTGCCTATCAAAAGCCCTCTTCGGATAGAAGTGGCTTAGGGTATACCGGAGAAGGTAGCTCAAACTCTAAAGTGTTAAAGGAAATGAAGTTTGTCAAGGCTAAAGAAGCATCAACTTCTCTTGTTGACAATGTAAAATCTAAAAAGAAGCCAAATGTGGTGAATTAAATGGTTTTGACGAAGTCTTCCAACCCAATTGTGGCTAAGCCTAAGGCAAGAGGAAAGTCTCTTCCTAAGAGACAAAGAGGTCCACAAACGCAACACTATTGCCATCATTGTGAAATCCTAAGGCATACTAGACAAAATTGCTACAAGCTTTAAGCATTGAAGAATGCAGATCTTCAACAGCCAAGAAGACAAGGAAAAGGCAATGGGAAACCCAAGCAACCAAAAGGGCAAGAAGGAGAACCCATTATGAGTGATGTGATGAAGATGATTGACACCATCACCTCATGTTTGGCCAACTTCACCTTAAGGTTTGAGAATCATGACTCAAGTATCCAATCCTCAAAGGATATCACCCCAAACACACGTGTCGTGTGGGTGAAGAAGGGTACTCGTGTATAAGCATTATAACATGTCCATGCATTAATTCTTTCTATATAACGTGACATTGTTGTTTGCTTGTTTATTTTACATTCTAGCATGTTTTTAATTTTTTTTTTGTTTTGTTTAAAAGCTTTGGTTGTTTGTTGTTTTTGATCATTCTTTACTTTTCTTTGTGTCAAAAATCCAAAAACACATAAAAATATAAAATCCAAAAAGTTTGATCGGCAGTGTTGTGCATTGTCACATGCATGTTTAGTCTTGTACCTCCGTACTAATGGCTTTGTGGATTAATGAGCTTAGCTTGTTCTCTATGCAGTTGTATCTTTGTGGGAATCATCTTGACATCTATGTGATTGTTGTAAATAGATCTTCAAACTTGTCATGAATGATTAGTCAATAGTTTTGTTAATCTTGAGACATGCGTAGACTTGTGCCTATATCTCTTCCCATTCTTTTTTTTTTTTTTTTTTGCTTAAAAGCTCAACCAATGTCAAATCTCAAAAAGAAATAATGAGCTGAAAAAGTCGTCGCACAAACTAGTATTTGACTAGGAATTAGGGAAAGCAACATGTATTTTAAAATGTATGGTGCCAAAAGCCAAAGACTTACTTATCAAATTAAAATATCAAAAATTTTAAACATCGATCTCAAAAAGAGATGTAAAGATCAAAATGATCAAATGTTATCAAAAGAAAAGAAGCCAAATAAAAAGCTTCTAACTCAATGTAATCAAGTTTATGTGGGAGGTCATATATGTTCAATTCTACAATTGAGATAGGTCACTCTACTTAGTGCTAGTTGTGTATGACTTGGTTGAATCGATCATTGAACCTTCACATTAGACTAAGGACTATCTCAGAATTGATACCCACCCACATCACACATGTCTGTGTTCAATGAATGCCTTATTCATTTGTGTTATTGTACTTGATTAAATATGATGTACATACTCAAGCATCTGTTGATCAAACCCAAAAAGATTTTTGAGTATTTTGGTTGTTTTTGGAAAGTATTTTGATTTGAAAATTTTCACACAAAAAAAAAACCAAAAATCTGTAACTCTGCATTTTCGCGACTCACTCGCAAATCATGCTCAAATCGCGAGCTCAACCTGAGGCATTCGCGACTCACTTGCGACTGTTTGGTGAGTGTAAGTCTCAATCGCGAAAAAGACTTAGAAAAATTTTCAAATTTTTCAGAAATATTGATTTTCAATTTTCCAACCCGAGGCATTTGCAACTCACTCGCGACTGTTTGGCAAGTGTAAGTCCAAGTCGCAAAAAAGACTTAGAAATTTTTTTCAAAATCTGGGTTTAAGGGTTTTTAGCAACTCACTTAGCGACTCATTCGCGAGTCAGTTAAGTCGCGAAAAACGCGTGTTTTGCAAAAATAGGGTAAAATTAGACAGTTTTTCAAAACTTTTCACTTTCTCTCGCACCACGTGTTTGTCCCTTTGTCGTCTCCGCCTCTCCCTCTCTCAAAACCACATTTTTCACTCCAAAAACCTTCATTATTCTCTTCAATCTTCACTCCAAATCCAAGAAAAGGTATGACTTTTCACTCATTTTTACTTTACTTCAAGTTTAAAGCAGTCTATTTCATGGATTTGTTGGTTTTGTTGAGATATTATTGAAGAACATGGGTTTTTGTAGTTTTTGATGAAATTGATATATGGGTTTTGTTAAGAATGATGTTATAATGCTTGTTTTCCATGTTTTTGTCAAGATTATTACATGGTCATGCATTATACAATGTTTTGTGTTGTGGTGTGCATACCATTTTGTTGATAAAATGTCTATTTAGATGTTTTTATGTGTAATTTTGGACTCCGTCGAGTACAAAACTTAGGAATAATCATGTTTGGAACAACTAGAGGTTATGTGTTTCACACTTTGCCCCTTACATGATTTCATGCCTCTTATATGCACACTTTTCCATATGATGCACACACACAATCTTTGACATGTTGTGTGTCTAATGCCATGATTATATCATGCTTTGATGTTTAGCATCTTCACATGTCAAATTTTTTTTTTAAATTGCTTTTTAAATTTCAGTTTTTAGGGTTTAATTCGTAGTTTTTGTTTTTGGTATTAACTTGTGTCTAACCGAGTTTGTTGCCGTTCATTGTGTTCTATTTTTGTGGTCTTTGTTTCTATGTTTTGTAGATGGCCCCACGAAAAACTATTGCTTAACGTGGTGACAAGAGAAAGCGCAATGATGACAGATTATTTCACACCCCTCAACATTTTGAGAGATATGCCCTTCAATTCAAAACAGCTCCAATCATTCAAGAGAGACAAGTGTATCTTGATGATCTTCAGAATTCCTTCATTCCTAGTTGTTTTGAAGGACGGGGCTAGGATAAACTTCTTAGCGAATTTCTCGGAACTTGTGATCCTTTGATCAAAGAGTTTTACGCTAATGCATCACTCAGGGAGGAACACATAGACTGCTGGGTTAGAGGTCATGAGTTCACCCTTGACATTGAGGACATTGATGCTATGCTTGGATTTGAAGAACACAATCTTTGACATGTTGTGTGTCTAATGCCATGATTATATCATGCTTTGATATTTAGCATCTTCACATGTCAATTTTTTTTAAATTGCTCTTTAATTTTCAGTTTTTAGTGTTTAATTCGTAGTTTTTGTTTTTGGTATTAACTTGTGTCTAATTGAGTTTGTTGCCGTTCATTGTGTTATATTTTTGTGGTCTTTGTTGCTATGTTTTGTAGATGGCTCCACGAAAAACTGTTACTCAACGTGGTGACAAGAGAAAGCGCAATGATGATAGATTATTTCGCACCCCTCAACATTTTGAGAGATATGCCCTTCAATTCAAAATAGCTCCAATCATTCAAGAGAGACAAGCGTATCTTGATGATCTTCAGAATTCCTTCATTCCTAGTTGTTTTGGAGGACGGGGCTAGGATAAACTTCTTGGCGAATTTCCCGTTATTTGTGATCCTTTGATCAAAGAGTTTTACGCTAATGCATCACTCAGGCAAGAACACATAGACTGCTGGGTTAGAGGTCATGAGTTCACCCTTGACGTTGAGGACATTGATGCTATGCTTGGATTTGAAGAACAAAATTATGAAGGGTTCACTCCGTTCAAGGATAGAATGCTCTTTTTAGAATCTGTGCAACTTCGCCTTGGTGGCCATAGGGATGGAAGAAGCCTCAACACAACCTCCTTTCCCCCGGATTTGAGTTGTCTAACATATATCATGATGTACAACTTGTATCCGGTTAAGAAGTTGTCAACCATCAACAATGCTAGAGCCATATTCCTCATGGATCTTCGTGAGAACACCTACATTGATATTAGTGCACACTTGTACAACATCATTGTAGAGTCCACAAGGATGACCTCAAGATCAAAGCTTGTTGTCCCAAATTTTATAATGAGGATTCTTTGTAACAAAGGTTTGGAGACTCCACAACACATAGGCCTAATGCCTCTAACTCCTCCCATCAAATCTCAAAAAAATCCTAAGAAGTAGGGTTCAACTTCTTGGAGATGAACATGCTGAAGAGACTGAAGAAGCACCTCCTGCTGATACAGAGATTGAAGTGGAAGGACAACAACCTCTTCCAAGACATGGTGGTGGTCGAGGTAAGAGAGGAGCATCATCATCGTCATCAATTCCTCCCGATGCTTTCAAATCATACTTGAGAGGATTGATGGTACTCGGGATGTAGCAGATGAGCATTCCAACAGACTTGTAGCTATCTAGGACCAAATCAACGTGTTGGCAACCAAGTTTGACAGCTTTACTCACCAGCCTTAGCCCTTTGGCTATTTTGGTCCAAAAAAAAAGGGGGAGTAGTATGGTAGCTCTTGAGGGGGAGCTTATATTGAGGGGGAGTAAATAACATTGATTGCTAGTTGGTTTAGCTTATGGTTGTTATGGTTTATGGTTTTTATAGTTTTTATTATGGTTTTCATAGCACTTTGTTTTAGCACTCTATGGTTTTAGTATTTTGCTTTTAAAATACTTGGATATTTTGTGTTATGGATACTTGGATTTTTTAGTTATTTAGACTATGTTTTTATGTACCCTTGCTTATGTAGCTTAGTACTTTTAGTTAATGTCTCACATTTTCTTTAGTACTTTTGTGCCCTTGTTGGATCTTGTTTCCTTGATGCAATTTAAACCTAATGCTTATTGCTTTAGTGTTTTTGCATCAGTTGAGTGTTGGACATGCAAATGATACTTTGCATTGAGCTTATTTGCTTGCATGTCCGGATATTCATTCACTGTGTGAATGTTCATTGTAGTCACTATTTATAGTGATTGTTCTTGTATGGTCAAGTTATGCTTCATTATCATATTAATACTTGCTTGATTGTATTGTGCTTGCTCCATATGCATTTTAAGTTTTCCGCTTACAATGAACTTAATGAGTGCATTTTGTGATATTGTTTTTAGGAGACTTGTTCGTATGGTTCAAAAGCTTCATAGATCTAGAATTAGGTGTGAGTGAGTTTTGGCAACTGTTCCCAACTAACATTTTTAATTCTAGAGTATGTTTTAGGGTTTTGTCACGGAATAGCCAAAGAGGAAGATTGTAAAGTTGAATTTATTTAACTATGTGTTGGCTTTATTACGTGCCAAATTTGCTTGTAATTCAATATTTAGAAACCCTGTATTTTTTTTTTTTTTTTGAGAATCAGAAATCCTGTATTTAGATGGGAACAATGTAAGGGTTGTGTGTGAGAGAGTGTGAAGATTTGATCAAGAGTTTGCAACAAGAAGGTGACTTGGAACTGGACTCGCGAGTGGTGACTCGCCAAAATGAAGCACACGTGTGAAGCATGCAAGAAGATGAAGAGTCAGGCCAGCTAAATCACTATAGGACAAAAAGTACAGTCTGACCTAGTCTGGTAACTAGCGACTAGAACTCACGACTCATCCCAGTCGCAAGTGACTTGCCAGCGCACCTTGTTTTGCTGAAAAGTAACTTTTCACATTTCATCTCATACTCTACTATAAATACCCTTATACCCATGAAATGTAGAGAGCTTCCAGAGAGAATTTTAAGAGAGAAACCCTAAAGAAAAACAAGATTGATTCATCTACAATCTTATACACTTGATTCTCCAAATTCCTCTACTCTCACCCTCTCCATTGTCATACCTATGAGAGGATCATAAACCAAATCCTTACCTCACCAAATTTAGAGTAATGAAAAGGTTCTTGGTGTTTGGGAAGCAGTTCAAGAGAGAACCAATTCATATTGGTTGATGCAATGGGCTAATTGCGGGATCTGGAAAGCTAGAGAAGACACGGTTCAACGTAACCTTGTTGGAGCAAGAAGTTTGGAGGGCTTAGGTGCATTGAGTAGATTAGGCTTGGAGGGTCTGTTACTATTCATGTATCTCAACTGATTTTCTAGTGGATTATTTACCGCTTGGAGGGTGGCACAGAGGTTTTTCGTCGAATTCTTTGGTTCCCTCTTCGATAACACGTGCCGGTGTTATCTTGTGTTTGCATATCTCTTTCCCTTACTCTTAGCTTTTAATTTCTACTGGTTGTGATTGATTAATGACTTATAGTAGTTTGCTTATTTGGGTATTGCTTATATTTCATATTCCGCACATATATTATATGAATATAAGCTTGTATTGGAAAATTTGTATTTGGGGGTCTAAACATTCACAAGTATTTTATACACTTAGTGAGTTTTCAGTAAAAAAAAAAAAAAAAAAAAAAAGTGATTTACAATGTGAATATATATTATATACACGTAATAGTTCCAAAAAAAAAAAAAAAATACACATGATATTTGACTTATGGACAGCCACTTGATTAAAATAAAATTAAGGGCAATTAATGTCTCTTGAATTTTCCAAGAGCTTTTTTATTTAACTAGTTTACACCTTAGGATCTGTTTAGTTTCAAAAAATGGTATTCTATCATTTTCGGTCCAAAAAAAAAATGGTGTATAGAAAAATAAAAAACCCTTATTTTCATATTTGGTAGTGTTTGGTAAGTTGTTTTGAATATATAATTTCGATATAAAATACATCATACCCAAGTTTAGTCATCATTTTTCATTTTTTTTTTAAAAAGTAACTTTTCTCACTTGCACACACTCACATACTCAAAAAAAGTAACTTTGTGTTTTCCTAATATTTACAAATATGCCATTATATTTATATTTATAGAAAACGAAAATGTTGAAAAGTTGTTTTCAATTTTTGTATTTAAATCTAACTTTTAGGATATTGAAAATAAAAACTAAGTACAAATGTTAAAATCAAACCAGTTTTTAGTGGTGAGTCCTGCAGAAAACTGAAAATAAATACAGAATATTGCATTTTTTTCAACTAAACAAACAAGCTCATGGTGTTTCTATCGAAAATATTTTGGGTTTAAATTCTCCTTCTCCTAACTATTGAATTATTAAAAATTAAAAAAAAAATGTTTCTTAAATTTAATCATAATCATGGACTAACTAAGATATACAATATAAATTAAACATGTGCTAATAACCTAATATACTAACGACTTTCCCGTTTGCGTGTGAGAGCAAGACAACTTGCACTTCAATCTTTGGGGTGTTAAGGAAATCATCTCGCGTGGGCTCATATTGATCTCGTAAAAAAAAATTGCGTTAGTCTTTTCTATTTTTATTATTTTAGTAATGTTATATCATTTAATAAATTTATATTTCATATCAAATTTGTCAAATATATTTTTGGATTACATTTTTTATATATATTTCTTCTACTTGCAAAATTTCATGATGATTAAAAATTAATTGCTCTCTTATCTATAAAATATTTAAATTTAAAAATTTTATAATTTAAAATCTATAGAATGTGAGCTATTGGATATAATAGTAAATAACATTTAATTCACATGATATTTGACGTGTTAAAAATAATGAGAATGTATACTCCAACTAGGGAGTTTTTAAACTATTAATTCATCAAAAAGTTCATAAGTAGAATAAGAATAACGAAGAGTTACACTAGATCTAGATGTAGTTTATCATGACCCATGTATATATAAAGAAGAGGCATGGAAATGACAAAATCCCGTCAGATATATTGATGACTTGCCTTTAGATACATATTTCATAAATTTATAAATAGTTATAATATAAGTTACGAGTGATGCTAGGGATGTCACAGATTTTATTACATATGTCATATAAGATTCACCTATTATCTTCTTAAGGTGGCTCTAATCACATTCCTTATAACATTAGTTTTTAAAAATTTTATAGTAAAATTTGTAGTAATTTTATCATTCTTAATAAGTTATACAATCATTTCTAAGAATAGCTAAAGAAGTAGTTTATTCTAATTTATTGAAGTTGGGGTCTTTTTATGCATAGCTGCACATCCCATACACACAGGAAGTCCCTTTCTTGCATTTGTTGTTGCAGTTTCCACAATGCTTCTTGTTGGACATTGGGTTCACACACTCACCTTTGCAGCATATCTCTGTGTACTTGCATTTCTTCCCACACCTCCCACAATTAAGTTTGTTTACCCTCACATCCACACATTTCTTCTTGCAACAATCTGGCCCTGGGCTGCCCTTAGCATGGCAAACCCTAGGGTATTTGTTACATGTCATCGCGACCCGGGAGCTTTGAGCAAGGAAGCGACTTGTTCCTCGAAGAGAAATCGGTTCTTGGGTTTCAGAGAAAGGAACATCATCAAGGTTGTTTTGCTTTGTAGCACTATCCTCATCATTGAGAAATGAGTCATTTTCATATGGTGTTACCCTAGTAATGGCTAAAGCCATGAGCATGACTAGCATAAGGAAAGCACTTGGGGAAATCATTATTTTGTGTGTGAGTGTGTGTAATATAAGGGAGAGATATTTGAAGTATGAAGGAATTAAAAGAGGAGGGAACAGTTTGAATGGATAAAAATGTAGCTAGAGATAGAGATTTTTATAGAGAATTGGAAGGCCATGGTATGGAAAGTAAAGTTCATAGTTGCATGGGCCATATGCTGTGTTCATTAATTGGTGAGATGGTCTAATTCAATGGTTACAAAAGGATTCAGTAAACGAAGTTAGGCTTCCAAAGAATTTTTAAGCTCCAAATTAGGGGAAAATTGAAAAAGTGACACAGATTAAATTTAAGGTGGTAGGCAGGGTAGGCTACTGTGTCCTACACTCCTGCTCCTTACTATTAATTCCTATGGATCATATATATGTGGTTAACGAGATTATTTCCATCCACCCCTAATAAATAAATCGTTGGTAATATCTATTTTCATGGTTATGCCATATTCGGTGGGATTACATTTTATTAGGGGTACGTTTGGTACGCTGAATGAGAATTACAACAAGAATTGTAATCTTTATTACTAGGAATAAAATGTGTTGTAATGTAATAACTAAACTTATTCATAAGTTTGGTTGTGAGTTATAACATTAGAATAAAACTTAAGATTTATTTTAGGAAATATAGCTTACTCATACAATTATATCTCCTTAAAAATTGTTATTTTTTAAATTTAAGAGAAATATATGTTGTTTTTTATTTTTATAATTGTTAGATTTATATGGAAAGTTTGTTTATTTGGAAATAAACTATTGTACTTACTAAAGAATAGCTAGTACAACCCTTTTAAAGATGAATAGTTATTTCTCATTTTGAAGAATAACTATTCATAAGTAATGATTATTCATTGTAATAAAAACATAACCAAACTAAAGAATAACTAAACCATAGGAATAACTATTACATTACAGTACCTATTACAGTCTACCAAACATGCCCTAGTATTTTAAACAAATGATAGACTTGGTCCAAAGGTAGAATAACGGAAAGCCAAAAAGTTTCAAATTTCTATCTTTGCTTTAAACCTTGAAAAACCGACAAGTTGTGAATTTTACAACTTCACTCTCATGGATATATCATTAACATATTTTTTTAATTACTATACATTGATCACAATGTCATTTTTAAGTTTTTAACAATTATGAATTAAACTTTGCATGAAATAATTTAGTTTTGAAAATTGGATAATAATTATAAAAAAGGACAGCAACACATGTAAAAGAGCACTTTAGGAAGAAAAATACGCATATAAGAGAGATTCGGAAAGGCTCTATAAGTCTCTTTTCCCGGTTTTCCCTATTTAGATTGCAAACAACGAAAAGAAAAAGGTCTCAGCAACGAAAGGTAAAATAAATAAATAAATAAATTGCAAACCCCGAAGAGAAAAAATTTGTTTACCAATCACAATATTATCCGAAAAATAAAAAATGATTTGTCGTATTAAATTGTCACATAGACTGAATTGCATATATCATTGCAAGACTGGTGCTATAATTGTTAGAAGTTTAAATAACTTTCTTTTTCCAAGATTAAAAAAACAAAACAAAAACAAAAAACCGGTACGGAAGCACTTCCATCAGTTCCATGCAGTCTATGTTTTGACCTTTTAGGCTTTTATCATAAAACTATTTGGAAAAGCATGGTGGACCAAATTATTATTATTATTTTTTATTAGTATTTGTTAATAGATTTTATAGAAATTTAACTTATAGTGCCGGCACTAACTTAGAACCCGTTATATTATTGATACAATATATTTGAATTTGTAATGTCTACTTTATAATAATTGTTATATTTCATAATAATTGCTCTTTATCATCAAGTTAAAATATCAATTGATTTTAGCATAGTAAGGATTTGACCTTGGTTCTTGTTCGATCCTAAGGGATTTTACTGGTTAAACAATTTTATTTTATTTTATTTTATTTTATTTATTATTATTATTATTATTATTGCAAATGATATAAGTATCCTTGATCCTTTATAGGCTTGCAATCTAAACGCCCTTCCACAAGGTTTTTTTTGGGGGTGGAAGAGGAAATGGTTAATACATTTAGATTTATAATATTTAATTTGATAATTATAAACTAGATCTAGTTCAAATAAAAAATATTGAAAGGATCACTTCCCATAGAAATGATGGAACAAAAAAGCCTTATTCACTGCTTAGAAGCAAAACAATCACATGAATCCATTATACACTCCATTATATACATCACAAATATTTGATTCACAATATCTGGCTCCATTTTTCTTTTCTTTCTCCTTATGATTTCCCTTTGTATTTTTATTTTTTAAATTATATATAGTGAAAGGAATAGTTCCTCCCTAAGAGATGGCTATTTTAAATCAATGTGATTATGAATTTTTATGTTTTGGGACTCTTTTGAGTTTTGTGTACTGGCAAAGATTGTTACAAATTTACTTTTGATTTTGAGACAAAATTGTTTCCGAATGATTACAAAATATACCAAAAAGGAACTATAAAATAAGGAAGAGTTTTCTTTTAGGCCAAACTAAAAAAGTTATACCGACAATGACTCCTGTATACTTTCTCCAAATTACATCCGGACCACACACGTAAATTTAGTTAAATACCTCAAGTTCTTTCCGTAAGTGATGGAAAAAAAATAAATAAATAAAGGCTAAAGATGGTACTTATGTTATGTGTGTGTCTATATATATATATATATATATATGTGTGTGTGTGTGTATGATGTATTATACAATTTTTTTTGTAAAGTATTAGTAGATGATTATTATAAAAGAGAAAAGAAAAAAAAAATGAAAAGAGAGATTTCGGTCATGAATAGGGATGAAAATTATTAGATTCATAAGATGGACTACCCTGTATAATTGGTAACGTTTTATCCATTAAGAAGACTAAGGAGAACCGTTTTAATAGTTCTTCTGATAAACATAATAATTTTTTGATAAGAACGGGGACTCGGTATCACCCTTGCACATGCAGTGGAAATCACACAAAAGTGAGTCCCATCCTTTTTCCATGGATGAGTTAGGACGAAAAGTCCAAGATGGCAGTTTAGGATTCAGTCAAACGTCTGACCCATTGATTTAGTTGTTAAATTCAACTCTAGGTTGGGCTTGTCATACTAACTATTCTATTCACATGCATGGTTGCTAAAATGATGCTTTCTTGCTATTTTTTATTTTTGTGCCAAAATGATGCTTTCCTGCTGTTGCCTTTGTGGTTTGGGCCTCTTATCATTTAGTAGGTTATTTATTTATTAATGTTTACAGTTTTTCCTTAATCAGTCAGTTCAAATTTCCAATGTAAAAATGTAAATTTAAATTACTTTTTTTTGGGGGGGGGGGGGGGTGGCGGAGTTAAATAAGAGGAAGCAAAATAAAAGTTTTGCATGTTGTATTGGGGAGAGAGAGAGAGAGAGAGAGAGAGAGAGAGAGAGTTTTACATTAAATAAAATTGCACAATTTATAAGAAGATTACTGATTTGATAGAAGTATTGTGCCCAAATAATCGAAAAGTATATCAATCAACTAATAGATAGCACAACATTCTCACATACTAAAATCATGTTTAATTGTGTGTTACAATAAAAACCAATTGCCCACATATATACGTATTTGTAATGTGGTTTAGCATAGATGGAAATTACAATTGCAAGCATTAAGCATACTCAAATATTATAAGATAGAGAGGTAATTCTATACCTTATTACGTCAAAAACAAAACCAATAATTAAATAGTATCGCACCAATTACACCAAAAACAAGATAAGCAATATATTTCACACCAATAGATATGCATGTTGGCAAAAGCGTATGAAAGAGTGATCATCTTGCCTTTATTTGTTACCCAAAATCATACTTCCTCCTTTGGTCCTGTGTATGTATTACTATCACATTTTATCCCTAGCCATTTATATATATGAAGCATAACATCTTTGCTAGTTGTTACAACCAGAAAAGCACTAGTACAACTCTTTAATTAGCATAGCTGCATAGCCCATACTCACATGAACTTCCCTTGCTGCACTTCTTGTTGCACTGGCCACAGTGTCTCTCATCACTGGATGGGTTCACACATTTCCCTTGGCACCCAGGCTGTTCTTATCGCGACAGAGTTTAGGGTACACTTCACAAGTTCTCACAGCTTTGACCTATTGGGCAAGAAATCAACCCCTTCTTGGGAGAAAGGATGGTTCCTCGCCTTCTGGTAACACATGTTCATTAGCGTTATCATTCTTTATGTTGACATGTGATTCATCATCAACAGTTGAAAGAGATATGGCTATACTCATAGTTAAAACCAGCAAGGTGGGCATGATTTTTGATGAGTTCATTGCCATTGTGTGTATGTGTATGTGTATGTGTATGCGTATGCGGAGAGAGGAAGTAAGAGAGGGTTAATTATATGAATAGTTTGAAGATGGGAAAGAATATGGGATGCTAAAGGTATTTATAGAGGGGTACGGTATATGAGGATATGTAAGTTGGCTTGGAATAGTAGTCTCTATCAACAGCAGTAAATGGGAGTTGAGTTTCCAATTAAATTCAAAATTTCAAATGTGAGAGAGAAATTTGGAAAAAGAAAAACCAAAAATTGGTACATGTTGAGTGTGTTGACTAGTGCATTGTAGCAGGCGTTCAGGAAATTTCCTTTGATCGCGTAGTTAGGGAGGGGATATACAAATTAGGCCCCCCTTCCTTTCTCGGCGAGTAAAGCAACTATTTTTTTTTCAGAATATTATATGATTAATATTAGAGATATTATAAATTTTATTGTCTAAGTCTAATAACAAAACAAAAAATAATTAGAGAATATATTTTTTATGTTGCTGATATGAGATTAATCATATTCGTTTTCATTTCAATAGTAAACATTTCATAAAAAAATTAATAGTCCATAACTTTAGCATATTTCATTCATAGTTTGAACCCTCTATGAGTAAAATTTATCTATTTATTTATAATTTGATATTTAAAGTGAAAGGGATTTGAATTGTAAATGTTTCTATTGGAAACACTAAGATATGCTCATTAGTTGAATTACACGATTGTACGTTTCATAGTTTAAACCTTAAGCCTCCATTTATTGTGTGGAGAGAAATATATTACAGACAATGAAGAATTATCCCATATCAGTCTTATAAATTATAGGAGAAATTTCATACAAATAGATTTTTGGCGGCATGGGATTATATATTACATACAGGACGAGTAATAGTTTAATTGCAATTTATGCACCAGAGGCATGGATATATATTCTTACAGTGTAATTTCTTTATATGTACTAGAGGCACACATATATTTTATAGGAATGTCAAGCGTTAAAATTTAGGAATATATGTTCATCTAATTTTATTTTGAACATAGGTTGAGTTTGGGATCATCAATAAATTAGATTATATGTTAAAACTTGGTTTATTTTCTTATCGAACAAGCTCAACTAGTCAACTTGTTCACGAGCAACTTGTAAAACTCATTCTTTTGCTATATATAGTATACATCATCACGAAAACCTTGCACTCCAAATCTATGCTAATAACTAATAAATTAACTTTTGTCACAAAAATAACTAATAAATAAACTATGTATTTTTTCCAATAACTAAATTATAGTTGAAATTATATTATTAAAATTTTAAAAGTTATATATAAATTTTACTAATTGTATATATGTACATGTCACCTTGCCAACATCTTGAGAATTGAGATCGCCCAAAAAAAGTATACGTGGTGGCTTCAATGTGTGACAAACACAAATACCACAGCCCATGTTGCTAATTAAAAGAAGTTTGATTTGATTCATTTGAATCAGTTATAGAAGCACTCAACTTTTGCAATAGGAACATATAAAGATATGCAGGCACGTCTCTTATACATTTTGACTTAGATTAGAGGAAATCATAGCCATACACTAATTCTAATGTCCAAATGTTGGGGCGAGGTTTGGCTATTTTGCAGTGAAGTGAAGTTTACACAAATTAATTTAGAAGAAGAACACTAAATCCCAAAATTTTCAAACTCAATTAGTGTCACACACTCAAGGTTTGGGCATGCTTTGGGCCAATTATGACGTTTTTTTTTTTCTTTACCAACATGCAAAAAGCTGAAAATGAATATTATTATAAAAAATATATATAGTTTCGACTATTGGATTTCCAAATTCTTCATTTTATATATATTTAGAAATTTTAAGCAACCAAAAAACCAAACAGGTGATCCAATCAAAACATAAAATTAAAAATTATAACCAAATCAAGTTTTAGCGCTTAATACATATCCTTATAATTAGGACTAGACACGAGTGATTATAATTAATTAATTAATTATGATTGGTCCTTTGAAAAATTAGTTATGATTACTAATGTGCTATAACCTCATTGGTCTAGAATATAGGATGGGGGCTGCACCATCATACTTAGGATAGTTTAATTTGGAAATTTTTTTTATTTTGAATTATCTTTCTAACGCCACAAATTTTACCTTAATCAATGAAAGCAATACAAAGAATGACACTAACGCCAAACTATCTTCCAAGTGTTGAAACTTGTTTGGAACTTCAGGAATTTTATTATTACACATCTCTCATAAATATAGTTTAAAATTAATTTAATAAATGAGGAGAAGGTGCAAACGACCAAATAAATTCATTAATTTACATAAAATTTTTCATATATTGTCAAGTTTATATGAACAAAAAAACATATATTGTTATGTTAATGTTAATGTTTATGTCTACGAATTTTTGAGTATCCAAACAATAGACGATTCTACTAAGAACATTCATATAGTTATAAATATATTGAAAAAATTAATCATATCAAAAATAATAATTCATTTATTTAATTGAGTTTCCTATCATAATAGTTCCTTTCTCCCAATAAAGAGATTTCTAGTTGCTTTTAGTATCCAAATAATAGACGATGCAACTAAGAACATTCATATAGTTATAAATATATTGACAAAATTAATCGTATCAAAAATAATAATTCATATAGGTAACTTTGAGTTTCCTATCATAATATTTATTTTTTCTCCCGATAAAGAGATTCCTAGTTGCTTTCATTAGAGGGAGTAGTGAATGGAGATTTAATTCTCAAAGAGGGGTTTGGCCACAATCACTACTCAATATTCCTAAAACACTTGTCGCCTTGTTCAGTCCTTTTATAAGACGAGGGATTTTGGCATAATCTCTGCTCCACCAAATCATACTTTTAACCAATGACAACCGTCAAACTGTCTAATTAAATTCTATCGTTGTTAGATACAAAGTCAAAACATTGCAGTATAACATTAGTTTTGACAATTAATATTTTATAGCATTTAAATATTAGTTGGGACAATTATTAACATGTTGGTGTTGATAGAATTCCAAGGAAATAATTGTTTGTTTTTGGTCTAATTATGTTGATCATAGAAATAAATTATTGATGCTATATTCTACAAAATTATTATTACTTTTATATATTTGTAACACTTTTATTTTTTAAAATTATATATTTGAAAAATAAACAATAAGTTAGAATCCATTAACTACTAATGAAAAGAAAATAATAAATAAAATTTAAATAGAAAATAAAAAACATTTAAATATACATAGTGAATGTGTAACATAGATATTATACTTTAAAAAATTTCTTAAAGATGTATTTATGTGCAAATAACTTAGAGATAATTGGCTCTCAAACACTTCATGACTCACCTAAAGCTACATTTTTTGTTTGTTTGGACAATTGCAATTGTACCCAATTGAATTGCAATGAAATAAGAGTCAATGAAATCATACCAAGTGGAAGGACGCACCAAAATAATGATGGATTATCTTTGGATAATAAAACTTGTTTAGAGCTTAAAGACTTTGATCTGTATTTTAATAACAAAGGATGAAGAGGTATAAATAGCCTAATAAATTCATATGTTGACATTTCAATTTCCATATTTCCTGATTCTCAAATTTGAATAAAGACTAAAATATGTTTATAGTCTCAAAATAAAACAAAAACAACATTCTTACATTTATGTTTATGTTTATGATGTTTAATTTTAATAAAAATAATATTTAATTTTAATAATCCGTCAATATTTCTAATTTTGTATGAATATTAAACAAGAAGTTATGATTAATCAGGCAATTTATAAATAAATACATAATGGTTAATTGCAAAGTACACTCCTAACATTTGGGAGTGATTGGATTTTACACCCTAACGTTTCAGAAATTTGATTTTATACCCCAACAATTGGTTCTGTTAGCAAATCACCCCCCTGGTTAGTTTCTGCTGTTAACTGTCATGTTATCTTGTTGACTTTTTTTGTTTTTTGCCAAATAAGCCCCAAAACGACACAGCTTCAGTGAAAATGAAGTGAAGACCTGGCAAGTGCAAAACAGCGCCATTTTGCCCAAAGAGAAAACAAACAAATAAAAAATTTTGGATTTTTATATGACAACTTCAGCCAAACTCAAAAATAAAAATCCAAAACCAACGGTCCTCTTCTAGCTCCTCAGTTCCATCGTCGTAGGGCTCTAGGCGACTGTAGTGAATTCTTTTTCTCTTATTTCCAGCTCTCTTTCACTTTTTCGTAGGGATTATGTTGCTAGATTCTAACTTGGTGGGGTTTTTTTTTATTGATGGATTTGTAATTCCTAGAATGTAATTTTTTTTATTGATGGATTTGTGGGTTTTGTTTTATATTGATGGATTTGCATGACCATATCATTGTTGCAGGAATGTAATTTCTTTCACTCTTCTCTTTAACAATTTTTTGGGGGGTTTTTATTGTGTAATTTTTTGGAGTGTTTAATGTGATAATTGTTAATTAAAGGTTGTTTTTTCTATGTATTAGTATCTGATTATGTTTAACGGATCATTGAGAGAATAGGGGATGAATTATACTATCTTATATATCTGTATTTGCAGCAAACTTTGAAGTCTACTTTTATTACATATGTTTCTGCATGACATCAACTTCCAAGATAGGAGCTGACATGGAGCCTTTGATGAACTTATTCATGTCTAGGTTCACGATGCAAGGAGCTAGTTGTAGAGCCGATGTGGTGGTTTGGGTTCATAAGGGTTAGGAAGGCAAGGGTTGGGTTCGGGGGTTAGGGAGCTAAGGGTTGGGTTCGTGGGTTTAGATTTAAGATTTTGAGATTTGCTGTTTGGTGGGGAAATGGTGTCATTACCAGGATTTTTTTTTTTTTTTTTTTTTTCTCTTTAGGCAAAACGGTGTCGTTTTGCATTTGCCAAGTCTTGACTTTATTTTCATTGAAACTGTTTCATTGATACTGTGTCATTTTGGGCCTTATTTGGCACGCACGCACACACACAAACACACACAAAAAAAAAAAAAAAAACAACAACAACAACAACATGTCAGCAGGATGACATGGTAGTTAACAGTAGAAACTAATCGGGAGAGTGATTTGCTAACGAAACCAAACGTTGGGGTGTAGAATCTAATCACTCCTAAATGTTAGGGGTGTACTTTGCAATTTACCCTAAAAAAATTATAAAAAATTTACATATTAGAAAATAAAAAAACATTAAAAAACACTCATATTGGATGCATACTGTTTTTAGGCTTAATTGTGAGCTCCCCAAGACATGGCCTGTGAATGCTACTATCTCTTGGGTTATTTTTCAGTATGGTATTATCTTAACACCCAAGTCTAAGAATATACCACTTGCTTGGTATTGTGTAAAAGAAATTCCTAAATTTCTAAATCATAATTAGTGACACACTACAATTTTCTAACATGACAACATCTTAAGTAGTGGTGATTAGAGAATATTGAGAAACCTCTTTATTCTAGTTATTAAAGGGATCATATTATTTTATTTTCCAACAAGTACTATTGAAGTTTCCTGTAATAAATGACAGTTTCATTAGAAAATGCATTGCATTATGTAGGAATATTGTGTCGTTGATGTTATTTCGGATTTTGATGGCAATAGAAATATGATCAATATGAGGGATGAACTTTTCAAAGTGAAAAGGTAGTCAATTACTATCTTCTGGATTCTTAAAAGTAGAAATGTACGACAATCAATTCATGTGAGATGTTAGATTGAAATATTCTTGAAACAAGATAATTCTCCCATTAAATTTTCAAATTTTATTCATCGAGGCACATTTGGAAGATATTTGTTGCTTGGTATCTTTTTAGTTTACCTTGGTAAGTTATTATCATTTTAGTATTTATAAATAGAAAATGTCATAAGGTTACAATAAGATGAAATCTGTTGCATTGTATTTTGTTTAGTATTTTAGTTCCATAAAAAAAAATGTAGAATTTTTTGTGTTTATTAGTTATTATCTCTCTTGCATCTTTGCAACCTGTTTGTCAAAGGAAAAGAAAGATGTCAACCTAGTTGCATCTTCTAATTTTGTTTGTTCCATGTAGTTGATTCAATTGCAAAATTATTATAGTAAAAGTACATATAAATATATAATTTTGCTAAGTTATATTGCTTATTCAATATTATTTGTTGTTTACCTTAACACTACTAATTTAGGCTCTACTTTACAACGCTAACACTATAAACAGCCTTTTGTAAGTTTGAACTTTGACTTTCATATAAGATAATCGATGGAGTCCAGAGACTCCAAACTGCTAATGCTGGGACGGTTCATGGCACAGGCTATATGTATTGGTGGAATCGCAACACCATCAACTTGCAAACTATCTGATTTGGGTCGTAGATCCTAGATTAAAGAAAAAGGAGAGAGAGAGAGAGTATATGGAGAAAATATAAAACAACTCTAAAAACACCCAAAAGATGTTTTGAGATTCAGTATTTGCATGGTGAAATTAAGTAAGCATTTTGTTTTGTAAATGTACTTAACCAAACAGAACCTTTCTACCAAATCCTACTGTTGAAGCATCCAGTGAACTACGTGATGATGAAGTCTCGGGGAGCAGAAACAGAGCATGTCAAGAATTACATGGAGGTGAAAACGACACTGTTTTAATCAAAAGGAAAAGAAGTAGATTGAAGAAACAGAGCCGTTAGATTAAATAGCTAACACGTGTTGATCTGTGATTAGTTAGCTTTGATAGTTAGTTATTCTTCCCTCTCTCTGCTGCGTGTATATAAAGAAGAGTAGGGCTTGTAAATCAGTTAAGAGCTTCCAGATATTTTCTGTGATCAATAAAATTATTTTTCTATTTAAAATTGCTCTCAATTTTACATGGTATCAGAGCTTCCAAACTCATCAATGGCTTCTAACGTAGCTATGGATTCTAAAACACAACCAACGGATCCTTTGCCTTCAACAAATCCTTCGATGACTGTAGATTGCAAATCGAATTCTACTTCTTCAATGGATGATCAAATTCCAATCCATCGAGTTCTTACTTTCTTCCACCATCTGATAACTCCGTGGTTCTTGTCTCGCAACCACTCACTGGTCCTGAGAATTACTCGAGTTGGTCGAGAGTTGTGTTTCTCTCCTTGAATGGTAGAAACAAATTTGGTTTTGTCAATGGCAAATTTCCATGCCTGATCCTTCTTCATCTTTGTACAATGCTTGGCACAAATCAAACACCACCATTCTTTCTTGGTTGGTGAATTCCTTGAGCAAAGAGCTTCAATCTAGTGTGATGTACATTCACAATGCAAGGGATTTATTGAACGACATGCAAGACAGGTTTTCTCAGCCAAAGGCTTCAAGATTCTTTGAAGTTCAAAAAGAAATTTCAAAGCTTTCACAAGGTCCCATCTCGATAAGTTCTTATTTTACAAGATTTAAGATTTTATGGGATGAACCTGTGAATTATCAAGCATTTCCTACCTGCACTTGCACTTGCACTTGCACTTGCACTTATGGTTCTCAAAAATCTCAATTAGATGCACAAAAGAAGGATCACTTTTTTCGTTTTCTCATGGGGCTTAATGATAGCTATGCTAATCTTAGAAGTCAAATTCTGATAACTGAGCCTCTTCCTGGCATCAATAAGGTTTACTTATTGATTTTGCAAGAAGAGAAGCATAGGCAGATTAATCAAGCAGATATAGTTCTTGAACCAACTGCTTTGTATGCTACTAATAACTCAAATGCTAAGAGTTATCAAGGACAAACCTATCACAATGGGAATCAGCAAGAGCATCAAGATAGCAATCATGGAGGATATGGTGGAAAAGGACGGAATTCAAAAAAGGAAAGGCCTAGTTGTACTTACTGTGGAGTTGTTGGCCATATTGCAGACAAATGCTACAAATTGCATGGTTATCCACCAAGTTATAAGCCCAAAGGGAAATCTTCTGCTAATCAGGTTTCTAGTCCAGGAAATTTTGGGACTTTCTCTCCTAATCTTGGCAGTTTTGGGAATTTTGCTCCTCAACACTTATTTGGTTTTCCTAATCAAGCTGAGATGATGAATTGTCCACCACAGATGATGAATTGCTCACCATTGCACTCTGGATCACAACCTTAGTTTCCAATCACTCAAGCTCAATGTGAGCAATTACTCTCTTTCCTGGCTTCTCAGTCTCTCAATGAAGCTTTTACTCATCAAGCTGCACCTGCTCATTAAGTAGCTTCAGTTTTGTCATCACTTGCAAATGTTGCTGCCAGTTCTAGTGCCTCCTTGCCATCTCACTTGTCTAACAACTTCTCAGGTAATCCTTTTTGGTTACCACTAACCCTGTCTCATTCTATATTTTCAACCCAGTATGTAGATAGACAAACATATAAACCCAAGATTAGATCATTGACACTAGTGCTATTGATCACACGGTGCACTCTGTCTCTTGTTTAACCACCATTACATCCACTATAAATACCTATGTTTATCTGCCTAATGGAGAAAGGGCTTTAGTGACACACATTGGGACAGTACACATTTTAGAAACTTTAGTGGTTTATGGAGTTTTATGTGTTCCTTCATTTACTTTCAACCTCATTTCAGTTAATTAGCTCACCAAAACTTTGTTTTGCTGTCTTGTTTTTCTTGGTTCCTTTTGCTTTATCCAGGACCTAGTTCACTGGAACATGATTGGACTAGGTAAAGCAACAAAAGGTTTATATCTACTACAACATAGTTCTTTTCCATCATCCTCTGTGCTTGCTGTTTGCTCACCCGCTCCTCCTCAACCTTCTGCTGCAAACTTTGCTATTGCAACTTCTGATTTGTGGCATTTTTTTTTTAAGGACATCCTTCTCATGCAAAATTGTCTTTGTTAAATAAAATTGTCTCTGATTTGGCAATAAATAAGCCACACTGTTGTGACATTTTTCATCTTGCTAAACAAAAGAGATTATCTTTTCCTTCTAGTACTCATATTTCAAATGCTATCTTTGATTTGATTCATTGTGATCTCTAAGGTCCCTTTTTTGTTTCTACTATTGATGGATATAGATTTTTCCTTACCATTATGGATGATTACTCTAGATGCACTTGGGTTTATTTGCTTAAATCCAAGGCAGAAACACAAGCCGTAATTCAACAGTTTTCAATAATGATTGAAACTCAATTTGGTGCTAAAATCAAATGCCTTAGAAGTGACAATGGCACAAAATTTTTTATGAAAGATTTTTTCAAAACCAAAGGTATACTGCATCAGTTGACTTGTGTTGATATTCCTCAACAAAATGCTATTGTTGAGAGGAAGCATCAACACATTTTAAATGTTGCTTAAGCCTTAAAATTTCAATCTTCTGTTCCTCTAAAGCTATGGGGTGACTGTATTTTGACAGCAACCTACCTCATTAATAGATTGCCTTTAAAGCACTTAGGGAACAAAACTCCTTATGAAATGCTCTTCAAGAAACCTCCTTCCTACAACCATCTCAAAACTCTTGGTTGTCTATGCTATATTTCAACTCTTTCTCACAATAGGCATAAGTTTGCACCAAGGGCTAAAAAGTGTGTTTTTCTAGGTTATCCCACTGGTATTAAGGGTTACAAGGTTCTAGACTTGGATACTAGAACCATTTCTGTTTCAAGAGACATTGTCTTTTAGAGTATATTTTTCCGTTTGCTACTCTACAGAGTTGTGTCAATTCAGGTTCCTCCTTAACTGGTTTTCTAGATAATTTTGTTGTACCTCATTGTGTACCTAATACTTTCCCAGATTCTATTCCACCACAAAGGCATTGGGGCTTCCAGCTTTTTCTAGGTTGGTGAATTGCTTGGGATTGTTTGAAATTTATTCACCAAGTCTCAAGCCTATTGAAAGCCAAGTCTGTGAACTTACAGTTCAAGACTTGAAGGGGAGTGTTGAAGCATCCAATGAACTAGGTGATGATGAAATCTCAGGTAGCAGAAACAGAGCATGTCAAGAATTACATGGAGGTGAAAACGACATTGTTTTAATCAAAAGGAAAAGAAGTAGATTGAAGAAATAGAGCCGTTAGATTAAATGTACAGCTGCCAAGTTTAGTTTTGCATTGATGTATATAGCTAACACGTGTTGATCTGTGATTAGTTAGCTTTGATAGTTAGTTATTCTTCCCCCTCTCTCTGCTGCGTGTATATAAAGAAGAGTAGGGCTTGTAAATCAATTAAGACCTTCTAGATATTTTCTGCGATCAATAAAATTCTTTTCCTACTTAGAATTTCTCTCAATTTTACACTTACCACTTTTAATTTCTAAAAAACATACAACCGCCATTATATATTCTCTCATATTCTCCTAGAGTCCATATAGGTCCAAGCGCAAAAAATCAAAAAGCTAGCCAAAAGTGGCTCTGTGGTAACCACAACTTTTTACCACCAAAAGACCCTACAATTATAATGTATTAATCATGATTAATGTAATACTCGATGTAATTGTAATCTCAACTATAATTGTAATCTCAACACATTTTAACTATTGATTACAATTTTGTTAGGTGATACTTAATGTAATACCCGATGTAATTGTAATCAATAGTTGAGATTGAGAGTTGAGAAAAGCAATTTTCAATCTCAACCACCTAACAAAAAAGATTTTAAAAAATAATAAAATTAAAGTTAAAATGTTAGGAAGGTAAAAAATTTTGTGAGGGAGAAGTGGGCAAGTGCATAGGTGCAATACCTAACCCTTACAACATGTAACAAGTAATTAACAAAAGTAGAGATTTAAGAAAACAAAAGAAGTTCTATCTTTTATCTTTAAAAAAAAAAAAAAAAAAAAAAAAAAAAAAAAAAAACAAGAAGAAGAAGAAGATTAGTGAATTTGAACCATTCGTTGCAACTTCTTTGCTCTCCAAGGATTATACTAGGCACATCCAACTCCAACCTCTACAGATATGATCACATGATTAGAAGATAATATTTGTTTTGCAATAGAATTTCTACATAATCTCATTAGCTATGATTGTTGCTGTGCCATAATCTCATTGGTCTATAATTAGGATAGGGGTGCACCATCATACATAAGATAGTTTAATTTGGAAAATTATTTTATTCTAAATTATCTTTCTAATGCCTAAAGTTTTACCTCAATCAATGAAAGCAATACAAAAAATGACACTCCATAGTGACGCCAAATTATCTTCTAAGTGTTGAAACTTGTTTAATGCTTTGAAGAGAATTTTATATTTACGCATGTTTATATGAATTTTTCATATACTATCATGTTTATATAATAAAAAAACATATATATATATAAATATAATATTATGTTAATGTTTATGTTTATGTTTATGTGTATGAAGTTTTTAGTATCCAAATAATAGAAGATGGAACTAAGAAAATTCATATAGTTATCAATATATTGACAGAATTAATCATATAAAAAGAATACTCCCTCCATCTCAAATTGTTGGTCCTATATTCTATTTTGAGATACTCCAAAATTCTGTCATGTTTCTAAAATTAAAAGCCATCGATTTATTGAGTTTCCTATTTGTGTCCCTATCAAACACAAGAACTTTAAATTAAGAGACGACAATAAATGATATTTCCTTAAATAGTTGGGTTTTCTAAACAGGATCAACAATTTAGAATGGAGGGAGTAATATAGGACTTTGAGTGTCCTATCAAAATAGTTAATTTCTCCCCATAAAGGGATTCTTAGTCTCTTTCATTAGAGGAAGTAGAAATGGAGATCGAATGATGAAAAAAAATTCTCAAGAATGTATAGGGTGAAGAGGGGTTTGGGCATTAGCTTCTTAAAAAACTAGCTTCATTGTTATATTAAGCGTGTAAGAGTCAATCTTAGTTGAGAGTGTACTTCAGTAATTCAAATAGTACTCTCTGTTTGAGTAATTTAATAATTACAACTATCCTTCTTCCCTAATATATTACAGCTTGACAGGTTAAAAAAAAAAAAAAAAAAAAATTCACATAAATAAAATATTCTGCAATGATCTCATGTTTAATCTTAGTTGGGATAATTATTAGTATGTTGGTTGTTGATAGAATTCTAAGAAAAAAAAAGTTTGTTTCAACTCTAATTATGTTGTTCATAGACATATAAGACGTTATATTCTAGAAAATTATTAATTTATTATTACTTTGATATATCTGTAACACTTAGTTTTTAATATATATATATATATATGAAAAATAAACAATAAGTTATAATTCATACCTACCAATAAAAAGAAAATAATAAATAAAATTTAAATAGAAAATAAAAACGTTTAAATACACATGGTCAATGTGTATGTAGATTTTTATACTTTGAATTTGTGTTTGAATAAAAATACTTACCTAAAACTACATTTGATTTTTTTGGACAATTGCATTTGTACCCAACAAAATTACATTGAAATATGAGTCAATGAAATCAATAGTAAGTAGAAGAACACTCCAAAATAATGTTGAATTATCTTTGAATGCTAAAAATTGTTTAAACCTTAAAGACTCTGAAGCTTAAGCACCTCTCATAAAGGATGAAGAGGTACAAAGACTCTGATATTTATTTTAAAAACAAAGGATGAAGAGGTATAAATAACCTAATAAATTCATATGTTGACATTTCAATTTTCATACATCCCTATACTCAAATTTGAATAAAGATTAAAACATGTCTATGGGATCAAAACAAAACAAACGAAACATTCTTATGTTTATGTTTATATTTATGATGTTTTTTATAAGTATTATCTAAAAACTTATATTTAATTTTATAACCCTTCAATATATATATATATATATATATTTTAATGAAAATTATACAAGAAGTTAGAATCAATTGGGCCATTTATAAGAAAAAACTTAAGTGCCTCTTATAAAGTGTGAAGAGGTATAAAGATGATGTAAAACAAACCGTCATGGCATTTCTGGAGTCCTAAGTACACCTAAAATTATGCAAGGCAAAAAGGCACTAGTAGAAATCATTTGGGCGATGGAGTTGGAATTGCATGAAATTTGGCAAGCTAAAGCAAAATGGCCTTCTAAGCTATAGTCATCGCTTTGTCATGTGGTACCCCTTGAAAATGGCGGATTCCCTCATTTAGGCCCTGAAAATTATGATTTTTCCGTTTATAGTAATTTTTGTTTTCTTAATAACTTTTTACTTAAAAGTCAGAATAAGGTCCCGCTTGTTTTGGGATGACCCTTAAGGTTTGTAATTTATGATTTTACATTTAACTAAATTTTGCCATTTTTGGTAAATTTCGGTATTTTATCACCTAATTGTGTAATTACTGTGAATTAGGGTTTCAAACGCTTTTCTCAGTATTTATATGTTTTGTAACCTTCAAAGGCAGATTATACTATTATCAATAAACACATACGTTTTTTCAAATTTTCTTCTGGTGGATTCTAGTTTTTATCACCTTTTAGATTTAAGGAACCCCTCATAGATTCGAGGTTCACTACCCAAAAACTAATAGTTTAGTTTCTGTCTATCAAAGAGAGCATTGTGTATTCTTTCTTTAAGCTTCTGCAACATCAAAAGACACTCGGATCTTTATTTTAAAAACAAAGGATAAATAGGTATAAGTAGCCTAATAAATTTATATGTTGACATTTCAATTTCGATACGTTCCTATTCTTAAATTTGAATAAAGATTAAAATGTCTATGGGCTAAAAATAAAATGAATACAACGTTCTCATCTTATGTTTATATTTATGATGCTTTATATAAGTATTAACTAAAAAATAATATTTCTAATATTAGAAAATAAAATAGTCATTAAAGCACACTCATACTGGATGTTTGGGTGTGTATATTGTTATTTTAGGCCTAACTGTAAGAACCCAAAGACATGGCCTGTGAATACTACCACATCCAGTATGAGTTTGCATCCCTTGTCCCTTATCTCAAAAGAATAAAATTAGCCTTGCAATTCAAACACCTTCCAGGCTTCCACAAGCTTTTTTTTTTAAAAAAATTTTTAATGGGTGGGAGAGGGAATGGTCAATAGTAATTCATAAAAAAAAATTTTAATTTGATCATTATAAATATGAAAAATATATATATTGAAAGCTAGAATCACTTTCCATAGAATTGAAGGAGCCAAAAAAAGCCTTATTCACTGCTTAGAAGCAAAACAATGCACATGAATCCATCATACATTCATACGCTCCATTGTACCACAAATATCTGAATCCAAATTACATACACAATACCTAATTCAAATTTTCTTTTCTTTCTCCTTGCAATTTCCCTTTTTCTATTTTACAGTGAAAGGAACCCTTCCTATCTAAGAGTGGCTATTTTAAATAGATGTGATTATACATGACTTATCTCATTTATCTTACAGCATCACAGCACCTATGCATCAATGCATGTTCATGGTATTCAAACAATTTAAAATCCTAACAAGCATCAAAGAAATAAAACAAAAACAGAGACACAGAGACTTAAAGATATGTAAACTAGGTTAAATATAGACTAAATATGTAAGGAAAACAAGAAATGAATTAGGGTTTTTGAGCATGAGTGTGTGTGCACATACATAGGGCATGCGTGCGCATCCCAACTATATGCGTATGCACACTTTGAGTATGCGTACGCATGCATGAAGAATGCGCACGAATACACACTCGAAACCCTAACCCAAAAACTCAGGACAAAAAAACCAGAAAACAAGAACTGACAACCTAGCATGCTTCAGACATAAACACTATGTAAACCTAAAAAAAAAAAACAGATATATTGAAGCCTTAGAACATATATACAAACAACAAAGAAAAAAGAAAAGTAAGGAAAAGTGAAGAGCCAAAAATAGAACCTTTACCTCAACAACTCTTTAGAGCTTGATATTGACCGTTCCCCTCAGTCAATCTATTCACAACCAAATCAAAAATGGATTAGTAAACTTTAAAACTCAAAGATCAAGACCAAAAAAGGTCCCAATCAATCAAAATTTGAATTGGGGATTTTTTGTGTGAAAAACTCTTTCTTTGATTCACTATTTTCTAGTAAATCTTGGGGCGACTCCCAGATGATATGGGATTTGTTCCAAACTAGAATTAAGTGAAAAAGGCTTTCCTTACATGCCCTAGCTTCGTACGCATGCCCGTGCATGCATGTACATGCAATAAGCATGTACATGCAATAAGCATGCATACCCATGGCTTAAGTGTGCATATGCATACGCGTGTATGCGTGCGCCCACTTTAGGGTTTTCTATGGTCTTTCTTTTCCAAAAATAGTTTTATTCTCCCAAAAATAAGTTATATTTTCTACAAATACTTTCTTCAAAGTAAATTTTCATATGATTGGGCCCTAAACCAACCTTGGGCTTTAGAGTACTACTTGCATTGAAGCTCGAGTCGTAAGGGGTACAAAATGCGGTCTCTACACTAGTCAAACATGTTCATGAGCAACTTGCAAAAGTTATTCTTTTGCCATTTATAGTAAATTCCATTACTAAAACTTTGTACACCTTCAAATCTATGCAAATAACTAATAACTAAATTACTGTTAAAATTATATTATTAAAATTTTAAATTTAAGTATAAACTTTACTAATTGTGTATAGGTACATGTCACTTTGCTAACATCTTAGGATCACGTGTAGCAAAAAAAAAATGACATCTTGAAAATCACCTTAAAAGATTGCTTTCAATAAATTTTCGATGCGGGTGAAACGGGGTAACAACACTCGCCTAAGGATTAATGTACTCTAATAGTCCTGTACATCTCCATCAGGGAGGGGAAAAAAAAAAAAAAAAAAAAGATGTGGAGGCTTCATTTACATGTGTGAAAAACACAAAATCTATAGCCCATGTTGCTAATTAAAAGAAGTCTAATTTGATTCATTTGAATCCGTTACAAAGGCACTCAACTTTCGCATTAGCAACATGAAGATATGCAATCACATCTCTTCTACATTTTGACTTAGATTAGGTGTAATTCTAAGGCCCAAATGTTGGGGCGAGGTTTGGCTGTTTTGTGGTGAAGAGAAGTGGGGGTGGGCTTGTAAAGAACAATACACATTTGTATTTTCTTTTTGATCTTGACTTGTAAACGTTGAACATCTGGCCTAAAAGAAAATTAATTTAGAAGAAGAACACTAAATCCCAAAATATTCTAACTCAATTAGTCTCACACTCAAGGTGTGGGCATGCTTTGGGCCAGTTATGACATTCCTTTTCTTTCTTTACCTACATAGGAACATGCAAAAAGCTGAAAAGGAATACTTGTGTAATATATATATATATATATATATATATATTTATATATATATTAATATATAGTTTTGACTATTAGATTTCCAAATTCTTTCATTCAAAAAGTATTTAGAAGTTTTAAACGACCAAAACAACATACATGTGATTTAATCAGAACACAAAATTAAAAATTATAACCAAATCAAGTTACCTCAATCAATGAAAACAATACAAATAATGACACTGAGGCCAAATTATCATCAAATGTCGAAACTTACTTCGAGCTTAAGGAATTTTATTCTTACGCATCTCTCGTAAAAACAGTTTAAATAAATTCACTAATTTACATAAGAATTTTCATATATTTTCATGTTCATATGAATAATAAAAACGTATATTGTTATGTTAATGTTAATGTTTATGCCTATGAAGTTTTGAGTATCCAAATAATAGAAGATGCAACTAAGAAAATTCTTATAGTTATAAATATATTGAAAAAATTAGTCATATAAAAAATTATAATTCATATAGTTAACTGTGAGTTTTCTATCATAATAGTTCCTTTCTCCTAATAAAGAGATTTCTAGTTACTTTTCGTATCCAAATAATAATTGAAGATGCAACTAACATTCACATATTTATAAATATATTGACAAAATTAATCGTATCAAAAATAATAATTCATATAGGTTACTTTGAGTTTCCTATTAAAATAGTTTCATCCTCCCCAATAAAGATATTCTTAGTTGCTTTCATTAGAAGAAGTAGAAAATAGAGAGTGAATTCTTAAAGACCTTTATGAGGACGGTACACAAAGGGGTTGGGCGCAACTATTCAAAAAACTATTTATTGATAAAAGACGTGAGTATGACACTCTATGGACTCGGTTTACTTATTATTAGTTTTCTCTAATATTTTAATAATTTTTATAAAGAATATTGTAGCTTAACTGGTTGGCACTCAATTTCTAATAGAGACATTTATAATTCAGATCCCTCAACTATTGATGTGTAAAAAAAAATTTCAATAAATTTCCTTGTAAAAAATTATAATCTTTAGTTATTTTATAGACAAAATAGAAAGACACTAAGAGTAGTGTAGTGATTTGATCACACTATATATATGTGTTCACTAATTGAAAATTACATGATATAATGGTTAATATAGATAAGCATGATTCATGCCTACTAAAAAAATGCATATATACTTTTTTTGTAACATTCTTGATTGTGTGTTACTAATTTCCCCCCTTTTGTTGGGCATTGCATCAATTGTTGCATAATACAGTGTTTCAATTGTTTCTCACATTAAATAAAAAAAAAAATTGTTTCTCATATGATTCTAAGAAAAAATGATACTCCCTCTATTCCAGTTTGTTCGTCCTCTATTCTATTTTGGGATGTCTCAAAATATTGTCCAGATTCTAAAAATAAAAGTCATTAATGTACTAAAGTTCCTATTATACCCCTACTTTATTTTCAAAATTATTTGAAAAGAAAACTAACAAATATTTAAAAAATCAATCTAATTGGGACACCTTTTTAGTTGCCTCCTTAAGAATAACTTTAAAAAAAAAAAAAAAACTGATAAATTTATTTAAGGATAGTTTTGGAAACACAAAACAATAAATGATATTTCCTTAAAAAGTTTGATTTTTCAAATAGGACAAACAAATTGGGAGGGAGGGAGTATTAAAATTTCATTATGCTATAACAAAATAAATATATTTATTCTATTACACACACTTATATATATATATATATATATATGAAAGGAGTTAGGAAGTTTAAAGGATTAGCAACTAAACATGAGTAAGAATGTCATATTCTAAATTTTTTATTATTATTCCAACTAATAATTATCTATTTTATAAAGTTTATAAAAAATAATCATATAAATTCATTTAATATATATAATTAATACACAACTATAGATAATTAATATATGCATTTAGATATTTTATGGAAGATGGTTTTGGATAATGTTGTACTTATATTATAAAAAAAAGTAAACTAAATTAGAGTAAATAAATATATACATTTTGAGATATTAAAAATTAATTTAGTAGTTTCACTGGATATTTGTAGTCTTCTCAAGGTAAGGTTAATTTAAAAAAAAAATCATGAAATCAAAGATAAATGGAAAAAAGTAACGGGATCATGAAAATCAACTGATTTGTGTTGTGTTCACATATTTCATACCATAAAATGAAAGTATGTCCAACTCTCTTACCGTCTTCTACTCATCGATAGTGTAACATTAAGACATGATGTTGGCAAGTGTATATGCATGTATTTTATAGATGATTTAAAATTAAATTATGGTAGTATATGGCTTTACATTGCACACCAAATATTTTCTCTCCTTATATACCCAAAGTAAAAACCATCCAACCAAATTACCCAAACCTAAATCATATTTAAGTCCCTAATTTTAAAAGGAAAAAAAAAAAATATAATCGTAGGGGATTCAGCGTCTTGATGGTAGTGGGCGGCCGGTATAACAGAGGTAGTGACCTCTTAAATTCCTCTTTCTCTCCCTTTCAAATATTTTTTCAGTCTCAGGTCTTTTATTTTGGTAATATATAGTGAAACAATGCATTTTATTTAACAATTCATAACATTTTTGTGTTTTTCTATCTCTTTTTAGGGCTTTATCTGGTTAGTTATTACTATTAGTCCTTAATTATTATTATTATTTTGTTTTTTTTTTAAAAATACTAAAACAGTGGGTATGCTAAAAGACATGAAGAATAGAAAAATGTGTGATGTAAGTTTAATCAATTAATTGATTCTCAAAAAAAAGTTTAATCAATTAATGAGACATTAATGAGATAACAATAAAATAAGCTGATGTGGACTTTTGGATAACAGTGAAAAAAACTTAATGAAAGAGGTAAAAAAAAAAGGCTAGATGCAAAATTAGGACTCCACTTGGCAGGACTTCATGCACTCTCGCATGAGGTCTCTATTTATATATATATATTTATATTGATTTCAATGATGTGACTGTTTTTTGTAAATGTTTTTATTTTTTATTTTTGTTAATTTTGTGCAGCAAAAAGAATTAATATATTATTAATATTTGAAGTAGTTTGCAATTGTGTGTGTGTGTGTGTGTATATATATATATATAGTAGTTATAGTGAGATAAATATATCATAAATATTTGGAGAGTATGTATCTAATGTGAGTGCCTTTAACTTTGGGATAAAAAGATTTGTTTTTGTTTCACATTTTGCACATCAAAATAATCCTGCTTGTGGTTTGACATTCCTTTCACAAAGTACGCACAAAATGTAATACCAACCCATTGTTGTATCAATGTTACTTATTGTTGCAATACCCTAGCAGTTACATCTTGCAATGAACTTTGAAATTAATATGTATTATTTTTTTAATGTAAATAATATGATGTATTATTATTATTTTTACATAAATGATGAGTATAATTTGAAATGATTAACAAATCTGTCTTGTAGGATCTCATTCAATACATTTTATCTTTACTATTGTCTTCATATTATTTAAAGATAAATCCTCCTATGAAAATTGTTTTGCATGTATTTTTGGTATTTTTTGTATAGGATCATATTTTTTACCATTCCTATCATTGAATTTTTTAAGAAAATATTAAGTTAATGGCATTTTGCGAGATAATATATGTTATTTATTAGACTTTTTGTTATTATAAATTTTAGAAATATGGACTTGTCAATTATTCCAACAACCTCGAGGATCTCAAGATTTATATATATTTTTGTTGCATTGGTCGATGATAGAGAATTTGTTTGCATAAATTTCATAGAACATTATTAATAGATAAAAGCATATTAAATTGAAATTGGGGATAAATGGAGACATGATTTCATGGGAATGAGATTTTCTAGAAGTATCATCTATACATGGGGGAGGAAGAAGAGAATTTGTAAGAGGGTAAGAGTTTTAGCTTTGATTTACACGTGGGAAGGGTCAAACTTTGGTCATAATATATAAGGTAATAACTGGGCTTGAGTTTTTCATAAGATTTGGTCCACTTTTAAAAGGTAGTCCATTTTGTAGTGAATAACTTTTGGTCTAATTGGTCTAATTGTCAAGAACAGCTCATATTTGATATAATAGTAAAAAGAAGTTACTATGATCTATTGGGTAACAGTAAAAAATACTTAATAAAAAGGAGTAAAAAATGCTAAATTTATATAATAGTAAAAATAAGTTATTATGATTTATTGGGTAATAGTAAAAAAAACTTAATGAAAAGAGGTAAAAAAAAAAGACTAAATGCAACATTAGAGTGCCATGTGGCAGGACCTCATGCACTTTCACATAAGGTCTCTTCTTTTATATATATATATATATATTTATATATATTGATTGATTGATTTAAAAAGTTCATGGTTTATTAAAAGTGTGACAAGTGGCGCAATAGGAAGCGTACCGTTGTAATAATGAAGTTTATGTGGCAATTCTTGTAATAGTTTTTAAAACTAAAAGTATCACTTGGGATGAAGACAAATTGCGAGATAAACATTATGTTCCGAGATAAATATTACAAACAATCCAAAAAACTTGAGATTATTGTAATCTAGTTTCTTAAGAGAAAATCTCATAGTTCATACTTCATAGGCCTTAAGGAAGAATATATGCTTGTAAGTGTTTCTTTGTAACTTTGTAATTTAGTTTAAATCATATTAAATTTATTTTAATTCAAGTACTTAGTTGTTATTCATTTTATCTGAAATATGTTTACTTTGAATCTACTTGATGTTAGTGTGATAATCTAGACTTTAATATGTTTATTGTGAACCTTGTAACTGTGAGATAAATTAGACTTTAAAATAATCTGTTTACAATCCAACATATTTCCTTGGAATCCAATGACATTAAAGATAAGTTTGAATTCAATCTTAATACTAAATAACTTAGAATTTCATTTACTTACTTTCATTTTTTTTATACAAAAAGTCCTATTGAATGATACATTTCCAAACTTCATCCCTAATCCACAAAATTAGATCATCCATTGAATCACCATTTTGAAACTTGAAAAAAGGTCTCAAATCACTCGCAATTAAGATGTACAGCATCCAAGGCTTAGTCGAAGCCCCCTTGTCCATCTAGAATATTATTTGTGGAATCATTCACCAGTTGCAAATGTTCAAAACTTTTGATGTTTCACATGTTAAAAGGCAAGGAAATGTCCCTGCACACTTATTAGCTGAGCATGCTTTACATGCTGACGATTATTCTGCTTGGCTAGAGGAATGCCCTAGTCAAAATATTAGAACTTACATTGACTGAGGGATTTGTTGTTGCTGCTGCTGTTTCTTTACTGGTTGTAAAATTTTTAAAACAATTTCAAATAGATGGGGTTGATCAAAACAATTTGGATTGGATGGGATTAGTTTTTTCTTGTTGAATAGTATATGGGTTTGAAGAAAATTTCAGGTTGTTGTTCTGATGTGCTTTTGCCATTAAGAGTGTTTTGCAATGCTTTTGCATTTGCAGTTAAGTGTGTTTTTGTAGTTAAGAGTGTATTACCCAAAACATTTGAAGATGCTTGATGTTGTTTGCTTTTCTATTATAATGTTGTTCTAAAGTGGTTTCTATTATAATATGTGCTTTTTGCATGTGTTTTTTTTTTTTTTTTTTTTATTATCATCAATTATATTTATGATTCATTAAAAAATTTAGGCATGTTTTTCATCCAATTTATTCTTGCTACCTTTTAATTTGAACCTACACTTAAGCTAAACTAATTTTGTTACTAGTTCTGCCTTTTACTAAATCTGAACTAAAATGTATTGCTAGTTTATTACATGTGAAATTGTATTATCTATAACAGAGTATTGCTTGTAAGAGCATTGAAATTTTTACATATTTAGTTATATATACATAGAGAAGCTTATCTGAAAGAAATGTGTATTGTAATTGATTGTTGTTGGATTGAAAAACTGAATGAGTTGAACCCAAGCTTAGTGCTCTATGAAATCTTTCAACTAATTAGGCTTTGTTGTATTACTTAGACTTTAGCCTCTATAACAACAGAGTTTTTGTAGCTTTAGAAGTGTACCAAGTTCTTTTCCAGGAATTAATGCAACTCTTTGAAAGTGGATTTAATCATATTTTCTATAAGGGTACACTAGATCCTATGAATAAAAGGTTTTTGACTGTACTAAGAAGTTTGAGTTGATCATGCATATAATGGAGTTTCAAATATACATAGTGAATGTGTAACATAGATTTTACACTTTAAAAATTGCTTAAAGATGTATTTGTGTGTGAATACGTAGGAGAGAATTGGCTCTTTGAACATTTCAAGACTTACCTAAAGCTACATTTTTTTTTTTTTTTTTTTTGTTTGGACAATTGCAAATGTACCCAATAGAATTACAATGAAATAAGAGTTAATAAAATTGATACCAAGTGGAAGGACGCACCAAAATAACATTGTATTATCTTTGGATAATAAAATTTGTTTAGAGCTTAAAGACTCTGATTTGTATTTTAATAACAAAGGATGAAGAGTTATAAATAGCCTAATAATTTCATATGTTGACATTTCCATATTTCCGTATTCTTAAATTTGAATATGGATTAAAATATATTTATAGACTCAAAAAAAAACAAAAACAACATTCTTATGTTTATATTTAGGTTTATGATGTTTTTATATAAACATCATATAAAAAATAATATTAAATTTTTATAACCCTTCAGTATTTCTAATTTTGTGTGAATATTAAACAAGAAGTTAGAATGAATCAGGAAATTTATAAATAAATAAAAAATTATAAAAAAATTTACATATTAGTAAAAAAAAAAAAAAAAAAAAAATTGAAACACTCATACTAGATATGTATACAGTTTTTTAGGCTTAATTGTGAGCACCTCAAGATGTGGCTTGCAAATGCTACTATGTCTACCAACTTAATGGCTCTCTTGGGGATTTTGTTTGGTGTGTCCTTATCGTAGCACTCAAGTCTAAGAATATACCACTATCTTACGAGTAAAAGAGATTCTTAAATTTCTAAACCATAATTAACGACATACTACAATTTTCTAATATGGTAGTATCTTAAGCCATGGTGATTGAAGAATATTCAATTAGAATTTCTTTGCTCTTGATTCTATTTTTTTTTTTTTAGAAACCTCTTTATTCTAGTTATTAAAGGGGTTCGCATTTTTTTCCCAACAAGTACAATGGGAGTTTCCTGTGAGATATTAGATTGAAATATTATTGAAACAATGTAATTCTCCCATTAAATTTTCAAATTTTATTCATTGAGACGTATTTGGAAGATATTTGTTGCTAGGTATCTCTTTAGTTTACCCTTGGTAAGCTATTTTCATCTTAGTATGTATAAATAGAAAATGTCATAAGGTTACAATAAGATGCAATATGTGCATTTTATTTTGTTTAATATTTTAGTTCCATAATAAAAATGTAGAATCTTTGTATTTATTATTTATTACCCCTCTTGCATCTTTGCAAGATCCTTAGCAGTCTTCGCTTAAAGCTTTTCAACCTGTTTGTCAAAGGAAAAGAAAGATGTCAACCCAGTTGCATCTTCTACTTCTGTTTGTACCATGTAGTTGATTCAATTGCAAAATTATTATAGTAAAAGTACGTATAAATATATAATTTTGCTAATATATATTGCTTATTCAATGTTATTTGTTGTTTACCTTAACACTGCTAATTTAGGCTCTACTTTACAATGCTAACCCCATAAACAGCCTTCTGTAAGTTTGACCTTTGTCTTTCATATAGGATAATCGATGAAGTCCAAACTCTTGGTGCTTGGACGGTTCACGGCACATGCAATATAGGATTGGTGGAGTTGCAACACCATAAACTTGCACACCATCTGCTTCGTAGATCCTAGACTAAAGAAAAAGGAGATAGAAAGAGATTAATATATGGAGAAAATATATTACCAACTCTAAAAACACCCAAAAGATGTTTTGGGATTCAGTAATTGCATAATGAAATTAAGTAAGCATTCTGTTTTGTAAATGTACCTGACCAAATAGAACCTTCTTACTAAATCCTACCACTTTTAATTTTTAAAACATACAGCCACCCTAGATACATTCTCTCATATTCTCCCAGAGTCCAGATAGGTCCAAGCACAAAAAATCAAAATGCTAGCCAAAATGGCTCTGTGGTAACCACAACTGTTTACCACCAAAAGACCTCACAATTATAGTGTATTAATCATGACATGTTTGGTGATACCTGATGCAATTGTAATCAATGGTTGAGAGTGAGAGTCAAGAAAAGGTAATTTTCAATCTCAACCATTAAATAAAAAAGATTTGGTGTCCATTTGGAACATCTTATTTAGTTGAAACTGAAAACTTTTTGCTGAAAATGTAGAAAAAAATGTTAAAAAATAAGCTGAATAGTACAGTGAAACTCATAAATAGTATCAAAAAATGCAGTAGAACTCATGAATAGTATCAAAAAGTGCAGTGAGACCTATAAGTAGTAACAAAAATAAGCTAAAAATGAAGATAAACTGAAAAATCAGCTCATCCCAAACACATACTAAGAGAAATAATAAACTTAAAGTTAGAAAAGTTTGTGAGGGGAAGTGGCAGGTGCATAGGTACAATACTCTTACAACATATTACAAGTAGTTAGAGCTTTAAGAAAACAAAAGAAGTTCTATTTATTATCTCTTAAAAAGAAGGAAAAGAAAAAAAAAAAAAAAAAAAAGATTAGTGAAGACTAAAATAGCAGTAAATGGGACCCTCACATCCCCCATTTGTGTAAAATGGATATTGTGTAAATTTAGTTGAATACTTCAAGTTCTTTTCATAAGTTTCCTAGTGATGAAAGACAAAATAAAAACCAGAAATGGTACTCATAATAGTATTACGTATATATCCAATGTATTAGATGACATATATATAGGTTTTGCATGTTGTGTTGGAGAGAGCGTCGTAACATTCTACATAAAAAATAAAAATTACACAATTTATGAGAATATTACAGAACATTACACAGCTTTTTTTTTTTTTTAGAAGAACTGTGCCCAAATAATTGAAAAGTGTATCAATCAACGTAAAAGCTGGCACAATATTCTCACATACTAAAATCATATATAAAATAATGTTTAATTATGTGTTACAATCAAGGTTGTTAGAATCGGGATCTTACATAAGATCGTGGGAGGTAGGTAGGATTGTGGATCGTAGAATCGGATCGTGGATCATAAGATCTTACATTATTTAAGAAAAAAACAAAAAATACACATTGGTATGTTAAATAATCACATAAATTATACATTCATTGATATAATTACCATACATCACTACATCAATTTGAAAGTATCATTTAAAATGGCCAAAAATCTCAAAATGTGACATTCTATTGGGATATTTTTTATTTGGGTCCAACTGACACTCTTTCTATATTAGAGTGGAAAAACTTAGTCTATTGATATTTTATTTTTCATTTGGGTCCAACTTAGCCTTCTGTCAAGTTAAAAAAGATTATAAGAAACTAAGGTTGTTTAGGATCATCAAAATCGTACGAACCTACCGATTTTGAACGATCACTAAGATCCTTGAAAGATCCGGATCGTTTTGAGTAGGTGGAATCGTAAAATCATAGGATCGTAAGATCCAGATCGGGATTTTGACAACCATGGTTACAATAAAAACCAACACCTCATTCTCAAAAAAAAAAAAAAAAAAACCAACACCCACCAACGTATTTGTAATTTTGTTTAGCATAGATGGAAATTACAATTGCAAGCTTTAAGCATACTGAAATATCAAAAGAGAAAGAGGTAATTCTGTACCTTATTACATCATAAACAAAACCAATAATTAAATAGTATCAAACCCATTACACCAAAAACAAGATAAGCAACTTCACACGAAATAGATATGCATGTTGAAAAATTCCTAGGAAAGAGTGACTGACTTACCTATATTTGTTAATACTTTCTATTTCAGTACTTCCTATGTGTGCATATATTATTATCACATTTTATCCATAGCAATAAATATATATATATATAACTATTAAATATTAACATCATTCTCAAAAAAAAATATATATATTAAATATTAACATTAGTATGGTTATTAATATACCATACTAAATATGTTAGAATAGATGCGGAAGTGAAAACATAAAGTAATAGTGTAGGAGCCTTATAAATTATAAAAGAAATTCCATACAATTATTTTTTTGGCATTGGATTATATTTTATACGGATGAGTAATAGTGTAGCTGCTATGTATACACCAGGAGCTAGGCACGCCGATATTCCTACATATACATATATACTGTAGGAATGTAAACGTACCAAGTCAAGTGTTAAAAATTTTGAAATATAAATTAATTTTATTTTGAACATAAGTTGAGTTCAAGATCATCAATAAATTAGATTATATGTTAAAACTTAGTTTATTTTCTTATCGAACAAGATCCACTGGTCAAACTTGTTCACGTGAAACTTGTAAAACTCATTCTTTAGCTTTGTCTAGTAAACACCATCACTAAAACTTTGTACTCCTTCAAATCTATGCTAATAACTAATCACTAATTGTGTAAATGTACATATCACCTTGCCAACATCTTGAAACCACCCTAAAAGATTGCTTTCAATAAAATTTCGATGCGTGTGGGACGGGATAACAACACTCGAATGACCTGTACATCTCCATCAGGAAGGGGAGAAAAAAGGTATATGTGGTTGCTTCATTTAAATGTGTGACAAACACAAAGCCCACAGCCCACGTTGCAAACTAAAAGGAGTTTGATTTGATTCATTTGAATCAGTTACAGAAGCGCTCAAACTTTTGCAATAGCATTATTTGGATTGAATTTATTGTTGCTGAAACTGAAAACTGAAAACTGAAAATACTGTAGTAAAATAATTTTTAAATGTGTGAATAGTATTGTGGGACTCGTAAACAGTGCATGAACCGTACATAAACAGTGGGTAAACAGTGCATAAACAGTGTTTTTTGTTCCCTATACAGTAAAATCATGTGATTTTACTGTTCATGCAAAAAAAAAAAAATGAAAACGCAAAATGCAAAACGTGGATGCCACTTTCAGCTGAAACCAAACGGGTACTATGTAGTCACGTCTCTTCGACATTTTGGCTTAGATGTCATCATATTCTAAGGTCCAAATGTTGGGGCGAGGTTTGGCTATTTTGCGGTGAAGTTAAGTTCACAAATTTTACCGACTATTCAAAAAACGGGACGGGCTAGTAGATAACAATTCACGTTAGCTTTTTCATTCGGATCACGGCTTGGTAAAATTGAACCTCTGGCCCAAAGAAAATTAATTTAGGAGGAGAGCACTACTGAAGCCCAAAATTTCCAAACTCAATTAGTGACAAATACTCAAGGTTTGCACTTGCTTTGGGACAAATTTGACTATTAGATTTACCAAAATTTTCATTTAAAACAAATTTGGAAGTTCTAAACAACAAAAATAACATACACCTGATTCAATCGGAACACAAAATTAAAAATTATAACCAAATCAAGTTTTAGTACTCAATACGTATTCTTATAACTATGACTAGACACAAGTGATTATAGTTAATTAGTTAGGATTGGTCATTTGAAAAATTAGTTATGATTACTGATGCGCCATAATCTCATTGGTCTAGAATTAGGATAGGGGTGCACCATCATACATAGAATAGTTTAATTTGGAAAATTCTTTTATTTTGACTTATCTTTCTAATGCTGCAAGTTTTACCTCAATCAATTAAAGCAATACAAAGAATGACACTGAAGCCAAATTATCTTTAAGTGTCGAAACTTGTTTGGAGCATGAAGAATTTATTCTTACACATCTCTCTTAAATACAGTTAAAAATTAATTTATATATTAAAAACAAATGAGGAGGAGGTGCAAACGACCAAATAAATTCACTAATTTTCATATAAAAAAATAATTAGAGAATTTATTAATTATGTTGTTGATGCGAGATTAATTATATTCATTTGCATTTCAATAGTAATTATTTCATAAATAAAAAAATTAGTAGTCCATAACTTTAGCATATTTCATTCATAGTTCAAACCTTTTGTCGTTGTTGTTGTTGTTGTTGTTATTATTATTATTATTATTATTATTATTATTATTGTTATTTTCTTTTTTATAATTTGACAATTACAATAAAAGGAGAGAATTTGAATCCTAAATGCGTCTATGGGGAACACTAGGAAGTGTCAATTAGTTGAGCAACAAAGTTCTAGGCTTCATAATTTAAACCTTAAACCTCCATTTAATTATCCCGTATCAGCATAGCCTATAAATTATAGGAGAAATTCTATACAAATAGAATTTTCAATCTTGGCATGGGATTATATCGTATACAGGATGAATAATAGTGTAGTTGCTTGGGATCATTAACAAATTTGAGTATATGTAAAAATTTGATTCATTTTATTGTCAAACAAGCTTAAATAGTTGTGGGTGCAAGCACTCACAACCGTCTTGGGAAGTACGCCTTGGCCTAGGGTGAACTCAGTACGTGACTAACACACCAACTTGAGGAAAATGTTGGCTACAAAGTTCTTCAGTTCATCTAACAATGAAGATCAGGAAGCTCCTTGGTTACAAAACCCTTAGCGCAAAGACGCAGTAGCTTCTAGAGAGAATATGATGAACTAGGGCAAATTCTGTCTCCGGTCACAATTTGCATGCACAATCAATTTGCATTGAATTGCATCACTTTGCATCGCCTTTGACGGCACTTAAAATAATCCTTATATATGTCTAGGGTTGTGAGAAAAGAAACTCTACACAAATACACATGGATATGCGTGAAATCAAATATAGAAATTTGAATTTCGTAATTCTTGATAGATACAACTTCTGTTGAGCTGCTGTCGAGCATCAGCATTAAACCTTGATAGAAATGGATCTGTCGAGGTATCTGTCAAGTTTTAATGAACAACACTTCTTCACTTGTTTCTTGTATAGATTTGCATGGATTCAATACTAGACTTGAACTCTTGTTCCTTGAAGTACTAAACCCATCCTAGATCTACCCAATTACAAGTAATATGCATTTTGTCAAAGGATTAGCCAATTTACATAACATATGTCTCTAACAAGTTCCACATATGTCCTAACAACTAGAGCACGTGTCCAGAGTTTAAGTATGGGGATGGGAAGGTGTTAGGCACCCAATCCCCCCCCCTGACCCATTAATCGGCTTCCACTCATTGTGTTCTAAGTCTTAATCTCATTAAAGGCAAATTTAACATGCATTTTAACTTACACACACTAGCATGCATCTAAGAGCAAACAACATGGCATAATCATCCTCAACCCTAACATTCATCTATCATGACATTAAACATAGATTAACAGGGGCAGAAACATCATAAGGCAAGATCTAGATAAACACATATAAACATTTAAGCCAACAAAACTCATGGTATTCAACCAAGCATATCATGTTAACCACTTGATAGGCCAAGAATGTATTGACCCCTTATAGTAAAATAACCAATTAATTAGCCAAATTAATTAATTAAGTCAATTGACATGCAATAACATGTGGTAGCACAAACAAATCACCAAATAACTAAATGCAGCGGAAAATAAATTTGACACGGTGATTTGTTTACGAATGGGGAAAACCCCCAAGGCAAAAACCCCACCGGGTGAATTTAAGGTCATCACTTTCGAGAATCCACTATTATCAAAACAAGCGGTTACAAGTAAAGGAATCCCAGTACTTTATACCAACCTACAATTGAACTCTTACCCCAATACACAATTGGGCTTGTAATGTAGTAAAAATCTCTCCTTTCAATGCACGGCTCCTAGTACATGACTAACCAATCAATGCATGAATCCAAGTACGTGACTAACACACCAACTTGAGAAGGATGTTAGCTGCAAAGTTCTTCAGTTCATCCACACGATAAAGATCAAGAAGCTCATTGGTCACAAAACCCTACGGCGTACAAACGCAGCAGCTTCTTCATAAGAAATATGAACTAGGGCATATGTCTCCGGTCATAATATGCTTGCATAAAACCTTTGCATCAAGTTTCATCAAGTGAGACGGCCCTTAAAATAATCCTTATATATGTCTAGGGTTGTGAGAAAAGAAAGCCTAAACACATACACATTGATATGCATGAAATTAGACCTGAAAAACCGATTTTCGTAATTCTCGATAGATACAATTGTCGAGCTTATCTGTCGAGCTTTATATTTTAAATCTCGATAGATAAATCTGTCGAGCTTTAAAACACAAAACTTCTTCACTTGATTCTTGGACAGATTTGCATGGCTTCAATACTTGAACTTGAACTCTTGTTCCTTGAAGTATTAAACACATCATAGATCTACCCAATTACATGTAAAGTGTGTTTTGTCAAAGGATTAGCCAATTCTAAATGACATAAGTTCTTAACATGATCTACGTATGTCCTAACAATCAACCAAATCAAATGCATGTTCATGTGATTATGCATGACTTACCTCACTTACCTTACTGCATCACAGCACCTAGGCATCAATGCATGTTCATGGTATTCATCTAAAATACTAACAAGCATCAAAGAAATAAATAAAAAAAATCAAAAAACAAAACAAAAACAGAGACACAGAGTCTTAAAGATATGTAAACTAGGTTAAATAGAGACTAAACATGTAAGGAAAACAAGAAAAGATAAAATAGAAACGAATCAGAGTTTTTGCGCATGAGTGTGTGTGCGCATACATAGGGTATGCGTCTGCATCCCAACTGTATGTGTATGCACACTTCGAGTATTCATACGCATGCATGAAGAATGCACACGCATACACACCCAAAACCCTAACCCAGAAACTCAGGACAAAAAAACCAAAAAAATAAGAAATCTAACAACCTAGCATGCATCAGACATAAACACTACGTAAACCTAAACAAAAACAGATATATTAAAGCATTAGAACATATATACAAACAAAAAAGAAAGGCAAAGAAAAGTGAAGAGCCAAAGATAGAACCTTTACCTCAACAACTTTTTAGAGCTTGATATTGACCGTTCCCCCCAATCATTCTATTCACAACCAAATCAAAAATAGATTAATAAACTTTAGAACTCAAAGATCAAGATCAGAAAAGGTCCTAATCAAGCAAAATTTTACTTGAGGATTTTTTTTTTCGTTTTTTTTGAAAAACTTTATCTTTGATTCACTATTTTCTAGTGAATCTTGTGTGTTTTACCACCATATTCTTCCTCCTTTGAATACGTGCCTCTTACGGCTTTATATAGTCGAAAAATAAGGGTTTGGGGCAGCTCCCAGATGATGTGGGATTCGTTCCAAACCAGAATTAAGTGCAAAAAGCTTTCCTTACATGCCCTAGCTGCGTACGCATGCCCGTGCATGCGTGCACATGCAATAAGCATGTGTACGCATGGCTTAAGTGTGCGTACGCATACCCGTATATGCATGCGCCTACTTTAGGGTTTCCTATGGCATTTCTTTTCCAAAAATAGTTTCATTCTTCAAAAAATAAGTTATATTTTCCACAAATACTTTCCTCAAAGTAAATTTTAATCTGATTGGGTCCTAAACCAACCTTAGGCTTTAAAGTATTACTAGCATTAAGGAACAAGGGCCGAGTCATAAGGGGTACAAAATGCAGCACCTACACTAGTCAAACATGTTCATGAGCAACTTGTAAAAGTTATTCTTTTGCCATTTATAGTAAATTCCATTACTAAAACTTTGTACACCCTCAAATCTACGTGAATAACTAATAACTAAATTATTGTTAAAATTATATTATTAAAATTTTAAACGTTAAGTATAAATTTTACTAATTATGTATATGTACATGTCACTTTGCTAACATCTTAGGATCACGTGCAGCAAAAAAAAAAAAAAAACATCTTGAAAATCACCTTAAAAGATTGCTTTCAATAAATTTTCAATGTGGGTGGAACGTGATAGGCTAAGAATGTATTAACCCCTTGTGATGAATTGATTGATTAATTAGCCAAGTTTATTAATTAATCAAATTAACATATAAAATGCGTGGTAGCACAGACAAATCACCAATTAACTAAAGTGTAGCAGAAATTAAATTGACACGATGATTTGTTTACGAATGGGGAAAACCTACACGGCAAAAACCCTACTGGGTGATTTTAAGGTCACCACTCCCGAGAATCCACTATTATCAAAACAAGCGGTTACAAGTAAAGGAATCCTAGTACCTTATACCAACCTACAGTTGAACCCTTACCCCAATACCCAATTTGACTTGTTCTGTAGTGACAATCTCTCATTTTAATGCATGGCTCCCAGTACGTGACTAATCAATAGATGCGCGGATCCCAGTACGCGACTTGATCACCAACTTGAGAACGATGTTGGCTGCAAAGTTCTTCAGTTCATCACACGATAAAGATCAAGAAGTTCATTGGTCACAAAACCCTATGGTGTACAACCACAGCAGCTTCTTCAAGAGAAATATGAACTAGGGAAAATTCTGTCTCCGGTCACAATTTGCATGAACACAACTTTTCTTCACAGTTGTGCAATTGTGCAACCTTTGACGACCCTTAAAATAATCCTTATATATGTTTAGGGTTGTGAGAAAAGAAGGCCTAAACACATACTCAGAGATTGGATGAAAAACAGTTTCGAAAAACTGAGTTTCATAAACCTCGATAGATAGCCATCTATCGAGCTAGTTGTCAAGCCACGGACTAAAACAGCTTTTAAACCTTGATAGATGCTAGCTGTCGAGCTTTAAAATTCAGCACTTTCTCACTTGTTTCTTGGACAGACGTGCATGGGTTTAACACTTGAACTTGAACCCTTATTCCTTGAAGTATTAAACACATCCTAGATCTACCCAATTACATGTAAAGTGCGTTTTGTCAAAAGATTAGCCAATTACATAAAATATTGACATATGTTCCTAACATTGAATCACATATGTCCTAACAATCTCCCCCTTTAGTAATCCGTGACAAAACCACAACAAACAAATGAACATATGAGAAAAGTCATAAAACACTCAACACATAATCAATTGTTGAATACAATAAAATCTATCCTAACACAAAGTCTTGAAAAACCTTGCAAGAAGAGAGTTCATGGCAAGAAGACTTTGACAACCTGTATTTCTGAAATACTATAAACAAAACTTATGAAGGCATCTTAGTGTGAAATAGAAATATAAGATTGCATACAAGAATAAGAAACATGTGTATAAAGAGAGAAAAGAACCAACACATAGAGAGATAGGTGAAATAACATACATCAATATATATATATATATAAACCAAATATAAGTACAATGTATGTCATATGGTCACACGACCAATATACATGAGGTAAAGTAAAATAAGAGAAAAGAAAATACATAAGAATCTCACTACATCCCTAAAAAAATATGAACACTCCCCCTAACAAAAATCTCCTATGCTAACCCTCCTCCCCTTATGTGTATGACTACTCTCATCTCAAAACTACTCCCCCTTTTTGTTATGAGTGACAAAGGGTAAGTATATCAAGTAGACATCGCATCATCACTGGGCGAGCTAGCACTATCATCCTCATCAGCATCATCGTCATCGTCCTTGGATGCCGCGGGAGAGGTAGAGGAGGCCACAGTGAAACCACCCATGATAGCCTGTCATCGTGCAATACGACCAACACGGGTGTTCACCTGACATAACTCATCACTGAGAATGTCAAGGTGAGCATCCATGCGCACAAGCTGTGCCATGATGGCCTCAAGTGTCACTCCACCCGCAGAAGAAGAGAGAGTGGAGGTGGATGGAGTTGAAGAAGCTGGAGAAGCTGCTGTCTCGGTCTGCATCTGCCTCGGGCGAAGCTGAGCATCACTCCGTCTAACAGTAGTTGCGTCAATGGCACCCATGACGAGGAAGTGATTAGACGGAGGATAGGAGACAGAAAAATGGCGAAGAATCCTCGTGATAGCTAAAGGAAAGATGAGCTTATCATGGATCGCCGTATCCCTATAGACATCTATAAGGGAAAAGATAAAGTGAGAAGGAAAGTCAATAGAAAGATCCTCAATGAAGGATAACAAAAAGCGAGCATGAGAATCTGTGATAGTGTTATAGTGTGACAAAGGATGAAGGATAAATGTCATCACCATGTTCAAAAATCTCGGACCTTTAGCAAAGGTCGAGCAATGGGTGTTCTGACGATCACCCCAAAAAGGAGTCTCACAAAACAAAGTCATAAGCTCGTCTTTGGACATAGTCCTCAGACGATCACAACCGAGGTAGTTAGGATGTGCTACCCTTGGGACATGGAGCACTTCGGATACAATATCCAGAGTGACCACAATGCACGTACCTCGAACGCGAGTGGAAAACTAAGGTGCTGAAGAATCAAATCCGTGCTTATTGGAGTAGAACTCCTGTATGATCACGGGGGGATAAGTGACCGGGACGCCACACAGTGACTCCCAACCCCGGCTGTAGATGACAGTGGGTAGGTCAATATCGGAAAAATCTGATAGGATGACTTGGCGTTCCAAATGAATGCCTCGTCTAGAAAAGTTCTCTGATAAGTCCTTACGGGCCCTCTCATCATGGAACCGAACGGAAGAAGGAGTGGGGTCAGAGGAAGAAGAAGCCCCAGAATGCAGAGGGTTCTGGGATGGAGTAGATTTGCGTTTGGGTGCCATAAAGCAACTAACGCAAGAAAGAGAGATAGAGGGAGAGAGAGAGAGACAATCAAAAAAGCACCAACAAGATAAAATATAACAAATATAAAAACTTGAATGTACATATGCATGAAAATGCATGAACATGTGACATGCAAATATAAATACATCATGGGCTCAGCCCAATCCAAACCTACCAGCACACAACATTGCAACAAATATAGCACACATCTATAATGCATGAAAATATTGTTATAATGCGAGTGAGATGCAATGCATGAAGTTTTGAAACCATTTAAGCAAAACCCAACCCAAAAATTTTGCAAAAACTTCATCAATTTTGAAAAACCCCAAAAATTTTCCAAAAACCCAAAAACCTAGGTCTAATGCATGAAATGCATAAAGAATGAGGAATTAGGATCCTTACTAGTGAAGAAACACTTGATCTAGGCCGAAAATCAACTAAGGATGAAGTTTAGAGAGAGAGAGAGAGGTGTTTTGGGAGGTGAAGAGACGAAGGCTATCGAGAGAGATCGAAGAGAAATGAAGCTGAATTCGCGCGGACCTTATATATAGAAGCTCATAATTCTCGACAAATTGAGAGGTGTTGAGCTTTAAAGGTTCAATAGATACAACTATCGAGCAGCTATCCAGAGGTTTCCAAAGCAAAGAAGCTCGATGGATTGAGGTAGCTATCGAGAAGCTATCGAGCATCCAGAAGGTTTCTCGATGGATCAAAGTAGCTATCGAGAGCTATCGAGAATGAAATAAATGGTAGCTGAAGGGTCTCGATGGATAGTCTAGCTATCGAGAGGTATCGAGATAGCTATCAAGATTGCTTAAGAGCAATTTTTCAAGAAGAGAAAAACATAAACATGAATGCAATCAACCATGCTACATAACCAAGGATCCAAACAACATTCTGAGCTCTCAAAATCATCTCTTCAACAAGAAAAAAAAAATCAAGCACATAGGTCCAAAACACACACACACACTAAACAAGTCTAATCAATTTTATATTTCAAAAACAAGTTAAGACAATTTATTGAGCATACATTAACACATGTATTCCTTGTAATGGCCAAATCACATTGTACCTACACATGTATCAAAAGTAGCAAAAAATATTGCGTGTTGTGTGTGAAAAACATCGCAAGATTGCATAAGTGTCTACATGTTATGACAATTTGAGATATAAGAAAATCACTTTAACTCACACACAATCATAACTGTTTGATGGGGACTATCACCCTCGAGGTACATCCTATAATTCCCACACCTCCTAGAATACACACTTACAATCATATATAAAGCATTTTGATCTTTTTTCTTTTATTTTTCTTTACATATTTTTCTTTTAAGCAAACCATGCATGGGCATATATGGGAGAGAAAAGAAATACCCAATTATGTTAAGCATTTGACATTCTACTTTTGCTATGCCGAAGCATACAAATGTCATTTCATGATTGGCGGGCAACAGTGGTGAGATGGTTATTTATGCCTTTCTTTTAGGATTTTTTAGTCCTTCCCGTCAAAAAGAGTGATATGAGTGTTAAGTACAAGAGATTACTTAAACTTACTCATCACAAACACGAGCCACAGAGCTCACTTGCTTAGTTGTGCATAGAGATGCTCATCTAAGCTACAAAAGATATAAAATTTAGAAAACTTTGTTTCATTAGCCATCCAAGGTACACAAGTACCAATGTACACATACACACACTGTTTTTGTATTTTTCTGATTTTTCAATTTTTTATTTTATTTTATATGAAAAACAAAATAAAGCAAAACTAAAAAGTAGCCAAACAAAAACATGTTAAACAAAGCAATGCATAAAACTAGACTAACTCAAAACACGAAAGCAAAACACATAAGTAATGCACAAACAAAAACAAGAAGGGGAGAGAGAAAAAGTGACAGAATCACTTGGAGCCCTTTTCTTTCCACACCTTGGAAGAACCTTTCCGATTAGAAAACCCTTGATCCGGCGGTGAGGGGGAAGAATTAAAATCGTTCGAGTTCGAAAGGAACATGAGGGTTTTGAGAAGATCTCCAAGAGGAGCAAAAGAGGATGGAAACTGATTCTAGTCTCCCGTCGCGATCATGTTGTTGCTCTTTTGAGTGGCTAACCACTTGTAGCAATTAGGTCAAGTATGTCTAGCTGGGCCACAGTGATGACATAAATGCTGCTTTTTTTGTTTGGGCTTTTGAGTATTTCCCTTCTTAGCCCTAGAGTTCTTAATCTCTTTCTTATCAAGCTTAGGGAGTGCTCCTAAGATAGATTTACCCTTGTTTACGTTCTCACTAGCTAATTCATTCTTAACATCATTGTTCTCAATTTCAACATTATTAGCAGGAGGAACAAAAACAATGGTACTAGTAGAAGCAATACTAGGAGAAGAGAAATCATACCCTAAACCGGTTCGATCGGAAGCAGCTTTCTGAAGACTGAGCATCTCATCGAGCTTAGCACTTGAAGTCCTTTCCAACTGAGCTCTGACTTGGAACAGTTCTGCCTCGAGCTTCTTGGTCTTTTCAGCCAAGAAATTATTCTCAAATCTCAGTGCTCCAATAGTCCGATTGGCTTCATCAAACTTTGTAGAGATTTCTTCTCACTCAAGCTCCACATCACTAAGCTTCTTGGTGGCCAACCTATACAACTTCTCATTCTTTTCCAAGACCTTGTATAACTTTGCATAGGCTATGTGGATATCATCTTGTTCATCCATCCTTTCAAATTTAGACTCCACCAAGTCCTCTTCTTCATCCACATCTTCAACAATCCCTTTAGTAGGATTCATGGTGGCAGTGAAGGTATTTAGGATTCCATCATCCTCATTATCGGAATCATCCTCAGGCTCAGTGTCACTCAACGTAGCAACAAGTGCCTTGCACTGCCCAATGGTTTTGAGATACGTAGGGCACTCTTGTTTCATGTGACCGAAGCCCTAACACCCAAAGCATTTTGGTCCTGAGGATACAGTGTACTGACCGCCATCCCTAGCATCCTTCTTCCTTTTGTCTTGACTCTTGAATTGCGAAGAACTGGATTGCTTTCGGTCCTTGTCAAAACCTTTCGCATTGGCATTCTTCATAAACTTCTTGAACTGCCTCGTGATATAGGATTTCATCTTAGAATCTTCATCGTCTGAAGACTCATCAATGTCACTGCTCTTGGCTTTCAAAGCCATGCTCTTGCTCTTGCTTGATTTCCCTATCCTCGTCAAACCCAACTCATAGGTCTGCAAATTTCCAACCAGCTCAGTCAAAGGAATTTTGTCGATGTCCTTTGATTCCTCAATGGTAGTGATCTTAGCATAGAATCTCTCGGGTAGAGATCTAAGCACCTTTCTCACAATCTTGGGTTCAGGAATGGTTTCCCCAAGATTAAAGGCTGAGTTCACTATGTCCTTGAGCTTGGCATAAAACTCATCGAACGACTCATCCTCCTCCATCTTGACCTCTTCAAAGCTTGTAGTGAGCCTCTGAAACTTTGAATCCTTGACAACCTTGGTTCCTTCATAGGTTGTCTAGAGGATGGTCCATGCTTCCTTAGTAGTTTCAGTGGAGGATATCTTCTTGAACTCCTCATTCGTGACTGCACTGAATAGAGCATTCAATGCTCTGCTGTTGAAATTTGCCACCTTGATCTTAGCATCATCCCAGTCGGTCGGCGCTTCCATAGGCTTGGTCCAGCCTATCTTCACAACTTGTCACGCTTTCTCATCTAAAGACTACAAGAAGGCTCTCATGCGTACTTTCCAGTATGCATAGTTAGTGCCATCAAATAAAGGAGGTATAATAAGATACTATCCTCTATCCATGACAAACAGGAGTCAATGGATCACACAACAAAGATTAACCATAATCAGAGTGTGTCTACTCTGATACCACCTGATAGGCCAAGAATGTATTGACCCCTTATGATGAATTAATTGATTAACTAGCCAAGTTTATTAATTAATCAAATTAACATGCAAAATGCATGGTAGCACAAACAAATCATCAATTAACTAAAGTGCAGCGGAAATTAAATTGACACGGTAATTTTTTTACGAATGGGGAAAACCTACACGGCAAAAACCCCATCGGGTGATTTTAAGGTCACCACTCCCGAGAATCCACTATTATCAAAACAAGCGGTTACAAGTAAAGGAATCCCAGTACCTTATACCAACCTACAGTTGAACCTTTACCCCAATACCCAATTGGACTTGTTCTGTAGTGACAATCTCTCCTTTTAATGCACGGCTCCCAATACGTGACTAACCAATAGATGAGCGGATCCCAATACACGACTTGATCACCAACTTGAGAAGTATGTTAGCTACAAAGTTCTTCAGTTCATCACACGATGAAGATCAAAAAGCTCCTTGGTCACAAAACCGTATAGTGTACTAACACAACAGCTTCTTTAAGAGAAAGATGAACTAAGGCAAATTCTGTCTTCGATCACAATTTGCATGGACACAACTTTTCTTCACGTTTATGCAATTGTGCAACCTTTGACGGCCCTTAAAATAATCCTTATATATGTTTAGGTTTGTGAGAAAAGAAGGCCTAAACACATACTCACGGATTGGATGAAAAACAGCTCTGAAAAACTGAGTTTCATAAACCTCGATAGATAGCCATCTATCGAGTTAGTTATCGAGCCACGGGCTGAAACAGCTTTTAAACCTCGATAGATGCTAACTGTTGAGCTAGCTGTCGAGTTTTAAAATTCAGCACTTTCTCACTTGTTTCTTGGACAGACTTGCATGGCTTTAACACTTGAACTTGAACCCTTGTTCTTTGAAATGTTAAACACATCCTAGATCTACCCAATTACAAGTAAAGTGTGTTTTGTCAAAAGATTAGCCAATTACATAAAATATTGACATATGTTTCTAAGCCCATATTGCTAGTTAAAAGAAGTTTAATTTGATTCATTTGAATCCGTTACAAAGCACTCAACTTTTGCAATAGCAACATGAAGATATGCAGTCACATCTCTTCTACATTTTGACTTAGATTAGATGTAATTCTAAGGTCCAAATGTTGGGGCGAGGTTTAACAATATTGCGGTGAAGAGAAGTGGGAGTGGGCTTGTAAAGAACAATACACGTTAGTATTTTCTTTTTGATCTTGACTTGTTAACGTTGAACATCTGGCCCAAAAGAAAATTAATTTAGAAGAAGAACACTAAATCCCAAAATATTCTAAATTAATTAGTGTCACACTCAAGGTGTGGGCATGCTTTGGGCCAATTATGACATTCTTTTTCTTTCTCTACCTACATAGGAACATGCAAAAAGCTTAAAAGGAAAATTTGTGTAAATATAAATATATATATATATATATATAGTTTCGACTATTAGATTTCCAAATTCTTTCATTCAAAAAAAATTTAGAAGTTTTAAACGACCAAAACAACATACATGTGATTCAATCAGAACACAAAATTAAAAATTATAACCAAATCAAGTTTTAACTCAATCAATGAAAGCAATACAAATAATGACACTGAGGCCAAATTATCTTCAAATGTTGAAACTTATTTGGAGCTTGAGAAATTTTATTCTTACGCATCTCTCGTAAAAACAGTTTAAATAAATTCACTTATTTACATAAGAATTTTCAGATATTTTCATGTTCATATGAATAATAAAAACATATATTGTTATGTTAATGTTTATGTTTATTCCAATGAAGTTTGATTATCCAAATAATAGAAGATGCAACTAATAAAATTCATATAGTTATAAATATATTGAAAAAAAAAAAATTAATCATATGAAAATTAATAATTCATATAGTTAACTATGAGTGTTCTATCATAATAGTTCCTTTCTCCCAATAAAGAGATTTCTAGTTACTTTTTGTATCCAAATAATTGAAGATACAACTAACATTCATATATTTATAAATATATTGACAAAATTAATCGTATCAAAAATAATGATTCATATATGTTACTTTGAGTTTCCTATCAAAATAGTTTCTTTCTCCCCAATAAATATATTCCTAGTTGCTTTGATTAGAATAAGTTAAAAATGGAAATTGAATTCTTAAAGACCTTTATGGGGACGGTACACAAAGGGTTTGGGTGCAACTAATTCAAAAAATTATCCATTGGAAATTGACATTAACATGCTGGTTTATGAACTAGGATTCACTCACCACGTATACTACAACTTGACAAGTTAGATTCAAAAGTCGGCAACATTTCATTATAATATTAATTTCGATAATTAATATTATACTTTTTTATATTAGCTAGGATAATTATTAATATGTTGGTTGTTGATAGAATTCAAAGAAAAATATATTGTTTGTTTCTTTAGCCACCAATAAAAAGAAAATAATAAATAAAATTTAAATAGAAAATAAAAAAAATTTAAATATACATAGTGAATGTGTAACATAGATTTTATACTTTAAAATTGCTTAAAGATGTATCTGTGTGTGAATACGTAGGAGAGAATTGGCTCTTCGAACATTTCAAGACTTACCGAAAGCTACATTTTTTTTGTTTGGACAATTGCAATTGTACCCGATAGAATTACAATGAAATAAGAGTTAATGAAATCAATACCAAGTGGAAGGACGCACCAAAATAACATTGTATTATCTTTGGATAATAAAACTTGTTTAGAGCTTAAAGACTCTGATCTGTATTTTAATAGCAAAGGATGAAGAGGTATAAATAGCCTAATAAATTCATATGTTGACATTTCAATTTCCATATTTCCCTATTCTCAAATTTGAATATAGATTAAAATATATTTATAGGCTCAAAATAAAACAAAAACAACATTCTTATGTTTATGTTTAGGTTTAGGTTTATGATGTTTTTATATAAACATCATATAAAAAATAGTATTAAATTTTTATAACGCTTCAGTATTTCTAATTTTGTGTGAATATTAAGCAAGAAGTTAGAATTGATCAGGAAATTTATAAATTATAAAAATTATAAAAAATTTACATATTAGGAAAAAAAAAACATTAAAGAACATTGGAACGCTCATACTGGATATGTATACAATTTTTTAGGCTTAATTGTGAGCACCTCAAGATGTGGCCTGTAAATGCTACTATGTCTACCAACTTAATGGCTCTGTTGGGGATTTTGTTTGGTGTGTCCTTATCCTAACACTTGAGTCTAAGAATATACCACTATTTTATTATTACGAGTAAAAGAGATTTTTAAATTTCTAAACCATAATTAATGACATACTACAATTTTCTAATATGGTAATATGTTAAGCCGTGGTGATTGAAGAATATTCAATTAGAATTTCTTTTGCACTTGATTCTTTTTTTTTTTTTTTTTTTTAAGAAACCTCTTTATTCTAGTTATTAAAGGGGTTCACATTTTTTTTTTCCCAACAAGTACAATGGGAGTTTCCTGTGAGATATTAGATTGAAATATTATTGAAACAATGTAATTCTCCCATTAAGTTTTCAAATTTTATTCATTGTGATAGGCCAAAAACGTATTGACCCTTTGTGATAAATTAATTTATTAATTAACCAAGTTTATTAATTAATCAAATTAATCATGCAAACGCGTGGTAGCACAAACAAATCACCAATTAAACTAAGTATGCATCGGAAAATAAATTAACACGGTGATTTGTTTACGAATGAGGAAAATTTACACGGCAAAAACCCTACCGAGTGATTTTCAGGTCACCACTCCCGAGATTCCACTATTATCACAACAAGCGGTTACAAGTAAAGGAATCTCAGTACCTTATACCAACCCACAGTTGAACCCTTACCCCAATACCCAATTAGACTTATTCTGTAGTGACAATTTCCTCTTTTGATGCACGGCTCCCAAGTACGTGACTAACCAATTGCGCGGATCCTAGTACGCGACTTCAATCACCAACTAGAGAAGATTGTTGGCTGCAAAGTTCTTCAATTCATCCCAACGATGAAGATCAAGAAGATGCTCGGTCACAAAACCCAACGGTGTACAAACACAGCAACTTCTTCACAAGAATGATGAACTAGGGCAAATTCTGTCTCTGGTCACAATTTGCTTGAACAAACTTTGCTCAACACTTGTGCAACTTGTGTCACCTTTTACGGCCCTTAAAATAATCATTTTATATGTCTAGGGTTGTGAGAAAAGAAGGCCCAAAGACACATTCACGGATTCCAAGAAAACAGAATAGAAAATTTGTTTTTCTTAAACCTCGACAGATACCCTATCTGTCGAGCTGCTGTCGAGCCACGGGGCTAAACAGCTCTTTTAAGCTCGATAGATGGCTAGGTGTCGAACTTTAATAAAAGGCACTTTTCAGCTTGAATCTTGGATAGACTTGCATGGCTTCAACACTTGATCTTGAAACAAAGTTTCTTGAAGTATTAAACACATTCTAGATCTACCCAAATACAAGTAAAGTGCGTTTTGTCAAAGAATAAGCTAATTACGTAAAATAGTGACACATGTTCCTAACAAGTGAATCACATATGTCCTAACACATCGAGACGTATTTGGAAGATATTTGTTGCTAGGTGTCTCTTTAGTTTACCCTTGGTAAGCTATTATCATTTTAGTATGTATAAATAGAAAATGTCATAAGGTTACAATAAGATGCAATATGATGCATTGTATTTTGTTTAATATTTTAGTTCCATAATAAAAATGTAGAATCTTTTTATTTATTATTTATTACCCCTCTTGCATCTTTGCAAGATCCTTAGCGGTCTTCGCTTAAAGCTTTTCAACCTGTTTGTCCAAGGAAATGAAAGATGTCAACTTAGTTGCATCTTCTACTTCTGTTTGTACCATGTAGTTGATTCAATTGCAAAATTATTATAATAAAAGTGCATATAAATATATAATTTTGCTAATATATATTTCTTATTCAATGTTATTTGTTGTTTACCTTAACACTGCTAATTTAGGCTCTACTTTACAATGCTAACACCATAAACAACCTTTTGTAAGTTTGACCTTTGTCTTACATATAGGATAATCGATGGAGTCCAAACTCTTGGTGCTTGGACGGTACACGGCACATGCTATATAGGATTGGTGGAGTTGCAACACCATAAACTTGCACACCATCTGCTTCGTAGATATTGACTAAAGAAAAAGGAGAGAGAAAGAGAGAGTAATATATGGAGAAAATATATTACCAACTCTAAAAACACCCAAAAGATGTTTTGGGATTTAGTAATTGGATAGTGAAATTAAGTAAGCATTCTGTTTTGTAAATGTACCTGACCAAATAGAACCTTCTTACTAAATCCTACCACTTTTAATTTTTAAAACATACAACCACCCACCCTAGATACATTCTCTCATATTCTCCTAGAGTCCAGATAGGTCCAAGCACAAAAAATCAAAACGCTAGCCAAAAGTGGCTCCGTGGTAACCCCTACTTTTTACCACCAAAAACCCTACAATTATAGTGCATTTTGATACAATTATAGTACATTAATCATGACATATTTGGTGATACCTGATGTAATTAATACCTTATATCAATGGTTGAGATTAAGAGTGGAGAAAAGTAATTTTCAATCTCAACTATCAAATAAAAAAGATTAAGAGAAATAATAAAATTAAAGTTAAAAAGTTAGGAATGTTAAAAAATTTGTGAGGGGGAAGCATAGGTGCAATACCCTCACAACATATTACTAGTAGTTAACTAAAGTAGAGCTTTAAGAAGAGAAAAACAAGTTCTATCTTTTTTCTATGAAAAAAAAAAGAAACAAGATTAGTGAATTTGAACCATTCGTTGCAACTTTTTTGCTCTCCAAGGATTATACTAGGCACATCCAACTCCAACTTCTACAGATATGATTAGAAGATAATATTCATTTTGCAATAGAGTTTCTACCTCAATAATTATTTCATGCTGTGAATATATGCATCCACCCTTTCACAACATGTGAACTCTACGTTGGATTAATTAAGATCCATATATTGTGACAGGAGGATGTATATATATGATGTTTTTATTAATGACTTATATTAACTGTATAGAAATAGCCATAGCTTATATATATTGAGGGTATGGGTTGAGGTCAATCTATGACTCTCCTAAGGGAGAGCCTATGGCAGTATGGCTCCCTATTCCTATCTAGACCTCTTAGACATTTTGTTTCTCAATAGGTTGAGGAGTAATAAATTATAATGATCACGTTCAGTAGGTTGAGGAGTAATAAATTATAATGATCACGTTCAGGTAGGATCATCACGACAGTTCATCCTTCCTCACTTTCTTTTACTTTCTTTTTAATTAAAGAGAAAACAAAATGGAGGGATTGCCATATGCATGGTATCCAACAAAGCCAATTAAGACTAACCGGGAGTTGTTATTTAGAAAGGTATGTCGATTATTGGATGCTAACCTTAGCTTTTATAAATTTTAAATTTAGGTTCATGACCAGACAAATTCGACCTTCAATCAAAACAACTCTACCCAAGTCCATACTATATAAATGTTTTTGTCTTCAGCCTTCAGGGTTAGGTTATAATCTCAGGTCGAGCCAAGTTTATGTTGGACTTCGATTGATTTAGTGTATATATATATATATATATATATATATATATATATATATATATATATATATAAATAAGTGGAAGTCAAATTAAGAATCCAAATGAAATTCTATTTGCACTCTAATTTTGTGCAAAGTATATTTCAAATTGCACTCTAATTTGATGGCTGGTATTTTTGTATTTTTTTAATTGCCCTATTGCAAAAATAGTATGGTCCCTTTCTCATGGCCAGTAGGTTCTCGGAAATGCATTTAAACTCTATAAAAGTCTTTAATTGATTGGGTCAAAATTGTATTATTTTCTAATACAAAGTAGCAGTACAAAAAGAGAGAGAAAGTTTCATATTATTCATAACAATATGTTGTGATCATATATGGATGATAAGGAATAGAATTATGACACAAACGGAGAAGGAAGTACTAGATAATTTACTCTTGAGTAGACAAATTAACAAAATTTACATTGACCATCACATCCCCCCTTTTTGTGGAAAATGGATACTGCATAACGGGTATATGTAATGCCCCCTCTAATGGGGCGCTACATATCTTCTCCCTTTGGTGAAAGTGAATTTTGATGCCTAAACCATACAAAAGAGACCATCTTCGCATGGACAGAGCTAGCACAAGATCAAGATCGCTTAAAGGAAAAAGCAAAAGGCAGCAGAATGTTGGTACAAGAATGTAGTTTACCAAGGAGTCGCGCTAAATGTGATTTTTCCTCTACAGAATGAGTTATCTTCTTCTCATTGGTTGATCCAATAAATTTCTAATTAAACTAAGCTAATTTTTAATTCATTCTCAAATTGGTTTGTAAATAATACCTTTAGAGAAGCTAATTGTGTAGCCCATAATATGGCTAAATGGGCTTTTTTTTGAATTGTTTTGAAGGAATAATATTCCACATCTGAATTGCCTTGGGTTTCAAGATGAAGATAGGAGTGATTCAATTATTTTGTAAGCTGTTTGCTTTCTCCTCTTCAATGAATTTCATATGGACTTAGCTTGTACAAATTCCTAGAGTTAGGCACTGATTGGTTTAGGCTAAATTGACCAGGTTTTACACCTTTAACAAGTTTGATAAATCCCATATCCATGATGAATTAAAACCAAAATCTTCACCACCCCGTTCCTTTGAAGCTATGGCCATTTCACAAGTATAAGTGTTTGTAGGGTGTGGGGTGTAGGGAGGCAAAGGCTAGGATTCAAGTTTTCAGGAGAAAATTTCACACACATTTATACTTAAATTAAGCTAAAAAAATCAAAATCTTCACCTTTATAGAAAGGAAGGCCACTTTGTCCAAGTTATTATAACACCCCTGCCTAATTAATTTTATAATTTCTATACCCATGATTGGTTAAATCCCAAATCTTCACCTTTATATAAAGAAGTAAAACTAAACTACAAAAGAGTGAAAGACACCCCCCCCCCCCTTCCCAAAAAAAAAAAAAAACTCAAATCCTATCACTTTTTACGTTTCTGTGTGTAATCAGTAATGGCCAAGGGTTTGGAAAAAGATCCTTGACTTAGTTCATAATGAACCCCAGCCCTATACATTTATTTTCTTGAAATAAAAGCAAAAAGGCTAAAAATAAAAAGGAAGTCAAGGAGAGAAACTTACACTAGAATTCACAAGGGGAAGTAACAACGTAGGAACGAAGAAAATAATTTCTTATTATAAGACGTGCAACACATACCCGATATGCTATATCACTGATAAAGGGAAGGGAATGCAACTTTCACTTGCAAAATCATGAATGAAGGATCAGTTTAAATACTGGTTGACATTTGTTTGGCAAACAAATGGGAGAGGGAAAAAGAAAAACATTTTTAAATTCTTGGATACACACATGAAGAAGTTGGAACCAAAAATCTTATCATTCAATGAAACTACCATAGATTCAAATCTTACCTCCTACTTTTTGTAAGCAAAAATCAAAAAATTAATAATAAGAAAAAGATAGTTGGGAGAATTACTTATGCACCATATCTCATAAAGAGAATATTTTCCAAAAAGGAATACATATTTATCCTACCCCTTAAAGTTAAAAAATTCACAAAAATCGGCCAATTGCTAGTGCTACAAGTGTCATGCTTTTAATGTTCTACTTATTATTATTATTATTATTATCTATTTATATATATATATATATATATATATATATAACCGAAGCTTTTGAAGCTTCTACAATTTTCCACGTCAACACATTATAAAAAAATAATAATAATAATAAAACTTTTCTAAACCCTAAACCCGATGCTCTGCTTCTCTATATTAAATAAAAAATGACTAGAGAGAGAGAGATAAAGAATAGAGAACATTTGTGACTGTGAAACACAAAGATAGAAGAAATCTGATAAGATGTAGAGAGTGTTGGAGAGAGAAACCTAAGGGAGGCCTCTTCACTACTGTTAGACCGATCTCCCTCCATCTTCTGGTTCCACACAGTTGTCGGTAAGTTGTATTTTTCTTGAAAACTTGAGGATGGTGCTAGGGATGGATGCTATCTTTTTCAAAGCCCGACCCAGCCTTGATATAATTAAGACCATTCTTTCTCAGTAATTTTCAACTAATCTCTTATTCTATTGTCTTCAACTAATCGCTTATCCTATGGTCTTCAATTAGGTTTACTGTCAATTTAGGGATTTTGTTGAAATTAGGGAAACAACCTAGATGATCAAATTCTACCTGAATTGTTATTAGGATTTTTTAGTTTCTAGGTTTTGTTTCTGTGCTCTCATGAGTTTCAGTTTCAGTTTCATGTTCTGTTCTATTCTTTTTTCTTTTCTTTTCTTTTTATTTGGCTTGATATCTGGCTATTAGACAAGAAGAGAAGGTAGTGGAGCAAACCCAGGCCATGAAGGGAAAAGATATTTCAAATCCACAATTTTTCTGTTCTCTCTCTCTCTGAATCTTTCTATTATTTGCCTTTTGTTTTTCGGTTTTTGATCTTAGTTTCATATTCTAGGGTTTTTAGGTTTATTGAGTTTATGCGATCAAAATTTGGGCAATCCTGATTGATTTATAATCTGGGTTTGCTTTCATTTGATTAAAAAATGGAAATCTCATTGTTTTTGTTGGGCAATTTGGGTTTTAATCTATGACTTATTATCTGATTTTTGTTTTCCTCCTTCCTGTTTTGATTTTTTTAGTCAAAGATATATTTACTAATTTCAATTTTCGCTTAATTTCCGATTGTTTCTAAGGGGTTTTGTGTTTTTTTTTAGGCTAACTTTATAATCTACTTGATAATTTAATGTGCTTTTGATTTTAATCCTATCAGGGGGTTTCTCTACTTGAAAAAAGGGTCAAAATTAATGAAGATTTGATTGGTTGGTTTATAATCTAGGCAATTTGGGTTTTACAGCTATGAATCATTAACTGATTTTTATTTTTTTTTAATATAATTTTAGGATTTTCCCTCTTACCTATTTTCTTTATTTGGCCATTGGGTTTACTAATCTATTTAAATTGTGTTCTTTTAATTTAAGGTTTTCTAAGCCAAGTTTGATCTTATCGAAATAAAAAAGTTTTTGAGCAAGGTATGCTTCTTTAGTTTTAGATATTAATTTCTGCGTGTCAATGTCTTTTAATTACTATTTTATTTGTATATTTAGCTACTATAGTTTCTTTTCTTTTCTTTTTTTCTTTTTTGGGTTTCTTTGTTGCATGTTATATAATTTATTTGGAGTTTGATATTAGAATTTATGTTTGTTTTATAAAATTTTAACTTTATATTAGAATTTATATATTTATTTCTGGAGCCTAATTGATTTAGTTTTGCATATAATTCCAAACATAAAAGCCAATTAGGATTAGATGTAGTTTATAATTGAACATAAGGGTAGGATTTAGAGGTCGGGCTTGGTGCAATAATAAGTACCTTCCACAAAACAAGTCACTATGGTAGTTGGAAACACTATAGTATGGCTCATATTGTTTTGGTTTCAAGTAGTCACAAATCACATAAACCCCAAAATATTTTGGATTCCATTTTTTTTTTTTTTTTGGCAAAATATTTTTTGTTGAGAACAATATACTCCTATGAAACTGAAGCTCCAGTTGTTTCCAATTTTTTCTTCATTGGGATAAGTATTCATTTCTCTATTGAAAATTGAGACTGCTAGAACTTTTTGTATTTTTGGGCTAGGAAAGGGTTTTGTTTATGGAGTTTTGGAGGGCTGGAACAGTGGTACTTTTTGTATTTGTTATGTTACTTTTTCTTTTCTTTTCTATCTCATTTGTGTGTATTGAATTGTGCTTAAGAACAGCCAATGCTATTGCCCATTGTACCTAGATAGATAAACCACTTTGTTGTATACTACAGAATATGAGCAGCAAGATAGAGTTAAAAAGAATTGCCTCCTTTTGTAAAATATGTTACTATCTAATTTTATGAAGAACATTTTTCTACCATTGAGTTGGCTTATTAGACTTGGAATATATGTAGTTTGTTTTAAATCTAACCCACATATGTAAAAAAATTGTTGGTTATTTTTCACATTTTGCTATGAGAAATGCTTGCTTTTATGATTATAGGTATATGATGTTTTACACACACACTTGGTCCCAAACACATTATATCATTAAAAAAAGTTTAAAATATTATAAAACTATAGATTTACAACTGAAAATGATGTTATATCTCTTTTCTTCTTTTTATTTTTTTTTTAATTTTATTTTTTTTAATTTCAGTATAATGTTAATTTATGGAGTACGCTACACAATGATTGCTCTCTATCAATAGACCTAAACACACTTATATATACATGACATATAATAGAATAAAAGAAAGATTAAATCTATTTTTCAATATCTTTCCCATGCATCGCACGGGTTAGCAACTAGTTATTATATATAACCAAAACCTCTGAAACTCTTACAATTTTCCATGTCAGAATAATATTTAAAAAATAAAAAATAAATCATTATCTTTTTTTAAATAAAATTATTATTTTTTTAGTTCAAACTTAACAGCGAGTGAAATTCTATCTCTCTAACAAGTCCAACTTAAACTCAAACTCTCTCAAACTTAAATTTAGCCGTGGCTTTAAAATCAGGTGCATTGGTTATTAAATTTCTACAATTTTTGGACTTTTGTGACTCAACAACGTTAATCTTACCTATCAAAAAATAAAATATATTCTAATCATAATGCTTTTTTCTTTTTTTTTTTATAAAATTCTAATCTAATCATAATGCTACTTACGGCATCATTGGGATTCTATATTTTGATTATAATATGATTTAAATTAGAATATTCAAATCGTAATCATCTAGAAATTTTTTTTAGGGAGTGGTCATTAAAAAAATAATTATAAAAAATTTAATAAAAAGATAACTTGAATAAATTTCTATCACAAAAAAAAAATTAATAACTACTACTAACCTCATCACACGCGATGAGGTTTTTTTTATGCGTGTGTTTAGTGTCTTAAGTTTTCATTCATCCACTAATCTATATATTCTATATATAAAACTGAAGCCTTTAAAAAATGGCATAACCAAATAATTGTTTAGCCAATGATGGATTTCGCGCCACAAAATGGATCATTATCATTATCATTTGTTTTAAATAAAATTATTATTTTTTAGTTCAAACTTAACAAGGAGTAAAATTCTATCTATCTTTGTAACAAGTCCAACTTAAACTCAAACTCAAACTCAAACGTTAATAATTTATCTCGTTAATAATGAACACTATAAAAGCAGTGCAAACCCCAATATTTTTTCTGTTATTTCTTATATTTCTCTTTTGAATAGTCATATATTTTTTTGAATTGTTCAATACCTTATTCTTTAATTATATATATTTGTTGGCATTCTGGAAGTTTTAACATCTGAATTTATGTACACACACATATATATATATATATATATATATATATTATCTATAATTTATAAGCTCTGAATCTTTTGATTCCTTTCAATAGTTTTAGTCATGGATTATTCTTTTAAATGTAACCTATTTTTTTCTTATATTTCTCTATAGTTTAGTCATATATATTTTGTTTTATTTCAATAATTTTTAAGTAGTGAATCATCTAATTCTTTAATATTTTTTAGTCTTTTAGAAGTTTTAATATCTGAATTTTTGAGTTTTTTTTTTTTTTTTTTTTTTTTTGCAGTATCTGAAACTATCTGACAAATTTTTTGTAAGCCATTGCACATTCAAGCAATGACTTCTTCATCAAATTGTAACACAAATTGAAGTAATACAAGAAAAAATCATGCAATGGTGTAGTTTCTTAATCAATTTAAAATTTTATAAAAGTATTTTAGTCTACCTCACAAATAGGTATGTTCTCGTGCATAGCACAGGTTAGCAACTAGTTATTTACAAATGATGGAAGTATCCTTATCCCTTATCTCAAAGAAACAACAGTCGCCTTGCAATTTAAACACCTTCCATGCACAAGCTTTTTTTTAATTATAAATTTTAATTTTAATTTTAATTTTTTTTAAATGGGTGGAGAGGGAATGGTCAATAGTAACATATTTAGATTTGTAATATTTAATTTAATCATTATAAATAAAAATATATATTGAAAGAATCACTTTCCATAGAAATTAAGGAGCAAAAAAAGCCTTATTCACTGCTTAGAAGCAAAACAATGCACATGAATCCATCATACCCTCCATTATACCACAAACATCTGAATCCAAGATTCCAAATTACATACACAATATCTGATTCAATTTTTCTTTTCTTTCTCCTTGCAATTTCCCTTTTCTATTTTATAGTGAAAGGAACCCCTCCTACCTAAGAGATGGCTATTTTAAATAGATGTGATTATGAATTTTTATATTTGAGACTCTTTTGAGCTTTGTGTGCGCGCAAAGATTGTTACAAATTTACTTTTGATAAAGAGCCAAAATTGTTTCAGAATGATAACAAAATATACAAAAAAAGGAAACTACTCAAATAAGGCAGAGTTTTCTTTTAGGCCAAACTAACTTTTAAAAAAAAAAAAAATCTAACTGCCGACAATAACTTTTCTATAGTTTCTTCAAATTATATCCGGACCACACAGCTGTGTCTGGCATTTGATAAGATTACGAGACATGTAAATTTAGTTGAATACTTCAAGTTCTTTTCATAAGTTTCCTAGTGATGAAAAGACCAGAAATGCTACTCATATAATAGTATTATGTGTGTATATATATATATATATTTATATATTTATCGTTCAACTATGATATTCAATCCTCAATATGAAATTAACTTTAGTTTAGTTAGTATCATTCATCAATTTCTTTATATACATCAAATTAGTCTTAATTTAATTAATGCTATATAATTTTATTTAATTAATGTTTATATATAATAGGTCCCATATAAAATTTTCACCTTAGGCCCCAAATTATATTGGGCCGGCCATATATTCAATGTATTAGATCATATATATATATATATATATATATATATATGGGAAAATGGGCTTTTGCCCTTATTTTTTAAAATACCCAACAAATTGTCTCTATTTTGAAACTATTAAGCACCATGTCCCTATTTTGAAATTTCTAAAAATCGAGTTTCAATGTAACTCAATTTTATGATTATCGAATTTTAGTTAAGTTTTTCCCTGGAACTCGATTTCAATAAAATCGAGTTCTAGCTGGATTTTTTAAATTGGGAAAAGCCACGAGTGCTCCTCCAGCATTGCAAAAACTTACTTAGAACTCGATAATCACAAAATCATCATTTAGCAATGCGACAAGCCCAGACATAAAGTGGATCCTAATTCAATTGCTATCTTAGGGCTATTCGTCCTAATTCCTAACTCCTAATGACCATTCATGGAAAAATGATAGGACCTACTTTTATGTGATTGTCATTACAAATGTAACGGTGACACCAAATTCCTTCTCCTATTCATGACCAAAAACTCCTACTCTTCCTTCAATAATCATCTAATACTTTACACTATATATATGTATGTATATATGGGGAAAATGGGTTTTTGCCCTTATTTTTTTAAATATCTAATACAATATTCCTGTTTTGAAACTATTAAGCACCGTATCACTGTTTTAAAACTCGATTTTTAGAAAATCGAGTTTCCCATAGAACTCGATTTTGTGATTATCGAGTTCTATGGGAAACTTGATTTTCTAAAAATCGAGTTTCAAAACAGTGATACGGTGCTTAATAGTTTCAAAACAGGAATATTGTATTAGATATTTAAAAAAATAAGGGCAAAAACCCATTTTCCCCATATATACATACATATATATATGTGTATATATATATATATATGTGTATATATATATATATATATATATAGTGTAAAGTATTAGATGATTATTGAAGGAAGAGTAGGAGTTTTTGGTCATGAATAGGAGAAGGAATTTGGTGTCACCGTTACATTTGTAATAACAATCACATAAAAGTAGGTCCTATCATTTTTCCATGAATGGTCATTAGGAGTTAGGAATTAGGACGAATAGCCCTAAGATAGCAATTGAATTAGGATCCACTTTATGTCTGGGCTTGTCGCATTGCTAAATGATGCTTTCTTGCCCGTGTGGTTTGGGCCTCTTAGAGTATTCATATTAGTCTCAACAACATTATAGATAAACTAACCCAAAAAACTGTACTTATACTACTTTAACAATTACACTCATACATCAATCTCAATATTTATTTCTCTACTCTATTTCAATGTTATTTTTTTTCTTTCCATAAAAACCTCTTCATTTAGGTTATGAGAAACAATCATCTCCCTTAACCATTGCTGCACAGAGATGCCTATACGGTCAGAAGTGTGTACAACCAATGGTAAACCATGCCAACAAGCTCTAGCAAAAGGGCATAGCAGAAACATATGGGATGTGGATTCCTCTTCACAATTGCATAAAGGACATAGACCATTGTCAGTGATTCCCGTGTTTTTTAGAAGCTACATGGTTGGAAGACTGTCATGCATAAGCTTCCATACAAAGTTACAAATTTTTTATGGTGTTTTAATCTTCCATATCAACTTCCAAAATCTGTATTCAGCATGAGACTGCCTGTGGTGTCCAGTAGAAGATGCCAGGTAGTCCTCAAGAATAATTCTATAAGCTGTTTTAACCTTAAAATCTCCACTATTTAAATGCTTCCATAACAACTTATCACAAACAGAATTGGTCTTGGGTAGGGGGATTTGCAGGGTCTCATTACAAAGAGGAAAATGATATGTAGCCTTTACTAAATCAGCTCTCCAAGTATGGGTCTTTTGATTTATAAGGTCAGCTACTATACCAGAGGTCAGATTGGGATTATTTAAATGATGAGGCTGACTCCTAAACCAATCTTGATGCCTAAGAGGGATATTGTTTCACTTGCCAACCCACCATCTCCCTTCCTTAAGCTTGGGGCTATCAAACTTGATTATACTTCTCCAAACCCATGAATGGTGTGGTTTAGGAGAACAATTCTAAATGGATCCCCTAGGAAAATATTTTGCCTTGAAAGTTCTTGCCACTAAAGAATTTGGGTTTTGACTTATTCTCCAATACTCTTTGGCCAACATAGCTTGGTTCATTAGATTGAACTTTTTGAGTCCTAACCCTCCCCAAGACTTAGGCCAGCAAATCTTGTTCCAATTAAGCAATTGCAATTTCCTAACCCCATGAGCATGACCCCACCAAAAAGCATTAACTATAGAATCCATCTTCTTGCAAATTGTTTCAGGAACTTTGAAACAAGAAAAAGTATATAAAGGGAGCGTTTGAAGGACAGAAGCTATAAGAGTGGTCCTCCCAGCTTGAGATAAGAGGTTTGCTTTTCACCCTTGTAGCTTGGATTGAAGCTTATCCACCAGAAACTGGAAATCTGCCACTTTATTGCCCCTTAGCTTAAAGTTTAGACCAAGGTATTTGCTGGGATTTTGAACCAAATTCACTTGAAGCTGTCTGGCCAAGCATTCTTGCTCATCCTTAGGCATGTTTAGGGAGCAAAAAATACCAGACTTCTCAAAGTTAATGCACTGACCAGAGAGATGACAGTACCAATCCAAAGTTCTCTTCAAGTTTGCTAAAGATTTATTGTCTTTTTTGAAGAAAAACAATGAATCATCAGCAAACAACAAATGTGTAAAAGTACACCCATTCCTACCAACCTTTACTCCATTGATTAGCTTATCATGTTCTGCCTTTTGTAAGGACAAGAATAAGATATTGGCACACATGAGAAAAAGGTAAAGAGAAAGGGGGTCACCCTGTCTTAGACCCTTACAGGGTTTGAAGGAGTTAGAAATGCTACCATTGACAAGAAGAGTATACTAGACAGAAGTCACACACTCCATTATCCATCTAATCCATTTTTGATCAAAATTCATGGCCATCAACACAGCTTTTAGAAATTTCCAACTCACCCTATCATAAGCTTTTTTAATGTCAATCTTTAAATCTCCAAAGCTACTCTTCCTACCCTTTTTCTTTCTAAGTATATCCATCATCTCATGAGCAATAAGGATATTGTCAAAGATGTTCCTACCTTTTATAAAGGCATTTTGAAAAGGGGAAATGAGACTGTCCATGAAAGGCTTTAGTCTACTTACCAGGATTTTGGAAATGGTTTTATAAATCACATTACATAGACTAATGGGCCTAAAATGGCACACATCATCAGGAAAAGAGATTTTGGGGATTAGGGTGATGAAGGTATGATTAAGGGGCTTGAAGAGGGACCCTAAATGAAAAAAAAGCTTGGATAGTGTTGAAAACATCTTATTTGACAATATCCCAATATTGTTGATAAAAGAATGCAGGTATTCCATCAGGACCAGGAGCTTTGTGAGGACCTAATTGGAAAATAATGTCCTCAATCTCAAGATTTGTTATTGGTCTATTCAGTTCCAGGCACTGATTGTGAGAAATTTTTGGTATATCAACATTTTGGAGTTCATTTAGAATAAAATCAACACTAAGCAAATTTGTATCCTCATAGGAAGCCTTAAAATGGTTCACCAATCTGTTTTCCACTTCCATTGGTTCCTTTAATAGGGTTCCATCTTCATTTCTAATATGTACAATCTTGCTCCTAGCTCTTCTCTGTCTAACCACAGTTTGGAAGTATTTAGTGTTTCTATCCCCATATAGAATCCAATTGCTCCAAGCTTTTGTGCCCACATTGTTTCTTTCCTAACATCTTCTGCTGAATTAATGGAATCCTGGACCTCCTGTAATTCAGCCAATTTCTTTTTGATATCCATATCTACCCTTCCAAAAACCTATTTGTTCCAATTGATTGCTTCTCTTTTGACATTTGATAACTTATTGTTCAATTGGGCAGCCCTTGAACCTTTTGTATGTGTAATCTCCATGCTTGCAGAATCATATCCTTACAAGTAGGGTGATTTAGCCACATTAACTCAAATCTAAAAGGTCATTTTCTAAAAGGTAGTTGTTGCTCAAAATTCAGAAGGATAGGTCCATGATCAGAATCCACTATAGGCAGATTTTGAAGAGAGTACTGTGGATAAGAATTAACCCAATCTACACTAGCAAAAGCCCTGTCCAGTCTCTCCATCACAAATCCTTCCTCCTCTCTATTATTCATCCAGGTAAACTACTGACCAGTAGCTATTAAATTACAAAGCTGTAAGTCAAAAATGGTTTGCTGAAACATATCAGCCCCTACAATTGAACCCTGGTTAAAGGAAAATTTTTCCTCTTTAGAGAGGATTTGGTTGAAGTCACCAATACATAACCAGTTTGGATGTGCAATGTTTTTTAAATTCCTAAGTTGTTGCCACACCTTTCCTCTCTTGGAATGCTCAGGGTGTCCATAAATGAAAGTAATAGAGAGTGGGTTACCCTTAGTATCTAACAAATTAGTATGTATAATATGGTTAGATTGGAAGACTGTTTGTAGATTATGACCCGGCAACCTTGCCAAAATCAACCCTCCACCCAAACCTTCCCTAGGAACTTCCCATCCTTCATCAAACCCACATTTGATCCACACATGTTTACCTTTCTCTTTAACTAACCGTGTCTCCATAAGAAACATAATATCAGGTTTATGCTCTAGGGCCTTTTTTTTGCACTTAAGAATTGTAGTAGGTTTGCCCAAACCTCTGCAGTTCCAGCTTAGAATCTTCATGACCCTTAGGGAAGCTGTATAGGGCCAGCTTCCCAATGCCCAATTCTATTCCCATTAACATAAGTATCATGTAATATACCATATTGAGAGAGAGAAAATGCAGAGGATTCTACAATGAGTTCAGAGGTACCTTCTTTAGGGCAGAACCCACAGAGGAGTCGTTGCCTAATGTTCCTTCCCAGTCTCCCAAACTCCACTCTAAACCTTTTCCTTGAAACAGCTGATGTAGAGGAATTCCCAAGAACTGACTCCCAAATGTCTTCCTTTTGCAATTCTAATAGGGTGTAAGGATCAAAAAAAGATAACACTGGTGAAGGTGGGCCCAGTCCAGGTGATGGTGGGCTTAAATTGTTCATGCTGTCCAATCCCGTGTCCCAACTCCTAGCTAGGCCCTGAATATTGTCCTATGGTGCATTTGATAAGTTGGCATTTTGACCCATTTCAGTTCCTGGACTTGCAACCCTTTCCTGTGAGCCTCGCAAGCTCGGCCTAATGCTAGAATTACCCCTTTCAAATCTAAACCTTCCTCTGTTCACTCTTTGAACAAGAGTTTCCACCATCTCTTCAGGTGATTCAGGATTTTGGCCACATCTCCATGCAACCCCTACCATAACCTCAGGTCTGTCCTCATTTAGTTTATCCAAATTGAACAACCTCTCAGTAATAGATTCACTTTCAGTTTCAGAAGAATCCAGATTTGTTTCTCTCAATTCCCCATTCGTAATGTAAGGACCATCACCCCCAACCCAAGTCCACCTAAGATCAGAGGATATAGGGGGTTGCCATGGAGGTCTCACCAAGAAGGAAGAATCAGCTTCCTCGTTAGTGTTGGTGGTATTGTGGTGATGTTGGGTGGAAGGAGGGTGGTTGACAGTGTGGTTTAAATCATTAGCAGATTGAACCTGATGGTCTGGACTCTAGTTGGGAGAATTGAATGGTGTTGGTGGGGTGACATTGTTACCCAAATTCAAGGAGTGGATAGTTGAATTCAGTATTGCATGTACATTCTCCGTTTGGGTGGTTGTGTGTTGGGGTGAATTAGGTGGAGCATTTTCAGTGTTGGAGGGAAAAGGCGTTTCAAGTTCATGCAAGGACTGTTGACTAGCTTCAGAGGCCTGATTTGGTGGTGGTGGTTCATGGTTTCCTTGATTGGGGGGATGGGCATGGGGGTGCATGTGATGATGATGTTATAATTTACCAAACCGAATCTGTGTTGTCCATCTCCTTCTTCTATTGTAATTAAGGGTCATCAAATAGCCCGTGGCCCATAGCCCGACCTAGAAACCCGATGGCCCACCAGGCTAATGGGCAGCTCGGCCCATTGTTATTGAGGCCCATGGGTAGCCCACTAGCCCAGTGGGTTAGGCTGTAGGCTAGTTTTTATGCCCATGAGTACCCAGTGGGCTAACCCAGTAGCCCAACCCGTTGCCCAGCCCATTGGCCTAACCCATTGGCCCATCCCAATAACTCATAACTCATAGCAAAAATATATAGGAAGTGTATAAATGATTGATCTTGAGATATTATAAAGGAATTTCTTAAGAGAACTCCCTCAACTACTAAGATACTCAAAGTAATTGTGCTAAACTTAGTTTACTAAATATATATTTTTCTAGTAGTCTAGCAAATTTGAATTAACTATTTCACATTTTTTTTATTAAAGATAAAAATAAAAAACTATTTAAAGCCTTAATAAAAAAATTAAATATGTTTCCATCAACAAAACAAAAAAGTAAATAGATTGATTGTAAAAAAATTTGTAATTAAGTATTAAATTCTTTAATTCTTTCCTTAAAAAAATAGATTAATTATTCCCTTATAAGAAATTGATTTTTTCCTTATAAAAATAATAAAATAATATGCTAATACAAGCCCATTGGTAGCCCATTAGGCCCAACCCGATAGCCCACCTCGCTAAAGACAAAATGGGCATTGCCCATGGGCAGGGTCATGGGCTGAGGTTTTCTCTTTCGGCCCAGCTTGACCTGGCCCGTTAACTAGTTAATAGCCCATTATGCCCAGCCCATTGTGCCCATGGTCCAAGTAAAAATGGGCCGGGCTGGCCTGACCCAGCCAATTGACGACCCTTAATTGTAATAAGCTCTAAGTTCATTTACAAATAGAGGTTCTAAGACATCAAAGCCAAATTGTACCTAATGGATTCGTTGAATACGACACCTTTGTCTGAAAAGCCATCTCTCAATTTCATCCATATCTTGAGTGCATTGTCCTTTGCTGTGTCTAATCAGACCACGCCTTGTACATAGCTTGTGAACTTGCTCATATACACAACTGAGTGTGCCAAATATGAGTCCTCCCAAAACAAAGCCACTTACAAAATGCTTGCACTACTTGGAGAGAGAGAGAGAGAGTTTTAACCTATGGCGTTCGCTCCTGATAATAACTTTTTATCATCATACCGAGACACTAATCAGTTTTTTTTTTTTTTTTTTTTTTTTTTTTTTTAGGCAGGGCTTGAATCCCAGATCTCTTATTCAATAATCAGAGACTTTACCAGTTGAACTTAACTGAACCCATTTAAAAAAAAATATTAATAGTAGCAAGCTCTGTGGCTCATGGGTTGTGCTGAGTCAACTTTCAATGGTAAAGTTTTTTGTTAGTTTGTTGAAACTAATTCATGGGCTTTTGTGAGTTTTTAGCTAAAATTTTAATATTAAGCTAGTTTAACCAGTCTTATACGAATGCTCTTATCATTTTAGACTTTTAGTAGGTTATTTATTTATTAATGTTAACAATATTTCCTTTTACCAGTCAACTCAAACTTCAAACGTAAACAATCAAAGTACAAAATTACAACCCCCAGGTAAAAAAATAAAAATAGAAGTTTTGCATGTCGTATTGGAGAGAGTCATAACATTCATAAAAAATAAAAATTACACAATTTATGAGAATATTACCGAACATTACATAGTTTATATATAAATATATATATATATATATATATTATCATAGAAGTACTGTGGCCAAATAATTGAAAAGCGTATCAATCAACGTAATAATAGCTAGCACAGTATTCTCACCTATGGATTAATGTAATCTAATAGTCCTGTACGGCTGTACATCTCCACCAGGGAGGGGAGAAAAAAAAAAGTATATGTGGAGGCTTTATTTACATATGTGTGACAAACACAAAACCCATGGCCCACGTTGCTAATTAAAAGTTTAATTTGATTCATTTGAATCAGTTACAAAAGCACTCAATTTTTGCAATAGCAACATGAATATTTGCAGCCACGTCTCTTCTACATTTTGACTTAGATTAAGCTGGAATCATAGTCATACACTAATTCTAAGGTCCAAATGTTGGGGCGAGATTTGGCTATTTTACGGTGAAGTGAAGTGGGGGTGAGCTTGTAGACAACAATACACGTTAGTATTTTCTTTCTGATCTCGGCTTGGTAATGTTGAACCTCTGAGTCCTCAAAAAAAAAAAAAAAAATTTAGAAGAACTCCAAATCCCAAAATTTTCAAACTCAATCAGTGTCACACACTCAAGGTCTGGCCATACTTTGGGCCAGTTATGGCATGTGTTTTTTTTTCTTCTTTACCAACCTGCAAAAAACTGAAAAGGAGTAGTATTATAAAAAATATATATAGTTTCGACTATAGGATTTCCAAATTCTTCATTTAAAAAAAATATATATATATATTAGAAGTTTTAAACAACCAAATTAATTGAAACACAAAATTAAAAATTATAACCAAATCAGGTTTTAGCGCTTAATACGTATCCTTATAATTAGGACTAGACACGAGTGGTTATATTTAATTAATTATGATTGGTCCTTTGAAAAATTAGTTATGACTACTGATGTGCCATAATCTCATTGATCTAGAATATAGGATAGGGGTGCACCATCATAGGTAGGATAGTTTAATTTGGGAAATTATTTTATTTTGAATTATCTTTCTAATGCCACAAGTTTTTCCTCGATCAATGAAAGCAATACGAAGAATGACACTAAGGCCAAATTATCTTCAAGTGTCGAAACTTGTTTGGAGCTTGAGGAATTTTATTCTTACACATTTCTTGTCAATACAGTTTAAAAGTAATTTATATAATAAAAACAAATTAGGAGGAGGTGCAAACGACCTAATAAATTCACCAATTTACAAAATAATTTTTCATATATTGTCATGCTCATATGAATAATATATATATATATATATATATATATTGTTATGTTATGTTAATGCTTATGTTAATGTCTATGAAGTTTTGAGTATCCAAATAATAGAAGATGCAAATAAGAAAATTCATATATTTATAAATATATTGACAAAATTAATCATATCAAAATTAATAATTCATATAATTAACATTGAGTTTTCTATCATAATAGTTCTTTTCTCCCAATTAAGAGATTTCTAGTTGCTTTCATTAGAGAAAGTAGAAAATATGGAGATTGAATTCTTTAAAACCTTTGCCGGGACTATACAAGGTGATGTGGGAGTTGGGCATAACTTACTTGAGAATTATTTTATTTCCTAATAGCATTAGGAATGGTGACATTGCCTCGAACTGCAACGTTGTGATTGCATCAGCATCTAAAAACTAATTAGTTCAGTCAAAGTCAACATCGTTACCTTGAACTGCACTGTTCTCTAGTTCAGTATTTGTTGGGATGGGTATTGGTCTGATATAGACATGGCAAAACGGGCGGGTCGGGTCGGATTCGAGTCGGGTCAATCGGGTTTGCGGGTCAAACGGGTCACAGGTCAAAACAGGTCGTTTTTAAACGGGTTAATCGAGTCGCGGGTCAATCAGGTTGCGGGTCGGGTCGGGTCAGGTCGGGTCAGTTGACCCGTATTTTTCAAACAAGTTTTTTTTTTTTTTAATAGATGCAATTTGTCAATTGTTTATGAGTTCCTCAACTGTGATTAGATTCTCACTGATGATACTGTTACCAATTACTACTAGACGCTTGATACCCAAATTTGGTGCAACTCTTGTTCCAGTTTTCTAGAAGCTAATCTTGGTATAATTTTCGATTTGTTTAAAGTAGGAAGATAAAATGAACGTGGCAAGTAAAGAATGACAAATTATAATAGAGTACAACTAGCTGATGTTTACATCCAATTTAGTAATTTACCAACACGTATAACATGCAAATGCATTATACACTAATATTAAAGAATTGAGATTTCCCTTGCTCCTCAGTCCTCACCAAAGCAAAAAGACATTACGGTGCTGATGAGAACACATCAAAAGCACAATTCGTGCTCCTCTTAACTCTTAAGGATTGAAAGAACTAAGAAGAAAAGAGTAGTGGCACAGACAAGAGAAAAGAGTAGAGGGCAGAGGCGGAGCTGAAAGTGTAGAGGTAGAGAGGCGCAAGCTTGAAACTGAAAAAGTGTGGAAGTGTGAAATGAAGGGCAGAGGGCCAGAGGCGCAGCGCAAGAGACGAGCAGAGGAAGTGAGGAATTGACTCACTGAGGAGGGTTTAACGTTTTGGCCCTTGTGGATGTGGTTGTCACGTTTCAGACTTCAGTGTTTCACACTTCCACTCTTTCATGTTTGTGAGTCTATGACTGAATTGTGCCTTTGGTAATTTCGTAATTGGCTTTGGAAGTTTGGACTACAGCTAAGCTAGTCAAGCTCATTAGATTTTTTCTTTTTTTTAATGGTTGTGTTGTGTAACACTGTAACTTGTGTTGTCTTGTCTAGAGACTAGTTGTCTCATTCTCTCTTGTCAATTTGTCATGGCTGTGGAGAGCTGAAGCTTTAAGAGCATCCACAATGGTTTCTCCTATCCTATTCTATTTTACCATTCCAAAAAGTTACTTTATCAGTTATACAATATCATTTTACAATTCACCCAGCATTCCAACTTTTATTTTACCATACTACACATTAAAATAATATAAAAATATTTCTCACTACTCTCTAATCTCCTCTCTCTAATCTCTGTTTCTCTCTCAACCACCCACCACAGTCACCACCACCACGCCACCACCACACCATCACCACCCATGTCGATCTCCACCAAACCCATCACTAATCTAAGCAAACCCACAACTCCGACCACCAAACCCACCACCAACCACAACCACAACCACAAGAAGAAGCCACCACAGAGAAAAAAAAACACAAAGAAGCCTCCAAAACCACCAACAACAACCACATCCACAAGAAACAACCACCACATAATCACCAAGAAAAAAAAAAAAAAACACAATATTGAAACTCAGAAACCCACCACTGCCAATCTCACTGATCTAGAAAGCCACAGCTGCCGATCTCGCCGATCTAGAAAGCCACAACGTTGATCTCCACCTCGCCGTTCCACTGCGCCGATCAACAAACTCAATACTAAAATCCACCAACCCACAACCAAAACCGACCCATGACTGAAACCCACTCACGACGGCAACTACAGAGAGAAACCCACTCACGACGGAAACCCACCCATGACTGAAATCCACCATCCCCCAACACCACCGACCTAGACCCACGCCACCACACAACCCACGCTGCCACCACCGCCACATCAACGGAACTTTATGCCACGCCTACCTCTGCCGCTACCACCACCACACGGGGTTTTGGGTTTGAGAAAAGGGTGTTTCTGGTTTGAGGAGTAGAGAGAGCAGAACAAGAACAAGGGAGAGAGAAGAGATGGAAGGCGGAGAGAGAAAAAGAGAGAAAAGAATAAATTTATATGAGGGAATAAAATATATTAAAAATTATACAATCTGAGCTACAGTGCGATTCTACATTTAGAATCGCACTGTAGCACAATTGTATTTTTTTTTACAATACTTACATTTTAGCACATCTAATGGAGTGGACTTTTTAGGCTGAATGGTAAAAGGAGCTTGCATTTGGCATTTAGCCATTCCATTGCTGATGCTCTAATGCTTTATTGGTTGTGATTCGTGAAGCTTTAATGCTTTGTTGACTATTGCATTGGTTTGATTCTGGTGCTTTGTGCTTTATGTACTTAGTATCAAGATGTAGTTTAAATATTTTTTTAGCGAAATTTTTTTAACAGGTCGGGTCACAGGTTATCCAGGTCGGGTCGGGTTGACCCGCAAAAAAATCGGGTCGGGTCACAGGTCAACTCGTTTTTGCTTCGGGTCAAAAAAATCATGTTCGGGTCAGGTATTTTTCGGGTCGGGTCGGGTCAGAAAATTCTGACCTGTTTTGCCATGTCTAGTCTGATATTCGTTGGGATAGTTATTGATCAAGCTAAAAATTGTATGTTTCTGCTTTAATTATGTTGTTCGTAGACATAAATTATTATATTCTAGAAAATTATTATTACTTGTATCACTTTTAGTTTTTTTTTTAAATTATATATATGAAAAATAAACAATAAGTTAAAATTCATTAGCTACTAATAAAAAGAAAATAATAAATAAAATTTAAAATAGAAAATAAAAAACATTTAAATATAAATAGTGAATGTTTAATGTAAATTTTTATACCTTAAATTTTTCTTAAATATGTATTTCTATGTGAATACATAGGAGAGAATCGGCACTTTGAACACTTTAAGACTTACCTAAAGCTACGTTTTTTTTTTTTTGGGTTTGGACAATTGCAATTGTACCCAAAAGATTTACAATGAAATAGTAGTCAGTGAAATCAATAAAATGATATTGAATTATCTATGGATAATAAAACTTGTTTAGAACTTAAAGACTCTAATCAATATTTTAAAAACAGAGGATGAAGAGGTACAAATAGCATAATAACTTCATATGTTGACATTTCAATTTCCATATTTCCTTATTCTCAAATATGAATAAAAATTAAAATATGTATATGGGCCCAAAATAAAACAAAAACAACATTCTTATGTTTATGTTTATGTCTATGATGTTTTTATATAAACATTAAATAAAAAATAATATTTAATTTTTATAACCCTTCAACATTTTTAATTTTGTATGATTATTAAAAAAGAATTTAGAATTAATCAAGAAATTTATATAAAAAATTTATAGAAAATTTACATATCAAAAAATAAAAAACATTAAATAACACCCATACCAGATGTGTATTTTTTTTTTTTTAAGGCTTAATTATGAGCACCCCAATACATGGCCTATGAAATGGCAAGCATGCGCCAAACTTTGCTCCGAATGATCAACTTCAAAAGAAACATAAATCTATTTCCTGGCTGTTAACGCAGCTTAGGAAAGATGATAGCTCCATAAACTTTCAGGTGAAACACGACATTGAACGCAATCTTCTCGATTTCATTGTCCAAGAATGAAAAAGAAGCTTCTATCAATATTGTGTCGCCCCCCCCCCCCCCCCCCCTTTTTTCTAATTAATTGTGCCTATACATGATCTAGATGAAGGCAGGATTATAGCAACACTTTGGGGATTCCTTAGAAGAATAAGGGTGCTCTTGGTTTTTGGTCGATGTTGACTTATCCTAAAACTCGAGTTGAATATGCCACTACCTTAGTATTATGAGTAAAAGAGATTCCTAAATTTCTAAACCATAATTAGTGCATACTACAATTCTATTTGCACTCCAATTTTGTGCCAAGTATTTTTTAAATTGCACTCTAATTTGATGCCGGGTGTTCTGGAATTTTTTTTAATTGTCTTATTGCAAAAATAACATGGCCTCTTTCTTATGGCCATTTATTTTGGGAATTGCATTTAAACTCTATAAATTAAAGTCTTTAACTGATTGGATCAAAATTGTATTATTTTCTAAAGAAAAGTTGTAGTACAAATAGAGAAAGAGAAAGTTTCACATTATTCATAAACAATATGTTGTGATCTAGTACGGACGATGAGGAATAGAATTATGAGGCAAATAGAGAAGGAATAGTAGACAAATAAACAAAATCTTAATTGCCCACCTTGTTTCTAGAGATTATGCATGTAATGAAGAATTTTTTTTTTTTTGGCTGAAAAAAAAAAAAAAACAAAAAAACAAAAAAACAAAACAAAACAAAAGCGGCAATTGTGTGAGGGGGCATTTTGTGGGGTCCACCCCTATGTAACTAAGGGGCCATTTCATATTCCCGTTACACCACATATATACCTTCTCCCTTTGGTGAAAGTGAGTTTTGATGCCGCTAAAAGTGAGGAGAAAACATGTTTGGTTGTAGTAGAGAGAAACCATAAAAAAGAGATCATCTTCGCATGGACAGAGCTAACACAAGATCAAGGTCTCCTAAAGGCAAAAGCAAAAGGTAGCAGAATGTTGGTGTAAGAATGTAATTAGAGTCGCTTCTTCCTCTGCAGAATGATAAATCTTCTTCTCATTGGTTGATCCAATAAATTACTAATTAAACTAAGCTAATTTTGAATTCATGCTCAAATTGGTTTGTAAATCATTCATTTAGAGAGGCAATTGTGTGACCCATAATGTGGCTAAATGGATTTTTTTGAAATATTTTGAAAGAAAAATCCAGAAGGGAGTTTTACACACATATACACTTAGGGTACGATTGGTAGATTGTAATAGACACTGTAATATAATAACTATTCCTATGGTTTAGCTATACAGTTATTTGGTTATATTTTTATTACATGTAATAATCATTCCATATGAATCCTTATTCCTTAAAATGAGGAATAGTCATTCCTTATTAAAAGTATTGAATTCTTATTCCCTTGCTAAATGTAATCGGCTCTGCTTAACAAAATTCCCAAAATCCTCCACTACCCGCGTCTTCTCCAAAATTGCTTCTCTTTGCTTTGTTAACAAAAATGCCAAAATTCCCCACTACCTGCATCTGCTCCAAAATTCCTTCTCCTTGCTCTGTTAACAAAATTTCCATAATCCCCCACTACCTGCATCTTTTCCAAAATTTCATCTCCTTCCTAAATTTTCTATCTCCCTCCTCTCTAAAATTTTATTTTCCCGCTACTAGAGATCTATTTATATGGGTATTGTCTTTCTCTCACCCTCAGTTGCTGCTCTCTCTTCTCAAGAAAATTTTTTCTTTCTTTCTTCTCTTAGTGTTAGGACATATGTGATTCAATGTTAGGAACATATGTCAATATTTTATGTAATTAGCTAATCTTTTGACAAAACGCACTTTACTTGTAATTGGATAAATCTAGGATGTGTTTAATGCTTCAAGAAACAAGGTTTCAAGTTCAAGTGTTAAAGCCATGCAAATATGTCCAAGAAACAAGTGAAAAAGTGCTAATTCATTAAAACTCAACAGATAGCTATCTATCGAGGTCTCGACAGATACTATCTATCGAGGTATCTATCAAGAATTACGAAATTCAGATTTCCAGATCTGATTTTCGACCCATACTTATGTATTTGTGTAGGGTTTCTTTTCTCACAACCCTAGACATATATAAGGCTTATTTTAGAGGCCGTCACATAAGAGAATATAAGGAGAACACATGCAAAAGGTGACCGATGCCTTATTCTCTTTGAAGGAAGTTACTGCGTCTTTGCGCCTTAGGGTTTTGTAACCATGTGCTTCTTAATCTTTCTTGTTGATGAAGTGAAGAACTTTGCAATCAACAATCTTCTTCAAGTTGGTGTGTTAGTCACGTACTGGGAGCCGTGTATCATTGGTTAGTCATGTACTAGGATCCATGCAAAAAGGGTGGCGTTTATATATTGAAGAGTTCAGAGGTTCTGAAGCGGTAAAAGGTTTCTACTGTAAGTTCATCTACGGGGATTGTAGAGTCTAGGAACAAAGGTTTTGTACTAGATCTGAAACTTCTCTTTACTATAGTTGATTGCTTTTCGGGAAGATTTCCCCCCAGGTTTTTACTGTGAAACTAGTTTGTTTCATTGGTTTTCCTGGGTCATCATATCTTGTCTTATTTACTTTTCCGCTGTGCATGATTTTGACATGATATTGATGTTTGTTTTTTTTTAATAAAGTTTATTCATAATAAATCTAATTAACAACTTGGGTTTAAAGCTTGTTAATTATGTTAACCGGGGTCTAAATTTCCCAACACTTAGGTCTGCAATTTCCACAGGTATTGCTCCCTCTCTTTCTTCTTTTCTCTATTGTTTTCTACTACTAGAGATCTATTTGTATGGGTACTTCCTTTTTCTCATGCTCAGTTGTTGCTCTCTTCTTAGGATTTTTTTTCTGCCCTTAGATTTGTAATTTTTATAAGTACTGCCCTCTGTTTCTATTATTCATAACAATTTCAGATTTGCCATATTTGATATTTGTATAGCTGTGAGGTTCTATGATATTGAGATTGGAAATAGTGACCTTGATCAGCTAGCCAATTTGGCGACAAAGCATATCAATGATATATATATATTTTAACAAAAGATTTTTATTCAATTGTGCATTTTGGCATTATATTTAGGAGTATATATATTAACATGTCTGATATATAGCAAAATGTAATCTGTGGGGGTGACTTTAAACTATCAAAATTTTGAAATTCAAAATCAATTAATTAATATTAGGGGGAAGAGAGTTGATAGTTATCTATTGAAGTGTGAAAGTTATCTATTGAAGTGTGGGTCTGTGTCAAAGTTATTTATTGAAGTATGAACATTACTCTCAAGGAATTTGGAGGAGGGTTACCCATGCACTTGGTACTCAGGTCATTCATATTTAATATTTTATTTTAATTATCATCTTGTTCAATTATTTAAATTGTGTACAAATTTTATTAATGGTATTGTGAATGGAGTGCATGGAGAACCAATTTGACAAATGAAATGTTTAATATGTGGAGAAATAGGAGAGAAATATAGTTTAATAATATAATACTTTGATTTGAGACTTTTTCATGTATTGTTTTCTTGAGTTGATAAAGTTTTACAAGTGATAGTGTTTGTTAGGCAAATTTTACAAGTGTGAGACATGAGCATGACTGTAGAGAGGGAAAATTCCCGACCTATCACAAGCTGACACGTCACACTACCAAGTCCACAAAATACAGCCAATTACAAAGTGCCACATATTGCTGCTAGGTTTTACTATCACTACTCAGAAGCCAATGAAAATTTGCCAAGTGTCATGCAAAAACCAATCACGCATCAGCGCATGTAAGCGATGACACAAGCAGTCTCGCACGTGTAAGCAATGACACAAGTAGTCCAGCGCGTGTAAGCGATGACATAGGCAGACCAATTAGGCTGTGACATGTGTCACCAATCAGACTCCGCCACGTGTCACTCACCCACCCCCAAACTCCTATAAATAGAAACCTTCCTAAGACATTTGGGGGGACACACACCAAGCCATCTGAAGCACAAGCAGCATCAGAGAAGATTCAGAAGCATCAGAAGTACAGAAGCTCTGCAGGAATCAAGCCTCAAAGCCTTCAAGAACTTCAAGAACTTCAACCTCAAAATCGAAGAACACTCGAAGCAGAATTATCCAAACTATCTGCCTAGATCCTAAAGTTCACTGGAATCAAGCTCAAAAGCCTCCAGAAACTCCAACAACCATAAATTGGTGAAGCTCAATGGATTCAAGCCTCCAAAGCCCCAAAGAACTTCTACCACAAACATTCAAATACGAAGAACATTCAAAGCAGAATCATCCAAACTATCTGCCTAGATCCAAAAGTTTGCAGGAATCAAGCCAAAAGCGTCCGAAAACATCAACAAATCACAAATCAGTGAAGCTCTACGGATCCAAGCTTCTAAAGCCTCGAAGAACTTCCACCACAAACCTTCGAAGACGAAGAACATACGAAGAACATACGAAGAACACGAAGAACGTGAAGAACAAAGGATTTCTAACAAGCTCATAGCCAGAGATTCATTGTAATTCCATTTCAAAGGTCTTCGATCCATTCTTTAGCCAAATTGAAGGATATTTTGTGTTCAAGTCAAAATCACATTACTACAAATCCAATCAACAAGTCTTTTAAGGAGATCGAATCAGAGGATCACTCTTTTGTAATTACAGAGAATTGTACCACACAATCATCAATACAAATTCGCATTTGTGAAACTATTTTACTTGTTTGATTTATTTCGAACTAGAAATTTAGTCGTCTACAATGACCATTGAAGATTTTACCAATTTCCCACCCCTGGACACGTAGAGAAGCAAAACTTGTTTAAGAGAGAAGAAAGACAAGTTAATTTTAATGCAATAAAATGAAAGCAACTTTATTATTAAAAAAAAAAAAAGATTTTCATTAGAGGTCTCCATTCAAGATTGGGTTCAGTAAAGTAATCCTCATCAAAAATGAATTTATTATAATAAGGGCATTTTAGGCAATTTGATTTAAAATGCTTTTATTACACCGTCTTAAGATGTTGTACCAAACATGTGGAATACAGATTCAGGGTTCTATTACTATAGGGTTACCAAACAACTGAATAGGAATAATTATTACATTACAACATCTTGCATTCCTTGTAATATCTATTCCTATTCCTATGTAATCATCATTACAGTCTACCAAACGTGCGCTTAGATTAGGCTATAGTAGAATTTTTATCTTGTATAAAAAAAAATTAGTTTGATAAATTCTATATCCATGATTGTTTAATTCCAAATATTTTAATTAAAACTAAATTACAAAAGAGTGTGTGTGTAATGGCCAAATGTTGGGGAGATAAACACTTCGGGGAGACACACCACTTGATCCAAAAATGCTTGAACCCAATAGGTATATAAGCTCAATTATGTTATATTAACCATTCATTCTTCTTATCTATATATATATATATATATATATATATTTATATATATAAGCAGAGACCTTATGTGAGAGTGCATGAGGTCCTGCCATGTAGCACTCTAATTTTGCATTTAGCCTTTTTTTTTACCTCTTTTCATTAAGTATTTTTTACAGTTACCCAAAAGTTTACATTAACTTATTTTTACTATTATTTCAATAATCTCTCATTAATTGTCTGAGCTACACCACACATTTCTCTCTTCTTCATGTCTTTTAGCATACCCATTGTTTTAGTATTAAAAACAAAATAATTGAGTTAGGCATACTTGAAAAAAAAGTAATTAACCAGATAAGGCATTGGGAAAAGATAGAGAGGCACGAAAATGTTGTGGACTGTTAAATGAAACATATTGTTTGAAGGCATTGAAGAGAGATAGAGAGGCACCAAAATAAAAGACATGAGATTCACAAAGCATTTGTAAGAGAGACAGAAGAATTTGAAGGGACACTACCTCCATCATACTGGCCTCCCACCACCATTAAGCCACTGAAACCCGTACGGGTAATTTTTTTTCTACAACGGTTTTAAATAATCTATAAGACACATGTTCACACCATATCTTAATGTTGCACTATCGATGAGTGGAAAGCAATGAGAGAGTTAGATATACTTTCATTTCATGGTATGCAATCTGTGAACACAACACAGATTAGTTGATTTTCATGGTCTGTTACTCTTTTGCATTTATCTTTGGTTTCATGATTTAAAAAATAATAATAATAATAATCTTACCTTGAGAATGCTACAAATGTGCGGTGAATCTACTAAACTAATTTTTAATATCTCAAAATGTATATTTTTCTTTACTCTAATTTAGTTTACTTTTTCCTTATAATATATGTACAACATTCTGCAAAACCGTCTTACATAAAATATCACAAAATTATCTGTGCATCGCATGGGCAACTTACTAGTTAATATTTAATATGTGACTTCACTCATATTGTACACCCAACACCAAAGGTTTTGAAAATGATCTATGTCTTAGTTCATAATGAACCCCAGCCCTAAACATTCATTTTCTAAAAAGAAAAGCAAAAAGGCTAAAAGTAAAAAGGAAGTCAAGGAGAGAAAGAAACTTACACTTGAATTCACAAGGGGAAGTGACAATGTAGGAACGAAGAAACCCCTTAATACTGTGTACCTTCCCTATGCACATGTAAGGAGTTTGACCCAAATAAAAATTTCTTATTATAAGACGTGCAACACATACCTGAATGTTTGCAAAATTATGAAAGAAGGATCACTTTAAACACCGTTTGACATTTGTTTGGCAAACAACTGGGAGGGAAAAATAAAATATTTTTAAATTCTTAGATGCACACAAGAAGAAGTTGGGACCAAAAATCTAATAATTCAGTAACACTACCATGGATTCAAATCTCACCTCCTACTAGTTGTAAGAAAAAATAATAATAATAAAAAGATGTTGGGAGAATTACTTATGCACCATATTTCATAAAGAGAATATTTTCCAAAAAGATATACATATTTATCCATACCCTATAAAGTTAAGAAATTCACGAAAGTTGGCCAATTGTTAGTGTTACTAGTGTCATGCTTTTAATTTTTGGGTTAATGATGGAGACCAATTATGAGGCCAATTATGAGGAGCTTTGTATTTCAGTAGCATTATTGTACCCAAAACAATTGTGAGGCTACTTGTCTTCTGTCATTATTTTGGCTAATAACGGGGACAAATAATTTCTAAAAGTGAGAAAGATATCAATTGGACTGTCACACATTATGGATAATTTTGTATGTAAGAAATCTTCAAACAATTTCAATATTTTTCTTAGATCATTTTCCCTTTGCATGAAAAAATAAAAAATTGACAGTTATATATGCTTTCGTGATGTAAAACTGAATTCATTTTGGCTCCACTTAACAATATCCTTGACATATATGGAACCAAGATTCAATTTTGCATGAAGCTAGAGGCATAAAAGTATTACAGTTGCATACTATATAAAGTAATGAAATCATGCATAATTGCACATCCCATAAACGCATAACTCTCCCTTCTTGCACTTCTTAGTGCACCCACCACAATGCCTTTTGTCAAAGGAAGTATTCACACATTTTCCCTTGCAACAAATTTCAGAGTACTTGCACTTGCATCCACAGCCACCACAGTTCATGCGATCCGTAATCACATTAACACATTTCTTATTGCAGCAGTCCCGCCCCGGGCTATTCTTCAGACGACAAACCCAAGGAAACTTGTTGCAAGTCATATTGGCTGGCTGGTGATATTGTGAAAGAAACCGGCCCACTCCTCTTAAAGAAGCAGCTTTTTGTTCTTGGTTTTCAGGCACTGTGACTTGACTTTGCATGTCCATGTCTTCGTTATAATCTTCTAAATCCAAAGCTGCAACAATATCCATTGCTGCTAAGAATAAAAAGATAAGTGTGAGCAGCTTCATGGCTATATTGATAATAAAGCAAGGGTTATTATTGGGAGAAAGGAGGATGATGTGTGGACTTGAAATAGAACATGGGCTTATATAGAGAACTTTGGTTATAGAGCTGACAAAAGGAAAATGAATGTTCACGTCTTACTTTTTTTGTGTGGCTTTAATTCATGAGACGTATTGCAAATTACTGAATATCTCTTAAGAAGAAATCATTTGATTACAAATCAAGAAAAGTTGGCACTCTGTATCCCCAATTCAAACGTTAAAAGATGACCAATTACACCCCATAATTTTGGTTATTAGTACTTTTCCCATGTCATGAATTGAGGAGGCTAGAAATTTACTTTTTCCTGTTTCAAGACAAATTGTTAAAATTGGGCCAATAAAGTTGGAAACTAGTTATATGCATCCAATCTCTCACTTGTTGTATGGCCCATATGTCTGTGAGGTCCACATACTGTGAGAGGTGGGATGCAAATAGTTAGGCATTTTATTTTGCATAGAGCTGAGCTCTGCCTCAAAATTTTTCTAGTACTTTTAGTTTAGCAAATTTATCCTTCTAAACTAAATTCTATTCGAAAGAGTCATGATTACCTAGCACATTATTCCTAAATTATAGCAATGAGCATAAACCTCGTGTTGGATAATTTATTGACACTTATGTTTCCAAAGAATAAGTTATTCGAAGAATCGGAATAATATCTGATTGCTTTATTGCAATTGAAGCAATTCAGAAAAGATGGCCTATTTTGATAAGAAAAGCACATATTCCTAGCAGCTAAGTAATTCTTGACATATGTCTTAGGCCAATAACATAGAATGTCCAACAAGTTTTTGATGGATCATCATAGTTTCATACAACATTACTAACTTATATCTAACTAGAAAGCAATGGAACTGATTGGAAAACAGAGATTTGATTGATGTTGCATGCTGGTATTCCAGCAGGACTATTTATACACCATAACAAGGTGTTATCCAAAATTTATTTTGAAATCTTAGGTTTACACACATTTTTGAAAGAGAGACCATGAATTCTCATTGCCTTATAATTCTTAGTATGATGTTTCCCCTCCATTCTATCTCTGCCCAACCCTCTTCATGCAGTGAAGGGTGCTCTCTCATACACACAGGAAGAAGAATTATTGCCTGGCACGTTGACTCCAATATGAAACACATGGTGCCTCAGATGCATGTCACTTCGATTGAAAGCTCAAATAGTGAAGCCACAATAGACCTGAGATCATGGAGGGGCCATAAAAACCGGCATCATCGTCGTCATCTCAGAAATGTAAGATCAGCCATTTCTTAATTTCCCAAAATTTCATTTATGATAAAATGATTTATCCTTAGGAATTAGGACCCATCTAAGAGGACTTCATTTAAATGTGGAAAATTTTGAATTCTAGATATTAGAATATATTAAGATGTTACAATAAATATGTAGATCATACACATTAATTATTTTCAGCTTTGGACAGGCCTATATGGTTTTAATCGTTATAGGATGGGGAACTTTCTTGCCCATTGGGGTGATTATTGCAAGGTACTTTAAAAAGATTCCCATGTTAAGCAAGGAGTGGTATTCATTTCACATAATATTTCAGAGCATTGGATATATTTTGGGCACAATCGGATGGGTAACTGGGATATGTCTTGGAAACACTTCCAAACAATTTGCCAATAGAACACAACGCATTTTAAGTATCCTTGTATTTACCTTCCTAACTGTACAAGTGAGTTCAAATTTCTATCTTTGTCCATTAGTTGATATCAAATTTGTAGTTTCATTTTTGAACCCGATATCAAATTTGTAACTTGTTCCAACAATTAATTAACATGTTAATAGTGTCATTCAGATGCTTGCCATTTTTTGGCAACCAAAGAAAGAAGATGAATTTCGCAAATGGTGGCAGATATACCATCGTTTTCTTGGGTGTGCAGTAATTTCACTAATTATAGCAAACATATTTGTGGGGATCAATAACCAAAGTCAAGCTGAGAAATTGAAACTGGTTTACGCCGTAATACTCGGAGGTTTAGCTTTAATAGCTCTAGCATTGGAAATTTTCCGATGTTTTACGTACAAAATACTTCATCGTTCAATGGAATTGAACAGCAACATGTACACTTGCCCCTGAGTTTGACACATTGTATATTTTTTCCCCATATATGATTCATTCTTTTCTTTGTTAGTTTTCTAATAAGAATTTTTATAATCATATTTAGAAGATTCGATTGGAACATAGCCAATCCAAGATAAATCACGATTTATCTATAAAAAAAAAACGAAGATAGATCACGATTATAACTCATTGCATACACTCCAAAAAGTATCATCAAAGCAATAATAATTTTATTGCGGGAAAATTTGAAACATTGATCTCTATTAGAATTATGGTTAAATGATTAAATTCATTATCATTTTTTAACAGTTTAAATTTTTGAAATAATCAATAATTTAATATGATATTAGTATAAAAGATTTTGAGTTCGATCCCTTTTAACAAGGCAAGAATAAATCATGATTACGCAAGTAACAAATCTACACTCACCTAATTATCAAAGTATAGGGCAAAAAAAGTAAGTGACAAAAAATATATATAAATGAAGGTACAAAAGTGATTCTTAAATAAACTAATTATTGTGTCAAAAGAAAACTAAGGATACGTTTGGTAAACTGTAATAGGTACTGTAATGTAATAGTTATTCATATGGTTTAGCTATTCAATAGTTTGGTTATATTTTTATTACATGGAATAGTCATTCCTTATGAATAGTTATTCTTTAAAATGAGGAATAACTATTCATCTCTACAAGGGTTGTAATAGCTATTCCTTAGTAAGTGTATTAATTTCTAAAATTAATATATTTCCAAATAAACAAACTTTCCATATGCATATAACAATTATGAAAATAAAAAATCATAAAAAATAACTAATCTCTCTTTCAAATTTAAAAAATATATTTTTTTAGGAAATATAATTATATGAGTAAAATATTTCCTAAAATATATTTTAATTTTGAAAAAAAATGCTTTCATTCCATTGTCTTCAGGGTTCTATTACTATGTTTTCTCCAAACAAATGAATAGTAATAAGTATTATATTACAACATCTTTTATTCCTTGTAATACCTATTCTTATTCCTATGTAATTACCGTTACAGTCTACCAAACGTACCCTAAATACTTATCCTACCTAGAAACATAATACCGCTACATAGTAATATTTCAATTATTATTATTATTATTATTATTATTATTTTGATAATTTGATTGTTAAAGATAAGTTAATTTGAATTTTGAATGTCTCCGTTTGAAAATTGAAGTACAAGAGATACCAACAAAGCTACAAAGCTCTGAATCATGGATCTTTCTAATTTTGAAGTACCATAACATGTTAATTGAGCCACAAAAGCTCTTTTGACCTTTCATTTAAGCATCATGGCCCAATATCCTAGATAGACAATTCCAGTTGGCCCTAAATGGACCGCAAACACAACACCATTTCATTTAATTTTAAATTTAATATAACATTTTCTAGTATGTTAATTTAGGAATGTTATAAAAATTTTGTGTCGTTTTGTGTGTCCCATGCATAAATCACAAAAATATTCTTTGGTCATCGAACATAATCCTTAATCCCTTAAAAAATATACATTAAAAACCCAAATAATAACAATGAAAATTGACCCAAACAACAACAACAACAACAACAACAACAAAAACACAAGTCAAACAAACAACAATATTAGACCAAACAACAACAAATGAACAAAATATTCAACAAAAAGCTCATTCAAAAAATAAAAATCTCTAATCATTTCAATTTGTAACTCATCTCAGCATTTTTAGTTCTCCATTTATCTCTCATTAAGCTCTTTTAAAAAAAAAAAAATAGAGGAAGGAAATCGTAAAATTTCAAATATTTGAGTTTTTATTTTGTGATGTCGATATATTCAAGTTCTTTTTTATTAGATTTTTGTATAATTTGAGTTTTTTTAATGATTACCCTAGGAAAAATTGTAATAACTGCCACTAAGGTGATGTGTCTACACTTCTCAATGTGGAAATCAGTATTTAGGGCCTTAAGGGATACTTCTAGTATTATAGTTAAGTTTTGGGCCTTAAGGGATGGTCTATAGTTAGCAATCCAGCTGGAGATTCAAAACATCAAAGTTGAACTTGATGCTAGAGTTATTGTGAACTTGGTTAATTCTACAACCATTGCTAACAAAGCCTACTCCTTTCTGCTTAATGATTGCAGGTCATTGCTAGGCAGATTCCACCAAATCCGAGTGGTTCACATCTTTTGAGAAGCAAATAAGCGTGCGGATGCTCTAGCAAAAGGGGGCTGCTCTCTTCTTGAAGATTTTGTTGTTTTTGATGTTTCCCCCACTATTGAAATTTCATCTTTTGTTAACTCTGATGCTTCTGGACTGTATTATTGTAGGCTTTAAGCCGCTACTTTAGCCTCTTCAGCTTGTTAGTTGTTAATGCTATTTCCTTTTAACCCAAAAAAAAAAAAAAAAAAAAAGGTATAAACAAGAGTGTCTATAACTTGAGGTATTAAATATAATTTGCATATATAAGGTACTTTTACTTAATTGAATGAATATCCTCTATCACTTAAGTGGTTTTAGTAAACGACTTAGCACAAGCTTGATCTTAGGGTTTTAATTGGCATTCTCAAGATTGATGAATATGAAAATTTAGGTAAGTTTACAACATGAATATATATATATATATATATATATATATTGTAAGGTTGAATTTAATCAACCATCTTGTTGGCTTTATTCCGTGCCAAATTTGCTTGTATTTTAGCAATTTGTAACCCTGTATTTAGGTGGGATTCATGTAAGGGTAGTGTGTGAGAGAGTGTGAAGAAATGCTCGAGATTGTGCAAAGAAGCAGAGACTCGCGGCTGGGACTCACGGGTGACTCACGACTGGCAAGCCGCCAACTGCAACACACGAGTGAAGCGTGCAGGAAGATGAACAGTCACGCCAGCTGGAGCACTACAGGACAAAAAGTCTAGACTGGCCAGACCGTTAGCTCGCGACTTGAACTCGCGACTCAGTTAAGTCGCGAGGCCAAGCCGCCAGCCAGCCCTGTTTTGAAAAACCTAACTCTTCGCGTTCCACTCTCACCCTAGTATAAATACCCCTTATACCCACGAAATGTAGAGAGCTTCCAGAGAGAATTTTGAGAGAGAAACCCTAGAGAAAAACAAGATTGACTCATCCACAATCTTCACATAAAGACTCTTCAAATTCCTCTACTCTCTTCCTCTCCATTGTTACATCCTTGAGAGGTTCATTACTCAAATCCATTTCTCACCATACCCATATCTGTGAGAAGGTTTTTTGGTGCTTTGGGAAGCAGTTAGGAAGGGACCAATTCATATTGGTTGATGCTATGGGCTATAGCGGAATCCGGTAAGCTAAAGAAGAAATAGGTTCGGCGTAATCTCGTTGGAGCAAGAAGCTTGGAGGGCTTAGGTACACTAGGTAGATTAGGCTTGGAGGATCTATTGCTATTTATGTATCCCAACTACAATCTTTAGTGGATTATTTACCGCTTGGAGGGTGGCGGAGAGGTTTTACGCCGAGGGCTTCGGTTTCCTCTTCGATAACACATCGTTGTGTTGTCCTTGTGTTTGCATCTCTCTTCCCTTAATCTTTGCCTTTTAATTTCTGCTGTGGATGTGATTTTAATTGGTTAAGATTGTTTATCAATTCTGTTATAAGCTTATGTTTATGTTCCGCACATATATTGTTTGATAATAAGCTTGAATTGGTAATTTATAAATTGGGGGTCTAAACGTTCAAGGGTGTTTTATACACTATTTGAACTTTCATATATATAAGAGTACTGTTAGTGAAATGTTGACATAACAAAATTTAGACTATTAAATCATAAAAGAGTGGTTAGGATTTAAGGAAATCTATTGGTAGAGTACCCTAGGAAATCTAAAGAATCTGAATCCATTTGAGATGGGTTCAAGTTACACCTGGTGTAACTCCATAAGAGTTACACCTTTTTTGGGCCATTGATTTGTATTGGATCTAAGGGTGAAAAAACACTCATAGTCTTATCATTAATATTCTCTAGAAATTAGTAATTTAAGGCATTAACTCTTCTTATTAAATGGAAAAAATAGCATTAATTCTCCAAATGGATTCATTGGACCCCAAATCTCTCTCTTTCTCTCTATCTCCCCCCGTTCACAAATGGATTCATCAGACCCCAAATCAAAATTTTAATTGCTGGCATCTCTCTATTCTTAAACTTGAACTCAGAGAAGAAGAAAAATTGATAATTTCTTTTATAATTTTATTTATATTTGCCAAATTCAAAAGACCAACATGTTGTGATTTCTAAAATATAGAGCAAAAGTAATATTAAGTTGAATATGGGAGTATTCTAACTAAGGGCCAGCTTGAGGATTTTGAGTGCTATGGAGAGAGTTTTAAATATTTAAGTGCTTCTAATAATGAAATAGATTTTGACCATTTAAGGTAATTCAAACTTTTACAGAACCATAAGCCTCTATGTAGATTGACCAAGAGAGAGAGCCCATATCATGGGGAATATAAAGCTTAACTCTAGGGAGAGAGGAAGAAGATGATGACGTGGAAAGTGGAGAATTAATGTTGTTTTCTTTTTTAATGACTTAAATTACTAATTTCTAGAGAACATTAATGATAAGACTATGAGTATATTTCACCCTTGAATCTAATACAAATCAATGGTCCAAAAAAAGTGTAACTCTTGTGAAGTTATATTAGGTGTAACTTGAACTTATCTATACATATAACATGTTGTTGCTCTTCTGATGCATGGTGTAGATAAACCTAGAGTTGCTAATGTGTGGAGTCTTAGTTTATTATTATGTTTATGTTTATTATTATGTGCATGTTTATGTTATGTTTATTTTCGCAATTGACTTCATTATCGAAATCAGTAGAAAATAATGCTTAGTTACATATAAATTTATGTCTATATTTACTATATCATAAGTAGTTACAATGGGAAAACTATGCAAAAGAATTCTAACCTTTGTAAGTTTACCTAACTTGAAGTAGAATCTAAATTTAGTTTTACAACAACAAAGACATACAACTTAATATTAAGAATAAATCAACGTCAATATGTACACAAATCCACTCTCCACTCCAATGTATTTTACATATAATTCACTTTTCTTTTCAAACATCACAAATATTGAAATTTTCTCTCCACTTGCCTAGTTTTTCTAGGCCTCGATTGCCTCAAGATGTTGGCAATGACTACACCCAGAGGATCTAATATCACATATAAATTTACCGGTTTATTACGGATTTGAATCGTGTGACTTTAGTTTTGAAATCTTATGATCTTTTATGGCTTCTTTAATACTAAAATGACAAGCTAAAACAATTGATTTGGTTATGTTGTACATCATTTTATTTTTGAAAATCATAGTGTCAATCAGCATTTGGGTTATTTTAAGTTTGTGAACCTTTTAATCAATCAATCAAAAAAGAATATTTATATATATATATATATATATAAGCAGAGACCTCATGTAGGAGAGCATGATGTTTTGTCATGTGGCGCACTCTTTGAAAAGAGAATTGAAATACTCCTAAGCCACAAGATAAGAAGAAAAAACTAGGGACTTTTGGTTTTTTTTAGTTCAATGTTTCAAGACTTTTCCTATTAGAGAATAAGGATTTTTTGTAATACATTTTGTTTTCTTTGGTTCAATGTTTCAAGATAAACCTCTTGCATTTCTGCTCCTTTATATATAGCTCGCAACCCTTCATGCGATATGATCCCAAATACATCCCAACCAAGAATAATATTATTTATCTTTAACCTTTCAATGACAACTACTCAGCTCCAACTTTGTTGTCTCATCTAATCTTAACTCATATGAGTTGGTTATAACCAAGGAAGAGGGCTTGCTTTTTTAATCGAGTGACAATGGCTTTTGGTTTTGATGTTAAGGTCAGATGTTATGGGTTCTGTAAAGGTTGGGATTGGCTTGGGTCTTTGGTTTGGAAAAGCCATAAATGTATTTTGTTTTAGAACTAAAAAGACATAGAAAGAAACCTTCTAATTGATTATTGATGAGATTAGTTGTTTTTTTAATATGTTTTAGAACTCAAAATTTGTAGGTTTCTTTGTAGTTTTTTACTGTTATTTAGTGTAATATCAATATGAGTCATGATGATAAAATTAAAATTTAATGATGATTTAAGAATGTAATTTTATTACTATTTTATGTGGAAGCCTTGTTAAAGCAATTAAATCTTGATAAATGAAAAGGTTTTTAACCATTTTTTAAAATTTATCATGTTCTCTATATGCTAGTACTTTAAAACATGGATTTTAAACCCAGACCAGACCGGGTTAACCATGAACTGGTCATGAAACCGGTTTTTTATATGCAAGAACCGAACTTTTAATAGATCTGAGGGAATCGTGTGAACCGAGGTTCAACCCGAAAAATCGGCCAAACCGTGGGCAGGTTCAACTGGGTCAATTGGTTGTATTTAATTTGAAAAATTTTGAAAAAGGCGTTGCTAGGTGTTGAACCGAAGACATCCCCCCCTTTTAAGCACTATGGCTGACACCATGACCAACAAACCAAGTAAGCTCCTTGTGAGCTAATATGAAGTATTATTAAATTTATATTAGATTTACATGATTTATAATTTCCAAACTTCCATATCACCTCTACCTCAATGTATTAAGTATTACTAAATTTGTTTTTCACTGCTAAATTAACTTGTGATTTAAGAATAATACCTTTGCATAGGAATTTACTATATATGAATTTATTTTAAAAGTGATTTATATTTAATAAATAATTTCTACTTGAAGGTTTATTATACAATATTTATTCATGCTTATTTATGTTATATTATATTCTATTAACCTTATAATGTACTATTTTATGTTAACCTTATAATATCATGAAAATTTAATTGAAAGTTTGGTTCATTTTTTTAGATATTTTAGTCGATTTTGCTAATATTTACAAATTTAATACCTTTATTTTATTTAAATTAATTACTAAATTAATTATGACATCATCACGGTTCGACCTTGGTTGAACCTCGGTCCAACCTTAAAAACCTTGAACATCTCCCTTTACCGGTTCTTTGAACGGTCCGGATCTGAAAACCATGCTTAAAAATGACTTCTTTTTGTTGAGATAATGAAATAAATGTTTGAGATTTAAGACTCGGTAATTGGTTGTGAAAATGAGGCAGTTGAGGAAGTGTTTGTGAGGTTACTTGAATTTTTTGTAATTTTAGGATATGAAAGTATTTTATGCTTTGAATTTAGACATAAATTTCAAATTTCAAATTTTAAAATCATTAAATTAATTTTAAAAATAAAGTCTAATAACAATAAAATATGTTAGTCTCCTACATATGTCCAAAAACTTGATTGTTCCAACCTTAGAAATTTAGATTAGCATAGCAATTCCACTCAATATTCAGAAACCAATTCTATGACAAATATTTTAGTTTATAAAATATGAATTAAGAAAATTAAGTTTCAAAATACTCAATATTGTGGTAAAACATAAATATTATAAAATAAATAATTTTATAAAAAAAATAAATATTATAAATAGGTCTTAAAACATAAATACTATTTTAAATTAATTTGCAAAGTACCCACGCATCACGCATGCAAGAAATTATCTAGTTAAATATGAATAGCAATTCGGCCCCTATACCATCTTTTAAAAGACAAAGCATTATCAAACACTATAAATTTATTGATCACAAATGTCCAAATTCTTAATTGACATATATAAAATAAAGGTGCATCAAATAATATTAAAAGTGTTTGTTGGTTTCTATTCTAAAGAGTAATGTCTTAGGTATTATAACATTGAGAAAAGTGTCAGACAACAAAAGAGAGTACTCTAATAGACTCCCTACTGTGTGTCTGAAAGTATAATCTTAAAAACATGAGTTGAACTTGAACAACACATTGAATACCTAAAATCATGAATTTCAAGTGAAATAGTTAATTTTAATATAACGGCGCCCTAAAGACCAGTGGGTGTCGCGGAAATGAGGGCAACAAACAGCAATCTGAAATCAAGTCATGATTTTTGAGAATAAGTGTCATATTTTCATCAATAGTTTTTTTTTTTTTATTATTTTTTTTTTTTTTTACAAGATAGAAATTCTATTATAACTTAATCTAAGTATATACATGTATGAAACTCCCTCCTGGAGACTTGAACTCCGGCCCTTACCCCCCCGGCCACCTCACAAGAACTTTGCATTTGTGGAGCGGTAGTTTTTCACCAATAGTTTTATAAGTATTACACAGGTAATAGTTTAGAGATAAAGTATGCATTTTCGTAGTTTAGGGGCTAAGTTTAAAAAGGGATAAAGTGTAATTTTCCATATATATATATTTTCCATTTTCCCCTCTTTTTTTTTTTTTTACCGATACCAAAAGAGGGGGGGGGGGGGAATTAGGAATAGTGTGGTTTAAGCCTTATGGTCCATTTGGATTAAAGGGTAGAGAGGGGGAGTAGAGTAGAGTAAATTTGATCCAAAATTAGTCTATTTTTAGCCAACTCTACTCTACTCATCTCCATTCCCCCTCCTTCCCCCCTCAATCCAAATAGTCCCTAAGGTGTATTGGCGTACAAGAAGACCTAGATGATATCGTTTAGTTCAACGGAAACAACGTAAATCACACAGTGACGTTTCTTATTAAGTCTTACATACTGTCATTAAAACAGAGACGTGTCTAAGTGATATTACTAATATGAATGACAACATTTAATAAAAGCCTTTTAAATGTATTTCACCAAATCGTGTCATCTCCTTATGTAGCCATTAGATTCCAAAGTTAGTCACTGTCTATGATTTCGTTGAAAAGTTATTATGATTTCATAGTCTCTATAGTCTATTCTAGTTTCTTCTCTGTGATTTACATTTACTTGTTCATAATCTTTGCATCACCAAATCTCAGCAAAGATCACAAAATTTCATCATTAGTGACGAGTACCAAAATTACAAGTTCGTCATATAGCTAACAAACCTTCAGTCCACAAACTCGTCCATATAAAGGACGAGCATAAGATACACAAGGTAGTCATATGAGAAGACGACCACATAGCATTAATGGCGCAGCCACCAATAGTTTTGCAACCGACAAGCTTCAACTGTCAGAAAGGCCAATCATGAGCTAATCGAACCTCCATTTAAGCTCAGGCAGACGTTACTCAAATAGCCAAAAGAGCCATTAAGAGGTCAACGACAGTTACTCATAATGAGGCTCCCAACGGCTATATGATGGCTATAAATAAGCCACAAAGCACCAGAAACAAGGTACACAATTCTAAACATACAGAATTACATTCTTATTCTCTGAGAGATATTGAGAATTCTACTGACTTTCATCGAAGAACCGTTGGCTAACGCCACTCTGGTGTCTTTCTCTTTCATCTTTGCAGGGAACGTAAATCTTGAGGGGGAGTAGTAGGATTTACTATTTGTTTTAGAGTACTTTTGATTATTTACATTGCTGTATTTAAAGTTTTAAGTACTTTAGTTTAAAACTATGTTTTCTTTAGTACTTGTGTCCCTTGGTTTTTATAACTGTTTTATGATGCTTTTAGTTATCTATTGCCTCTTGCTTTAGTTTCTTTAATGCATCATGTGCTTGTTAGACATGCAATTAGTTTTTGCACTGCTTTTAATTTCTTGTGTGTATAGATGTTCATTTACTTGTTAAATGTTCATTGTAGTCATTTTTTAATAACTATTAATGTTTGATCAAGTTATGCTTTTGGTTCATATTTCTTTTGCTTTTACTTGATCGCATTTTACCTGCTCTATGTACATGCCTTGAATTTTACTTATGCAAGTGTTGACACCCCATTTTGCAACCTGCATTAACCTCACATGGAAGGTAAAAGGGTAATTTCACCTTGAAAATAGGCATCTTAATTGTGATTACTAGATCCTTAATTTCATCAAAATGACCTTGATGTTGTAACGATCAAATCGACTGGTTGTAAGCCCTAATCGGACCATCAGATTGAAAGTTATCATTAGATCAAGTTGTAATGGCCGAGATGCGTTATCATAAATTGAGTCCGACTATATGTGATTATGAAAAATTGATTCCAATTGGTTATATTTATAATCAATTTGAGATTAATGACATGTCATAATTTGATTGGCTAGGACTACATTTTATGGTAAGGTTGCACACACTTAATTAATTAAATAGTCAAACATTAATTATTCAATGAGTAATTTGTGCAATTATCTTTTTAATTAAGATAAATTTGGAACTAATTAAATCTGAAATGGGAGTGAATGGATCCTATTAATGTTAATTGGAAACTAATTTGGGACCTATTAATGTTAATTGTGCTGAAATTATTTTCTAACAAATGACCTCTACTCACCATTTCATTGATATTTCTCAGAATATTTTGAATCTGTGAATGAGGTTAATTTTCCTAAAAACTAGGCATCCGAGGCTTCAATTTGAGTACAACAACGAGACAGTTCCAATCAGAATTGAGTAAGATGTGATTTTTTGAATTTGGCTATGCAGGCTATTACAGTAGCTACTGGAAACCAAATTTTGCTTGCTCATTACTCCCACCAATCTTTACATTTAATGTACCAGATTTCCCAAAAATCTAAAATAAGGTCTAGGCTCATGATTATTTTTGATCCTTTGCCAACCCTCATTAAATGACATTCCATTCATATTTTCTTCACCACTACTATATAACCCCCCCCCCCTTTCCTCCATTCCAAAGCACATCAAAACCCTCTCTCTTCTTCTCTCTTGAGTTCTAGTGAAGTAAAGTAGACTTGTCATATCTTGATCTTTCTGAGACTTAAGGTATTGAGTGAGACTCACTCTCCCTCTCCTAGTTCTTCTTTTCTCCTCCACCCTAAGGACTTCCGCCAAGAGCCTCCTCCTCCACCGTGTGGATCTTACATGCAAGTATAATCTCTATCCTTAACTGGTTTTTCATGTTTCTATAATGTTAATTTAGGATTAGAGCATGCTAGTGTTTTTTTAAATTCCTTGAATTGTTTGAATGTTCTTAAATGTTCTTATGTGTTCTCCACATGTTCTTGGTTATTCATCACATGTTCATGTATAACACTAGTTTTGATCTTAAATCCACATCAAAAATATGAAAAGGATGTTTGTTTCATAATTCTTTCAAATCCTTGAATCTAGGATATCACCATCCACACACATTCACTAGAATTTATTTTTCAATCCAAATGCAATGCTTAATAAATTGAATTAGGGTTTATCACATGCACACACATTAAATTCAACATGCAAATTGATTGACATATTGGATGATATGATATGAATGTTGGCCACCATAGTCTAGAAGACCAGTTTCACTGAGTAAGATGGGTGCCTAACACCTTCCCATCTTGTAACATGGCCTCCGAGCTTAGATCGAGGGTTGATAGATCAATGCTTATCCATGTAATTTTCAATTTCTAGATTGTAACTAGGAAACAAAGCCATGTACTTTATCTTAGATTGTATCTAGGACCAAAGCCATGTAATTTCCTATGATCAATGTAAATTCAATTTCAAATTAATAAAATGATGAATTTTTCAATTATGGTTTTGGCCCATTGTAAAACCCATAATCTAAAGAGGAAAAATATAATCAGTCAAACCTCCATTTTGAGAAGTAATAACATGACTCCACCCATTCACATGGGTTTGGCCCAACAACAAAAAATGGGACGGGGGTGCGACCTCTCACAGCAAGAGTTTCAGGATACAAGTATACATGGTGCAAGTTCTTCACAAGTTTTAAATTTAGGTGTGAATGAGTTTTGCCTCTATTCCCAAACTCAAATTTTAAGTCTAGAGTCTGTTTAGGAGTTTTGTCACGAAATAGCCAAAATGGGAAATTTTAAAGTTATGATTTACAACTATGTTTTTATGTTGTGTTTAATTCCATGTAAAATTTGATTGTATTTTTGCTCAATCATTTCCCTATATTTATTGTGGGATTTAATGCAAGGGTTGTGTGTGAGAGTTTGGTGAAGATTTGTGAAGAAGGAGATTTTGCAACTGGCTCGCAAGTGACAACCCGCAAAAAGCCATATAAGAAGCACATTCTAGAATCTAAAGTGTCTCATACCAAGCTGGATTTCGCTAGTCACTTCGTGACTCAGGCCAAGTCACGAGTGACCTACGAAATTCACTACCTGGAGCTTTTTAAAGTGTGTTTATCTCATTCCTTTACCACCACTATATAAGCCCTCATTACCCACGAAATTGTAAGGAGCTTTTATAGGAACTTTTGAGAGAGAAAACCCTAGTTATACACTTGAGAGTTAGAGATTGTATAACCACAATCATCTACACCATTTCTCTAAAGTTTTCCTCTACTCCCACCTTTCCATCTACACATCCTAGAGACGTTTTTAGTCCAAACACTTACCTCACCCAATTTGAGTGTTGAGAGAAGTTTTGGTGCATATGGGAAGCATTAGAAGAAGCCATTGATTGGTGGATGCAATTTGGAGCTAATTGTAGGATCTGGATAACTAGTGAAGACATGGCTCCATGAAGCCCGTTGGTAGCTAGAACTTGGAAGGTTCAAGTACATTGGGTAGATTAGGCTTGGAGGGTCTTTTTGATATTCTTGTACTCCAACTTTATTCACTAGTGGATCGATTTCGGTTTCATGGTCCGCAGAGAGGTTTTTCACTGAGTACTTCGGTTTCCTCTTCGATAACACATCTCGGTGTTATCTTGTGTTTGCATTTCTCTTCCCTACTCCTTAAACTTTACATTTATTGTTTATTGTACATGCTTATGCCTTAGAGTAGTGTTCCAGTTTTATTACGATTCATTTACTCTTGTTCCGCACTTAGTTAAGTTAAAGTAAAAGTAATTAAGCTGTAATTTAAATTCAGGGGTCTAAATTAGCTATAGTGTTTTACACTATTTGAGCTTTCATATGTTTTATGAGTAATGCTAGAGAGTAATACAAGAGACGCAAATTTTTTACAAAAAAATTTACAAACTGGTAAGGTGGTGAGTGGTTATTGGTAAATGAAACTGTGATATTAATAATGGGCTTAGATGAAAACCAATGAGAAGTTGGCCATATCTTTTTTTAATATAAAGATAGAAATTCTACTCTACCCTAATCTAAGTGTATATTTGTGTAAAGCTCCCTCCTGGAGACTTGAACCCGACTCTTAACCCTCTTACCCCACAAGCACTTATACTTGTGGAGTAACCATTGCACCAAGGGTGTGCGGTGGTAAGTTGGCCATATCAACAATTTGTAAAAATGTTGTAAAATAGTTTGTAGTTCTACTTATGTTTTATTTATGAGAAGTGTTATCCACAACATTTTGAGAACACTTTCATAACAAATCTTAAATGGTGAATTATTATTGGTCATAATTTAAACCCACCACTGAAATTACTTTTTTACCCACCAATAGCAGCCAATAATTTGTTGTGAAAGTGTTGTAAAAATATTGTGGATATATCATTTCTCTTTATTTATAAGTGTACCTCATTTGCCTTTTACCAATTGTGATTCGGTGATAGAGGTTAATCTTCATACAGAGAATTTCAATTAACAATTAGAAATTCCTGCATTTTGCTTTTCCATGAAACCTCATAGTTAAAGTGTTCAATTTTTTATCTTGAAACGCACATTTTCATTTAACCTCTTTGTACCATTAAATAAACAACCATTATATGGATGTGATTTACTTAAAAATTATACCAATTGGCAATCTTAGCCACCCTTGTTTCCATTCCAATATATTTTGTTGAATCATACACATATGTTTATGTGTATGTTATATTTATATATATGTTTATACACACAAACCTAATACACCAAAATAATTATGAAAAAGGTAAATTTAGAAATGTTGAAATTGTTAGATAATAAAGACAAAGATTATTTAGAGTGATTTATATAAGAGAAGATATCCAATGTAAGCAGTCAAAATCAAGAGATGATAAGAATGTAAACCATTAATGCAGAACAAATTCCAACAACATATATAATAAAAATCATTCAATCCAACAACCAAGACACAAGAGACAAACATAGTTGTTTTCATTTTTCATAACTAAAACACTAGTATTTGTAAAGGATGGTGGTGCTGTTTTCAGTGGTGTTGCTTCAAGTACAGTCAACAAAGCATCAATTCATAGAGCTCAGTGTTGTATTACAGCTTAACGACTTGTAGTTTAGTCATCATATTGTATACCTATGTGTAGTTTAGGATAAGACCTGGAGTGTAGTTAGTTAGATTGATGTACACGTGTCTCTGTTCTATTGGACACTAGATAATTCTATTAGAATAGTAGTTTTGGTGCCTAATTAGTTATGATTGGTTACTATATAAGATGTATTTCATGTAATCTATTGAATATACAGAAGATTCAGTTTTCTCACTTCTTCTTCTTCTAGAACATTCTCTCCAAGAGCCATAGTTTTCTTTCATGGTATTAGAGCCATTAATGGCGTCTTCTGCAAGTTCTTCATCCTTTGCAACAACAAGATCAACCATGAGTTCTTCAATCACTCATGGTGTTAATCCATCTCTGCTACTCTTGTCAAATATGGCAAGTATGGCTACTGTGAAGCTTGACTACAACAATTATATGGTGTGGAGACATCAGATTGAAGTGATCTTGGTAGCATATTCAATGATCAATTTCATCAGTGATGATGATCATGCTCCAGATCCATTTTTTAAGGATAGCTCAGGGAATTTTACAACTGAGACTAATCCTAAGTATTTTCAATGGAAGATTCATGAACAGGCCTTGTTTACTTTCCTTAATTCAACTCTCTCTCTCCATCAATCTTGGCTCTTACTGTAGGCCAAAAATCTAGACGAGAAGTTTGGAAGGTGCTTGAGAAAAGGTTTGCTTCAGTGTCATAATATCATGTACTCAGTTTGAGAGATGAGCTAATGAGCATCAAGAAGGGCTAGTAGATTCTTTCTTCCAAAGAATTAAAGAAGTTAGAGGTAAACTTAGGGCTATAACAGTCTGTGTTGATGCATTCTGTTCTGCAATTAGAACTAGGAATGACATCCTTACACTTGAAGAGTTGAATACACTCTTGAATGCTGAAGAAAGGTCAATCAAGAAGAAGTCAAACACTTCAGATCTTAGGGATTCTACAGGGCCGTTTGGTATTGTTGTTCTAGTAACGTTGTTTGTATTTTTTTGAAATACGTGTGGGTGAAAAAGTATGTGGAAATATGTGTAATGTTGTTTAAATACTGAAAACTATTGCTCAAAACACCCTACCAAATAGGCCCTACATCTTTTGCTATGGCAGCTAATCAATTTAATCAAGGTTTCACAAAAGGAAGAGGCAAGAATGGGAATAACAGAGGTCGTGGCAATGGTAGAGGTGGTAATCAGTTTTCTGGTGGTGGTCAGTTTCATAATAGCAATAATCAAGTGCTAGATCATCAATTCCTTCCTTTTCCACAAACCAAGTCCTCTTCTTCTCAAGGACAAAAGGTTGCATGTCAAATCTGTGGCAAGAATGGCCATTTTGCTTTGGATTGTTACCATCACATGAACTTTGCTTACCAAGGTAGACATGCTCCAGCTAAGCTTGCTTCCATGGCTGCAAGATCAATGGCTGCAACTTCAAGTGCTAATCAGAACCAAAATTGGTTGACTGACATTGGTGCTTCTGATCACATCACACCAGATTTGTCTCAGCTTTCCCTTGCTCAATAACCTGCAACTGGTGAGTCTGTAACAGTTGGCAATGGGCAAGATTTACCAGTGACACATATTGGTAATGGTAAGCTAATTACTTCTTCCCACAATTTTTGTTTGACCAATATCCTTGGAGTTCCGCAAATTTGCTATCTATTCACAAATTATGCCTTCAAAATAATGCATTTTGTTATTTTGATGCATATCAGTTCTTAATTCAGGATTTACTTACGGGGAAGGTAATTTACAGAGGGTTGAGTAAGGATAGAGTCTACCCTATACCTTCTTCTACCTCTCTGCCATCCTTATCTTCTTCTCATATCAATTCTAGTGGCTTTGCTGCAATGTCTCCATAGACTTTACTTTGGCACAATAGGCTTGGACACCCTTGTGCAAAGGTTTTACATTCAACTATGTCTCCCTATCCTTTTGTCAAGTTGTCATTTGTTAGTGATATTTGTTCTAAGTATACATCTTGTATAAGTGCTAAAATGCACAAGCTTCCTTTTCATAAACATGTATCCAGTACTGAATATCCATTTCAATTAGTACATTCAGATGTATGGGGCCCTGCTCCTGTGACTTCTGTTTTTGAACACAGATTTTATGTGATATTTGTTGATGAGTTTACTCTTTTTACTTGGTTATTTTTGTTAAAAAGGAAGTCTGATGTGTTCCAGGTCCTCTTGCATTTCAATTCTTTGGTTCAGACTCAATTTAATGCTAAAATCAAAACATTAAGGTCTGATGGTGGTGGTGAGTTTGTTAATTCCAATTTTAAATCCTTTTGCTTGGGGCATGGTATTCTGCATCAACTTTCCTGCCCTTATTCCCCTCAACAGAATGGTGTTGCTGAGAAGAAGCACATGCAGATTGTGGAAAGTGGATTATCCATGCTTCATCATTCCAATCTCTCCTCTTCTTATTGGTCTCATGCCTTTAGTGCTACTGTTTACCTTCTCAATAGAGTTCCTTCTTTTGTTTTGAACTTTGTCTCACCTTGGGAAAAGTTATATGGTCACAAACCACCACTTCATGCTTTGAGAACCTTTGGTTGTGCTTGTTATCCTTTGTTGAGACCTTATGCTTCTCATAAGTTTGTAACTAAATCTAGACAATGCATATTTCTTGGTTATTCTCCTTAGTCCAAAGGTTATATTTGTTTAGATGTTCTTACTGGAAGAATTTATATTTCCTATCATTGTGTTTTTGATGAATCTGTTTTTCCTTGTTTTCCTGTTGCTACTGCTAAGTCTTCTCCCAATATTTCTGCTTCTTCATCTTCCTATGATGTCTGGTTTTCTTCTTTACTTCCAATTTCTTCCCTAGGTATTTCTCATTCTAGTTCTAATACTACTTCTAATTCTGCCTTATCTGATCCTACTCCTAGTTCTATGAGTCATTCTCTTATTCAACCTAACTTACCTGTTTCTTCTTCTGCTAGTTCTATTGAGTCTGATTCTAATGTTGTGTCCAGTCTTCCTAGTTCAGCTCCAAATCCTCTTCCTTTGACCACAAATACACATCTTATGCTTACCAGGTCCAAAAATGGTATTTTCAAGCCTAAAGTGTTTGCTGTTCAGACTGATTATAGTTGTACTGAGCCTCCTTCCTATTCTATTGCATCTAAGTATCCTCATTAGGTTGAAGCAATGGATTCTGAATTTACTAGTTTGCAACAGCAACATACTTTCCTTTGCCACCTAATAAAAATGTTGTGGGATGTAAATGGGTGTACAAGGTTAAGAGGAATAGTGATGGCAGTATTGCTAGGTTTAAAGCAAGACTTGTTGCCAAGGGTTACTTGCAGCAATATGGTCTGGACTATGCTGAGACCTTTAGTCCAGTGGTCAAGCCTACTACTGTGAGGATCATTCTTTCTTTAGCTGTTCAGTTTGGTTGGTCCCTAAGGCAATTAGATGTTTCTAATGCCTTCCTTCATGGAGTGTTGCAAGAGGAGGTCCACATGAGTCAGCCACCTGGGTATCAAGATCACTCTAAGCCTCATCATGTTTGTCTATTGCACAAGGCCATTTATGGTCTAAAACAGGCTCCTAGAGCATGGGTTGATAGTTTTACCACTCAGCTTTTCCATCTGGGATTTCATGCTTCTTGTGTAGACAGCAATTTGTTTATTCTTATTCATTCTAGGCATGTTGTTTACTTACTTTTGTATGTAGATGACATTATCATTACTGGTAGTCATGATGCTCTTGTTGCTGAGATTATTAAACAGCTTGGTGTGTCCTTTGCTCTCAAGGGTTTGGGTCCTTTGAGTTATTTCTTGGGTTTGCAGATTAAGTATATTGGTGGTGGTATTTTTATGCATCAGTCCAAATATGCCAAGGACTTATTATCTAAGTTTCATATGTTGGATTGTAAGCCTTGTTCTAATCCATGTGCTTCTGCTCATTCTAATGCCCTTTCTGTCAGTCCTCTTCTTTCTAATCCCACTGCATATAGAAGCCTTGTTGGTGCCTTGCAATACTTGACCTTCACTAGGCCAGATTTGTCTTATGCAATCCAGCAGGCCTGTCAGTTCATGAGTAAGCCTTCTCAACTTCATCTTGTTGCTGCTAAGAGGATTTTAAGATACTTAAGGGGTACTCTTCACAAGGGCATATATTTTAAGCCTGGTTCCCTCACTCTTTCATCTTATTGTGATGCTGATTGGGCTGGGGATCCTATTGATAGGAGGTCTATTACTGGCATGGTTGTTTTCTTAGAAAATTCTCCTATCACCTGGTTTGCCAAGAAGCAATCTGTTGTGTCTAGATCCTCCACTGAGGTTGAGTACAGATCCCTTGCTCTTACCACTGCTGAATTGTATTGGTTGAGAATGCTTCTCAAGGACTTAGGGGTTTATTTGTATCATCCTCCCATTTTATGGTGTGACAATGTCTCAACTCTTGCTTTAGCTTCTAATCCTATTTTTCATGCCAGAACTAAACATATTGAAGTGGATTACCATCTTGTCCGAGAGAAAGTTCTGAATAGAGATATGGTTATCAAGTATATTTCTACCTTGGACCAATTAGCTGATTTATTCACCAAGAGCTTGCCTTCACCTCGTTTTCATGCACTTTCTTTCAAACTCATGGGGCATCCTCCCCTTCATTTGAGGGGGGATGTAAAGGATGGTGGTGCTGTTTCCAGTGGTGTTGCTTCAAGTACAGTCAACAAAGCATCAATTCATAGAGCTCAGTGTTGTATTACAACTTAACGACTTGTAGTTTAGTCATCATATTGTATACCCTGTGTGTGGTTTAGGATAAGACTTGGAGTGTAGTTAGTTACATTGATGTACACGTGTCTCTGTTCTATTGGACACTTGATAATTCTGTTAGAATAGTAGTTTTGGCGCCTAATTAGTTATGATTGGTTAGAATATAAGATGTATTTCATGTAATCTATTGAATATACAAAAGATTCAGTTTTCTCACTTCTTCTTCTTCTAGAACATTCTCTCCAAGAACCATAGTTTTCTTTCAGTATTTACCACAAACATGCAGATTGTCATCAAGATAAACTTTATGGCAACTTTGGCCGCCCTTAGTGGATTATCTTTCAATTTCACCACCTCAGACCTGTAAGAAAACACTCAATTTCAAAATAATGAAGACAAATACAAAATGCTAAACTTGACATTGGTCTCAAACATAATGGGATCAATCCTAGCAATAGTCTTATTTGAGTTGATGGGCAAAAAACATACAGTATTTATAATGGATATCGTATTATTCACTTGGTTGTATACTAAACATTAGCATTTTTCAACCCAATTAGCAGGAAATTTGATTGCTCTACTTCCTTCTTTTCTGATAGCCAGTCTGTCTAAGAATTTCTTGATAGCAAGGACAGTTTTATTACTGCAAAAGCTTCTTACCCATGAATTAGGATCAATGATCCATGATTCAACATTTACAAAAATATCTATATATCTGAAATCTCCCACTTAATAATAGAGATGTCTTGGTGTGCCTATTAAACCCTACTTTTCGTCTCATAAATTTTCCCCTCTAAAATTGGGAGCCTTCATATGACTTGTTCATATTTTTGATTAAGGTGTCTTGAACCATTTTTTTGAGTAGTTCAATTTTAGTGAATATAATACAATCGCTAGTTTATATAGGAAAAACAATGTAGAGTAATTGAGCTTATGATATACTCAAGCTTACGGAGATTATTTTAGTCAATAACGCATTGATATATATGATGATCATTCTATCTTATTAAATTACATCATTGATACAATAAGCATCGATGTCTTGGTTAGTTTGTTTAATCTATTTAAAGTACTATTCTCAAAGGATTATATAATCGTATTAATGTCATGGTATTTTTTTAAGGATTATTTTAGCCAAATTAACATCGATTGATTTTCTTTACTTAAAATTATTGTCTGTTAAAGTTCACGAGAAGCATGATAGGGTATAAACAAGAGCGTTTAGAACTTGAGGTATTTAATATAGGGTTATTTTACATTAATTGAAAGAATATCCTCACTTGTGGTTTTAGTAAACGAATTAGCACTACGCTTGATCTTAGGGTTTTAATTGGCATTCTCAAGATCGTTGAATATGACAATTTAGGTAAGTTTACAACATGAAAATTATACAAATTAAATTTTTAAAAAAATGAACTTTGCTTACGGTGCTTAAGATATACTTATTAACATGTTGATGCTCTTCTAATGCATGGTGTAGATAAATCTAGAGTTCCTATGCGTGGAGTTTTAGGGGTATTACTTGAAGAAAACTCTCAATCAACAAGCGCCATAGTTATTGGTTCTATTATTATGTTTATGTTATGTTTATTTTTACATTTATTGTTATTTTTATTGTGGGAATCACTATGCTATTTATGTTGCAAAAACAGAGTGGGAATCTTTGTGTGAGTCATCATAGGACTAGTGGGAATTACGTTTTGAGTTGCTGGTTGAGTCACTCCCACCATAGGACTCGTGGGAATTACAACTTGATAAACCAAAAAAAAAAAAAATTATCCCAAAAATTCAAATGTTAAAACTTCCAAAGGCAAAAAAATTAAAAATTCATAATCTAGATATAATTAAAACAAAACAAAACATATATAATCCCAAACTTGTCATGATCAAGTCGAGTGGTAGTTTGACCTCAAAACTGACCTAGCTGACATGTAGATAGTCCTAATTAAGGTTCATTCAAAGTTAGGCTAACACATGCATTTCCATACATTAACCAATTTGGAACCAACTTTATCCCATAATTTTATCTTAAGTCTAGCTAATATGTTCAAATTCTGAATTTGAACTTGTCACTTTTAAGAGACAAGTTTCACTTTAACTATATGCGGCATCATATTAGCTGTGTCAACATTAAGAAACAAGTTCCACTTGAACAATGTCATCCTTTTAGCAAAAAAAAAAAAAAAAAAAAAAAAAAGAAGACAAGATTATATTTTCAAAGTAACTTTTAAACAGTATAACTTTACTAAATAATTCTCAAAATATTATTAAGCAAAAATGCCAAGAAAAATTTATAAATTCTTTTGATTCAACTTCTAATAAAAGAGACAAAGGTAATATGGCTACATATTATGTATAAAACTTATTTTTTATGCATAATTTAAAATTATAAAAATTGAAATTTAATAATTATAAAAATTGATGATATAATCATTGATCATTGATTTTTTTAATAAAAAAATGCAATTTAATAATTAATTTGCTAAAATTCATCCAATGAAAAAATTTATTGGATGAAAGGTCTTTGGCCTTAAAAAAAAAATACATATATTCTTTTTATTCACTGTCTGATTCATTTTCTCCTTGTTAGTCTGAACAGAGTGAATTCTGACATGGCCACCACCTCAGCCGCCATGGATGGCATAGCAGCAACAGTTTTCCAATCCGTAATCCAACGTGTCCAACAAACTGCCGAGCGGTCCAGTAGACGTGGGCCCCATCAGGTTCAAGTCGTGGCCCTCATCCGCCAAGTTTATGATGTTGGACACCGTTGTTTCAGCGAAAACTACGTCCAAGAGCTAATAGATAAAGCTCCTCATGTTTCTTTTCTTTTCTTTTCTTCTCTCTCTTATTATTTACAATTTTTGTTATGTGAATTGGAATAAATGAATTAATCTCTTAGTTTTGTACCACCAATGAATCAGTCTTTTATTTTTGAACCATTTTTTTCTTGCTTTTTTAAAGGTCCTAAATGGCGAAAGTTGTGAATTGCTTTGTCTTTTTTTTTTTTTTTTTTTTTTGTGGTGGGTTTTGTTGAAAGTTGTTAATTTTGGTAATTGTGGGGTGATTAAGCTTCCAGAAGATATAGAGTGGCATTTAAAGCAATAAACGATATCATTTTGGTTGAGAGTAAGTGGAACTTAATTGTTAATTAAGTCATGGTTTAATATTTGTGCAGCTGGTGTCCCAAACCTTGCAATTGTAAAGAGTGTAGATGATGAGAAGGTAATTACTTTCTTTCTTTTTTTTTTGGTTGAAAAGGTGTCTATGTTTGGACTCAGCTAAAGATGGTTTTTTGAGTTTCTCTTTTGAAGCATACACAAGATGACACCATTTTTCTATAGAATGAAAAAGATATAAAGTGAACCAAAAATGAAAATTTTTAGAAAACACTCACATACACATAGTTTAAATTAAGTTAGTTTGGATAGGATAGGATGGTAAAATAAAAAACATGAGGCCATAGACGACCCCGCCACGGGGGGAGGGGGGGGGGGGAGGGAGGCCCTTGGATTTTCCAAAAATGCCTCCTCACCTATATAATTTAATGTTAAAAATTGTAAATTTTAGGTGATGACCCCCTTTCATTATTTAAAAAAGTATAAATGTTCTTTAATTTATTGTTGCCTCGTTTTTTTCCCTTCATATTGACTTTTTTGTCATATATAAGTCATTAAATTTAGGAGCATTTAAAGAATAAGTTAATAAAAATATATAAGTAAATCTCTTTTGCAAAATATTTTTGTTGTTTTTCAAAAATAAAGTATACGCATATATATAGAAAGTTAAAACTACCAAAATACAATGATATATTTGGTTTGGCTCTTCTTGAGAAAATTTTCTGGCACTGCCACTCTATGAGGCCAACTCTAATTTGTCTATTGAGGATCATAGTGAAGCCCAACATATTCAGATTAAGGCGATGTTGTTGTACTTAAAAGTTGGCTGGTTATTTTCTAATTTTCTACAGCTATATGTGTTTTGCAGATTGCAAATCAACTTGATCGTGTGGTTGCAAGCACTTGAGTGATCAGCATTGGAAAGGATTTATAGAACCCCGATTATGTAAAACTTACTCAATAGGAGCCTTTTATATTTGAAAGACACCTAAACCTTCTCTTCTATCTCCTAAATGCACATTTCGACCTCTACATAAAGGTTTGGAGGTATCTATCCGCACTTGAACCCATATAAAATTACCTCCCATGAGTTCAGACTTATCTTGGAAATGGATTACTACATCCTAGAGTATTACCTAGATCTTCCGCTATTTCAATGTCCATTTGCTTCATCAGTAAACCATGGATTTGAACCCAGAAAGTTGCACCGGTGAACTTCATGTTACGGATAAGGGATTTCATCATCAAAACTTTGCATGACAACCAAATTCTTATCCAAAGTCCAAAGCTCTTGTAGTAGTACCCTCACAACATCCAGTGATTCAAAGATTAATCGAATGGTGTGATTTCCAATGTCACGAACTTGGAAACCCCTCTGAGTCCTCCACAATGGTCTAAAAGTTCTAGCTATAGCATCAATGTTAAGGGCTCTCATCATTAGTCTTAGTAGATAGGAAGGCACGGAAGTGAGAGAGCTCGACAAATAAGCGATATTCCCAAAAGACAACATTGCGAGAGACACGAAGACGATGAGAGACAGGATCATAACACTGATACCCCTTTTGAGTTTCACCATAACCAAGAAAACAACAAAGCTTAGACCGAAGTTCAAGTTTATTATGCTCATGCAGCTGAAGAAGAACGAAACAGGCAGAACCAAAGGAGCGAAGGTGGTGATAGTCTGGAGGTGACCCAAAAAAGGCGCTCATATGGAGTTCGATTTTGGATGACAAGACTGGGAATGTGATTAATAGCATGAACAACATGAAGAGCAGCTTCACCTCAAAAAGGAGCAGGAACTTTGGCAGAGAGAAGGAGAGCACGAACAGTGTCAAGAATATGACAAAGTTTTCGTTCGACTCTACCATTTTTCTGAAATGTACTTGGACAAGTTAGTTGATGAATAGTACCACAGGAATGCAAAATACCTTGGAAAGCATATTAAGTGTATTCAAAAGCATTATTAGATCGAAAAATTTTGATGCGTTTGGAAAATTGAGTTTCAACCATTTTTGCAAAATTGCATTATACTTGAAATAATTTAGAATGATGTTTCATATGAAAAATCTAGCTATAGTGAGAATAATCATCAACAAAGACAACAAAATATCGAAATCCACCAATACTAGAGATAAAGGAAGGCCCCCAAACATCATAATAAATTAGGTCAAAGATATCAATGAACATTGATTCACTAGTATTGAAAGGCAAAGCTGGTTGGTTTCCTAACTAACATGAAACACAATCAAAATTTTCTTTGGACACTAAACCTAACAAACCTCTAGAAGCCAAGTGTTGTACTCGAGAAGAAGATGCATGACCAAGTCGAGCATGCCAAAATGAAAGGGAAGGAATAGATTAAATTGTAGCAGCAATAGAAACAGGAGCAACAAGTGGAAGACAAAGGTTGTCCACAGGAAACATATGCCCAACTCTGGGACCAGTCCCAAGCTCCTGTACCGTCCTTGGATCTTGCATAATACACCTAGAATAATCAAAGGTAATGCGATAACCCAACTCAGCTAATTATTCCACATATAAATTGTAAGAAAGGTTAGGAACATTAAAGACCCCAGGAACCGAGAGGTTGGAGGTCGAGATAGAACCTATATTATGACCAAACATTGTGGAACCATTTGCTGTGTGAATATTAAGAAAGTGTGGTGCAGGTTCAAGTTGAGAAAATAAGGACTAGTGAGGTGTCATGTGATTGCAACAAGTAGAATCCATAAACCAAGAGGAAGGAGACATACTAGATAAAACTGAGAGAGAAGAGGAATAAGATGCATTAACAACCATACGAATGGTATTAGCGATGATGTTTTGAAGGTCGACCGTGGAAATGGTGATAATGGATCCAGAAGACTAGGACTTTACAAAGATGGGAGCCATTGGCTGGATACTCTCAGTGTTAGCAATAGTAGCAGTAGAAATGGAAATGGCTGATTTGTTGTGATGATAGCAAGTCTCAATATTATGGCCAAGACATTTGCAAAAATTGCAAAAACGTTTGTTGGATTGTCGACAACGATTGTTGCAATAAGAAGAATACATGTCCTTATTCTTCATTTAGAAGCAAAATATGCAAAAATGGACCGCAAAAATGAAATCTACGCAAAAAACTAGGTAAGGAGCACCTAGAGTGCAAAAAGTCAAACCCGGCAAAAAGCCAAAGGTCAACGCAGGTCAAAGTCAACTGCGACTGCTATGAATTCAACACTGACATAGGCAAGATGACGTCAGCAAAGATGTGGCGCTAACGTAAGCAAATGACGTCAGTGTGATGTAAGCAGGAGACTGTACGATGACATCAACTAGGGCCGACGTCAGCAGATAAGTCAACTAGGGCTGACGTGGCAGGTGATGACGTCAGCAAGAGTCCCAGTGGCGCATGGTTTGGACACGCCAAACTTCTTCTAGCGCGTGACTGTGCGTGAAGCGCGCGGATGGATCTCTCTAAATTTCAACTGACACGTGGAAGCGTGTGGAGTATCGCATGTAGATGATTCCAACGGCGTTGAGTAGATCAACTGAGGGTCTATACAATGATATGTCTTATGTGCTGATCGGAGTTCCGAAGTGAAGATCCGACGAGGGCAGTGGTCTTTGTGGTGGAAAGCGAGCTTCTGGCGGCGGAGATTCAACCTTGAGGACCTCTGACGGCGGCGGAGTAGTAAGGAAAGGGCACCAAAAAAGGTTTATTGACTGGAGAAGTTGAGGCAGCGAAAAATACCAATAAATATAAGACTACAAAACACAAGAAAATTAGAGCAATGGCTCTAATACTATGTTAGAAATACTGAATGAATAGTATTGTATGTCACACCTAATAAAATATACATGAGTGTCTTTATATAGTAGGCAGAGTGTGCAGTACAAGTATGTGTACTATACAAGTAAACAAGGTAGGCCTAAGGCCCACAGCCTATTACACGTTACCAATTTGGAACTTAATGGCTACTATAACTTCCTTACTGCCTCTCATCTTGTCTAGATCAAATCTGGATCCCTCTATCTCAATTAGAGAGAGTCGTCTCCTATCTTTAACGATGGAATCATGAATGAGGGCTTAAAAATGTAGAAAATAAAAGGGAAAAAATAAATTAATAAAAAAATAACTGTTTCCTCACCCCCAGAGAGAGGAAACGAATTGTCATACCTAAGGAAGATAAGTTTTTCTACTACCTAGATTTATGGGAGAGAGCTGCAAGAGCTCGGTGAGTGGAATTGAAATTTAGTGATTAATTAAGCTTTAATATTTGTGCATCTGATGTCCCAAACTTTGCAATGTTAGACCGTGTACATGATATGAAGGTTAATACTTACTTATTTTTTTGGGTTGAAAAGGTGACAATGCTCGGACTCTTATAGAAATGGCTTTACGAGCTTCTAAGTTTAATCATACACAAGATTACACTATTTTCCTGTAGAATGAAAAGCTACAAAGTGAACTAAAAATAAAAAATAAATAAAATTAAGAAAATGCACGCACACACACAGTTAAAAGTTGGTTGGATAGGATAGAATAAAATAAGAGAATACATATGGCCAATTCTGGTTAGACTGTCGAGGATCTATAGTCAACCCAACAATTTTTTTTTGGTGGTAACATATTAGTATTAAGGCTTTGTTGTCGTTGTTGTATAGTTAAAACTTGATTTCCTACTCTATATGTGTTTTGCAGATAATTGCAAACCAACTTGATCAGGTGGTTACAAGCATCAGAAGAAAGCCATTGAAGGTCTTGGTCTAAGAGCGACTTTTGTTACAAAATATTATGACCTTTTATGGCTTTTTTAATAGTAGAATTACAAGCTAGAAAAATTATTTAAGCTAGTACAAATTTTTTTTTTTTTTTTTTTCAAATCATAGTGTCAATCAGCATTTGGGTTATTTTGGGTTTGTGAACCCTTTAATTATGTTTAGTTGTGGAGTTGTGGTCAGCAATCTATCAGCAATCTATATGGTAATATTATCAATAGACAATAAGTTATGAATTTTTTCCCTTTTCATGTGAAGTTTCTTGGGACAAAATGGGCTTTTTCCCTTTTCGGGCAAATTAAATAGCCTTATGCCCCCCTTCCCATACTAATTAGGGAAATGCCCCTCTTTTGAAACTCGACTTACTCAAAATCGAGTTAAGCTCTATAGTGACGTTTTTAAGAACCTATAGTGACATTTTTAAGGACCTATAGTAGCGTTTTTTAACTTGACTTCCATGAAATCGAGTTACAAGTAAAAAAAATTACCTATAACTCAATTTCATTGAAGTAGAGTTAAAAAACGTCACTATAGGTCCTTAAAACGCAACTATAGGCTCCTTAAAACGTCACTATAGGACTTCAGAAAAAAAAAATTTCCTAACTCGATTTATCATAAATCGAATTTTAAAAGAGGGGCATTTCCTTAATTAGTTTGGGAAAGGGGGTATAAAGCTATTTAATTTGCCCGAAAAGGGCAAAAGCCCATTTTGTCCAAGTTTCTTGTACTAGTTTTATTTATAGGTGTGTCTCATTTGTCTTTACCAATTGTGATTTGGTGACAGAGATATTAACCTTCATACATATAATTTCAATTCTCAAATAAAATTCTTGCATTTTACATTTCCAAGAAACCTTAGTGTTGAAGTGTTCAATATTTTCTCTTGAAAGGTACACTTTCACTTAACCTTTTTGAACCATTAATTCAGTAACCATTATATGGATGCGATTTACTTAAAAAATCATACCAACTGACAATCTTAGCCACCCTTATCTCCATTTCAGTGTATTTTGCAGATCATACATATATGTTTATGTGTATGTCGTATATATATGTTTATATATATATATATATAAATATATATATATTTATAGATACGCAAACACAAACCTACATAACACAATATAATAATCATGAAAATTTTAAATTTAGAAATGTTGAAATTGCTGGATAATAAAGACAAAGTTCAATTAAAATGATTTATATAAGAGAAGATATGCGATTTAAGCAATCAAAACCAAGACACAAGAAGAATATAAACCATTAATAAGGAACAAATTCCAATAACCGAAATAATAAAAATTGTTCAATCTAAAAACCAATATAATAAATTCCAAAAACCAAGACACAAGAGATAGACATAATTATTTACATTTTTCTTAAAAAAGACAATTTTGTATAAGGTCATGCTAACGGGTATCTTTAGGGCAATGGTTAACAATCCATTTTAGGAAAATTTTGACACCACTTTTATGAGAAATGGAAAAAACTATCAAAACATTTTTTTTTTTCCTTTTCCTATAAAAACTTTTTTTAAATGTATTGTTAACTATTACCCTAAGGGCATCCATTAGCATTTCCCTTTTGTATATGCCACAAACATGCATATCACTATCATGATAATACTTACGGCAGCTTTAGCTGGTCTAATAGATAATTTTTGAATTTTAAAACCTTAGACTTGTTAGATAACACTCAATTACAAAATGATGAAGATAAATACAAAATGCTAAACTTGACATTGTTTTCAAACATTATGGGATCTATCCTCGAGGGCATTATATTTGTTTTTTCACTTTAGGACCTATGCTTGTCAGCGAGACGTGAGCAATTTAAACTTTCTTGCGAATGCGTATTTAAGTTTTTGAATCCCTTGTGTCATTTTCTTTAGTACTATGATTTGAATAAATATTATACAATTGCTATTTTATATATTAAAAAAAAATGTAGAGTGTTTGAGCTAAAGGAGATTATTTTACAAAATTATTGAATGTTAAAGTTCACTAGAAGCATGATAAGGTATAAACAAGAGTGTCTATAACTTGAGGTATTGAATATAATTTGCATATATACTCACTTTTACTCTAATTGAATCAATATACTCACTAAAGTGGTTTTAGTAAAAGAAATAGCTCTAAGCTTGATCTTAGGGTTTAATTGGAATTCTCAAGATCGATCATGAATATGAAAATTTAGGAAAGTTTACAACATAAATTATAAAAAAAAAAAAAAATTTAAAAATGAACCTAGCTTACAGTGCTTAAGATGTACTTATTAACATGTTATAGCTATTTTAATGCATGGTGTAGATTAACCTAGAGTAGCTAATGTATGGAGTCCTGGGGGAATTGCTTGAAGAAAACTCACAATCAACAAGCGCCATTCTATTGGTGTTAATATTATGTTTATGTGTATGTTATGTTTATTTTTTCATTTATTGTTCTTTTTATTATTGTCATCATTATCGAGATCTAATAGTGTAAAATAATACTTAGTTACTTATAAATTTATGTTTGTATGTTCTACATCACAAATCTCCAAGCCATGTAATGCATGGCATAGTTAAATAAAAATGACATATATTTATTTTGCTTCACGATACTATGGGAAAACTATGCAAAGGAGTCTAACATTTGTAAATTTATTGCCTGACTCAAAGCATAATCTAAATTCAATTTTGCAACAAAAAAATATAAAACTTCATATTAAGTATAAATTAACCTCACTACATGAATCCACTCTCAATTCCAATGTATTTTACATATAATTCACATTTCTTTTCAAAACATTTTTGCAATCATTGTCTTAGAGCATTGGCATAAGTTGTGCCAAATGCTAAATTTTTAGCATTCGTCACATGAAACACAAAAAAAAAAAAAAAAAAAAAAAAAAAAAAAAAAAACACACACACACTCACACCTAATCTGTGTCAAAACCCAATTTTTTCACAACATCCTACAATACCCTTCTACTAGCATGTTGTAAAAATAAAAAACACTTTTATTGTATCTTCTCTCCTCCTATATATTTTATCTTTCTCTCTTTTCCCTCAGACTTCTCTTTGCCCATCTCTCTCTCTCTCTCTCTCTCTCTCTCTCTCTCTCTCTCCTTAACCTCTTGCCGTCATGATCTTCTCCACCACCGATCTTCTCTCTTTCTCTCTCTCTCTCTCAAACGGTAGCTTCGAGGGTCGACTAGGGCTAGGCATGGATGGTGATGGCCACAAAGGAGGGAGGGTTGATTTATCTAATTTAGTTTTAGCTGTTGGGATGGGTTTGATTTTTTGGGTTTTGCGATGGTGGTGGGTAGGAGTTGCAGTGGTGGTCATGATTTTGGGTGATGGTGGTTGTTGGTTGTGGGCTTTGGTGATTTTTTTTTTTTTTTTTTTTTTTGTGATTTTGATTGATTTTTGAGATAATTTTTTGCAAATTTGGTTGGATTTTGTTGTGGTCATGGTGGCTAGTTGTTATGGCCTGAATCAGATTGTGAAATCATTTTTTATTGAGTTTATGGGTTGCAGAGTAAAATGAATATTTTAATTAGTTGGATATATTATTTTAATGTGTTGAATCTTAAAATAGAAGATGTGATGTAGAATAAATTGTAAACTGGTGTGTTAAAATAGATAAAGTAAGTTTTACTGTGTAAAAATGGCATTTAGCATAAAACAACTGATCCCAATGCTCTTAAGAATTTCAATAAACACTATCACCAAGTTTATCTTTGTTCTTGGCGTTTAATCCACAAAAAACCCAATAGCAACCACAAGAGCTATCATGGCTGCTCAATGCTATATGGGCATTCCACCTAACACTCTTGACCCATTCATTCTCCTTCTAGATTCCCATCTTACCCTACATCCAATAGTTAAGCTAGTCCTTTTGGAGTGTATGCGTGGGTTTTGCCTTTCATTTTCTATGCAAAAATAAAAACAAAATATCCTAAACTTCCTTGGACTTCAACATCTTATAGTATTGCACATCGTCAAACATCGTCAGTACAAAATAAAATTTAAGTTTTGTTCATCTATTCATTGCATGCAAGAGTACAAAATAAAATTTAAGTTTTGTTTTCTATGCTCACCACGTCCAGTATATATCAATCTCAACTGAGCACATATGAATTCAAAATATAGGCAGCGGTTTCTACTTATTTCTTCTACAGTGCTTTGCCACTTTTGTCAACCAAGAACATTCGTCATATTGAAGCGCTGTATCATTTCTCTTAAAGAGTAAATATATTAGTATGGAATACGAAGTAATGGTAATTGACAAAACTGCCATATGCATCTTATACTTATAGTAGCTTCTCTTCAACTGCATTCTCTTGAAAACATTTCGAATTCTTCAACGGAGTGATTTTTGCAAGTGCATCTCGCTACACCAATCTTTATCTACAAATGCAGCTAAATCCCATATGTTAACAATATAAAGTGTGAGAGAAAGACTGGATAGTCTGTATATTCTTGTGTAAATAACAATGTACAATAGAGAGCCTTATATAGGCTAGGTATGTGTGCAGTACAAGTAAAATGAGTAAACTACAAGTACAGTATACTGGGCTAAGCCCAATGGGCTAATCTAGTCTAAGTTATACACTAACATCCCCCCTCAAACTCGAGGTGGCAAGGAGGAAGCCAACTAGAGTTTGGATATAAGATCTCGAAGACGACCAAGTGGGTGAGACTTGGTGAAGATATCAGCAGGCTGGTCAGCAGAGGAGATGGAGAACAACTTGAGATTGCCTTTCTTAAGATGCTAGCGAGTGATGTGGCAGTCGATCTCAATGTGCTTGGTACGTCCATAGAAGACATCATTATGAGCAATGTAGATAGCACTAAGATTGTCACAACAAAGAGGAGTGGCAGTGGGCTATGGAGCATCCATGTCAGCCAAGAGCCAGTGAAGCCAAACAAGCTCGTAGGTGGTGTCGGCAAGGGCACGATACTCAGCCTCAGTACTGGAATGGGAAACAACATCCTGCTTCTTGCTACGCCACGAGACAAGAGAAGTACCCAACAGGAAACAAAAACCTGTGATAGAGCATCAATCAGTCGGATCACCTACCCAGTCCGCATCTGAATAAGCATGAAGCTCGAGAGAAGACCGAGAGGAGTAGTGTAGACCATGATAAAGTGTGCCCTTAACATATCGGAGAATCTGAAGAACGGCAGCATAATGGACAGAACGAGGGGCATCCATGAACTTACTAACCATACCCACGGCATGTGAAATATCCGGACGAGTAACAGTGAGATAGATCAGACTACCAACCAACTGACGATAGCGAGTAGCATCGGATACAGGTTCACCATCCAAGGGTGTGAGCTTTGCATTGTATTCCAAGGGAGTGGAAACGGTCTTGTTATCGATGATACCAGCTTTAGAGAGAAGATCAGAAGCATATTGAGCTTGGAAAAAATAGTATCCATCAGAGGATGAGGTAACCTCAAGCCCAAGAAAATAGCTGAGAGTGCCCAGATCTTTCATCTCAAAATGCTGACTAAGGAAGTGCTGAAGAGAGCGGATACCTGCAGAATCATCTCTAGTAATAATCATATCATCAACATAAAGAAGAATAAGAGTGATACCAGCAGAGGATCTTCGGACGAAGAGAGCAGTGTCATGAGGACTCAAAGTGAAACCTTGCTGAGCAATAACTGAGCTAAACTTTTCAAACCAAGCTCAAGGAGCCTGCTTGAGGCCATAAAGAGCACGGCGAAGGCGACAAACTTGACTACCTGAGTGTGGATAGCCAAGGGGTGGTTGCATGTACACTTCTTCTTGGAGGTCTCCATTGAGGAAAGAATTCTTCACATCCATTTGATAAAGAGGCCAACGACGAACAGCAGCCACAACAATAAGACATCTGACAGATGTAAGGTGAGCAACAGGAGCAAAGGTTTCCTCATAGTCAATGCCATACTCCTGAGTAAAGCCCTTGGCAACTAGGCGAGCCTTGTATCGTTCAACAGATCCATCAGCGTTGGTCTTGATCTTGTAAACCCACCGACAACCTACTACAGACTGACCAGGAGGCAAATCAACCATATCCCAAGTGTGATTCTTATGAAGGGCATCTAGTTCTTCATTCATAGCTTACTGCCAAAGAGGGTCAGTATGGGCCTCACGATAGGTGTAAGGTTCATAGAGAGTGGCAAGAGCAAAAGAGCAGTGATAATCAGTGAGAAAAGGGGGAGGAATGCTTACCCGAGTGGAACGAAGAAGTTCAGGACCAACAGGAGACTTAGGAGAGGGTGGTGTCACAGGATCTAAGACAGGCAGGTCATATGCCGGGGAGAGAACCGAAGATGAGTCGTCTGGAGAGGCAGCCGATGTCGAAGAATCCTTCACAAGTTCAGGATAGAGAGGGAGGAAAAGATCAGTAAAAATGGGAGACTTAGAGGAAAAGGACGCAGAAAACTGCTGAAGACTCGTGAAATGACGATGTTCCCAAAACTCAACATGACGGGAGACACGAAGGCAATGAGAAATGGGATCATAGCATCGAAACCCCTTTTGAGATACACCATAACCAAGGAAACAACAGAGACGAGCACGAGGCTGGAGCTTTGTGCATTCATGAAGAGGAAGAGAGACAAAACAAGCACAACCAAAAACCCGAAGAGATGAGTAGTCAGGGGTGTGACCATAGAGAAGCTCGAATGGTGACTTGTTGTGTGTAGTTGGTGAAGAAATACGATTAATGGTGTACACAGCAGTGAGTGCGGCCTCACCCCAAAAGCGCTCAGGAAGAAAGGCAGAAATAAGAAGAGTGCGGAAAACATCAAGAATGTGACGATATTTTCGTTCTGCATGACCATTTTGTTGAGAGGTGTAAGGACAAGACCGCTGAGTAAGGGTCCCATGACTGTCTAAAAAGGATAGGAAAGATTTATTATTATATTCTTGAGCATTATCTGATCGAAAGACTTTAACGGTGCGATTGAACTGTGTTTGAATCATTTTATGAAATGTTTGGTAAATAGACACAAGTTCAGACCTATGGTGAAGCAGATAAATCCAAGTATATCGAAAAAAATCATCCAAAAATATAACAAAATATTTAGATCCCCCCTCAGTAGGAACAGGTGCAGGACCCCAAATATCAGAATGTATAAGATCAAAAGGTGCAGAAGAAAAGGAGTCACTATTATTAAAGGGCAATTTTGTTTGTTTGCCAAAATGACAGAAAGTACAATCAAATTTTTGAAACTAAACTGAACCTAAATGACCTTGAGTAGCTAACAACTGAAGACGAGATAAGGATGGATGACCAAGACGAGCATGCCATAGATCAGGTGAGGGGGTGGCAGTGGTAGCAGCTGCCGAAACAACTTGTGAAGGAATCTACAAGTCATGAACCTCAAACATGCGACCAACCTTACAGCCTGTCCCAAGCACTTGACCTGTCCGAGGATCCTGCACATCCACACCATGATTAGTAAAGAGAAGATCTATGCCTAATTCACAAAGTTGACCAATAGAAAGAAAATTGAGGGATAACTATGGGATATGAAAAGTGTCACTAAGGGATAAACAAGGAAAAGAGATTGTTCCTTTATGACTAACAGGCATAGGAGTTCCATCAGCAGTGTAAATGGTGATAGGGTGTTCTAAGGGTGTCTTATCATAAAATTGGGATTCATCAGGAGTCATATGGTTACAGCATGCAGTATCAAAAAACCAAAGTTGTTTACCTGAGGTGACAGAAAGGGCAATGGAAGTTCGGGATAAAACCTATTGAATTACTGCCTCAACATCAGTCGTAGTAAGTGAGGAAGCCAAAGATGGACCTGTAAGAACCGATGGATCTGAAGGACATACAGCAGCTGCCTGAGGAAAAGAAGCTTTATTCTGCTCTTGCATAAATTTCTGCAATTTGCGACAAACTGAGATGTCATGGCCTTTGGCACAGCAAAACTCGCAACAAGTACCTTTGGAAGACTGAGAGGTGGGACACCCAGAGTTTATTCGTAGAGGAGCAATGAATGCAGTAATGGGAGGTCGTGGAGATGGTGTAGCCAATACATGATCAGAGGATGACATGTGATGAGTAGGCCGACGGTTCTCCTCAGAAATGAGCTCCTTGACTGCAGCATCAAGAGAAGGAGTAGGAGACCGACTAAGCAGAGAGGCTCTAGTAGGCTCAAAATCCTCATGTAAACCCATCATGAAATGCATAAATTGACAGCGATCTCGATATTTGACAAAGAGCTCAATGTCCTTAGAACACACTAGTGGAGGATCTGCAGCAGAGAGTTGTTCCCACATAGTAGAAGTCTGAGAATAAAAATCAGAAATAAACTGACCTGTCTCTTGACGCAATTGATAAAGCTTTGATTCAATGTGGAACTCCAAGCTTGAATCATTAGTGCAATTATAGCGATCGGCCAGAAATTTCCAAGCAGCCTCAGCAGTCTCAAGATGAGGAAGAAGATTATGAATGGAGGGAATAGAGGTATTGATAAACCAAGACAAGATCTTACTCTAAATACTCTCCCATTCCTCTAGGCATTCTTCATAATCATCCACTGTAACAGCAGTCTTCGATGCATCTTCAATAGTTGTGGCTTTGGACTTAGGGTTTGGTATTGGCTTAGGAATTGAACTAGTCACATATCTCCACAGTTTACGACCTTTGAGAAAGACAATCATATTCTGAGATCATGCATGATAGCTAGTAGGACCATCCAACATAATGGTAACAGGCCGAATGATATCTCGTTCGTTTTGTTGAGCCATAATGAAGAAAATGACCAAAAAGTGGGATTTAGAGACCTCAAATGAAGAAACGGAGCACAAAATCGGAATCTACGTGAAAAACTGAGCAAGAGAGGCCTAGTTGAAAATTTTTGACTTTGGTCAAAGTCAACGGTCAACGGGCGGTCAGAGTCAACGGCTTGGGATGCTGACATGGGATGATGACGTGGCAGTGTGATGTCACTCTAGGGCTGACGTGGCAGGACGAGATATGGAGCAGCGCGTGGGGCGCTTGAAAGCACGTGACGGAGATCTACCGACGCGTGAGGCGCGTGTGAATACTGACGATGCGTGGCAGCGCGTGGAGCGCATGCTCATGAGGCAGAAACTTAAGCCGGCGCGTGTGGGCGCGTGTGAGGTGGTTTCTAGCCGTTCTTGGTTGGGTTTTGCTCGGGATTGGCTGTTCTGTCACTCTATGCCTTTGCTTTGGCAATTGGATGAGCAGAACGATGAGATCCGAGAGTTGTAGGGACTGTGGGCGTGACGGCGGTGACTCGCTTCTAACAGTTAGACATGGCAATACGGGTCAGAATTTTCTGACCTGACCCGACCCGACCCGAAAAATATTTAACCCGAACCCGATTTTTTTGACCCGAAGCAAAAACGGGTTGACCCGTGACCCGACCCGATTTTTTTGCGGGTCAACCCGACCCGACCCGAATAACCCGTGACCCGACCCGTTAAAAAAAAAAATCACTAAAAAGAATTTTTTCTTTTTAAACTACATTATGATACTAAGTGCATAAAGCACAAAGAATTAGAACGGGCTGTATGGCAGAGCCAATCAGCCAAACCAATAGGCTTTTAGGCAATAAGTCAAATAGTCAATAAATCATTAAATTACAAAAGACAAAACAATAGCTTTTTCCTTTTTTCATGCAATTTTCCTATTTGATTTTGAAGGCTTACGAATCACAATTCACAAGTCCAATAAAGCTTCAGCACAGGATCACAGAGACATGACAATATGGCATGAGAATGAGACATGACCATTCACAACCATTAAAAAATATATATATATATATAAATATATATATATATATATATATCTAATTCAATTGAGTCAATTGACTAGCTTAGCTGGAGTACAACCAAAGCCAAAATTGTGACTAGCTTCCTCTGCCCTTCTTTTCCTTTCACACTTCCACACTTTTTCAGTTTCAATCTTGCACCTCTCTACCTCAGACCTCTACACTTAAAGCTTTTTTACGCCTCTGCCCAGACTCTTTTCTCTCTGTGATTGTGTTGTGCCCCTACTCTTTTTTTTTTTTTTAATATTCTCTTCTTAGTTCTTTCAATCCTTAAATCTTCAATCCTTAGTTCTTATAAAATATTTACTTATTCTTCTTTGCTTAATATTTTATGTTTATTTTTAAATTTTTCTTTGTTTAGTTTATCTTTCTAAGTAATCTAACTTTACTATTATTTTAAATGCAACAGGAACATGTGCACTTAAGAAGACCGATAACTTGCTACTTTGCTGGCTTACTTGTTTTGTTTGTTTTAAGATTTATCTCTTTTTGAAGTTGTAAACTTGTAATTATATGCATTTTGACAATGAACTATTAACATTGAAAACTTTTTTCATCATGAATTTATGACTATAAATAATTTTTGTCATGCGCAAAAGTCAAAACTGTCAAAATTGGAAGGATATTAACAAGTGGCATTAAGTGCAATTCATTTTCTTAACTGATTTTATTCATTCTCTCTAAACAGGTTGTCATTGATTTGTTTTTGTAATTGAAAAAAAAAAAATTGTTTGAAAAATACGGGTAAACCCGACCCGACCCGCAACCCGATTGACCCGTTTAAAAATGACCCGTTTTGACCTGTGACTCGTTTGACCCGCCAACCCGATTGACCCGACCCGAACCCGACCCGACCCGCCCGTTTTGCCATGTCTACTGACAGTGACTACTGGATGAAGGCGAGGGCAGCGGAAGAACGCCGAAAATGTCCACAAGAACCAGAAAATCAGAGTAATGGCTTTGATACCATGTTAACAATATAAAGTGTGAGAGAAAGACTGAATAGTCTGTATATTCTTATGTAAATAACAATGTACAATAGAGAGCCTTATATAGGCTAGGTATGTGTGCAGTACAAGTAATATGAGTAAACTACAAGTACAGTATACTGGGCAGTCTAAGCTATACACTAACACCATAGTTCATTCAATATTATATTATAAAAAAAACAAACATGAATACTAATTAATTTTTAGGATTGAGTAATGTGTAAATAACTAAATAAAAAAATAAAAAAGAGCCAAACATCCACCATGTCAAAATTTTGTTTTTCACTGCCGCACACCTTACGCGTGATAATCATTCTACAAGTATAAGTGTTTATGGGATGTGGGAGGTAAGAGCAAGGGTTCAAGTATCTAGAAATGAGATTCACACACATATACACTTAGGGTACGTTTGGTAGACTGTAATGGTAATTACGTAGGGATAAGAATAGGTATTACAAGGAATACAAGATGTTGTAATGTAATACTTATTACTATTTATTTGTTTAGTGACAACACAATAATAGAACCTTGAAGGCAATGAAATGAAAACATTTTAAATCAAACTTAAGATATATTTTAGGAAATATCTTACTCATGTAATTATATATCCTAAAAAATAATATCTTTTTTTAAATTTGAAAGAGAGATTAGTTATTTTTTAGGATTTTTTATTTTCATAATTGTTATGTGCATATGGAAAGTTTGTTTATTTGGAAATATATTAATTTTAGAAATTAATACATCTACTAAAGAATAGCTATTACAACCCTTTTAGAGATAAATAACTATTCCTCATTTTAAAGAATAGCTATCATAAGGACTGACTATTCCCCTTAATAAAAACATAACCAAACTACTGAATAGCTAAACCATAGGAATAACTATATATAACATTACAGTACCTATTACAGTACCAAACGTACCCTTAGATTATGCTATAAAAAATAAAAATAAAAATCTGCTTTCCAAACTTGGCAACGTTGCAAACAATTACAACAAACTCAGTCAAAAAACTCAAACTCTATAAATTGAGAATAGAATCTGAAAGATTCAAAAGCATCAATCATTCCAAGATATATTAAATAGAATCCGAATTCATGGCTATGTTATAATAATTTATAGCATATTGCTTAATAGTTCCTATGCTATAATGAATTCCATGATAAGCGTAATGTCAATTCTATGAAGATAAAAAAAGCTTACCTAAGTAGTACATTTAAAGCAACTTGGTTGGACTCAAAATTAGTCTTTAAATTGTCAGAGTTATTGTGGGAATCGGTACGCTATTTGTTGCAGAAATTGAGTGGGAATCTTTGTGTGAGTCACCATAGCACTCATGGGAATTACGTTTTGATTTGCTGGTTGAGTCACTCTCACCAAAGGACTCATGGGAATTACAACTTATAAACAAGAAAAAAAAAATGAACCAAAGTTAAAACTTCCATAGGCTAAAAAATTAAAAATTCATAATCTATATGTAATTGAAACAAAACAAAAAATATATGATCCTAAACTTGACATGATCAAGTCGAGTGGCAGTTTGACCTCAAAATCGACCCAGACTGACATGTAGATAGTCCTAATTGAGGTTCATTCAAAATTAGGCTAACACATGCATTTCCATGATTAACCAACTTGGTACCAACTTCATCCCATAATTTTATCTTTAAGTCTAGCTAATATATATGTTTAAATTCTAAATTCTGGAAGTTGAACTTGTCACTTTTAAGAGACAAGTTTCACTTTAACCAAACGCCGCATCAAATTAGCTATGTCAACATTAAGAAACAAGTTACACTTGAACAACGTCATCTTTTTAACAAAAGAGTTTTTAAAAAAAAGACTATATTCTCAAATAACTTTGAAATTGTATGACTTTACGAAATAATTCTCAAAATAGTATTATTAAGCAAAAATGCCAACAAAAATGTATAAATTCTTTTGATTCAACTTCCTATAAAATAAATCTTTCTCCCCACACACACACACACACACACACACACACAAAAAAAACTTGTTATAAAAAAAAATAAAGGCTACTTGACAAAAAATAGCATAGAAAATTTGGAAGCTTCTAGTTCCAAATAAAATCCGACACTTTCTACATGGCAAGCTACGAAGAACTCTCTCCCTACCAAGATGAATCTGAAGGCACGACATATCCCTGTGGATGATACTTGTGATGACTGTGGAGATCACGCGGAGTCTATTATGCATTGCTTGTGGCTATGCGATCAACCTCATTCGGTATGGTTATCTGATCCAGGTTTCGACTTCTTGGTTCAAACGAAATGTAGGTCCTTCGTGGAGATTCTAGAGGCTTTGTTTAGTGAAGGTTCGGCCTATAGGTGTGCTCTGTTTGCTACGGTGGCTTAGTGCCTGTGGCAAAGGCGGAATAGAGTCAGAGTGCACCAGCCCTCTTGGTCGCTACATGATATAGGGGATAGAGCTAAGGAGTTGGTTCATGAATCTTGGGATGTCCATTAGAGGGAGTCGCAGGGACTTGCTGGTCGACCTCCAGTACGTTGGTCACCTCCGCCTGAAGTTTGCTTCAAGGCAAAATTTGAAGCTTCTCTCTTCAATGGGACAAACAGTGTTGGGATAGGGGTGGTGGTCAAGGATCATTTGGGCTGCGTGATTGCGGCTTTGAGTTAGCAAGTGAACTCAATCCATTCAGTGGATACAGCTAAAGCTTTGGCAGCAAGACGAGCTGTGGTGTTGGCAGGGGAGCTGAGTCTTTTTAACGTGATTTTGGAAGGTGATTGCCTCCATGTTATACAGGCTCTTTAGTGCTTGGGTCGCTGTAAAACTTTGTTTGGTCACATTATTGAAGAAGCTAAGAGTCTTGGGCGTACTCTGAGGCACTATTCGTTTCAGCATGTTCATAGGGATGGGAATAAGTTAGCTCATAGTTTAACTAGAAGAGCAGTTTTATCTGCAGACACTGATGTTTGGGTGGAAGAACTACCCTTTAAGTTGGATGCTGTATTCCAATCGGATTTGCCTTAATTTTTTTAATAATATTTCGCTTATCTTTTTCTCAAAAAAAAAAAATAGCGTAGGTATATATTTTGAAAATCTATTAAATTATATATTCTTTATGTTTTTAACATATATGTCAAATTTTTCATTCAAATCAAATCGTAATTACTATAAAGATCAATAAACTTATTTTTATGCATAATTTAAGATTACAAAAACTTAAAATTTAAATATTACTGAATGATAATCATGACATAACTATTGATTTTTTATCTTCTTAAAATTTTACAAACATGAAAATAGTTAGAAAATACAAACTAATTAATTTGTTAAAATTCACCTTCAAATAGTAAAATTACGCGAGAAAAGTTAAACATATATTCTTTTTATTCCACCTCCCGTTCTATTTCTCCTTTTTAGTTCTTATTCTGAACAGAGTGAGTTCTGACATGGCCACCACCTCAGCCGCCATGGACGGCGTGGCAGCAGTAGCTTTCCAGTCTGTAATCCAACATGTCCAACAAGCCGCCGAGAGGTCCGGCCGACGTGGTCCCCACCAGATTCAAGTCGTGGCTGTCAGCAAGACCAAACCTGTCTCTCTCATCCGCCAAGTCTATGATGTTGGACACCGTTGTTTCAGCGAAAACTACGTTCAAGAGCTAATCGATAAAGCACCTCAATTTTTTTTCTTTTCTTTTCTCTCTCTTATTATTTACAATTTCTGTTATGTGAATGGGAATAAATGAATTAATCTCTCAGTTTTGCACCACCAATGAATTAGTCTCTTATTTTTTAACCATTTTTTTCTTGCTTTTTCGAAGGTCCCAAATGGTGAAAGTTGTGAATTGCTTTGTCTTTTTTTTTTCTCTTTTTTCTTTTTTTGTGGCGGGTTTTGTTGAAAGTTGTTAATTTTGGTAATTGTTGGGTGATTTCAGCTTCCAAAAGATATAGAGTGGCATTTTATTCAGAATTTGCAGAGCAATAAGGTTAAGACTCTTTTAGGTATGCTTATCTTTCCGAATAAACGATATCGTTTTGGTTGAGAGCAAGGACGGAACCAGGATTCGAAGTCGAGGGGAGCAAATATAATTTTCTTGAGAGGGGCAAATATAATTTTTCATGGACTTATTTTCAAAAATCTTAAACATATACCTATTATTTAATATTTTAAAAAAATTTGGAGGGGGGCCACAACCCCCCTCTTCTTGTACATGGTTCCGTCCCTGGTTGAGAGTAAGTGGAACTTAATTGTTAATTAAGTCATGGTTTAATATTTGTGCAGCTGGTGTCATAAACCTTGCAATTGTAGAGTGTAGATTATGAGAAGGTAATTACTCTTTTTTTTTTTGGAAAAGGTGTCTATGTTTGGACTCAGCTAAAGATGGTTTTCTAAGTTTCTCATTTGAAGCATACACAAGATGACACCATTTTTCTATAGAATGAAAAGGTATAAAGTGAACCAAAAATGAAAAATTTTAGAAAACACTCGCACACACATAGTTTAAAGTTAGTTTGGATGGGATAGAATGGTAAAATAAAAAACATGAGGCCATAGACGGCGGGAGGGGGGGGGGGGGGAGCTAGGGGGGCCCTTGGATTTTCCAAAAATGCCTCCTCTCCTTTATTTAATGTTAAAATTTTTAAATATTGAGTAAATTATAGATGATGACCCCCTTTCATTATTTAAAAAAAAAAGTATAAATGTTCTCTAATTTATTGTTATCTCCTTTATTATCTTTCATATTGACTTTTTGTCATATATAAGTCATTAAATTTAGAAGCATTTAAAGTATAAGTTAATAAAGATGGATCCATATCCCGTGCAATACCTAGGGTATTGCACGGGGTGCAATAGCTCTATTCTCAGCCATAGATTTAATCTAATGGCTTAAATCTTTGACACCTCACCAAATGACAAAAAGACTATTTTGCCCTTAAAAAATTTCACACCCGCCCACTGTTTCATAAAACATAAACTCAAAATTTTTTTTTTCTCTCTCTCTCTCCCCTACGCAGCTGCTGCTCTCTGCCTCTCCTTCAACACATTCTCTGCCTCTCCTTCAATCCATTGTCACAGCAACCCAGTACCAGTCCACACAAGGCCAAACCTCTCTCTTTGCCATTATTGTTGCTTCGATGAACCAATTCTGAACCTCCATAGCTTTGAGAACCTAGTAGAGTTACTATTCTTCCAAAGCTCCAGCGAAGCTTCAAGCTTGTCTGATTCTGACGCCGACGAAGAATCCCTAAAATCCCTTTTGTCCTCCTCTTTCTGGTACCCCTTTTCCCTCTTTCACTTCCTATATATTTGTGTGTGTGTTTGTTATGTATAAGATTTTTTTTTTTTTTTTTTTTTTTTGAGAATCGTTATGTATAAGATAATTTAATGGTAGTGAAGAAGAATTTCAAATAGGCAATGAAGTTTTTGGAGTCTAATTAAGTGGAATCGTTAATTTTTGAAGTGTCCCATATGATAAAAATTACTCTATTTTCATTTTCTTTGTCCTACCTAACAAAACAGAGTATTAGTAGTGGTTGGCCATTTGGGTTTTATGCTAAAAATTCAATTTTTGCTTCAAGAAAACTAAACATAGAAAAATCTAGGCTTTTGTTGTAAATTTGATAACTTTTCGTAAAATGAAGCTTAATTGCTTTAAACTTGAAGGTTAATTTCTTTAATCTTAATTGCTTTATTGCTGTGATGTAGGAATGGAGGATGTTCTGGCGAGCAATGTGTTTGGGAAGAAGAAGACAACAAAAGTTGCTCACTTATAAGTACTTAAAGACTGGAATCCTTGAAATATTGATTTTATATAGTTGTATATTTGGTTTGCTATTTTGATTCTTTACAAAGATTTTAAACCTTGCTAATTTGGATTAAGATGTAGTTGATTAGAAGGAAATAGAAAAAATTGCTTCACCACCTCTTTTTGCTGAGTGCAAAGCTGCTAAATTGATAAATATATTATTAGCATTATAGTGGGAACTATAGAAGTAAACAAAGTGAAATATATAAGTTCACTCTAAATATAGCAGAGAATAAGTTCTTACAAAAATAGATTGCAATCTTGCGTGAGCCTTGATTTAGAGACTATCAATTGTATTGGACAGTTTTGTTAGAGCTCATAGAGTGTCGAAAGCAATACAAATGTTTGGAAATGTAGAAGAGTTTGGGTTCAAATGTAATACCGAGTGTTTGAATGTGCTTTTACAATGTATGTGTCATAGATCCCATGTTGGTGCTGCAAATTCATTTTTGAATTCAGTTAAAGGGAAGATACCATTTGATTGTATGACGTATAATGTTATTATTGGCAGGTGGTCAAAATTGGGTAGAGTTAGTGAAACTAAGAGTGTATTGAAAGCAATGTTAGTGGATGGGTTTAGTCCTGATTGTTTGACTTTCAGTTACCTTATTGAGGGTTTAGGGAGGGCTGGTCGGATTGATGATGCCGTTGAGAGGGTCATCATCTCTCATGATCATATATTGGTTTGTTGTAATTCTTATATATGATAAGCACAATATTGGTACACAAATTTTCAGCTTTTATTTTTAATGAAAAACATTCATTCTTCTATATTTATAATAGTTGATATTTTGTACATTTGTTTGTTAATTACAGGAATATTCTTTAATTCATTGCATAGTGTGGCGAGAGAATTCTCTCAAAACATAGATGCTAATGAAGATTTGAGTCCTAGAGTCATGGATGCCAATGAAGATTTGAGTCCTAGAGTTGGCATGGAATTCGATACATTAGAAGATACAAATGCTCCTGCACTAACTCCATGTGTTGAAAATACAAATGCTTGCCTGCAAACACACAACTTTTTTGGCATGTAAAAAGTAATAAATGGTAAGTTCAATTATAGTGAAATTTTCTCATGTTTGTTTAAGTTCAAAATGTAACTTGATTTTGTTGACATTTTTTTAGGCTAATATTGATTTTGTAGTATGAAGGACAACATTTTTTGGCAGTTTGTCTAATAGTATATTGCAGTGGACATGGCTTGGACAACATTTTTTGGTAGGTTGTCTAAGAGTATATTGCACAGTGGTCTAAGAGTATATTGCACAGTGGACATGGCTTGGACAACATTTTTTGGCAGGTTGTCTGAGAGAATATTGCACAGTGGACATGGCTAATATTGCACAGTGGACAATATTTTTTGGACAGTTTTTTGAACAACGTATCTGACAACTTAGATAACTGATTGCACATGTAGCAAATTTTTTGGATAATTTTTTGTAACTAAAGAAGCTACTCAAACATGTTAGATTGTACAAGTGCATGTTTGAGTAACTTCTAGTTAGACATTAATTATATATACAAGTGATTAATATTTTTAAATGCAATGGCATGTACTAAACTATTGTTCATTTTTTGAATGCAAGTGATTAAGGTTGCTAATGGTTATATAGTCTAGTTTTCAACTTTTCGTAAGGTTGCTAATAGTGGGTCAGCTATGTCATATGGCTTTTGTTGAAGAGAAAAGATCCATATATAAATTTGGCCATTGATAACGAACTACGTTATGCATCAAAAGACTAACCTTTTGTGGAAACATGTGAGTTTTTTAACCTTAAGTCAAAATTTCAATTGTTTATTGAAACTTTGATGACACATGAAATTAATAAAATAACAATGCAAAGACATTAGAAGTGTCTATTTGGGGTGCATTTGATATTCTCAATGAATTGGATTGATCCCATTTGTATTCCATTTCTCTGCTAGAAGGCTAAGTTACATACTTTATAAATGGTGTCATTGCAGAAATAGGAGCCATAATGGTAGAAAACATTTTAAGTCTTGTCATTCTGTAAAATCTCAATAATGAGCATGTGCATGCAATGGAAACCAATCCATTTTGAAAATTATGAGAACACAATGAGCTTATCAAAATTCTTAAGTGTAACATGGTGCAGTGGTTTCTTTCCATCAGATGTTAAAAAATGCTTATATAAAAGGCACAACCAGAGCGCATAAAAGTTAATAATTTCTTCTCAAAGACAGGTAATAATTATGGTTCTCATACCGTCTAGTAATAACAAAAGGAAATAACCATTTATGCTAGTAGTAGGGTCACCAGATTCACTTATTATAAACAACAAAAATTCATTGAAATTTTTATCCACAACCAAATAAACAAAACCCAAAACAAAAAGGCTTTATAGCTTAGCTAAATTAGCTTCATAATATAAATATGTGATTTCAGTGTTTCAAGAAAGCCGAAATAGCTACATCTTGATTATGATCCCAACTAAAATAGATATGAGTCATGTTCTTTATATATAAAATTTCATGAACAATTTCTCCACCCAAAAAAAAAAAAAAAAATTCATGAACAAAGCCAGCTTCATGGTCTTCACTAATCCCTCCATCACCCGCCTTTTCTCGCTTTCAGTGATCAAAAGAAGAATAGCATACCTATAATCATGCCATTCAACTTGACAAAAGAACAAAAGAGTGATTTCATAGATAAACATATATCAAAATTTCCAATTAACAGCAAGCATGGGTAAAGCCATAAGATCATTATCATCACTAATTATGTAAGTTTGTTGAGGGTTTAGCTTAGGAACTTCCATCTTAAGAACTCAGCTAAGGGACCAAAATTAAAAGTGAAATACACAATAGATCATAAGATCATATAGTCCAAATGTTCATGAGATGCATTTAATTTGAGATGACTAAATTCCTAAATGTGAGAGAGACAGAATTTGATTGAAATTTCTGCTTGCCTCTTATTCATTCCTTGCTGTATTTAAATACACTTTTGATAACAATAACAACCAATTCAAATAATTCAATCAATTCAAACAGTTGTAACAATTGGCTGAGTAAGATAACAACAATATCCTACAACCAACCTAATCACCTAATCTCTCTAACACAGATTGAAAGAATGCAGCTGAAAGATACTTTGAAAATATGTCATAACACAAGTTATGAGATTTCGGCCAGTCACATTTTGTATAAAAACCAAATTTTTTAACAGCAAATATGATATTATTGTTATTATATAATTTGTTTTCTGCTAAAATAGAGCAAATATGATATCAAGAATCAAAAGAAGACAAGGATAACTGTAGTAATCCCAATCAAGAGGACCCACTGCAATATGCTGGTCATTTCCTCCTTAAAGATGAAAAATGGAAACTTACCAGGCATATAGAACAAGTCAAATCGATGTCAACTTTGACTGACTCAAAAAGCTCACAAGTAAGTGATGGTTTGCCATCATCATTAAATGTGAGGTTGCATGCCTCAAAAAATCCAGGTGGCTTTCTAGATTTGATCTTGCTTTCTCTTAAGTTGATGTGGAAAGCCATGAGCTCAGAGAGCCAGGGACTCTGAAGGATTTCAATGCGCATGCTTTGGGCTTGTGTCTTGAAGGCCTGACCTTGCTTAGAGTAATGAACCTATGCTCAAAAATGATATTGAGCTAAATTTATACACAACAACAAAAGCCAGATTATAAAACCAAATCCTGAAATTAATATGGAATTCACAGAGTAGGATATGTATATACCTTATCATATTTCTTTAGTATTTTCCGAATTGCAATGGCATTTATCAGTGCATAAGTAACCAGTTCCTTTCCTTCTTGGATTAATGTAACATATTGGTTCTTTTGTCGCTTGCCTCTGAACCACATAAAGCACTTATTAAAGCCAGAAGCAAGATGTTGCTCAAGCAATCTCTGTGCATGCTTGTTAAAGGAACCTTCTACTTCAGACATTTCCTTGAGAAGAGAAGGATACTGCAAATATCCATAGAAAAATAGGAATTAGGAATCCTTAAGTTGTTTAGTCTCATTTGTTGTACTTAAGATGTTGAAATCTAGATCAGTATTTATCTACCAAAATTATACAAAGTTGTAGTTCAGTCCTTTCAGTAAAAACATTGAGCCAAGTTTTATTTCAAGTGATTAATAATGAAAGTGAATGGCAATTACAGGATGACAATAGACAAAGTACCATGGCTTCCCAAAACACAATTTATTCCCCCTTATAATAGAACTTTTCTGATCCAGAATGGCATCTAATCTTTATGGAAATTCTTTAAAGGTTCCAGAATGAAAACACAGCAGTCATTTTTGGACCAAAGGTCCGCAACACACAAAAACAAACAAAAGGTAATATGATCAAGCTAAGAACAAAATTTTCACCACAAAGATGTTTTAGAGCCTGCAGTTTCATTGTCTCTTCTAGCGCAATTGATTCTAGTTCTGATAAGTTCTTCTGCACTCATCAATTACCTTAAAAAAAAATTAGTTAAAAAAACAAACACACGCACACACAAAGCTGGCTGTCATTATATTTTTTTTTAATTATACGATTTTAGTAAAGAAGAAAAAGAACATTAAGCCTGAGACAAGAGAAAGTCAAGAAGATCTTGAAGGTGCATAAAAATGAAATAAGGAATCAAACATAAAAAGCCCATTTGTGAGAGTTCTCTATTGCATGTATGATTATTCCTTAAAAATAACAACCGCAATTTATGGACAATATTTCATATTGAAATTTTGCAACGAATAACCTTTGTAAAATTCAGCACCTTTGTAAAATCCAACAGATTAGCCAAAAGACCGATTGGAAATAAAAATCAGAATTTCAAGAGCTTGGTTTTAATAGCCCCATCGATGAAATATAGATCACTAGTAGAATTATAGAACATATCGATTCGATGCATACAAAAGAGAGAACTCACCTATCAAAAAAAAAAAAAAAAAAAAGAGAACTCACCTCCTTGCGAAGTCCGATGTAGGAAGCGGTGATTTTAGGGATTTCCAATGAGAAAAAGGCTAGTATCGTCGGAACCAAAGATCCGGGCTAGTGGCTGTGCCATGAAGAGAGAGCTTCATCAACTTCTCTACACTCGATTCTCTCCAAACCCCAACCTTGCTCCCTGATCTAGGTCTAAAAAGCGCTCTACGAGGCGTGGGGGTTAGGCTTCAAATGGTGACAGTGGCGAAGCCAAGATTTTAGTTTAGGAGGGGCAAGGTTATGATTGAAAACAAAATTAATCTAAAAAATATTAGTCTGTATTAATAAAAATAAATAAATAACTATATAATAAATAAATAGAGATAATTAATTCATATTAAATAAAAATTAATTGAAGAGATTAATATGTATTTGATGAAGCCGAAAAATCGTCAGTAAGCTACACAATCCTTACGTGCTCAAGACGACACCTACATAACACAAAACAAGAAGACCTTAGGAGAGCACCGGTGTGGTACCGGCTAAAGACCCTCCGAAGGTTAAGTTAGAAAATTTCTCACAACCCTAAAGTGCCAGAGTTGGGGTAAATTATGCGTACCTTTTTTCCTGGGGGCCTTGGTTTTTTATAGTAGTGTAGAACCGACCTCTGTTTCTTGCGTAGGAAGTTGTTTCCTTACGGGGAAGATCATCATAAATGTGCGTATCTTATGGGATCCCTCTTATGTTGGGATTCTTTTCATGTTGGGATTCTATAGACTAGGGTTAATCGTGAGACGCAAGTTGTTTCCATTTAGAATTCCTTGGAGGCCACTTTAAGCCATGTGGATGCCACGTGGCCTTGAGATCCGTTCGCCATGCGTCCGTGTTCTCGGATCCGTCCACGTATAGAGAATAACTGTCTACTAATTTAGTACTGTCAGGTTATTCAAGTGGACCCGTCATCCCTAATTTTATACTCTTCAATTGCCCCCTCACTCCATGGGTCTGTGATCTCCCCCGGACAAACCCATGGAGTGACGGTTCGACCTGTCCCCTAAGTAACGTGCCCAGACTGACAAGCTGGCCTAGGGTCATTAATGTTGTAGGGACACGTGGCGTCTCTTCAGTGGTCAATCTCTTGGAATGAAGCGTCCCTTCGTCTTCCGTGCTGCTCCCTCTATATAAACCTACCTCTTCACCCCTCATTTTTACTTTCCACAGAAATTTTATGATCAGAACGCTACCGTCACCTTTGTCAATCAAGCATACCATCTACCCAGTGCATCCGTCATCTTCACCTTTCCTGCTACTCATCTTCAATTGGTAAGTACTCTTCGCCTTCTGTTGAATTTTTGTTATTTTTTAGACTTTGCACACCCGTCGTCTATGTAGATCCGTCAGTGTCTTAGGGTTTACCCGTCACGTGTAGGTGACAGATGTCTAATGTGTCAAGTAATCAATCGTGTTTCCGTGAGGGGGTGGGCTGCGATGAAGTGTTCTCGTCAAGTCAGAACGACCCTGGCACTTCAAGTGAAGAGAGGAATTTATCGGCCACCTCTCCTTCTACAAGGGATGAAGGTTTGGACTCGGATAGGTCAGAGGGTGATTCTACTGATGGCCTAGTTGGTGCTGAACCCCCATCCCAATCCATCATAGGTCCTGATGGACTTAGCGAGTTTATAATACTTCCCTTATGGACGGTCAACGACTTCATTTCTACCATCAAAGAGTCGCACTTCAAAATGCTTAGGGGGAAGTACCAAATACCTAACAACATACCCCTCCGTCTATCCTATAAATCAGAGAAGTGTTATTACGAGGGCGTCGAAGGCGTCGGAGTCTATGAGCAAATGCTAAAAGTAAGGCTTAGATTCCCCCTGAGCGCCCTCCACCGTCACCTCCTTCAATATTTAGGTTTGGTCGTCACCCAAATTGCCCCAAACGCCTAGAGGGTTTTCCTAGACGTGGAGGTCTTGTATGGGTCCATGTCCGGCGGGGCGCATAGGTTGACGGTGGAAGAACTTTTCCACTGTTACCGTCCGACTGAGATTGTTCAGTCCAAAGGCATGTACAGTTTTGTGCCCAAGAGTCCTTTGCTGAGGCTCGTGTGTGACACCCCAGATTCCAACAGGAGCTGGAAGAGTCGCTATTTTTTCATGGAAGGTGACGAATGGATGTGTCACCCTGGTGACCAAGAGTTCATGCCCGTCGACAAGACATGGGGCATAATGCCCCCGTCTAGTATGCATCCGTTCTTCATTTAAGTTTTTAATTATGTTAATTTTACTTGTTACTTTAACCGTCACTTTTTGCAGCCCGGGACCATCCACAAGTTTCACTTGAGCAGTGGAGCTTTTTGGAAAAAATTTTCAACAAAACCAAACTCTCAGAGAGGACGTGGGCTAAGTTGGTCAACTTAGATACTCTCCACTGGTATTGTGACGGACCAGTGCCCACAGCAGCTGCCCGACGCTACGACTATCAAGTACGACAACGTAAGTCCATCGCTAAGTTTTTTTTTAATCCAACTCCTAATATCCGTCCACCTTTGTGCAAAAATGGAAGACAGCAAGAGGAGGGCCTACATCAAGCAACAAACTGCGAAGAAGAAACAAGAGGGGGGTCAATCCTCTAAGGGGATGGGTTCGGCCAACCCGTTTGCCAAAAGGAAGCAGCCAAAGAAGACTGACCATCTCCTTAAGAAGCCAAAAACTGTCCTCGAGCCCGTCGTGGGGTTAAAAGCCGAGACCAAGAAGACAGTCACTCCGCTTGGCCAAGGAAGGGGCAAAGGACTCATGATGGCCCCTGCCCTCGTCACCAAAAAACCACCTGTCCTCCTCCGTGAGGATTCTAAGTATGCGTTGAGCAACTCTCGTCCATCATCACCGCTAATGACTGTGAGGACCTGAGTAACCATGCAGCTGAAGCCATGGGGGAGATGGGGCTTTTTAGCATTGCTCAAGTAACTGTGTCCGTCTCCTTTCTCTTTCTCTTTCCTTCTTCAACTTGCCTGGTTACTAACCCTTCTTTTGTTTCCAGGCGATGCTAATGATGAAAGGGCTGATGGGCCGTTACCTGAACCACGAGACGGCATTAGATCATGTTAGGGCAAAGGCACAGTCGACGGAGGCGGAGCTGGGGGAGTTGAAAGCCTGGAGGACGGTCCAAGAAAAAAAGCTTGCCTTATCAGAGCAAGTCCGAAGTGAGTTGGAGAAGCAGACGGAGGTGCTGCAGCAGGTCCTTCAGGACAAGGAGAAAGAGATTAAAACTGTCAAGGACCAACTCCGTCAAGTCAAAGAAGACGCGATACAGGAGTATCGTGATTCCGAAGCGTACCTGACGGAGCTCAGAGGCACCTATGCGGACGGCTTTGAGGATTGCCTCCGTCAAGTCAAGGCTGCTTTTCCAGATCTGGACCTGGCACATGTTTCTATTGACGCCCAGCCCTAGACCTCAGCCTAGCCCGTCCTCTTCGAGAGTACTGATGAGTTATTTGCTGATGATTCCCTTGCGGACGATGCAACCGTCGACCTTCAGGGTGACGAGGATGCTACTCCTGGAGATCAACAGAAAACCGTTGAGGAGGGTACCCATCAGCCTAATGATGTACAGGTCGTGGAGGACAGCGATACCCCTGCCGTTCAGTAGTAGATTTCATCTTTCTTTCTTTTTTGGCTAAAATGCAAAGATTTTGAAGAATAGTTTATGTTTAATGTAACCGTTGCTTTTTGTATCTAGACTTCTCCCTTTTTGGGCTTTCTTAATATATTGATTACTTTAAATTATCTGTCAATTTTTATTCCTGTAGATGAATCCATTTACCTCATAAAGGGTCAAGCAAAATTTTTTTGGAGCCTAATGGGCTTAAGCCACCCCCTCGGGATGAATTCGTCCAATTTATGGACCTTTTTAGGTTAAATACAAGTCCGTCCACTTTATGGACTTGAGGTTGAATCCGTCTACTTTTATGGACTGATCATCCTTTTGGATGAACTCGTCCTCTTATGGACTTGTGATTTTAGGGGTGGGACCCGTTTACTTGGTGGCCTTGATAACTTGAACCCGTCCACTTGATGGGCTTACCATTAGTCATCCTTTGAGGATGAAACCCATCCACTTTGTGGACTTGCATCTGTCCACTTTATTGGACTTATCATTAATCATCCTTTGAGGACGAAACCCATCCACTTGGACTTGTCATTTTAAATCATCCCTTTAGGAGGAGCCCGTCCACTTGGACTTGTCATTTTAAATCATCCCTTTGGGATGAGTCCGTCCACTTGGACTATGTTGAAACGTAGAAAGCATACACATGGCATTTCTGAATAACTCCTCTTATTGTGGTAAACATGCATATAAAAATTGTTCTTAAAGATAAAAATAAAAAAAAATAAAAATAAAAACCTGCCCTTTGGGCTTAAAAGGAACTGTAGATAAAAATTAAACTAAAAGGAAATAAACTGGAAATGAGGAGTGTCGTCGCCCTTGCCATTGTCTACTTGTAGTACTTTTTTAGATGCTCTACGTTCCACAGATGATGCAACTTTTGTCCATCCAGTGTCTCCAGGTGGTAGGTTCCCTTCCTATGCCATGATGTAACTCTGTATGGCCCTTCCCAGTTAGGTCCTAGCTTCCCCTAGGAGGCGTCTTTTGTAGCACCCATCACCTTTCTTAAGACAAGATCTCCGACTTGGAAGTCCCTACGTCTGATCCTGGAGTTGTAGTGTTTGGCCATGAGGTCTTGGTACCATGCTAACCTTTGCTCTGTGGTTGCTTTGACCTCGTCCACCAAATCAAGCTGCAGGCATAGTGCTCCATCGTTGCTTGCCTCATCATGGTTTCCTACTCGGAAGCTTGTGAGTCCTACTTCAGCTAGAATGACCGCGTCGCTCCCATACGCTAGTCAAAATGGTGTTTGATAAGTGTAATTTTTACATGATTTTTATTATCCTCTTACTTATTAAATTTGTTAGTTTTCCTTTATTTCTTTTGATTTTATTTTATTTTTATTTTTATTTATCCATTCATTTGTGCTTTGAAGGAATGAGAAGATTTCAGATTAATACAAGGGCTTTACATGCAAAGTGGGGCTAGGTCAATTGAATCAAATCAACTTACATCCAGCCAGGCATGAATTCAAGACAAGACCAACCCAATTTAATTTAAGTCCAACTGGAGCAAGGAATCAAAGGAAGTTTGCACCAAATCCAAGTCCAATTCGGATTAGGATTCCAGCCTGCACATCAGTTAGTAATTTCGGCATAACTTTGGGGTCAGATGTCCAATCGAGGTGATTCAAGTTGGGATGGAAAGTTAACTTAAAGGGATACAACTTTTTAGTTTACCAAAAGCCCGAATTCTGAAGTTAAATTGGCCAAAATGGTCGGTTAAGTGAAGCCTAAAAATCTGGGATTTTCTCCAAACGGGAATAGGATTCCTTGACCTATTTAAAGGCTCTTTAGGGAAAAAAGAGAGAGCAGAAACCTGAGAGGAAAGGGGGTGTGCCGCATTGAAGAATTTATTTTGGGAGTCTTTCTGAAGAGGAGGATCTAAGGACAAAGGCGAGAGCTTCATGTTGATCAACCAATTCAGATGAAAGACATAAGTTTTATTTGTTTTCTTTTCAATTTTATTATGAACTAAATTTTATTTTCTAGAGCGTTGATGTAGTCTAGCAATGAACACACAATTTATATTCTGAGTTATTTTATTTTTAATATTTCCATGATTGAGTGTTTAATTCTTATTCTTAATGCTTAATATTTCTTTTTACGAATTATTGATTGATCAATTGAATGACAATGAGACTGAGAGGTGATTTGTTATTTTAGTTCTAGAATTAAACACCATTAGTTGAGCGAAAGTAGAGATGCTTTACCGCAATTAGTGTGATTTTTCAGAAAATTCAAAGTACATAATGAGTCTCCAATTAATTAAATTTGCATAGAGATATGGAATTGTTAGTTGAAGATATTTTTGATATTATTCGAGAGAAGATATTGAATACTTAAGGAATTTTTAATCATCAACGGGAGATTATTAGAATTTAATAATTAGGAAGAATAAATTGTGTGAGATTTGTTAGGTGAAATCAACCGCTCTAGATCCATTCTTATCATATTTTCTTCTTTACACTTTTAGATTTTTATGCTTTGCTAGATTTATTTTTATTAAATAGTTTAATTTAATTTAGATAGTTGAACGTCCCTTTTATTTTCGATTTTCCAAATAGTAATTAATTTAGTAAATTTCAGTATTCAATAACATAGTTAATCTCTGTGGGTTCGACATTCGTTTTCTAAAAACACTTTACTACTTGTTACGATTCTGTGTGCTTGCAGATTATTTTACGCGAACGGTGTTTCTCCTGTAGACGTCCTCACCGTCGTCTTGTACGCCCATAAGATGCTTGGCAATTCCTTCGACCATATACCCTTTGCCCCCTCGAGCCGAGTCTTGATGATCTTGAGCAAGGATCGGTTTGTAACCTCAACTTGTCCATTGGCCTGAGGATGAGCAGGGGATGAGTAGTGATTCTTGATCCCCAGTTGTGAGCAGAAGTATCTGAATGCGTCATTGTCGAATTGCTTCCCGTACTTTAGGTATACCGTACCTGCAGACGATGTTCTTCCATACGAAACTTCGTACGTTTTTCTTCATGATTGTGGCCAGTGCTTCTGCTTCCACCCACTTGGTGAAGTAGTCTATTCCGACCACCAGGAACCTTAGTTACCGAATTGCGGTTGGGAATGGGCCCATGATGTCCAACCCCCATTGCGTGAAAGGTCATAGGGCCGTCATCAAAGTGAGTTCTTCTGACGGCCGTCAGATGAGGTTGGCAAACCTCTGGCACTTGTCACATACTTTAACATAAGCAGTGGCATCCTTCTGCATGGTTGGCCAATAGTATCCCGCCCGGATGAGTTTGTGCACTAACGATCATGGACCAGAATGGTTCCCGCAGACTCCTTCGTGGACTTCTCAGATGACATAGTCTGCCTCCTCAGGAACGAGGCACCTTAGGTATGGTCGAGAGAAGCCCCTCTTATATAGAACATCTTTAATCAGAGTGAAGCGAGCTGCTTGAACCTTCAACTTCCTTGCAGCTTCCTTATTGTCTGGTAGCACACCGTCCTTCAAGTAGGAGGCAATTGGTGTTGTCCAATAGTTCTCTGAACCTATCTCCTGCACACTGGCATCATCTATTAATGATGAGATTTGAACGAAGGATAATACCTGACCGGGGATGAGCATGTGCTCTGCTGAAGCAGCTTTAGCAAGTCGGTCGGCGTGCTCGTTCTCCTCCCTTGGGATTTGAACAAATTTTACTTGGAGGTTGCTAACTCGACTCTTCACCTGCTCGAGATACTTCTTCATTCGTTCATTCTTGCATTCATAGTCGCCATTAACCTAACTGGTTACTACTTAGGAATCGCAGTATACGACTAAGTTTTCAGCTCCTGCCTCCTTAGCAAGGTCCAGCCCTACTATTAAGGCTTCGTACTCTGCTTTGTTATTAGTCGTAGGGAAGTCAAGACGGACCATGCATTCGATTTTATCTCCTTCTAGGCTATGGAGTACTACACCAACTCCACCTGCTTGCCTATTGGAGGACCCGTCTGTGTGGATGCTCCACTGTGGGCTCTCTTTTGCCCCCTGGCCTTTCATGAGAGTGAACTCTACGATGAAGTCAACAATTACTTGCCCTTTTATAGCCGTGCGCAGTCGATACTGTATGTTGAATTCGCTCAACTCGACTGTCCATAATGCCATCCGTCCCGCAGCCTCAGGGCTACTCATAGCTCTACGCAGGGGTTTATCCGTCAGGACGACCACAGTGTGTGCCTAGAAATACGGCTTGAGCTTTCGTGCCGCAATTACTAACGCGAAAGCGAGCTTTTCCATCTGGGGGTACCTCTCTTCCGCTCCTCGTAGTGCTCGGCTCGTGAAGTATATGGGCTTCTGCACCCCATCCTCTTCTCTAACCAGGGCCGCGCTGACAGCGGCCGGGGAGACGACTAGATATAGGAATAGTTCTTCCCCTAGCTTATATGGGCTTAGTAATAGTGGAGAAGAAAGATATGCCTTCAGATCTTCAAACGCTTGTTAGCACTCGATCGTCCACTCAAACGACTTCTTCAAAGTGCAGAAGAAAGGTAGGCATTTATCTGTTACTCTTAACATGAACCTGTTTAACGCAGCTACCTTGCCGTTCAGGCTCTGTACCTCCTTGATCGTCTTTGGCGGTGCTAACTCCATTATGACCTGTATCTTTTCCGGGTTGACCTCAATACCTCTTTGCGATACCATGAATCCTAGGAACTTCCCTGCCATTACCCCGAACACACACTTGTTAGGATTCAGTTTCATGTTGTACAACCGAAGGGTGTCAAAGGTCTCTTGGAGGTCGCTTAAGTGGTCGTCCTCCCGTATACTTTTCACCAGCATGTCGTCCACGTAGACTTGCACATTCCTTCTAATCTGATGCGCTAACATTCTGTTCATCAGCCTTTGGTACGTGGCGCCCGCATTCTTGAGTCTGAACGGCATCACTTTGTAACAAAAGAGACCTTGGCTGGTGATGAATGAAGTCTTCTCCTGATCATCCTCACTCAGTTTGAACTGGTTGTAACCAGAGAATGCATCCATGAAGCTTAGCAACTGGTGTCTTGCTATTGAGTCTACCAAGGTGTCAATCCGCGGAAAAGGATAGCTGTCCTTGGGGCAGGCCCTGTTTAGGTCAATGAAATCTACGCACATCCTCCATTTTCCGTTGGCTTTCTTAACCATCACCACATTCGCCAGCCAGTCGGGGTAGTACACTTCTCGTATGAAGTCTACTTCCTATAATTTTTTAACCTCCTCAGCTATGGCATTGTCCCGCTCCTGTGCGAACACCCGCTTTTTCTGTCAGACGGGAGAGAATAAGGGCGATACATTCAACTTGTGGACTATGATCAATAAATCAATCCCTGGCATGTCCTCATGACTCCAGGCGAACACATCCCGGTTTTCCTTTAGGAACGTCGTGAGTGCTTGGCGCACTGGCTGGCTGGCCAAAGTGCCTATCCTCGTTATTCGTTCAGGCCTAGAATCATCGAGGAGTACTTCTTCCAACCCTTCCACTGGTTCTGCTACCATCCGTTGTTCTTCTATACATATAGTCTGTAAATGATTGTCCATCTCTAGCATGGCGATATAGCATTCGCATGCTGCCACTTGATCCCCTCTTACTTCTCCCACTCCGTACTCGGTGGGAAACTTAATCATCAAATGGTAAATGGAGGTTACGGCCTTCCATGAATTCAAAGTAGGACGACCCAATATAGCATTGTACACAGACGAACAATCAACAACTAGGAACGTGATATCCTTGGTGATCTGCTGAGGGTAATCACCGACCGTTACTGGCAATGTGACCGCTCCTAGGGGGTGCACCCTCGTTCCTCCAAATCCTATGAGTGGGGCGTTTGTTGGAATCAAACGTTCTCTCCATATCCTCATCTGCTGGAATGCCGGGTAGTATAGGATATCAGCAGAGCTCCCGTTGTCTACAAGGACTTTCTGTGTGTTGTAATCCCCTACACGTATGCTGACTACAAGCGCATCGTCGTGTGGGTGATGGAGACGCTGGGCGTCTTCTTCCGTGAACCCAATCACGGGGTTGTCAATTCGCGCCATCTTTGGAACGTACCCCATCAACTAGACATTCTGAACCATCCGTAGGTAGGTCTTGTGTGCTTTCTTGGAAGAATTGGAAGCCACACTGCCCCCTATAATCATTCTTATGTCTCCCAAGGGTGGCTTAGGGCGCTCGTTTTCTCTCCTGGCATGCTGTTCTTGGGGCCGTTCCGTCCCTTCCTTACCGATGAACCTTTGCAACTTCCCTTGCCTGATGAGAGCTTCTATCTGCTGCTTTAAGTCATAGCATTCGGACGTATCGTGGCCGTGATCGCGATGGAAATGGCAGTACTTGTCTCTAGACCTCTTGTTGGGATCTCCCTTCAACTTGCCAGGGAATGTCAGGGCTCCTTCATCCTTGATCTGCATCAGGACTTGATCAATCGGGGTGTTCAAAGGGGTGAAGCTTGCGAATCTTCCTGTGGGAGGCTTGGAGCTTCTATCCTCCCTCCTATCTCCTGTCCTGGCCATCTTTCGCCCCCTGTCCTATCGTGACTCCTCTTGCCTTTCTCTCTTTTTGGGCTTCTCTTCGCGAGCCAGTAGGGCATCTTCCACATTCATATATTTAGTAGCCCTATAAAGCACATCCGACATGGTTTTCGGGTCATTCTTATACAAGGAAAATAGAAACTTATCCTTTCGCAGCCCGTTCGTGAACACGGCAACGAGTATCTTGTCGTCAGCCTCATTGATAGAGAGCGTCTCCTTGTTAAAGTGGGCTATATAAGACCTCAGCGTCTTATCCTCCCGTTGCTTAATGCTCATTAGGCATGCAGTGGATTTCTTATACCTGTGCCCTCCGATAAAGTGTGAGGCAAATTGGGCACTCAACTCCTTAAAGGTACCAATGGAATTGGGCGTCAACCTGCTGAACCATATCCTTGTGGGGCCCTTCAGCGTAGTGGGGAAGGCCCTGCACATAATCTCGTCTTCCACTCCTTGCAAGTGTATCAAAGTCTTGAAGGATTCCAAGTGATCTAGTGGGTCCTTAGATCCGTCGTAACTTTCCACCTAAGGCATTCAAAATTTTGGTGGTAGGGGGAACGACGAGATGGATACGGTGAATGGTGAATCAGTTCGATGGACCAAGTCGTCGAGGTCACTTGACACCCGTCCTCTAAGGGCGTTCATCATGAATTCAATCCGTTCTTTTGTCATCTGCATCTCCGCGACTATGTGAGGGGGAGCCATATCTGTGCCAGTTGGACGACTGGTATCCTGTTGTTGTCTACTAGGGGCGTTGCTGCCTTCTGGCCCCTCTTGATTCCTTCTTTCAACGCTGGTTCCTTCTTGGTCTTCCTCTTGGGTATTAAGCGCAGCGTTCTTCTGGCACAGCTATTCCTCTAGGTCATGATTCTGCTTGGTAAGGCGTTCCACTGCTGCCGCGAGGGTTTGAACTTGTCTCTCTAGAGCAGTGGTGCGCGGTTCGTCACCCTAATTGTTAGTGGTTGTTGCCATCAAACGAGTAAGTACCATGCAACTTTTTGTTTGGGAAGCGATAAATATGGCTTATCTCTTTCCCACAAACGGGGCCAACTGATGATGCCGAAAAATCGTCAGTAAGCTACACAGTCCTTACGTGCTCAAGACGACACCTACACAACACAAAACAAGAAGACCTTAGGAGAGCACCGATGTGGTACCGGCCAAAGACCCTCCGAAGGTTAAGTTAGAAAACTTCTCACAGCCCTAAAGTGCCAGAGTTAGGGTAAATTATGCGTACCTTTTTTCCTGAGGGCCTTGGGTTTTTATAGTAGTGTAGAACCGACCTCCGTTTCTTGCGTAGGAAGTTGTCTCCTTACGGGGAAGATCATCATAAATGTGCGTATCTTATGGGAACCCTCTTATGTTGGGATTCTTTTCATATTGGGATTCTATAGACTAGGATTAATCGTGGGATGCAAGTTGTTTCTATTTAGGATTCCTTGGAGGCCACTTTAAGCCATGTGGATGCCATGTGGCCATGAGATCCGTCCGCCATGCGTTTGTGTTCTCGGATCCGTCCACGTATAAAGAATAACCGTCTACAAATTTAGTACCGTCAGGTTTATTCAAGTGGACCCGTCATCCCTAATTTTATACTCTTCAGTATTTATCAACAATTCAAGAAATTAATCAATGTACTCAAAATAAACTGTGAGATTAACTCAATATAAAAGTGTCAAAACTATAACAATATATTTAAAATGTTTGTATAATGACTCATTGGGGCATCGGCTATAGACCTGCTGCTTTAAGCTAAAGTGGTGAGAAATTTTAAACTTGGTTTAGTAGAAGATTATTTTAATTAAAAAGGACTTAATTAAGAAATGAAGTGGGTATTGCACGGGATATGAATCCAATAAATATTTTTCTTTTTTTGAGAATCAAATCCAATAAAGATATATAAGTACATCTCTTTAGCAAAATATTTTTTTTGTTTTCCAAAAATAAAGTATATGCATATATATAGAAAGTTAAAACTACCAAAATACAATGATACATTTGGCTTGGCTTCTCTTGAGAAAATTTTCTGGCACCGCCACTGCATGTGGCCAACTTTGATTTGTCTATTGAGGATCATAGCGAAGCCCAATATATTCAGATAAGGCGTTATTATATTGTTGGTGTACTTAAAAGTTGGCTGGGTTTTTTTTCTAATTTTCTACCGCTATATCTGTTTTGCAGATTGTAAATCAACTTGATCGTGTGGTTGCAAGCACTTGAGTGATCAGCATTGGAAAGGATTTATAGAGCCCCGATTATGTAAAACTTGCTCAATAGGAGCCTTTTATATTTGAAAGACACCCAACCTTCTCTTCTATCTCCTAAATGCACCTTTCGACCTCTACATAAAGGTTTGGAGGTATCTATCCGCACTCTTGAACCCATATAAAATTACCTCCCATGAGTTCAGACTTATCTTGGAAATGGATTACTAAATCCCAGAGTATTACCTAGATCTTCCGCTATTTCAATGTCCATTTGCTTCATCAGTAAACCATGGATTTGAACCCAGAAAGTTGTACTGGTGAACTTCATGTTACGGATAGAGGATTTCACCATCAAAACTTTGCATGACAACCAAATTCTTATCCAAATTCCAAGGCTCTTGTAGTAGTACCCTCACGGCATCCATATCTGATTCAAAGATTAATAGAATGGTGTGATTTCCAATGTCAAGAACTTGGAAACCCCTTTGAGTCCTCCACAATAGTCTGAAAGTTCTAGCTGTAGCATCAATGTTGAGGGTGTGGGGAATAATACACAAAGTAATAAAGGAAGAACAAAGATAACACAAAAGACAAACAGAAATAGATAACTTGGAGGCACAAAATTGTAATCCTTAAACAATATTTGTTCCCATACGCAAGTTGCTAAAGAGTTTCTACAAACTTGTCCCCAAGATACAATCAAATTTATTGAGTTCTACAAATACCAGTTTTGGAGAATACCCACAAGATTTCTTGTGTTTCTTTGTACTTACTATTTTCAAGTGAACATAAACCTCTATTTATACCCATAAGGTTTTATTTCATCAAAATGCATGTATGGAGAGTCAAAATGTTACATAAAACCATTCACAAGGTTTGAAACTTCTTCAAACTTTCAAAACAGTCACTAGAAAATTCTATAGTTTTACGAGTTTCAATCGGTCGAGAGTTCCTTTCGATCGATCAAATGCTCTTTTCGATCAATCAAACAAATCAAGCATCGATCGAAACAGGCAAAGACTCCAAGATAGATTTCCTTGCCATTTCGATCGATCGAGCAAAAGCTTCGACCGATCGAAAATACTAAATCTCAAATTTTCACTTAGAAAATTCCATAACTTGAATTTTCATTTTATCGACTTTATGAAACAATACTCTCCAAACTCAAACATCATTATTACAACCTATCCATGTCTATACCTATATATACAACAGAGGGCTCTCTTCATTAGGAACTTTACGACTACTATAACTTCCTTACTGCCTCTCGTCTTGTCTAGATCAAATTTGGATCCCTCTATCTCAATTAGAGAGAGTCGTCTCCTATCTTTAACGATGGAATCCATGAATAAGGGCTTAAAAATGTAGAAAAAAAAAAAAAAAAAAAAACTGTTTCCCCACCCCCAAAGAGAGGAAAAAAATTATCATACCTGAAGGAAGATAAGTTTTTCTACTACCTAGGTTTCTGGGAAAGAGCTGCAAGAGCTAGGTGAGTGGAATTGAAATTTAGTGATTAATAAAGCTTTAATATTTGTGCATCTGATGTCCCAAACTTTGCAATGGTAGACAGCGTAAATGATATGAAGGTTAATACTTTTTCTTTTTTTTTTTGGGTTGAAAAGATGACTATGCTTGGACTTTTATAGAAATGGCTTTATGAGCTTCTAATTAAATTTAATCATACACAAGATTACACTATTTTTCTATGGAATGAAAAGCCACAAAGTGAACTAAAAATTAAAAATTTAAGAAAATGCACACACAATTAAAAGTTGGTTGGATAGGATAGAATAAAATAAAAGAATATATATGGCCAATTCTAGTTAGACTGTGGAAGATCTATAGTCAACCCAACAATTTTTTTTTGGTGGTAACATATATATTAGTATTAATTAAGACTTTGTTGTCGTTGTTGTATAGTTAAAACTTGGTTGGTTTCTTTCTGATTACTTACCCTATATGTGTTTTGCAGATAATTGCAAACCAACTTGATCATGTTGTAGACGACTAAATTTCTCGGTTCGAAATAAATCAAACAAGTAAAATAGTTTCACAAATGCGAATTTGTATTAATGATTGTGTGGTACAATTCTCTGTAATTACAAAAGAGTGATCCTCTGATTCGATCTCCTTAAAAGACTTGTTGATTGGATTTGTAGTAATGTGATTTTGACTTGAACACAAAATATCCTTCAATTTGGCTGAGGAATGGATCGAAGACCTTTGAAATGGAATTACAATGAATCTCTGGCTATGAGCTTGTTAGAAATCCTTTGTTCTTCACGTTCTTCGTGTTCTTCGTATGTTCTTCGTCTTCGAAGGTTTGTGGTGGAAGTTCTTCGAGGCTTTAGAAGCTTGGATCCGTAGAGCTTCACTGATTTGTGATTTGTTGATGTTTTCGGACGCTTTTGGCTTGATTCCCGTAAACTTTTGGATCTAGGCAAATAGTTTGGATGATTCTGCTTTGAATGTTCTTCGTATTTGAAGGTTTGTGGTGGAAGTTCTTCGGGGCTTTGGAGGCTTGAATCCGTTGAGCTTCACCAATTTATGGTTGTTGGAGTTTCTGGAGGCTTTTGAGCTTGATTCCAGTGAACTTTAGGATCTAGGCAGATAGTTTAGATGATTCTGCTTCGAGTGTTCTTCGATTTTGAGGTTGAAGTTCTTGAAGTTCTTGAAGGCTTTGAGGCTTGATTCCTGCAGAGCTTCTGTACTTTTGATACTTCTCAATCTTCTCTGATGCTGCTTGTGCTTCAGATGGCTTGGTGTGTGTTCTCCTCCTCCAGATCCCTCCAAATGCCTTAGAAAGGCTTCTATTTATAGGAGTTTAGGAGTGGGTGAGCGACATGTGGCGGAGTCCGATTGGTGACACATGTCACAGCCTGATTGGTCCGCCTATGTCATCGCTTACACGAGCGGGACTGCTTGTGTCATCGCTTACACGTGCGAGGCTGCTTGTGTCATCGCTTACACGTGCGAGGCTGCTTGTGTCATCGCTTACACGCGCTGATGCGTGATTGGTTTTTGCATGACACTTGGCAAATTTTCATTGGCTTCTGAGTAGTGATAGTAAAACCTAGCAGCAATATGTGGCACTTTGTAATTGGCTGTATTTTGTGGACTTGGTAGTGTGACGTGTCAGCTTGTGATAGGTCGGGAATTTTCCCTCTCTACAAATGCCCCCTCGAGACTCGTTCACGCACACAGTTTTGGGGTGTGGTGTGGGGATGAGTTTCGAAAACGGATTTTTACATTTGACTCTTCAAGTGAAGTAGTTGAAGGTGGTGGAGCTTTCAACAGGATGAGATAATTTTCAAGGAGTAGATCCACCCATATGAAAGGTTTTGATGAGACCGAAAAAGGGGTCTGCGAGTATTTGAATGTACTTGCATGACTGAGCCTTCTCAGTAAAGATTAAGTTGAAGTAATTTCAGAAGAGTGTTTTGGATCGTTGGCGGCGATCACAGGGTGTAGAAGATGGGGAAGATGAGAGGATGGTGGCTGGGTACAGCATGCAGAGTCATGAGGCTAGCCTCGCGTTTTTAAGAACTTCTGGTGAAGTTATCTCGGAAGAGTATACTTCGGATTACGGCGAGGCCATGTGGGAATGTGGTTGAATGTGCGTGTGTTATCGCATCACTCAGGTTAAGTTGAGGTAATTTCAGAAGCTTATGGATTCTGGGGATGCTGGTGGTGGTGGTGAAGAAGATGGCGATGGTGATGAAATGAATGGGTGAAACATATGCCACCATGGTGCTGGCCCTGTATGTTGGGGACCCTCTGGTGTAGATGTTTCTGGGAAGAACACCTTGGGATCCGGGACTGACTGCATGCTGAATGAGGTCCGGCGGCAAGTTGTAGAATGTGCCTGCGTGATGGGACCATGCCGACGGACGTTAAGTTGAAGTAATTTCAGAAGAGTACTTTCTGAAATACTTCAAGCAGATTTTAAGTTGGAGTAATTCCAGAAAAGTGTGTTCTAAGGTACCAGCAACGATGACCTTTGGGTCGAACACTGGTGAGAACATGGAATGAAGCTTTGGAGACCATTTACCGACACCGAAGGCTGATTTCTGATGAGCTGGTCCTTTGGAGGTTATGGTAAGTGTTGGATGAAAGACAATTTGTAGGATACCCCAACACTTTTTACCATCTTCACCTACTGCCACTTGTTGGAAAAGCACAGAAAAATAAAAGATGGAGCTAACTTGTTATTCTGGTCTTAGAAACCAGCCAAGTTGCTGTTTGTTCCGAACCGCTGCTTCTGTTGGAAGACCAAGCAATTGGAGAGAGACTACAAGAGCCATGAGCTTAGGAACAGGTGTCTCTGCTGGACTTGGATTTACTGGCCAACCAAGTCTGAGGAAGCATGGAACCGCCATACCGGCCTTGTTATGACTAATTTTATGGCCAAATGAGGTCGTTAAGTGGAGAAACAAAATTTGTTTGGATCTCAAAACTACAATGATGCTGTGAAGAGGGTTTTGACTGAACCATGAGAGGGTTGATCTCAAACTGATTATGAAGCAATATCGGTTGCTAGGTGTTGAGAATGATAAGGCCATGGTGAGAAATGGCTGTGAGAAAGAGGACTTGAAAATTTGAAAGAAGAAAATCTTCATTTTATGATTCAGTGTGTTTTTTTTCTTGATGAGTTTTTGATGAATCCGGCCCTTCTATTTATAGTGGAGAGACGAAGAATGGTAGACGGGTAGTTGAGAATGACGGATGAGATTTTTTTGTGAGAATGGTAGATTCTCGACTGGTAGATGGAAGACTGGTAGGCACCGAACGGTAGGTGGGAATGTTTGGCACCGAAAGAGGAATGGTAGGCTGAAGACCGGTAGGCACCGAACAGGAATGGTAGGTTGAACTGGTGACCCGATGTAATTTCAAATTCAAGATACACTTGTGAAAGTTCATTTGTACTTTAAAAGGGAAGTCTTGATGAAGTCTAGAGAAAAACCCTGTAGGAATCCAGACCAAGTGGATGAACCTCAAATTTTGATCTTGGGAGCTTAAGTTTTGGACACTGCTATTACTTCGGAGAAGTGTGTCACATAGGTGGTTTCCAAGTTGCAAAAACCTGAGCAAGACAAGTCTGGCTTGAAAATCTTGACTTTAGGTCGACTTCAGCACAAAAGTTAACTACATTGGAATTGAGTCATTTGTGCAATTTTCAAGTCTCAAATGACGGAACGGACTCCAAAATTGGAATGTACGCGAAAAATTGAGCAAGATAGGTCCTTCTTAAAAATTTTGACTTCTGGTTTTTTGGGCACTACTCATGGGGCATGGGCTGTGATGCTTGCAGTCATTGTTGGAGCTTTGGCAAGCGTGGTAAACACATTGGAGCATGGAGGGCAAGTTGGGATGGTGTTTGAGATGTATAGGAGCAATGCTGGTTTCTTTAGGCTCATGCAAGAGATTATAGAATCAAATATAAGTTTAAGAGAAGTTGAGAGAAGAGAGAACGGGGAACTATTTAAGATAAAGGTGGCACTACAGCTTGGCAGGAGTCTTTCAGAACTCAAGCATCTTGCTGCATTATCTTCTTCAAGAAAAGGGGAGGAGGCCATTGAAGAGTTTGCAAGCAAGCTATTCTGATGATATAGTAGTTCATTAATTTATTTGATTTTTTTTTTTTGGAGAGAAAATTTACTTGATAATTATGTGATCTAATCTTGTATATAATGCTACTCTTAAGTTTGGTAAACAATAAAATTATTTGGTAGGCATTAAAAATTAGTTCAAGTTACATTTGGTGTAACTTTAAGTTATATTATACCATTTAATATTTTTTTATTGGATGTGAATTTTAACAAATTAACAGTTGGATTAGATTTTCTTCTTATGCTTTACATGCATGCAAAATTTTAAGATAATTAAAGATTAATAGCCATGTTATTAATTAATTATTTAAATTCAAGTTTTAATAGTTTAAAATAATGCATAAAAGATGAGTTTATTGGTCGAATAGTAAATAACATCTGATTGGTCATAAAAATTGGCATGCATGTTAAGAACATATAAAAGATGTGGATTGAGATCAAGTGCAATATCGTAGACCGGATGCAATTCCTCTCAATGGTTGAGATTCAAAGTTTAAAAAAGCAACTTTCAATCTCAGTTATTGATTAAAAAACGTTAAGAAAAGTAAAAAGTGAAAAAATTTGTAAGAATGATTGGGGTTAATTGCACTCGGTGCAATACCAATGCTGGATTCTAATCTAAAACTGTAATCTAATGATGTGATTAAAAAAAAAAAAAAAAAAAGAAGAATTTAACAACAAATTATTAAACGGTATAATATTAGTTATGAATTTAACTTGGTATCATAGGTATATAAATATTAAAGGTTCAAGTTAAGAATAATGATGAAACGACGTAGTTTAGTGACATGGATAATTCTGTTAGAGGAAGTTTTTTTTTTCAACTCAGGTTACCATGTATATGAGAATAGAGCTGTATCTTTGCTTCTAAGTTTAATGAAATATTCAGTCAATTTGGTATGGTTGGTATCAGAATCATTAAGCATTTTAGATATTTCCCGTTTTCTATCTAAAACCCTCTAGAACCTTCTTGTTATTTTTTCTTTTTCTTTTTCTTCAACCTTCGAGCTTTTAGCTTCTTCAATGTTTTCTAACAAACTGATAATACCAATTCAACTCCTCCACCTAAATCTTGCTTTCACTTGCCTTACACTTACACTTGCAGGATGTTTTTTTGATGACGACTCAACTAAAAAGTTGTTTTCTGGATTGCTAGTTTAGGCATTGATCAAATGGTTTCTGAAGACTAATACGATTACCCAGCTTGTGTGATTAGTGAAGTTAGGTCGCCATCTCCCCCTCTCTAAACTTTCCCAGGAAGCCCATTCCTAATATTTGAAAGACTGCATTAGGATTTCACTACTTCAGCGATATGGTTGTAGACCATGGCCATTAATGGAGGAAAGGATGGGGATGAAGGTGATATGTGGCTATAGGGCTTCAATTAAATGGTTTAGGTGAAGATTGATGTGAGTACCTAACCTCCGTAGAGAAGTTTGGTCGCTATCTCTCCCTCTATCTCATTTGAGTGCGGTTTGAGTGGAAAAGATAGGGAAAAAAAAAATGAAATGTTACTTACATGGAAATGAAATAAAAAGATTGTGTATTTGCAAAAAATGGTTAGTTAACAAAATAAAAATCATGTTAGAGACCACAATATTCTTCACAACTTATTGGTTTCAAGTTATATGTGATGTCGCGTCACTTTCACGTTATTCTATCCACACTGTTCTTGTTGGTCCCGGTACCAGTAGTTCAAGTTAGGCTAACTATCTAGGTGATTCGTTCTTTTGGTTGACAATGCCGTTTCTCTTTTAAGCTTTTAGCTTACCACAGTCATTAATTATTAATGGATCTGGTTAATCACCTACTTATCAAATCAAATTTTACATATAGCAGAAAAGGCAAAGCATTGTCAAACAAAAGAACAAATATAATCCGATTAGCCTAACTTGGACTACTGGTACCGGGACCATCAAGAAGAATAAGATTTAACCATTTTATTCAGAGTGTAGATTGCCTTAGTTGAGGAACCTCTCTTTACTGATTTTGAGGTCCAACACAATCATATAATTTTGGACAGTGCCTATAATTGGCCATGGCCAAAACAAACAAGGATAATACGTTTACTTCTATGCAATAAATTGTCATTCAGAAGGCTGGGGATTGGCCTTTATTTTCATCCCATATGATATGACTACTTGTGAGAAATTAAAACTTTAGACCCCAATTCCAATTTTAAGCCCATTGTTAATTTGGTTAGCCAATTAGCATATATATATAGATACACAATTACAATAGCAAATCCCAATAGCAAACACAAGCACCCAAACACCACAAAGTGTTTACGGAAAGAAAAACTCAAAATTGGGCAAAAAAAACTCTATAGGGCCTATAGCACCAACCAATCCACTAATAAGAATAGTTGCAAAACGTTACACTTACAAACATAAATGGAAATGTATTCAACCTCTCCGCTCTTGCTTGAAACCTATTGCACCATCATTTCTTCTTGTTAACTACCGGTTTCTGCAGCCAACAGCAAGACCAATTATTTCTAATTCTTTTTTCAAAAAAATTATAGGAAGCTTTCTACAAATTCAATAATATCAGTTTCTAGATTCAAGACGAGCCAATGTATTATTCAAAGCTTTAAGTTATTAGGAGAGGTTCCACCATTACATAAACTCATATCATTTTCCATATTTATGGGACTAACGCGGCCTCACCTCTAAAACTCAACATCCAAACAAAGTTATTCTACTTACAATAATATAAAATATGATTGAAAAACCAACCTGGCGTAGGGTATCTGGGATTACTTCATATGTGACAAGCTATTATATGGTGGCAGACATCCTAGCTTAGTGTCAAACAGACTTTATTGGGAGGGAACTTGAATAATTGGCAGCCCATGTGAGAAGTTGCTTTCTCGATCTCGAAGCCATGGGATGGTAAGTCACCAGTTAAGCTCTCCATGTCTTCACTGATATAATGAGCCAACAAGTTCTCATCAGTTTACTAAGCACCTCTACCATCGTCATCATTGGTGGTAGGCTATTATATGGTGGCGACTGGGGCAGAGCTGGTTGGCCCCCTTGACTTTTTAAAATTTCCATTAAAAATAGTAATAACATTATAATTAGTGTTAAAATTTAAAGAAATGCTATGTCCACAATATTTTCACAACACTTTCAAAATAAATTCTAAGCGGCAGGTTGTTATTAGTAGGGCAAAAAATTAATTTCAGTGGTATATTCAAATTAGAATCAATAACAACTAACCACGTATGATTTGTTGTGAAAATATTGTGGACGTAACACTTTTCTAAAATTTACTTACAGCTCCCCTAATATTTTGGCCTTCCTAAAATTTAAATTTAATCTTTAGAAATTTGGTACAAAGACCTTTTTTTTTTTTTTTTTTTTTTGAAAATACTAAATATTTTAACACACACACGGGGAGAGGGGAGAAGGTCTTAAAGAAACTTATAGTGGTGTATATCTAAAAGGGCCTAACTCTTGAATATACAGCACAGAGGTACAAAGAACCTAAAAGTAAATAACTACCCATTCTTTAGCCCATAATCCCTCCATATACAGTCGGCAAAACAATTTAAACAAATTCCATATATATAATGTTAAAAAAAATCCCTTATAAATATATAATTATGGTCCATGACATATAGTTTATTTCTCATTCTTTTCTGATGACAGTGAACTATGAATTGTGCAATCTAAAGAATTTATACGTCATTTAACTTTTCTTTTGGGTTAATTTTATTATTTGTAATTAAAGGAAGATAAAGACAATATAATCATTTTATTATTGGGACAAAGTTTAGCTACAAACTTAATTGTAACCCACTAAAAAAATTAACATAAATACATATTTTAAAAATATAACCATTAGATTGCATTTTTTTAATGTTGTTAACACACATATCAAATTTCGTGTCAATCAAATATTATTTATTATTCAATTTATAAACTTATTTTTTATACATAATTTTATACTACAAAAACTTGAAATTTAAACATTTAATTGATGACATAACTATGGATGTTTGATCTTTTGGAAATTTTGCAAGCATGGAAGATACCAAAAAAAAAAAAAAAATGTAAAACAATAGTGGATTTGTTAGAATTCACATAAAATAAAAAGATATTAGATGGAGTTATAGCCTTAGGCTGCAGCTAAATTTGTAGCCAAACTTTGTTCTTACTACTACTATTACTATTATTATTATTTTTAATATTATTTATATTTATATTGATATTGATATTGTTATTGTTATTATTATTTTTTATGCGTGTATAAAAGTGGGGCTTAGTGTCAAAGTGGCTTCACATAGAGGGAACTTGGATAATTGGCAACCCATCTGAGAAGTTGCACTTACTCTTGATCTCAAAGCCACGAGATAGTAAGTCGCTAGTTAAGCTCTCCATCTCTTCGTACACTCTCATCAGCTAACAAATTCTCATCGCACGCTCTCTCATCAGCTTACTGAGCACCTTTTCCACTACCATTATTGGTGCCTTTTTTTTTTTTTTTTTTTTTTCACAATAATTTCTCATATACTTTAACGCCAGTTTAGTAACTACTTGTATTTGCTAACTTCCATCTCTATTAACGACTTCAATTTTAACAATTTCAAAAATATAATTTTCTTGTATTTGCTCACTTTTATCTCTGCCAATGACAACAATTTAACAATATAAAAAACTAAGCATTTTTTATTATTATAGAATACTAAGTATTTTTAACATACATACGTGGAGAGAGGAGAAGGTTTCAAAAATTAGGAATTCTTTTAAGTCAAATGTACTACTAAATACCCTGTAAAAGTATATGTGTTTTCTAAACTTTAAATTAAAAAATTGGACTGAACTCGATAAACCAAAGATTAATACCAAATTGGACTAAGGATTTTTTTTATCAGGAGTAAAAATGGGCTAACTCGATCTGACACATTTTAAAGTGATTTTTTTTTCTCACATTAGATCTAGATAGGATAGTACAATATATTCATTCTTAACAGTTTTACATGCACATTTAGTATTTATAGTGATTATATACGGTACCTAAAAATATTATGGTCCATGACATTTAGTTTTTTTCCCATTCTTTTATCATGATAGTGAACTAAATTTTGTAATCTTAAGAATTGATATCTTATTTAACTATATTTTTGGGTAATTTATTTTTTGTACTCTTGATATTGAAAGGAAGATAAAAACAATATAATCATAATCATAATCATATTATTATTATTATTATTATTATTATTATTATTATTGTTATTGTTATTGTTACTCTTTTTTCTATATGTGAAATAATATGGTCAACTTGTATCCCAATAAGCCCAACCCACAACTCAATATTAAAAATTGATATTTTAATGAAGAGGTGATAGACAATATGTTATAAATTTAATAAAATAACATAGAAGAATTTACATGATGGATCCCATTGATAGGTTGAAAATTCATAATGACTCCAAAGTTTTGGGACTAAATATTTTATATTGTTGTATATATAAATTATTAAAACTCCGAAAGCAGAGGAGCTTTTAGCTTTCCGCAGTCAGTGATAAATGGATCCGGTATAATCACCTACTTATCAAACCAAATTTTCTATAGCAGAAAGGGCAATGCATTGTCAATAAAAAGAACAAATCCTGTTTAGCTTAGCTTGGACTACTGGTACCGAGACCAGCAAGAAGAGTAAGATTTAAATATTTTATTCAGAGTGTGGATTGCCTTAGTTAAGGGAACCTCTCTTCACTGATTTTGAGGTCCAACACGCGCGCATATATATATATATATATATATATATATATAATACTAGTCGTAACCCGTGCGATGCACGGGATTGTTTTAAATCAAATGTTAACATGTTCAGGTTTAAACATTTCTCAAATTTCAATTATTGAAAGCTAAATTGGCTCTAATATAAGATGAAACATGTAATATTATGAAGTAATATTAAAAATGAGATAAATACAAATATTATGAAGTAATATATTACAATAATCATAATGTGCTCTTACATTTGGTTTAATAAGTATTACAAAAAAACCAGTAAATAGAATAAATATACAATTGTGCTTACATCTTCAAGCTTTATCCAATGCTTTTCAAGAATGTATTTCCTCCCTTTCTTAGGCTCTTTTCTTTTCTCAACTTCTTCAATCTACTTAATTTTTCGCCAAATTATTATCAAGAATAACACCAAATTATACCAATTCATCAAAGATTTACAATGTAAAACCAAAAACTCTTAATGTCAATAAATTTCGTAATAACCCCATCCCAACTATTGAATTATTAAAAAAGTTCAACATTTCTATAATCTTCATGAAAATAAGTTATAAATAGATTATTCACACACAAAAAAACTTCAATATATCCAAGTTATAAATAAAATACCAGTACGAATTGTGCTAAGGTGGAAAATGGTACTATCTTTTTCCATATATAAATACAACATGACCTGAGACCTCAAAAGCTTATGTGAAACATGTTTAAATTGTACTATATGGTTTTATTCAAACATTAAGAATACAAAAGCCAAAAATCTAGATATTATGGCATTTGTTTCAAGTTTATGCCAAACCAAAACTAAAGGCATGCTTGAGTGCAGTTCATAAAGGCTTTGTGGTTTGGTAGTGTTGTCAAAATTTGTGCAGTCTTCCAAACAAAAAAAAAATCCAAAAGGGAAAAAAAGGTCAAAATCTATGTGTTCTTCCAAACTAAAAAACAACCCTAAATAAATAAATAAAGATGCAGATGATATGTAAAAAGATGGGTATTTAATAATGAAAATTAAAAGGGTGTGAGTTAAAAGGGAAAAACCCTTGGGGGAGAATATAGTGATAGAGCAACCCTGCAAAACTATAGATGAAATGTATTTATAATCAAAACTATAGAGAAATAAACAATAAAAAAAAAATAGTCACAGTCACATGTTCATACCAAACAAAGGCTAGACTTGAGACATTGTAGTTCATGATGTTATGGTTGGAATGACAAAGACTACAAATAGAGAGTTAAAGCAAGAACTGGGTCTTTTAAAGGGAAGGGAAAGGTCTAGAAACCATAAAAGGTGTAGGTTCTAGGGTTTAGAAAGAAGAAAATTGAGGAATAAAATCTCACCTTGGGTTAAATATCCTACCTTTATTTTTTAGAAATGACAAAAACTGAATTAAACTAAATAGTTATTATTATTATTATTATTATTAATCAAAAGTGATAGAATTTTATTGAAAATATTCCAAGTGTATAGGTTCCTTAACTCCTTGGCATGATTAGCCAAAGCATTGTCTAACTTATTACACTGTTTAGAAACTGTCCTATAATATACATTTTCTGCATAATACACAAAAGCATGAATATGTTCTAACACATCTAAAATCTCCTTAAAGCATGGTCCCTGCAAGTGAATTAATGCCAGCAAATGTGATGCTCTCAACAGAGCCGTAGCAGCCATCCACAATGGGTCTTGGCAAGGAATTAATTCACCATGGGCTATATAGGAGAACCACGACTATCTCTAACAATATTGATTAAACCTACAAAATTCTTGGCTTTTGAAAAAGGTCAATGCCATTTTCATTTTGAATAATCATTTGAATAATAGTACTGACTTTATAGTTTTCTTATTTATGTCCTATATGCATAGATTTCTAAAAATATGGTAGAAGAGTAAATTGAAAACTGAAATGGGATGGTGAAGCTAATTTAACAATCCCAACTCCTGTAAGCTTTTATCAAGATCCAAGACAATTTCAATTCCTAATATCCAAAACAATTTCAATAACACCAAAAGCATATCCCAAAAATATACAAATCAAAGAGAAGAAACAAATTAATAGGTAACAAACACTTACAAATGGACCAAGGATCTTGTTCTGTTAATGCCATCCCTACAAAAACTCTCATTGCCTACAATTGCTCAATGGTGATCTCGCCTACTATATTTGCCATTTATTTTAAAAAGTCACAAATTCTGGCCAATAACAAATAAAAGTAGAAAACTTCTAAAAAATTCATTCAACCATTGCACAATGTAGGGATGTGTGATTAAATAATGCATATATAAATATATATATATATATATATTTGTATGTTTCAAGAAGTTGCAAGGGTACCAAAAAAAGTAAAAAATAGTGATGCCAATATCACATTGCACAACTTATTATTGCTAGAACTACCAATATAGCAAAACAAAACTCTGTTGCTTATAGTTTGGATTCCAAACTTTTTAGTATGGATGGAGGATGTTCCACCACAACTTTTTTCTATATTTCAGGTTGATTTAGCCGATCTTTTTTAATAATTTTATTCAGCTTCTTTCTCAAAAAAAAAAAAAAAAAGAAAAAGAAAAAAGAAAAACAAAACTGTGACACTAAATATGAAAACAAACATAACAAATACAGCAATTTATTTATATGGTTATGCCCTCAACAACATAGGTTTTTGTTTTTACTTCAACAGGCTGCCTAAGATTGATCTTTTGTGTAGGTTGTATATGCCTGGAATCACTCACAATATTAAAAGACCACATAAAAACCCAAAACCCAAAATCCAATTTGCATTTAATTTTGGTAGAAAAATTTTGTGGGATATAAATTTAACTAAAGCAACAACTAAACCACAAACCCAAAAATTAATCATTCATATTCCAGATCCCATCAAGTTTCCTATCATGGGCTAACCACAATTCAAATAACACCAACTAAGAAGCCCTACAACCATAAATTCATTGACGCAACTTTGATAAGTATAGTTTACAGCTTTTGTTATGTTAGAGAATGAATAGAGCATCAAGCATAATTGTAATCGACCAATCAACAATTTTATCAACACAAATTAAGTTTGACTCCATGACATCTAAATTGTAATCAAATAGCACTAAGAGAAGAATTGGTCTAAGTCTCAAAACACTAACTAAATTTGAGAAAATATTATATAATAAAGAATTGAATACAAAACATTACCTTATGCAGCATCAGCGACAGAAGCAAATTGAGAGTGGTGATGGATTTGGCTGAGATTAGAGAGAGATGATAGGGTTTGAGTTTGAGCCCTAAGAAAATAAAAGAGAAACAAATGAAACAAATCAGAGAGAGATTATAGGCACTGGTTAGCTACATCCTCTGATACTGAGGTGAAATTTCAAACATGATATAATACCTCTTTTAGGCATTTTGTCATACAGATGCGTGCCTGAGCATATAGGGTTCGATAATTTTAATAATTTACTAACTATAAGAGATATTATGAGGTAAAAAAACAATTTAACATATGGTAATCAAAATTTAACATACCTCCACTTTTTGAAATTCCAATAGAAGGTTTATCAATTCCAAAGCTAGTCTTTGTTGCAACAATGCAAGAATTAGCTTGAGTTGGGTTTTGAATTATTGAAATTGTATTGTATTTTAAATACAACTATCGGTACCCTGCCTAAAATAAACCTAATTAAAAAAAGAAAAGGCTTTACAAATCAATGTCAAGCTTCTGTTCTTCCTAAATCAAAACCAATCAGACCACAATACCAAAACCTAAATCATATTTCCAAATTAAAAAAAAAAATATATATATATATATTTCCTCTGTTTTCATCATTAAGTAGGCTGCCTTTCTTCTGTTTGGTTTCAATTGAAAATTTTAAATTCAGAGAAAAGAGAAAGAGGAAAGCAAGCGTACCTAGGCATTGGGTATGGAGTTTGATTTTCAATTGAAAATAATAACAGGTAGAGAATGAATTGCATAATACATAGAGGAAAACCAAAAGATGTAGTGGCAGTGATCCGTGGTGGCGGTGGGAGAATCCAAGTTTGGGGTTTTGATTTTGGGGGAAGGAAAGGGTGAGTTTAGGTTTAGGGGAAGAGAAGAGAGATTTTGAAGAAGTATCGGTTTTAGGTTTAGGTTTTGAAGAAGTATGGTTTTGTAACATGTATTTGGTGGGGGAAATAATGAGATTTAATTTTTATTTTTAATAATGTTGACGTGAGTAAACGGGTTGGAAAATCAAAAAATATAAATCAAATAAAAAAAAATTAAATGCTGACGTGGAAAATTGTGGGAGTTTCAGAGGTTTCGGTTATATATATATATATATATATATATATATATATATATATATATATTAGACAGAGCCTAAATTTCCTTAGTTAAGTTTGCAATATGTGAATTGATCTTTCTAGATCTAATAAAATTTGAAATTTTCATGATATACATTTTTTCTTCAATAAAATGAATATGAAATCTCTCCATGGGTTTATATTTTTATTCAAATTTGTATTTCATGCAAAACTCCATATAGGTTATTTAATGAACGATTGTCAAAAATTCATTTAATTGTTTGTATTTGATAAAGTTTAAATTCAAAGATGATTTTTTTTTTTGAGGGGATAATTCTAAGATGACTATGCTTTGCCTTAGGTACTTTTGCACAAACTTATCATTGTAACTAAGTATCTATTGCTTAAGGCCACATGTGATTGTGGGTCCCAATTAGCTTAATTGGTAAAATTTTATTAAAAAAAAAATAACACGTGTAGTTTTTTTTTTTTTTTTTTTCTTTTTCAAAGCCTCCACATGTGATTTTTAGTATGCCAATTTTTTTTTTTCCCACAATGCCTATACGATTTAGAAACTCATATAATACAACCAAATACCAATAGTTCATGTGAGTTAACTCTTAAAAATATAAAAAGAAAATACACAATCCACTTGCAGCTAAAAAAGAATAAACACAATACTTTTCAATTAATAATTGGAGGGAAAATTAAAACACCACACAAAATTTATATATATATATATATAATTAAAGTAATTTACTAAATTTTTTTGGTTCATCTATAAATACTATATAACCGAAACTTTTGACTATTTGTTGAGTTTTTGAGAGTGTGCCACCTCAACTTGGCAACCTCCACAATTCTACACCTCATTTTTCAAAAATAAAATTATTTAATTTTTACTATTAACACACAAAACCTTTGAAAAACAAAATCAAAAACCCGAATATTACCAACCTAAAAACCCACGTAGTAAACCTTCTTCTTTCTCACTTCAGTCTTTATCTCCAATGATCCAGAAAACCCAATCACTGCTTTGATGTGCGCTTCTTTGCCTCTTTTTCTGTTCTCTTAATTCAAGTTTTTTTGTTTTTGTTTTTGTTTTTTCTTGCAAAGTTTCCACGTCTTCTTCTTCTTCCTTTGTTGTCAATGCTATGGCAAAGAAGAATCATGAAATTTATAGTACTAGGTTTTCTTTTTCCCCCTTTTTTTTTTGTATGTGATGTGCATTGATAATAACTTAATTTTGCATATTTATATCATTGTTAGAAAGCATTATCATAATCATGTTGAGTTAATTCATGCATTTTATGTTTGGTTTTGGAATAATGCTGAATAATCAATTTTGTACTTAATTGAATTTTATTGCGTGAATTTGTCTTTTGTAGGAGAATGGAATTAAATAAGTGGATTAGTGCAAAGAAAAAATGCTAATGGACTTTACTTTTACAAGGGCCATGATGAAGTTAAAGAATGTCAACCCAATTAAATTTAAGTCCAATTGGAGCAAGGAATCAAAGGAAACTTGCACCAAATCCAAGTCCAATTTGGATTAGGATTCCAGCCTGCACATCAGTCAGTATTTTTGGTATAACTTTCGGCTCAGACGTCCAATCCAGATGATTCAAGTTGGGCTGGAAAGTTAACTTAAAGGGCTACAACTTTTTAGTTTACCAAAAGTCTGAACTCTGATATTAAATGGGCCAAAATCGTCAGTTAAGTGAAGCTTAAAAATCTGGGATTTTCTTCAAACGGAAATTCAACTTGTAATAGGATTCCTTGACCTATTTAAAGGCTCTTTAGGGAAAAATTCAGGGAGGCTAGTGCTAGGGCTGGGGGCTGAACATGGAGAGTGTGGCTACCTCTTTGTTTTTCTTCCATGACAGTTAATTTTATTTTATTTGTCTAGTTTAATGTTTAGTATTTTATTTTTGTATTTTCTTTCAATTACTATGAGTAGCTAAATTTATAATTAGGGTTGAGCATGCTTTAGATATTTAAATAGAAGTTTTAATGATAATATTTTCCATGATAGCAAGATTGATTTCTAGATTATCATGCAATAGTTGGGAAAAATTAATGATCGTAAATATATGTTGATATCAATTAACAAGGTGGATTCCAAAACCTTCATTCCTTTCTTTAGATTGTTACATCTCTTTACTGCTTTATATTATATCTTTGCTTAGTTTAATTATTTGTTTAGTTTATTTAATTTCAAAACAACCAATTTTTATTAAACTAGATTAGGATTAATTTGGTTAAGATTTGATTAATTTTCCTATGTTCATTCAAGTCCCTATGGGTTCGACCTTGTTCTTGTCAAACTATACTTACTTTAAAATTTCACAATAGTATGCAATTTTTATTGGATTTTTGGTTTCCTGGGATTCTTCTATTTGGTTTCAATTCTGGGTTTGTTTTAATTTGATATATATAGCATTTTTGTCATTCTTCATTTTACATTGGTTTGGATTTTCTTTCTCCCTTTTTTGGTTTTGAAATTTTTATTGGATTTTTGGTTTCTTAGGATTCTTCTATATGATTTCAATTCTGGGTTTGTTTTGGTTTGATATATAGTGTTATTGTCGTCTTCATTTTACATTGGATTTCCCTTTCTATAAATTATTTTAATCTCTGGGTTTTCTTATATGATAGCCTATGGAATATTATGTTGGGGATTGCTGAACATGTGTTTGATAGAATGCTGGAGAACTATAACCATAGGTGTTTGTTATATGTTAGTGTGGTAGCAATGGTTGTAATACATGCATTTTTTGTTCATGGAATTTTTTAACCTCTTAACCAAACTTGCCTGTTTATGTGGTATCAAAAATACATAGGTACCTACAAAAATCTCATTCCATGTTTTTCAATTTTTAGGCACAAAGGAGCTTGCATAGGCCTTGAGAGAGAAAAAACAACCGTTGGTTTCATGGAGGTTGGTGTTGCTACAACACGGTACTCTTTTTTCTTTTTAAAATTCTCTCTTTTATAGAGTTTTTTTGGAAGTTTTGCAGCGATTCATGACTATTGTCCTACTATTCTAAAATAGAGTAAAAGATCATTCTCATTGATGTCCACTTTCATTAAGTGTTGTTTTTCTTACACGTACACAAGCTGCTTGATAAAATTCCTAAGTGATTTTTTGTTGTTATTCTAGAAGTCATAATACATGGAGAGTGTTAAGGTGGAAGATAAGTAAGGAATGTGATGCTGTGTTGTTGATTTAAACAGGGTGAGATGTGTTTATTGACCTTATTTTCTTAATGTCATTTTTTGTGTGATGTAAAAACTAAAAACATGACTGTCATTTTTTTGATGCCTTTTCAATTGAACCATGAAAGCTCAAATAGTGTGAAACACTTTAGCCAATTTAGACCCCCAATTTTAAATTACGGCTTGATTACTTTTACTTTAATTTAACTAAGTGCGAAATAAGAATAAATGAGTTGTAATAAAAAAAGGAATACTACTCTAAGGCATAAGCAAGTTCAATAAACAATGAATGTAAAGCTTAAAGAGTAGGGAAGAGAGATGCAAACACAAGATAACACCGAGACGTGTTATCGAAGAGGAAACTGAAGTACTCGGCGAAAAACCTCTTTGTGTCCCTTCAAGCCAAAATCGATCCACTAGTGAATGAAGTTGGAGTACATGAATATCAAAAAGACATTCCAAGCCTAATCTACCCAATGTACTTGAACCCTCCAAGTTCCTGCTACCAACGAGCTTCACGAAGCCATGTCTTCACTAGTTGTTTTGATCCCGCAATCAGCTCCAAATTGCATCCGCCACTTAATGGCTTCTTCCAATGCTTCCCATATGCACCAAAACTTCTCTCAACACTCAAATTGGGTGAGATAAGTGTTTGGGCTAAGAGGTAGGAGTAAAGGAAAACTTTAGAGAAATGGTGTAGATGGAGAGGTAAGAGTAAAGGAAAACTTTAGAGAAATGGTGTAGATGATTGTGGGTATACAATCTCTAACTCTCAAGTGTTTAGCTAAGGTTTTCTCTCTTAAAAGTTTCTTGGAAAAACTCCTTACAATTCGTGGGTAATGAGGGCTTATATAGTGTTGGTATAGGTATGAGAAAAAGCACACTCAAAAAGCTCCAGGCAGAGAGTTTCGCGGGTCACTCACGACTTGGCCTGAGTTGTAAAATGACTCATGAAATCCAGCCTAGCAAAGACTCTTCAAATTTCAGCATGTGCTTCTCACGTGGCCTTTTGCAGGTTGGCACTCGCGAGCTAGTTGCGAATTCTTTATCTTCACAGAATCTTCACAAATCTCTCACACACAGTCCTTATATTAAATCCCACAAAAATACATGGAAATTATGAACAAAAATACAATCAAATTTGACACGGAATTAAAGTCAACATAAAAACATAGTTGTAAATTACAACTTTACAAACAAGGATGGATTTTGTTTCTCCAACTTAAAATGAATGACTGGCTTTTATGTACAACACCTATTCTTTGAACTTGCTTTCAAGTTTCATATGATTATATTCTTTAAGAAAACATGTACATACTCCAAATTAAAAGGTAGACTCTAACTATTTGTATTAAAAATTTGTTGTTTTTTTACCTCCTGGAATATGTTCTTACATCCTTTATGAGATTTTGTGTTATCAAGATTTGCTATAACTCAGTTTGTTGTATTTTTTATAGTGGCCAAACTATTGAGTGTGTACTTTGGTTTCTGCAATGAAAATGATTGGTTTAAGATCTCTAAAAAATGGCAAGAATTATCTGCGAAATTGTGAAGTTTTGTTTAATGGTGGGGAAAAAAGTTTTGTGTTGGGCAGGAAGCATAGATAACCACAAAATTTCAGAGGGTGGTTAGAGATGATAACCCAGAATGGAAGTGGTGGCTGGATGCCGGATGGTATGGATGATATAATATATTAAGTAAATGTTTTGAGTTGTTGTGAGAGTAAATAATATTTTTTTCACTTTAACATTAGAGAAATCGTTGCATCAATAATAAATTTTATATATTATTTTTTATTAATATATTTTATTTTATTTCCTTCTTCAAATTTTGAGAGAGATGTTAGTAACTTCAAAGCATACACATGTAATTTCTTCGTTTTATTTTTTTCATATAAATTTTTATTCTCTCATTGTCACCATTATCAATTCATCATTTTTTTTTCTCGAAGTCATAATACATGTAGTGTTAATTCTGTGATTTTTCCTGGGTTGTCCTACCAATTGATTGATTTAAGTTGAATTTTTGAATTGAACAATGGGAGCTATCCCCAATTCATAAGCTTATTATTGTACAATCTATTTGTATTTTAGATTGAGTTGATCGTTTAAGAAGTGCATTGAAAATGGATTTTTTTTTTTTTTTTTTTTTTGCTAAAAAAAGAATCCAAATTTTTGGGAGGTGATGCTTGCTATTGACACAAGTTTGAATTTTTTTGGAGGACTTTATTTTTTCTTCACTTAAACCGGCCTTCCTCCTAATTTTATTTATGGTTCTTGGTTGGATATAGCACTAAGAAATTTAAATAAGTCAAACTACACAAATTTGAATAGTGGACAACATTGAATATTGTCTATTTTAAGAAGGGATATATTATAACAAAATTAAGTCATAAAAAAGCAACATATTTTGTAAAATTATTGTGTTTAGTTTTTGAGTTTGAATTTTTTTTTTCTTAAAAATAATCCTTGGTAGGCTTTTATAGAGCACATAGCTCAAGAGCGGGGGTTATTCACAATATTGCATTGATGTTGCCAAAGCCTTGAAGCCCAATTTTCCATGTAAATGTAGATGATATGGAGGCAGTTGTTCATGTTTGTGAGCTTGGAACTGAGTGGCGTTGAACTTTCCACTGAGATGTGGTTGATTTAGTTTGTTATTGTCATTATAATATCTATGTAATGTTGTAGTGTAGATATTTACACACAAGTGTTATTTGATAATTACTGTTTGTTATGAGATTCTTCTCTCTATATTGGTCATTGTATTATCTTGATATTTGTTCCTTTTGGCTCTTATATTTTAACTTCATTGTGGTCATTTAGAGTTTTCTTATTAGCATTTGTATGATAGAGGAAGCTTTCAATAAATATTTTTCATTCTTTTACCATTTTTGCAATAATTGATACGGAGCAGATTAATTTTTCTTTAATGTTTGATTTCATTTTAAAATAATTTTAGTTCACTTTTGTTAAATTATTTTGTGAATCGCATGGGTTAGTGACTAATATTATATATAATGAAACAAATAAAAATGAAGTATATCACGTGGCAACAAATTAAGGGTTTTGTGATTGACAGGAGAAAAAAAAATTGTTCAAAATTTTAAGCTATGATATGAGATCTAATATATAAAAAATAAAAAATATTATTTCAAAACTTCCCATCTGTTATATGAATTATACCTATATTTATAACACAAAATTTCAATGAGTTTTATTGTGAGTAAATATATTTAACAAAATATATCATATACCTTTTCGTGTTATTATTTCATTTTCAGTTATTAAAGTCAATTGAATATAATAAAAAAATCTAAATTGAGTTTGACAAATATATTTGTCAAGTACTTTTAAAATTTTTTTATTACACAAGATAGAATTTCTACTCTAGCCTAATCTAAGTGTATATGTGTGTGAAGCTCCTTCCTATAGACTTGAACTTGGGCCCTTACCCCCCACACCCCACGAGCACTTATACTTCTGAAGTGACCACCGCATCAAGTGTGCGTGGTGGTATTTGTCAAGTACTTTCAAAGGAGTATGAAATGAAGAAAAAAATTCCCCAAAATTACCTAGTTTTCATTCATATATTTACAAATAAATAATTAAACATAAACTGTGCAAGGCATTCTTGGACGTTTAAAAGAAGCTGAAATTAACTTCAAATTTATATGATATAGAGAAAGAAAGAGAGGAAAGAAAAGGAAAATCTGAACAAGAGAAATAGAAATATGATGGTGCTACATATTGTGCTCTCTACTTCTGCAACTTAAAGACACAAGAAGATTTGCAATTTAAGGGAGGAGCAAGAAAGCAATATATGAGGCCCAAAAACTAAGAGTGACGCCGGTGAGTGGAGAGAGCAAGAGAGTGAGAACCATGTTTCCTTCTTAAAAATTTTGACTTCTGGTCAACATTTATGCAAAAGTCAATTTTCTGGAAATTGGACGTTTGCACAATTTCCGAGTTTCGAATGAAGAAACGGATCCCAAAATCGGGATGTACTCGAAAAATTGAGTGGGACAAGTCCATTTTGAAAATTTTGACTTTTTGGTCAAGGTCAAAAGTCAAGCTTGGTCAAAGCATTTTCTTTCTCACTTTTTTTTTTTTTTTTTTTTTCAGGCGGTTCGGATCCGGGTCAGATTTGGTGGGTCCGGGTCAAACCGGGTCGGTTGGACAAGGTCAAACCGGTTAGTGGATGATGACGTCATCCATGACGTCATGGCGCGTGTCAGCGCGTGGAACCCAGCCGGCGCGTGGGAGCGCGTGAAAGAAGAAGGCGGCGCGTGTGAGCGCGTGTTCGTTGAGGCAGCGATATCCCGAGCTTCTAGTGGCGCGTGGCGGCGCGTGTCTGGGTTTCTGGGCCTGAAATTTTCAGGTTTTGTACGCCTAAGGCCGTGGGAGACCCTGGTATGGTCCGTTTTCTGAAATTCGAAACAGATCTACACAGGTTTGAAGGACTAGGCCGCGGGTCGTCGCAAGTTTATGGCGGCGCGTGGCTGCGCGTTGTGTCTCCGTTGTTGATGATCTTTCTGGGTTTTGTAGATCGAAGTCCTTAGAAGATTTTGGTGGGGTCGGTTTTGTGAAATGATGTCTGGATTTTCACAAATTTGGATGAGAAAGCCGCGGGTCTTTGTTGGACTGGCCTTTTGGTCTAACTTTGTGGTGGCCGCCCTGACATGGTGCCAGGATTCAGACTTGTGAGGTAGGTAATGAGCCATCATCTTCTGTCTCCATAACTGAATATCTTCTTTCATTTCAAAAATTAGTGCAGTTTTCTTTGACTTTGAGTGCTGTGAATGTGCAAAATCTCACTTTGAGCTCCAATCGTTTTCACATTTCTGAAATGTGAATATAGTTTTTTTCTTTGGCCGGTTGGTGAAACCATTTAATGGTTTGCTGACTTTCTTCATTTTTCTTGTCGGCTAGTTTTGCAGAAGTTCTCTATATAAGACGTGAGAGTGGCTTCGTTCATTTAGGCATTCTCAGCCTTCAGTCTTCTTCTCCAGCTTTCAAAATTTTTTATTTTTTTATTTTATTTTTTTATTTTATTTTATTTTCTTCATGCATCTCATTTCTTTGTACTTGTTGGCTAGAGATAAAAAAATTGAAGCTTTATTTTATTTTATTTTTAGCCGTGCAATGAGATTTTCTTTTGACAAGTTCTTTTTTGTTGTTTTTGTTGTCTTGTAGCATACTTTCCTTGATCTTTGAGCTTCGACATCAAACTTTACACTGGTGTTCATGACGTATTGATGCTATCCCTGACACCTGTCTTTGAAGCTATACTGGCTTTTGTCTTGGCAATTAAGCCGCATCAACATTTGCCTTTGCAACATGGCCACATCAACTGTCTTTACCATGAAGTCGTGCTGGCTCTTGTGTTGGCAATGAAACAATACTAGCACCGGTCCTTGTAACGAAACTATACTAGCACTTGTTTTTGCATGAACGTGTTTCACACTTGTCTTTGCAACGTAGCCACACCAATTGTTCTTATCATGAAGCCGCACAAAGTTTGCATTTGCATTGAGGCTGCATCCATATCTTTTCTTTGCGTCAAAGTCGCGTCACCACTTATCTTTGTCTACTGAAGCAATATTTGCACTTGTCTTTTTTTAAAGAAGCCTTTTCAACATGAAGCCATGTCAACACTTCATTTACATTGAAGTTGCACCAACATTGGCCTTTATGATGGAGCTGCATCAACACCAATTTTCAGAGGCAATAAAGTTCAAACATCGAGAGTACATAGCACTGTAGCCAGCCATTAAGATTTCAAAGATGCCAACGAGATTTCAAAGATGCCAACGAGACTTCGAAGATGCAAGGGGCTCTCATTAGGACTTTGAAGATGCAAGGAGATGCCATCAAGACTTTGAAGATGTAAGGAAATGCCAACAAAACCTTTAAGTTTCAAGAAGCTCCTATCAAGACTTTGAGGATGCAGAGAGATACTGACAAAACCTTGAAGATGTGAGGAGAATGCCGCCAAGACTTTGACATTGCACGAACAAGCCCCTAATGGAGAGATGATGCAACACCAATTTCAGATGCTGGAGGAAGGTGACGTTGTCCAGATTTTAGCACCACTAAAGTTCAAATTTCAAAGTTGTGAATTGGCACAACCTAGAAGAGGGACAATGTAGCCTAGACTTGAAAAGTACAAGAAGATGCCCCCAGGAGATAAATGATGCAAAGCATACTTCAGAGATGTGGGAGGATGTCCACAGAAGATAAGCAATGCCATGTAGTCTTCATTCCAATTCTTTGCAGCTGTCATTTTCTACCACAATGATCTTTGAGTATCATGTAGTGAGCAATTAACTGATCTTAAGCGATGCCTTGCCAATCAAAGGGTTCTTGAAAGCACGTTGATGGCCTATGGAGAACTCTTCAAGCTAGACTGGCAATCCTTCTTCTTTTCATGTGACTGAACTTAGTGAAAAATACTAAACTGCCTACGTACCCCGGAGAGGGATCAAGTCATTCCGTAGTTCAAAATTTATTTTTTTTTTTTTTTTTTTTATGATCTTTTTTTTTTGATGATTTTTTTTTTTTTTTTTTTGATGATCTTTTTTTTTTTTGATAATTTCTTTTTGGATGATTTTTTTTTTTTTAGTGCGTTTTTGCAAAAAGGAGGGCTCAGTTTGTAATAGTGGGTATCACCACTAATCGAACCCGAGACCTCGGCCTCAAGGGCGAAATGGGCATCCAACCACTACGCCACACTAGCAATTGGTGACATAGAGTGAGATTAATTTCTCTTTATTGATACGCTTTCAAAGGTAATGGAAAGACATCATGTACTCTTGCAGCGCTACAGTGGGTAGTTTAAGCTCTTACCGAGGAGCAATCTTCGACTTTCAAGCATAGAAGTGTTTAAGGAACTTCCCATTGATGGGGCCGATCCTTATGCCATCATTGTCAATCAATTTGTAAGCTCTAATGGTGTTTGCCCCCTGCCTGAGAGTTGGAAGTACATCACAAGCAACGGTCACATGATTTGACCCAACAACTTCTTCAAAGTCTAGATCAATCTTGTTTTCTTTGGCGAGCTTCATGATTTGTTCTTTGAAGACGAAGCATTTTCGGATTGGGTGGCCAATGATGCGATGATATTTGCAGTAGTTAGGGTCATCAACTTTCCCCATGTCTTCTGGCCGCTTGCACTCTGGCAATTCAATCAGCTTCAATTGCAATAGTTGTTCTAAAATGTTTGGCACATCTTCATCGGGGAACGGATATACTTTTTGCTCACGTTCTTTAAAAGTCAGACGACGCACCTCGTTCTTTTGCCATCCTTCAAGCTGTTTTTCTTTTCCCTTTGCTCCTTTTTCTGGAACCTTGACTTCGACAGTGTTAACAACCATTGGGTCTTTGAGGCTGACTTTTGCATTCCTATCATTCTTCCTTACTTCCCTTTTGCTTTCCTCAAGTATGGGAGGGTTTGTACTTCCATGGCTAGCAATGCTTAACTCCATGTCGTGCGCGCGAGTTGCTAACTCTTCAAATGTCCGAGGCTTTATCCCTTGAAGGATGTAAAGAAGTCCCCAATGCATGCCTTGGATGCACATCTCTACAGCAGATATTTCAGAAAGTCTATCTTTGCAATCTAGACTTAAAGAACGCCACCGATTGATATAATCAACGACAGGCTCGTCCTTCCATTGTTTGGTATTGGTAAGCTCCATCATGCCTACCGTGCGACGCGTGCTATAAAATCGGTCAAGAAACTCTCTTTCGAGTTGTTCCCAACTGTCAATTGACTTAGGTTCTAAGTCGGTATACCAATCAAAGGCATTTCCCTTGAGCGAACGGACAAATTGCTTTACAAGGAGGCCACCTTGAGTCCCTGCGTTCTCACAAGTTTCTACAAAGTGAGCAATGTGTTGCTTAGGGTTTCCTTTGCCATCAAATTGCAAGAACTTGGGGGGTTGATACCCATTTGGCATTCTCATGTTATCGATGCGCTTTGTATAGGGTTTTGAATATATGAGAGAACTTGTAGAAGAACCTCCATATTGTGCTCGGATGGTATTTGTTATCATGTCTTGTAATTGTTGGACTGACAACGAAGCCACCGAAGTAGATTGTTCTTGTTGGGGAGTGTCTTCAATTTCTCTCCCTTCGTCATCCTTCGCAGATGTGAATTTATGACCATGGCTTGATTCACCAAGATCTTGTGCTTCGAGTTTGTTCATTAAAGTTGCAATTTGGAGGTCCTTATCTTCAAGTGCTTTTGTGAGAAGGACGACCCTTTGCTCCATTTCAACCATCTTTTCTTCCATGGTAGAGGTGTTAGTCATCATGACTGACACAACTTCCCAAGATGATGGAGAAGAAAGTGATTTGAAGTGAGCACGTGAAATCTCATCTTTTGAGTTCCCTTTGATGGGAGAGAAATCATGCGACCAACTTTTTGTGAAGGAAGAAGGGGATTTGCCCCCATACTTGAGGTGTTCCAAGGTGGAGATGTCCTTGTTGATGACCTTGTTTCTTGTAAGAGGGTCTAAGGAGATGATTGTTTGGACTTTGGCTTCCTTGGTTGATTGAGCTTGAAGTTGATTGTAAGCTTTAGGTTGGCTACGATTGTTTGCACCAATGCAGTTGTTGGTGGTAGCCGTACCAAGTCTAATTGAAGTAGCTATTGTTGAAGCTTGAATGTTCTTGCTAGAGGCCATTGGAGTTGGTAGCAAGATGATGAATATTTCTTTCTTTGAAGGAGAATGAGATGAGAGGCAGAGAAGTCCCACTGGGCGTGCCAGAATATGTAGACGACTAAATTTCTCGGTTCGAAATAAATCAAACAAGTAAAATAGTTTCACAAATGCGAATTTGTATTAATGATTGTGTGGTACAATTCTCTGTAATTACAAAAGAGTGATTCTTCTGATTCGATCTCCTTAAAAGACTTGTTGATTGGATTTGTAGTAATGTGATTTTGACTTGAACACAAAATATCCTTCAATTTGGCTGAGGAATGGATCGAAGACCTTTGAAATGGAATTACAATGAATCTCTGGCTATGAGCTTGTTAGAAATCCTTTGTTCTTCACGTTCTTCGTGTTCTTCGTATGTTCTTCGTCTTCGAAGGTTTGTGGTGGAAGTTCTTCGAGGCTTTAGAAGCTTGGATCCGTAGAGCTTCACTGATTTGTGATTTGTTGATGTTTTCGGACGCTTTTGGCTTGATTCCCGTAAACTTTTGGATCTAGGCAAATAGTTTGGATGATTCTGCTTTGAATGTTCTTCGTATTTGAAGGTTTGTGGTGGAAGTTCTTCGGGGCTTTGGAGGCTTGAATCCGTTGAGCTTCACCAATTTATGGTTGTTGGAGTTTCTGGAGGCTTTTGAGCTTGATTCCAGTGAACTTTAGGATCTAGGCAGATAGTTTAGATGATTCTGCTTCGAGTGTTCTTCGATTTTGAGGTTGAAGTTCTTGAAGTTCTTGAAGGCTTTGAGGCTTGATTCCTGCAGAGCTTCTGTACTTCTGATACTTCTCAATCTTCTCTGATGCTGCTTGTGCTTCAGATGGCTTGGTGTGTGTTCTCCTCCTCCAGATCCCTCCAAATGCCTTAGAAAGGCTTCTATTTATAGGAGTTTGGGAGTGGGTGAGCGACATGTGGCGGAGTCCGATTGGTGACACATGTCACAGCCTGATTGGTCTGCCTATGTCATCGCTTACACGAGCGGGACTGCTTGTGTCATCGCTTACACGTGCGAGGCTGCTTGTGTCATCGCTTACACGCGCTGATGCGTGATTGGTTTTTGCATGACACTTGGCAAATTTTCATTGGCTTCTGAGTAGTGATAGTAAAACCTAGCAGCAATATGTGGCACTTTGTAATTGGTTGTATTTTGTGGACTTGGTAGTGTGACGTGTCAGCTTGTGATAGGTCGGGAATTTTCCCTCTCTACACATGTAATTACAAGCATCGGAAGAAAGCCGTTGAAGGTCTTGGTCTAAGAGCAACTTTAGTTCCAAAATATTATGACCTTTTATGGCTTTTTTAATAGTAGAATGACAAGCTAGAACAATTATTTAAGCTAGTACAATTTTTTTTTTCAAATCATAGTGCCAATCAGCATTTGGGGTTATTTTGGGTTTTTGAACCCTTTAATTATGTTTAGTTGCGGAGTTGTAGTGGTCAACAATCTATCAGCAATCTATATAGTAATATTATCAATAGACAATGAGTTATGAATTTTTTTTCCTTTTTCATGTGAAGTTTCTAGTACCTGTTTTATTTATAGGTGTGTCTCATTTGTCTTTTACCAATTGTGATTCAGTGACAGAGATTAACCTTCATACATATAATTTCAATTCTCAAATAAAATTCTTGCATTTTACATTTCCAAGAAACCTTAGTGTTGAAGTGTTCAATATTTTGTCTTGAAAGGTACACTTTCACTTAACCTTTATGAACCCTTAAATCAGTAACCATTATATGGATGTGATTTACTTAAAAAAATCATACCAACTGACAATCTTAGCCACCCTTATCTCCATTTCAGTGTATTTTGCAGATCATACATATATGTTTATGCGTATGTCGTATATATATGTTTACATATATATATAAACACAAACCTACATAACACAATATAATAATCATGAAAAAGTTAAATTTAGAAATGTTGAAATTGCTGGATAATAAAGACAAAGTTCAATTAAAATGATTTATATAAGAGAAGATATGCAATTTAAGCAATCAAAACCAAGACACAAGAAGAATCTAAACCATTAATAAGGAACAAATTCCAACAACCAACATAATAAAAATTGTTCAATCTAAAAACCAATATAACAAATTCCAAAAACCAAGACACAAGAGATAGACATAATTATTTACATTTTTCTTAACAAAGACAATTTTGTATATACCCCAAACATGCATATCACTATCATGATAATACTTACGGCAACTTTGGCTGGTTTAATAGATAATTTTTGAATTTTAAAACCTAAGACTTGTTAGATAACAATCAATTTCAAAATGATGTAAACAAATACAAAATGCTAAACTTGACATTGTTTTCAAACATTAAAGGGTCGATTCTCGCAGAAATTTTATTTCAGGATCTTTTCTGGTCAGCAAGACGTGAGCAAATTCCACTTTCGGGATATTAGATATTTAAGTTTTCGAAAACCTTGTGTCATTTTCTTTAGTACTATAATTTGAATAAATATTATACAGTTGCTATTTTATATAGAAAAAAAATGTAGAGTATTCGAGCTAATGGAGATTATCTTACAAAATTATTGAAAGTTAAACTTCACTAGAAGCATGATAAGGTATAAACAAGAGTGTCTATAACTTGAGGTATTGAATATAATTTGCATATATAATGCACTTTTACTCTAATTGAATCAATTTACTCACTTAAGTGGTTTTAGTAAAAGAAATAGCTCTAAGCTTGATCTTAGGATTTTAATTGGAATTCTCAAGATCGATCATGAATTTGAAAATTTAGGAAAGTTTACAACATAAATTATATAAAAAAATTTTAAAAATGAACCTAGCTTACAGTGCTTAAGATGTACCTATTAACATGTTATGTTATTAACATGTTATTGTTATTTTAAAAATTTTAATGCATGGTGTAGATTAACCTGGAGTAGCTAATGTATGGAGTCTTGGGAGAATTGCTTGAAGAAAACTCACAATCAACAAGTGCCACTGTATTGGTGTTAATATTATGTTTATGTGTATGTTATGTTTATTTTTCTATTTATTTTTATTTTTATTATTGTCATCATTATCAAGATCTAATACTGTAAAATAATACTTAGTTACTTATAAATTTATGATTGTATGTTCTACATCACAAGTCTTCGAGCCATGTAATGCATGGGATAGTTAAATAAAAATAACATATATTTCTTTTGCTTGACGTTACAATGGAAAACTATGCAAAGGAATTTAACATTTGTAAGTTTATTACCGGACTCAAACCATAATCTAAATTCAATTTTGCAACAAAAAAATATAAAACTTCATATTAAGTATAAATCAACCTCACTACATGAATCCACTCTCAATTCCAATGTATTTACATATAATTCACATTTCTTTTCAAAACATTATTGCTTTCATTGTCTTAGAGCATTGGCATAAGTTGTGCCAAATGCTAAATTTTTAGCATTCATAACATGAAACACAAAAAAAAAAAATAAATAAAAACACCTCATCAAATTTGTCAAAACCCAATTTTTTTACAATATGCTACAGTACCTTTCTACTAGTAGAAGGGTACTATAGCATGTTGTAAAAATAAAAAACTCATTTTTATTGTATCTTCTCTCTTCCTATATATTTTATCTTTAAAAACTCATTTTTATTTTATCTTCTCTCCTCCTATATATTTTATCTTTCTCTCTCTTCCCTCAGACCTCTCTCTACCCGTCTCCTCTCTCTCTCTCTCTCTCCTTAACCTCTTGTTATCATGATCTTCTCCACCACCGATCTTCTCTCTCTCTCTCAAACGGCAATTTCGAGGGTCAACTGGGGCTTAGCATGGATGGTGATGGCCACAGAGGAGGGAGGTTTGATTTTTTTGATTTGGTTTTGGTTGTTGGGATGGGTTTGATTTTTTGGGTCTTACAGTGGTGGTGGGTAGGAGTTGCAGTGGTGGTCATGATTTTGGGTGATGGTAGTTGTTGGTTGTGGGCTTTGGTGATTTTTTTTTTTTTTTTTTTGTGATTTTGATTGGTTTTTGAGATAATTTTTTGCAAATTTGGTTGGATTTTGGTTGTGGTCATGGTGGCCAGTTGTTATGGGCTAAATTGGATTGTGAAATAATTTTTTATTGAGTTTATGGGTTGCAGAGTAAAATAAATATTTTAATTAGTTGGATATATTATTTAAATGTGTGAATATTAAAGTAGAAGATATAATGCAGGATAAATTGTAAAGTGGTGTATTAAAATAGATAAAGTAAGTTTTAGTGTGTTAAAATGGCTTTTAGCATAAAACAGCTGATGCCAATGCTCTTAAGAATTTCAATAAACACTATCACCAAGTCTATCTTTGTTCTAGGCGTTTAATCTACACAAAAGCCAATTGCAACCACAAGAGCTATCATGGTTGCTCAATGCTATATGGGCATTCCACCTAACACTCTTCACCCATTCATCCTCCTTCTAGATTCCCATCTTATTTCTTTAAACTTGCATGGCAACAATTTTAAGTGAAAAATTTTTCAGCCAGTAATTTTGATTACAAAATAACATTTGTACAAAATCTAATTAATCACCTTTTTTTACAAGAAAAATTAAAGCAACCTATCTCACCCTACATCCAATAGTTAGGCTAATCCTTTTGGAATGTATGTGTGGGTTTTGCCTTTCGTTTTCTAGGCAAAACCAAAAACAAAAGATCCTAAACTTCCTTGGACTTCAACATCTTATGGTGTTGCACATCATCAAACACCATCAGTATGGGATGTTCAATGAAGCAATGTGAAAAAGAGTTGAATGTCATTGTCAGACATTAGACAATCTGACTCGGCCCTTTTGTTCATCTATTCATTGCATGCAAGAGTACAAAATAAAAATTAAGTTTTGTTTTCTATGCTCACCATGCCGAAAATGAATGTTAGACGGCCTCGTCAGTAATATAGTATTACCGACAAGGCTTTTTCCAATGAACGTCGACGGCCTTTTGCCATTGGCAACACTAATCTGTGACGGCTTTTTGTGTTGTTGCAATGAACTCTAGCCGTCGATAATAGCAATCTTTTTTGTAGTACGAATTCAAAATAAAGCAGCAGTTTCTACTTATTTCTTCTACAGTGCTTTGCCACTTTCGTCAACCAAGAACATTCGTCATATTTAAGAGCTATATCATTTCTCTTAAAGAGTAAATATATTAGTGTGGAATACGAAGTAATGGTAATTGACAAAACCACCAGAGTTATTGTGGGAATCGGTATGCTATTTGTTGCAGAAATATAGTGGGAATCTTTGTGCGAGTCACCATAGCAATCATGGGAATTAAGTTTTGATTTGCTGGTTGAGTCACTCTCACCAAAGGACTCATGGGAATTACAACTTAATAAACAAGAAAAAAAATGAACCAAAAAATTCAGATGTTAAAACTTCCAAATGCTAAAAAATTAAAAATTCATAATCTAGATGTAATTGAAACAAAACAAAAAATATATGATCCTAAACTTGACATGATCAAGTCGAGTAGCAATTTGACCTCAAAACCGACCCAGACTGACATGTAGATAGTCCTAATTAATGTTCATTCAAAGTTAGGCTAACACATGCATTTTAATGGATTAACCAATTTGGAACCAACTTCATCCCATAATTTTATCTTTAAGTCTGGCTAATATGTTCAAATTCTAAATTCTGGAAGTTGAACTTGTCACTTTTAAGAGATAAATTTCACTTTAACCATAAGCCGCATCATATTAGCTATGTCAACATTAATAAACAAGTTACACTTTAAATATTTTCCTAGAGGCTCAATACAAGAATGCAACCCCAAACCCCACCATTCCTGGTTTTGGAAGAACATCATCAAGCTAGAGAACCCCAAATTGAGAGAAGGAAAATGGAGGATAGGAAGTGGATTTGATATTCCTCTCAGTCACCAAAGCTAGTTCAATCAACCAACTCTGAATCTGGACCAACCAAGTGTATGTTTGGATTGCGTTTTAAGTCTACGTTTGTGCGTTTGTTGAAAAAATGTGGGTCCCACGGCACTGTTCACGAACCCATAAAAGTCATCCAAACACAAATTTCAATATAAATTTGGGTCCCACAACACTATTCACACATTTAAAATTTATTTTGCTACAATGTTTTCAGTTTTCAACAAATAAGCGGTATCCAAACGCACCCCAAGTTTACCTACAGGCACTGTGGGAGACTTGATTGATCACAATACACATTCTTGGAAGGTTGACTTGGTTAGATCCATATATCCCCCCCCCCCCCCCCCCAATAATCTTCTGAAATCCTTCAAATCCCCATCTCCAAAATAGATTCAGTTCAAGACAAACTCTTTTGGAAATATTCAAATGATGGAGAGTACAAGGTCAAATCTGCATATAAGATTTTGGTGAAGGACTGCTCTACTACACAGAGGCAAACTCAACCACAAGAAGGGGTGTGGAAATTGATTTGGGGTGTTAAAGTTCCTCTGAAAATTAATACCTTCGTGTGGAAACTCATGCATGACAGATTGCCCACCCTTCTTAGTCTAAATAATAGAGGAATCACCAGGGGCGGAGCCACGTAGTCCTTTGGGGGGGGGGGGGGGCGTGGCCCCTGCAAAAAAATAAAAATAAAAATCAATTAGAGTATGCAGAAAAAATAATTGGGCCCCCCCAATATTGGACATCCGGCCCCCCCATACCCATATCTCCACTATTCTCCCAAGCTCCAGCTTTAGTTTTAGGCCTTATGTACTCCAAATAAAACAAAAAGCTGGCCCACTTACATTTAAATACTCAAAAGTCCAAACACTAACAACAAAATTTCACTTTCTCTCAATCTCAAAAAACCTACCCCACGGAATCCCTCATTCCCTTTACTTCTTATTCTTTTTCTTTTTCTTTTTCTTTTTTGTCTTCTTTGATACACTTCCACTTCCCATTGGTACCACTGCCTACCAGCCCCCAAAACTCAGCATCAGTCCTCTGTCCTCACAGTCCCGAAAAAAAAAAAAAAAAAAAAAAAAAAAATCCTGACCAATTTTTTCTTTCTTCTTGCTTTCTAAAACAAATCACCCAGCATATTTCATTGTCAAATTTCAGGATTTGGAACTTGGTGACTGCCTGGTGAGTTTTCTTCTCTTTCTTAAGCATTAGACATTCATCTCTTTTTAGTGTCTTTTTTTTATTTTCTCAACTATCTACACCTAAATATTCACATGCTCTTTATATTTTCATAGGTTTTTAGAGAAATACATGATTGAAGGCATGGGGAGATTGTTTGTGATGAGTCTTGAATGGAAGATCTACAGTTGTAGGCAGAGGCAGTAGGCATTGCCACACGGCCCACACCCATCTTTGCACTTTGTGAAGACAAAGTTTCTAAGGTAAAATTGTTTTGATTTATTACCTATTTTTGATTAGTTAGATATCATGTGGCTGTGGGTGTTGTTAAATTGTTTGGTTTATGTTGTGTACCAATACTTGTGTGTTTAATTTTTGTTTTTATTTGAGGGGTTATTATTAATTAAAGTCGTATTAAAAATGGGTTGACTGTTTAAATTATAGTGGAAATTTTGTTTTTTCTTGAGTATGAATAACATCCATATAACTAAGTAAAAATTTCTAATTAAAATTTTATTTTTTAAAATTCTTTTCAGGTTAATTTTTAAGTCATATTCTTAAAGCTAAAAGAATTATGAGCAAATGAAAAACAATTGATGCATTCTTTAAGAAAAAAGGTGTTAGCAATTCAGAAATTAGGACACCTATGGCTGTAGAAACAAATGTTGATACTTCAATGCCTGATGAACACCCCTCCGAATGTTCAAGAATTCAATCTTAAGAGATAGATCGTGATCCAGGATCACGTAAACAAATATGTGAATTCCCTATCAACAAACAAGATGAAATCCGATGAGCTTATCTCAAAGAAGGTCCATATCAACCTAAAAATATAGACTATCCATATAACAATGATACTCATCGTCGTCAATTTCAACCTTCATGGTTTGAATCACATAAGGATTCGTTGGAATACTCACCTTCAATGGATGTGATATATTGTCTACCTTGCTACCTTTTTGGTAAGAAACCAATAGGTTGTCCCGGATCAGATGCATTCATTTTAACAGGTTTTAATAATTGGAAAAAGGTGAATGATGGAATGAATTGTCCTTTAATTCGTCATGTAGGGAAAGATCCAAACTCCCTACATAAAATTGCTGTGAAATGTTGCGAGGATTTAAAGAATTATTCACGACATATTGACAAGCTAATTGAGAAACAAACGTCAAAAGAATTAGAGAATAATCGGTTGCGGCTCAAAACCTCAATAGAGTGTGCTCGATGGCTAGCATTCCAAGCTTGTTCTTTTAGAGGTCATGATGAAAGCCTTGATTCAAAAAATAGAAGTAATTTTATTGAATTGATAAAATTCACATCAACTTTCAATGACAAAGTAGCTAGTGTTGTCTTGAAAAATGCTCCACGAAATGCCAAATATACATCACCCACAATTCAAAGGAGATTTTGCATATTCTTGCTAGTAATGTGCAAAATGCTATTCGTGAAGAAATTAGGGATGCAAAATTTTGCATTCTCGTTGATGAAGCCCGGGATGAGTCGAAGAGAGAGCAAATGGCCATTATTTTGAGGTTTGTTGATAAAAATGGTTTCATTAAAGAGCATTTCTTTCATGTTGTGCATGTTAGAGATACTACTGCGTTGACCCTAAAGAATGAGATATGTGCTGTCCTTTTTCGTTACAACTTTCACATTGAGAATATTCGAGGCCAAGGGTATGATGGAGCTAGTAATATGCGTGGTTGTTAGGACATATGTGATTTGATGTTAGGAACATATGTCAACATTTTATGTAATTGGCTAATCCTTTGACAAAATGCACTTTACTTGTAATTTGGTAGATCTAGGATGTGTTTAATGCTTCAAGAAACAAGGTTTTAAGTTCAAGTGTTAAAGCCATGCAAGTCTGTCCAAGAATCAAGTAATGAAGTGCCAGATTTTAAAGCTTGACAACTAGCATCTATCGAGATTTAAAAGCTGTTGAAGCCCGTGGCTCGACAGCTAGCTCGATAGATGGCTATCTATCGAGATTTATAAAGTTTAGTTTTTCAAGCTGATTTTCAATCCAATCTGTGAATGTATGTTTAGGCTTTCTTTTCTCACAACCCTAAACATATATAAGGATTATTTTAAGGGCCGTAAGAGGTTACGCATAGTTGCACAAGAGCACAATTCCACAAGTGTGAATAAAAGTGTAACCGGAAACCTAGTTTGCCCTAGTTCATCTTTCTCTTGAAGAAGCTACTATGTTTGTACACCATAGGGTTTTGTGACCAAGCAACTTCATAATCTTTATCGTGTGATGAACTGAAGAACTTTGCAGCCAACATCCTTCTCAAGTTAGTGATAAAGTCGCGTACTAGGATCCGCGCAATTGGTTAGTCACGTACTGGGAGCTATGCATTGAAAGGAGAGATTGTCACTACAGAATAAGTCCAATTGGGTATCGGGGTAAGGGTTCAACTGTAGGTTGGTATAAGGTACTGGGATTTCTTTACTTGTAACTGCTTGTTTTGATAATAGTGGATTCTCGGGAGTGGTAACCTTAAAATCACCCAGTGGGGTTTTTGCCGTGTAAGTTTTCCCTATTCGTAAACAAATTACCGTGTCAATTTATTTTCCGCTGCATACTTAGTTTAATTGGTGATTTGTTTGTGCTACCACGCATCTTGCATATTAATTTGATTAATTAATAAACTTGGCTAATTAATCAATTAATTCATCACAAGGGGTCAATACATTCTTGGCCTATCAAGTGGTATCAAAGCGAGCACACTCTGATTAGGTTTTAATCTTTGTGTGTGATCCATTGATCCAAGATTGTGAGAAAGGTGATCAGATCTCTACCCGAGAGATTCCATGCCAAGATCACCGCGATTGAGGAATCAAAGGATATTGACAAAATTTCTTTGACAAAGTTGGTTGGCAATCTGCAGACCTATGAGTTAGGTTTGACAAGGATCGGGAAATCGAGTAAGAGCAAGAGCATGGCATTAAAGGCCAAAAGCAGTGATACTGATGAGTCTTCAGACAATGAAGATTCTAAAATGAAGTCCTACATTACAAGGCAATTCAAGAAGTTCATGAAGAATGCCAATTGGAAGGGATTCGACAAAGACCGTAGGCAATCCAGTTCCTCACAGTTCAAAAGCCAAGATAAAGGGGAAAAGGATGCTAGGGATGGCGGTCAATACACTGTTCCCTCAGGACCAAAGTGCTTTGGGTGTCAAGGTTTCGGTCATATGAAACAAGAGTGTCTTACTTATCTCAAGACCATCGGAAAAAGCAAAGCACTTGCTGCTACCTTGAGTGACACTGAACCTGAGGATGACTCCGATAATGAGGATGATGGAATCCTAAATGCCTTCACTGCACTGTCACTGTAAATCCTACTGAGTGGATTGTTGAAGATGTGGATAAAGAAGAGGAATTGGTGGAGTCTAAGTTTGAGAAGATGGATAAACAAGATGACATCCACACAGCCTATGCAAAGTTATACAAGGTCTCTGAAAAGCATGAAAAGTTGTATAGGTTGGCCACCAAGAAGCTTAGTGATGTGGAGCTAGAGCGAGAAGAAATCTCTACCAAGTTTGATGAAGCCAATCAGACTATTGGAGCACTGAGATTTGAGAATAATTTCTTGGCTAAGAAGACTAAGAAGCTTGAGGCAGAACTGTTCCAAGTCAGAGCTTAGCTGGAAAGGACTTCAAGTGCTAAGCTCGATGAGATGCTCAGTCTTTAGAAATCTGCTTCCGATCGAACCGGTTTAGGGTATGATTTCTCTTCTCCTAGTATTGCATCTACTAGTACTACTATTTTTGTTCCTCCTGCTAATAATGTTGAAACTGAGAACAATGATGTTAAAAATGAATTAGCTAGTGAGAACATAGATAGGATAAATCTATCTTAGGAGCACCCCCTAAGCTTGATAAGAAAGAGATTAAAAACTCTAGGGCTAAGAAGGGAAACTCTCAAAAGCCTAAGCAGAAAAAGTAGCATTTCTATCATCACTGTGGCACAGCTGGACATACTCAACCTAATTGCTGCAAGTGGTTAGCCACTCAACAGAGCAACAGCATGATCGCGTCGGGCAACCAGAATCAGCTTCCATCCTCTTTTGCTCCTCTTGGAGATCTTCTCAAAGTCCTCATGTTCCTTTCGAACTTGAACGGTTTTAATTCTTCCCCCTCACCACCGAATCAAGGGTTTGCTAGACGAAAAGGTTCCTCTAAGGTGTGAAAGGAAAATGGCTCCAAGTGATTCTGTCACTTTTTCTCTCTCTCCCCTTCGTGTTTTTGTTTTGCATTACTTGTGTGTTTTGCTTTATTATTTTGAGTCAGTCTAGTTTTATGCATTGCTTTGTTTTGTTTAATATGTTTTTGTTTGGTTATTTTTTCAGTTTTGCTTTGTTTTGTTTTTCATATAAAAATTTAAAAAAAAAATTTGAAAAATCAGAAAAATACAAAAACTATGTGTTTGTGTACATTGGTACTTGTGTACCTTGGATGGCCATTGAAACAAAGTTTTCTAAACTTTGTATCTTTTGTAGCTTAGATGAGCATCTCTATGCACAACTAAGCAAGTGAGATTTGTGGCTTGTGTTTGTGATGAGTAAGATTAAGTAGTCTCTTGTACTTAACACTTGTATCACTCTTTTTTACGGGAAGGACTAGAAAATCCTAAGAGAAAGGCATAAATAACCATCTCACCACTGTTGCCCGCCAATCATAAAATGACATCTATATGCTTCAACATAGCAAAAGTGCAATGTCAAATGCTTAACATAATTGGGTTTTTTTTTTTTTTTCTCTCTCCTTTATGCCCATGCATGATATGCTTTTTAAAAGAAATATGCAAAGAAAAAAAATAAAAGCAAAAATATCAAAATGCTTTATATATAATTGCAAGCATGTATTCTAGGAGATGTGGGAGTTATAGGATGTACCTCGAACGTGATAGTCCCCATCAAATAGTTATGATTGTGTGTGAGTTAAAGTGATTTTCTCATATCTCAAATCATCATAACATGTAGACACTTATGCAATCTTGCGATATTTTTCACACACAACACACAATATTATTTGCTACTGTTGATACATGTGCAAGTACAATGTGATTTGGCCATCACAAGGAATACTTGTGTTAATGTATGATCACTAAACTGTCTTAACTTGTTTTTGAAATATAAAATTGGTTAGACTTGTTTAGTGTGTGTGTGTGTGTTTTGGGATCTATGTGCTTAACATTTTTTGTGTTGAGAGATGTTTTTGAGAGCTTAAAATGTTGATTAGATCTTTGGTTAAGTAGCATGTTTGATTGCATTCATATCTATGTTTTTCTCTTCCTTGAAAAATTGTTTTTAAGCAATCTCGATAGCTTCTCGATAGCTCTCGACAAATTAGCTATCTATTGAGACCCTTCAACTTCTTTCTATCGCATTCTCAATAGCTCTCGATAGCTAGTTCGATCAATCGAGAAACTTTCTGTCTCCTCAATAGCTTCTCGATAGCTACCTCGATCCATCGAGCTTCTTTGTGAGAAAACCTCTCTTTTGATCCTCAATAGCTCCTCATTAGCTCTTCAATAGCTAAAAGGCTCATTTTAAACCTCGATAGCTCTCGATCAATCGAGGTTTATGATTTTTCTATAAAAAGGGCGCCTCACGATTTTTCACTCATTTCCTTCGATCTCTCTTGACAGTTTCTCTCTTTTCTCACTCCAAAACTCCTCAAACTCAAACCCCTCACATTCCTCACTTGATCTTCGGCCTAAATTAAGTGTTCTTCATCTGGTATGATTCTTTATCACTCATTAGTCATGCATTTCACTCTTTTCTGACCTAAGTTTTGATTTTTGAAGAATTTTTGGGGGTTTTTCAAAATTGATGAGTTTGTGTAAAAATTTTGGGTTGGGTGTTGCTTCATTGAGTTTAAAACTTCATGCATTGCATCACATTTGCATTATAACAATATTTTCATGCATTATAGATGTGTGCTATATTTGTTGCAATGTTGTGTGCTGATAGGTTTGGATTTGGCTGAGCCCATGATGAATTTATTTTTGCATGTCACATGTTCAAGCATTCTCGTGCATACGTACCTTTAATTCTATATATTTTGATATATTTTTTGTTTGATACTTTTCTGATTATCTCCCTCTCTTTCTCTCCCTCTTACGTTAGTTGCGTTATGGCACCTAAGCGTAAGTCTACTCCGTCCTGAAACCCTCTTCGTTCCAGGGCATCTTCTTCTTCTCCATCTGACCCCACTCCCTCTCACATCCAGTTCCATGATGAGAAGGCCAAATCGGACTTCTCAAAGAACTTTTCATGACGCAGCATTTATTTGAAACGCCAAGTCGTTCTGTCATATTTTTCTGACACTGACCTACCCACTATCATCTACAATAGGGGTTGGGAGTCACTATGTGGCGCCCCGGTCACGTGCCCTTCCATGATCATACAAGAGTTCTCCAATATGCACGGATTTGATTACTCTATACCCCAGTTTATCACTCGCGTTTGAGGTATACGCATGGTAGTTACTCCATGTATTGTATCCAAGGTACTACACGTCCTTAGGGTAGCGCATCCTAACTACCCTAGCTATGAGCATTTGAGGACAGTGTCCAAAGACAAACTCTCGTCTCTGTTCTATGAGACACCTTTTTCATGGGGTGACTGTCAAAACACCTCATGCTTGGCCTTTGCTAAAGGTCCGAGATTCCTTAATATGGTGATGACATTTATTCTTCATCCTTTGTTTCACTATAACACTATCACAGAGCCTCGTGCTCGGTTTTTGTTATCCCTCATTAAGGGTCTCACTATTGACTTCCCTTCACACTTTATACTCTCCCTTATAGATGTCTATAAGGACATGGCGACTCGTGATAAGCTCATTTTTCCTTCCGCCATCACGAGGCTCCTTCGCCATTTTTCCATCTCCTATCCCGAGTCTCCCCACTTCACATTCATGTGTGCCATTGACGCCGCTACCATTAAGCGGAGTTTTGCATAACTTTGCTTGAGGCAGCCCTGGCCTGAGACAGCCGCACCTCCAGCTTCTACCGCTCCATCCATCTCTGCTCCTTCTTCTTCAGCGGGTGGAGTGACACTTGAGGCCATCATGACACAGCTTGTGCGCATGGATGCTCGCCTTGACACTCTCAGTGATGAGTTGTGTCAAGTGAACTCCTGTGTCGGTTGTATCGCACGACAACAGGCTACTATGGGTGATTTCATTGCTGCCCCTTCTCCATCTCCACCAACCTCTGAGGATGAGAGTGATGGCTCCGGCAGTGCTAATGATGCTAAGGATGATAATGATGGCTCGCCTAGTGATGATGAGATGTCTACTTGATTTACTTGCCCTTTGTCACTCGTGACAAAAAGAGGAAGTAGTTTTGAGATGAGAGTAGTCATACTCATAGGAGGAGGGTTAGTTTAGGAGATAGGGGGAGTGTTTATATTGAGGGATGTAGTGAGGACATTGTTCACGTACCTTAGATCTTGTGATCATGTTATGATAGCAAACCTTGTACTTATTGATATATATATATATATATATATATACACATTTGAGGTTGTTATTACAGTTATTTCACCTATCTTTATATGTGTTGTTTCTTTTCTCTCTTTATGCACATGTTTCTTATTGATTGTATGCAATCTATTATTTCTGCTTCACACTAAGATGCCGTGATGAGTTTTGTTTAAAGTCTTTCAGAAATACAGGTTGTCAAAGTCTACTTGCCATAAACTCTCTTCCTGCAAAGTTTTTTAAGAGTTTGTGTTAGGATAGATTTTATTGTATTCAACAAGTGAATATGAGTTGAGTGATTTATGACTTCTCTCATATCTCTTTTGTTTGTTGTGGTTTTGTCACGGATTGCCAAAAAGGGAGATTGTTAGGACATATGTGATTTGATGTTAGGAACATATGTCAACATTTTATGTAATTGGTTAATCCTTTGACAAAACGTACTTTACTTGTAATTAGGTAGATCTATGATGAGTTTAATGCTTCAAAAAACAAGATTTCAAGTTCAAGTGTTAAACCCATGCAAGTCTGTCCAAGAATCAAGTAATGAAATGCCATATTTTAAAGTTCGACAGCTAGCATCTATCGAGATTTAAAAGCTACTGAAGCCCGTGGCTCAACAGCTAGCTCGATAGATGGCTATCTATCGAGATTTATGAAGTTCAGTTTTTCAAGCTGATTTTCAATCCAATCCATGAATGTATGTTTGGGCTTTCTTTTCTCACAACCCTAAACATATATAAGGATTATTATAAGGGCCGTAAAAGGTTACGCACAGTTGCACAATAGCACAATTCCACAAGTGTGAAGAAAAGTCTAACCGGAAACCTAGTTTGCCCTAGTTCATCTTTCTCTTGAAGAAGCTACTGTGTTTGTACACCATAGGGTTTTGTGACCAAGCAATTCATAATCTTCATCGTGTGATGAACTGAAGAACTTTGCAGCCAACATCCTTCTCAAGTTGGTAATCAAGTCGCATATTGGGATCCACGCAATTGGTTAGTCACGTACTGGGAGCCATGCATTGAAAGGAGAGATTGTCACTACAGAACAAGTCCAATTGGGTATTGGGGTAAGGGTTCAACTGTAGGTTGGTATAAAGTACTGGGATTCCTTTACTTGTAACCGCTTGTTTTGATAATAGTGGATTCTCGGGAGTAGTGACCTTAAAATCACCCGGTGGGGTTTTTGCCATGTAGGTTTTCCCCATTCGTAAACAAATCACCGTGTCAATTTATTTTCCACTGCATACTTAGTTTAATTGGTGATTTGTTTGTGCTACCACGCATCTTGCATGTTAATTTGATTAATTAATTGTTAGGATTAGTGCCCTTAAATCCTATTGTATGATGCTATGTATGACATTATGTATGACTTAATATTGTGTTTAATAAAGTTGTTTTGTTATTATCTAAAATATGGTAACATGAATATTTGGACATTATCATTTAGTTCATGAGATGCATAGTATGCGATTTATGTGATTTAGTCACAGAAGATATAAATCACAAGTTCTTTGTAAACTCAGAATTGTAGTTCGTAGTCGGTGATGAAATTGGGCGTTTCATCTGCGAAGACTATAACATATCAACTAAGATGATTTGTCTTGTTCATGGAAGTGGAGACTTCTAATTGATATGTTGATATGTTTTAAGAGTTAAGACATATTGAGCTGGACCGCTGTGAGATTTATTATTCTCCTAATGACTATCAATTGAATAATAAATCTCACGACTTCTATTTACATAAACTCTTAATCCTGAGAGAATAATGGATCTGATCATGAAGTGTAGGTTGCTTTGATATATCAGAAGTGAGATCTAAAGTAACGGTCAAAACCTCAGTATGTTGGGCAGCCACATTTAGTATTGATGGAACATATATTCTCAAGATGGAATTCATAGTTTCTTAACGGAGATACAAAATATTCCCTTGAGATAAGTTTAATGGGTTTGTTATTCAGAATGTTAGGCCTAACTACTTTAGTAAATAGTTACTAAAGTATATATTTATGAAATTGGATTTCATAAATATATGATGAATGACTTAAAGGATTAAACCGAGTACTCAAGGATTAAGATGTAGTAATTTACAAAGTGGCAGTCTACATTAATGACTTTTTATTACTACGAATATTTTATGAAGGGGTTGCATGTATAATAAAGTCTTGGGATATAATTTATTAATAAGGCCTAGAGTGCAATTATATTTATATAGTGGTATTAAATATAATTAATGATAATTTTGGACTTGTCAAGAGTTGACAGAAAAGCCCAAAGCCCATTGGAGCTAGAGTCTTATTTGTTCCTTTTTGGTCCCACTCCAAGCCACACACTAAAACCCATTTAGAAAGGCCCAAAAGGCTAGCCCAATTAGATAATCGGTTATATAGCGAGAGAAACATATAGAATTTGAGTAATGAACATGAATTGGTATGTATGTGAGTGTTAGACATTTTTTCATTCTCTCTAGAATATACACATATAACTGATTGAGAGACCACACATCTTGGGCATCAAGTGGAATTGGAGTGAAGATTAAAAGTATTCCCAAGAACTTCTGATCTTCGGTTTTGAATTTCACCGCATCAAGGTACATTCTCTTGTTCTTAATTCTAAAACTTACATAGTGCATGTTATCAATTGCGAATGAAGTAGATCCGTTAATTTTCCGCTGCGTACATGCATATTTCCATCATTAATAAACTTGGCTAATTAATCAATTAATTCGTCACAATGGGTCAATACATTCTTGGCCTATCAGTGGTGAATGGAATGGATTACAAGCTCTATTTCTTAAAGAATGTCCATATGCTTATTATATACATTGCATGGCTCATAGGTTGCAATTGGCTTTAGTTACAACATCTAAAGAAGTAAAAATTGTTCATCAATTCTTTGATCATTTGACTAATATTGTCAATATTTTCGTTGGTTCTAGTAAGCGTAATGATGAATTGCAATATGCTCAAGAGGAACAAATTGAGAATATGATTGCTTCTAATGAAATTGAGACTAGAAGAGGAGCAAACCAAATTGGTACTTTGCAACGGGCTGGAGATATACGTTGGGGATCTCATTTTCAATCTATTTGTAGTTTGATAAAAATGTTTGATGCAACTTGCAAAGTTATCAATACTATCTCTGATGAAGGGGCTAATTATAAATAACGTGGTGATACCGAAGGAGCTTATCAGGTATTAACATCATTTTAATTTGTTTTAATTTTGCATATGATGAAAGAGATTATGGGAATTACTAATATTCTTTGCCAAGCTTTGCAACAACATTTTCAGGATCTTTTAAATGCCATGCATTTAGTTTCAACTACAAAATCACTTATTCAAAAGTTGAGAGATGATGGATGGGAGCCTTTACTTGCTAGTGTTACATCATTTTGTGGACAACATGAAATTGATATTCTTGATTTAAATGCTCGTTACACTAAAGCTCGAGGTAGATACCGTTATCAAGATGAAGCTTTGACAACAATAGAATATCATTTAAGAATTGACATATTTACAGTTGCAATAGATTTTTAATTGCAAGAATTGAATAGTAGATTTTGTGAGCTAACAACAGATCTTCTCACTCTTAGTTCAGCATTAAATCCCAAGGATGCTTTTAGATCATTCAAAATTGGTGATATTTGCAATTTGGCTGAAAATTATTATCCTCAAGATTTCACTGAGCAGGAAATTTGTCTTTTGAAGCATCAATTGCAACATTATGAGCTTGATGTGACAAAGCATCCAGATTTTCATAATATGGGTACAATATCTAAGCTATGTAGGGGATTAGAAATTTCAGGGAAGTCTAAATTCTATCATTTAATTGATAGACTGATTTGTCTTATGTTGACTCTTCCAGTTTCTACAGCAACTACAGAACGAGCTTTTTCAGCTATGAAACTATTAAAAACAAGACTTCTCAATAGAATGGAGGATGAACTTTTGGCAGATAATATGATAGTTTATATAGAAAAGGAAATTGCTGAAAATTTCATCATGGAAATGATTATGGATGAATTCTATTCCATGAAAAATCGTCGTTAGACATGATTTTGATGTGAAATGTTTTTTTGTGTGGATATTTTTGTATATGTCTATAGTGAACTAGACAGTTTTTGTATGTTCATTAATGTTTAAGATATATCAAAATTGAAATTTCATATTCAATAGACTTATGATTTATGTTTTTTATATCAATACTTCGAATCGGCCTCCCCATGTAAAAATTCCTGGCTACGCCCCTGGAAATCACAACCCAAAGCTTGTGTCCTTTCTGCAATGCAAAGGATGAGTCTACCACACATCTATTTCTGTTATGCCCTTTCACAAGAGCTTGCTGACATGGTTCAACTTTAACCATTCACTCATCTGATTTCAACAACACAACAATCCAGTAGTGGCTGGCTTCTCTTCTCACTAAATATAAATAAATAAAAAATAAAAAAAGAGAAGAAAACTCTATAAAATACTTGCAGGCTATTTTTACAACTCTGTGGACAATTTGGAACCATAGGAATTGAGTGGTTCATGAAGGAATAAATCCTAATCCTATGGATGTGATTCTAACAACATAATCTCTGTCTTGCAGGTACAAAGAATCCTTCAATGAGCAGCCAACCTATAACAGCAGTCCAATAAGACCAAATGCATAACAACAACCAGCAGCAGGTCAATGGCAGTTAATCATAAAGATTACAGGAGCAAGATGCAAAAAGCCAAAAAGATGTTCTTTTGCCTATGAAGCCGTTAATATGCAGGGAGTTAGTATTTTCTTTGGTGTAGCTAGTGGTGTAGCCAGGTCAACATGTGGGGCAATGTTTGAAGCTATGGTGGAAGCTTGCATCAGAGCAAGACACCATGGGTTCCAACAAGTTTTGTTTTTAGGTGATAGTAGAAGACTAGTCCAAGCCTTTAGGAAGAAAAGGGCTATGAAGCACGGATGCGGCTGGGAGGGTGCTGCATTGGAGTCCAACTCGGCCCGACGTGGGGTACAGCGTCTGACGCGGCTGCCCGTGCGTCGGTGTCGAATCTGAGCTTTTTTTTTTTTTTTTTCACGAATTCACGCCGACTCGTCTTGATTCGCGCGGAACCTAGCCTATTCGGCCAGAATCGAGCCGTATCGGCCGAATCAGGTCATATTGGCCAGCGACCGAAACGGCCAAAATCGGCCTTGAATCATGCCGAAATCGGCTTTGAATGAAGCCCAAACATCCTAAATCTATCCTTCCTCAATTTTATTCTGAATATTTGTTGCTTCTTTTGTGTTTTGTTTTGTGTTTCTTGCCTTCTTCTTTCTTTGTTTTGTGAATCAAGGCATAGTAATGTATTTTTTAAGAATATTTTAATAGTAAAAATATATAGAAAATATAAATAAAAATATTTTTAATAATTTTTTAATCACCGCACTCGCACCCTACTTTTTCAAAAATTGCCGAGTCCTGCACCCACACCCGCACCTGCACCCGAATCCGGAAACGCACCCGTGCTTTATAGGAAAAAGGCACCAGATTGGCTAGATAATACTAGATTGGCTGATCTAAATTTTCTAACTCAAACAGGACTTATATGCAATATGTTTTTAATGCCTCATTTCATTGTTAAACCTGTATGGTCTGTAGCTAAAATGGCAGCTCGAGTGCCTATGAACTATTGCTGGTACAACCTAGCTTTTTTGTAACTTTTGTATCTATCTCCCTTTGAATGATATCAAAAAAAAAAAAGAAACAAGTTACACTTGAACAACGTCATCTTTTTAACAAAAGAGTTTTAAAAAAAATACTATATTCTCAAATAACTATCAAATGGTATAACTTTACGAAATAATTCTCATTATAGTATTATTAAGCAAAAATGCCAACAAAAATGTATAAATTCTTTTGAATCAACTTCCTATAAAAAAAAATAAAAAAATAAAAAAAAAATCCCTCAAAAAAAAACTTCCCATAAAAAAAAAATAAATAAATAACTTGACCAAAAATAACATGGGTGTTGTTGATGCCCATTTTGACAAAAGGGCCCAATAACAAGAAGAAGTCCAACAATATGAAAAGGGTGAAAGAAGAAGAGCTAGCAAAGTAAGAAAAAAAAACCATTAAGCCCGAATGGCAGGAATAATGGTCCATAGGCCCATAAAGTAGTAAAAGAGCCCCAAAGAAAACAAGCGGGCCTAGGGGAGCCTAGAGAAGGAAGTAGCAAGCCCATGGGAATTATAAGAAGTGGAAAGTAAGCAAAGATGGGCCAGAGGAGCCCCAAAGAAAGGAATTGGTAAAAGGGGGTTGGTGCAAAAGGCCCATAAACCCCAAAAGGAAAAGGATATGGTAATTAAGCCGGGGAAGCCAGAAAGATTTAGCAAAAACTCATGTGGAATGTAAGAATGGAATGGGTCAAGGATGCCCAAAGGAATGTAGCAGGCCGAGGATGCCTAGAGAAATAAAATGGGCCAATGAAGCCCAAGATGGTATGAGAACTAACCCAGCAAAAGTACTGGACAATACACGGTAGGCCCAAAGGAGGCCCAGCAAGCACAGTTAAACAATACATGGCAGAAGTATTGATCAAACCACTAACCAGAAGTAAGAGAAGACAAGAGCTGAATTGAAGAAGGAAAGGCCCATACCCAAGCAAAACCCAGCCTAGGGAAGAAACGAGATGTAGAGAATGAAGACCCAGTGACTCATTCACACCACAAAGGGTTAAAAATGAGCAGCGGAACACGTAGCAAGAATCAGAAAAATCCGCAGGCAATGGCAAACACATGAGCAGTAGACAAGCCATGGACTCACATGGGAGTGGAGCACGCACAAGGCTCAAGCACCACCCACTTGTACCTAGCCAATACAGGTGCGGTGGGTCATGGATCAGAGGTAAGAGAGGGTATGGTCTGGCGGTGGGGAGAAGGGGGAAGTCTATTCTAGGATTCACACTCAAGCTCTTTGGAGGAAATGTCCTGCTGGGATGACATACCACCCAAAAGAGGGAAAGTTGAGCTGGAATCACTAGGTGCATGCCATAGGAGTTAGTAAGAGAGAATACACAACCCTTATCTGGATGGGAATGCCACGGAGAGCAAGAAAATAAAACAAAATTCTTTTGTCTGTGAATGGAACGTGGAGCAGCCAGCACAGGGTAGTAGTGAAGGCTGAGCAGCCAGTAGACCAGTAGGTGGCCTGGGAAGGACACCCACACTAGGCCAAAAGTAATTAAGGGGTAAAACAGTAAAACTTATCACGGCAGGTAGTATAAAAGGCCTTAGCTGTGCACAGTAAAGAGAGAAGCAATAGTAAGGAGTGAGGAGGAACAAGTGAGAAAAATAACAAGAAAGAAAACAACGGAAAAACAAGGAAGAATTGAGGATTTATAGGAACAAGAAAGAAAGAAAATAGAAGGCAGAGAGAAACAGAGAGGATAAAAAAAAAGTAAAGTGAGGAAAACAATAGTGTGATAAGGCATGCACCAATAGGCTACTCCCTTCTCTCCCTCTCAATAGTCTACTCTCTAGCAAGTTAAAGGGCTTGAGATTAAGCCATTTAGGTCCATTCTTTCAAAGTAGGAAATTTCCATGGCAGGATTTCCCTGTGAGATTGCCTCCATTGGAGATCGGTTCCCTTCTTTGACTTAAATCTGCCAAGGAACCAAGCACGACAGGCTAATCCCCCTTCCCCTCTTTTATTGTGATTGATTAAGCATTAATTTTATTCTTTTTTTATTGTCGTTAACTTATTTCTGCTATATTCACATAACCGTGTTTTTATTGAGAAAGTGGTTTAAATATTATCTTTCGTTGGCAACAAACATACCTTTCTTATCCTATTATATTATGTGCCTCCTGCTATAACATTTTTGTAACAACATCCTCTGTCGTAGGCACGTAACCAAGATCTTGGCAAAAGGGTCCTAGCTTGCACACAAGCTAGCTTGAGGTGAGTTTCAATCAAGCCAGTCTCGACTCTCCTACCCCAGAACTATTGGGACACAGCACGGTAGGAAGCAATCCAACCCAAAAATACAAAAAGGCCACCACAGGTGTATATTTTGAAAATCTAATAATTATATTATATATTCTTGATGTTTTTAATATATATGTCAAATTTTTCATTCAAATCAAATTGTAATCTATATATATATATAACTGAAGCCTCTGCTAGCTCCACAATTTTCTATGTCACCTTTCTTCTTCTTTTTTAATTCTTTTTAACATTTTATTATATTAGAATTTATCAATTTAACTCCTCCATCAGTATACAATAATACAACTCCCCCATCAGCCTTCACGTCACCCTTTTTTTTAATTATTTTTAACGTTTTATTATTATATTAAAATTATCAATTTAGAACCCTAAGAGCATTCTCATCAGCTCTCTCATAAAAAATGCTATTTTGACACACCAAAAACCTACTTTATCATTTTGACACATCATTTTACAATATCCCATTTATCAGATGTTTTATCCTTCAATTCTATACATTAAAATAATATTTACTACACATTAAAATAATATATTAATTACTCCATATCATCCTCATATTCAACAACAACAACAACGGCACAACCACCACTGCCGCAACAACAGCCACCAACAACCATTGCCACAACAACACCAACAGCCACCACCGGCACAAACCCACATCCACCAACGCCACCTCAAAAAAAAAAAAAAAAAAAAAAAAAAAACACAACCAGAGAGATCGGCACAAACCCACATCCACCACCAGCACAAACCCACATCCACCGACACAAACCCCAGATCGGCGTGGCGAGAATCGGCGATGGCGAGATCGGCGTGGCGAGATCGGCGATGGCGAGATCGGCGTGGCGAGAAGGCGATGAGATTGCCAGATAGAGACGTAGAACGATGGCGTCTTCAGATCGGCGACGATGGAGTCTTCAAACGAGAAGCGATGGCGGCGGCTTGATCGGTGAGGCCGCCATACCGTTGATTTGAGGGTGAGGGAGGGTGATTTGAAGAAGAAAGAGAGAGAGAGAACACGAGTTGGAGAGAGACAAATCTGTGAGAAGAGAGAGAAAATGTTGAATAAAAAAGTAGTTTTTTGATTTGGCATTTGTGTCCATACTGTCTCATATTTGAGACGGTACTGTAGCATGTTGCAAAATTATAGAACATTTAGAACACCTCATGAAGCTTGAACAGTAGTGTTTGGTGTGCCAAATGCTAAATATTTGGCATTTGGCACACCTGATGAGAATGCTCTAATACAAGTATACAACTCCCTCTTCAGCTTTCACGTCTAAACCCCACAACCTCTCTGTTTTCTAATATACGCCAGCACCCCAAAACTCAGATCCTCCCGCTACCATTGCCACCATGGATCACCGCCACTGCATCAATTTCTCTTTGCCTCTCCATCGTCGCTCAATCCAGCCCATCATATTCTATGTCGGCAAATTATTTTGAGGTAATTAAAACATGTTTTTTACTCTCCTTAATTTCTATGTATTGCTCTCTCTCTATCCGCTTCAATTTTTCATGGAATTTTGTTAGTTTGTGGCTGTGGGTTGCTCTGGATTTAAGTTTTTTTTTTTTTTTTCATGAAATTTTGTTGGTTTGTGGTTGTGGGTTGCTCTGGATTTAAGTTTTTTGTTTTTTTTTTTTTTTTTCTTTGCAAATTTCCACGTTTTCTTCTTCTTCCTTTGTTGTCAAATCTATGGCAAAGAAGAATCATGAATTTTTTGTAATTAGATTTTCTTTTTCCCTTTTTTTGTATGCAATTTTTATTGGATTTTTGGTTTCTTGGGATTCTTCTATTGGTTTTAATTATGGGTTTGTTTTAGTTGATATATAGTGTTTTTCTCATCTTCATTTTACATTGGTTTGGATATTCTTTTTCCCTTTTTTTGGTTATGAAATTTTTATTGGATTTTTGGTTTCCTGGGATTCTTCTATTTGATTTCAATTCTGGGTTTGTTTTGGTTTGATATATAGTGTTACTGTCGTCTTCATTTACATTGGTTTTCCCTTTTTATAAATTATTATAATCTCTGGGTCTTCTTATATGATAGCCTATGGAATGTTTTGTTGGGCCTGCTGCTATTTTGGATTCCATGGGAATTTTTTTTGAAGGTTAGGGTTGGTTAGTATAGTTGTTTGAGATTGCTAAACATGTGTTTGATAGAATGCTCAAGTGTTTGTTCTCTGATTCTTCTTTGCCAATTCATTTGTGGTATTTCTTGAACAAATTTGGAATGCTCAAGTGTTTGTTCTCAGATTCATTTGTAATATGCCTTTTGTTCTCTATTTAAAAAAATTCAACTACAAGAAATTACAAAAGGCTATGGTTTGATATATAGTGTTATTGTCGTCTTCATTTACATTGGTTTTCCCTTTTTATAAATTATTATAATCTCTGGGATGTCTTATATGATAGCCTACGGAATGTTATGTTGGGGCTGCCGCTATTTTGGATTCTGTGGGAATTTTTTTTGAAGGTTGGGGTTGGTTAGTATAGTTGTTTGAGAGTTATATAACTCAGCTATATATGATTATGCAAGATGGACATGGTATTGGATATTATAAATTTGAGGTAGAGATTCAGAGAGATGGTTGAGAGAGACTTAACAAATAGCAAACTTTAATGAATACCTCTATCATTATGCAAAATCAAAAGGCATATTACAGATTTTTAATCTTTTGACTTCATAACCGAACTTGCCTGTTTATGTGGTGTCATAGTACCTTTTAATTGGAGTATGTACATGAAATCTTTTAACTTCATAACCAAACTTGCCTGTTTATGTGGTATAAAAAATACATAGGTACCTACAAAAACCTCATTTTATGTTTTCAATTTTTAGGCACAAAGGAGCTTGCACAGGCCTTGAGAGAAAAAACCACCCTTGGTTATATTGATGCTGGTGTTGCTGCAACATGGTATTCTCTTTTCTTTTTAAAATTCTCTCTTTTCATTAAGTGTTGTTTTTCTTACACGTACACAAGCTGTTTGATAAAATTTGTAAGTGATTTTTTGTTGTTGTTCTAGAAGTCATAATACATGGAGAGTGGTAAGGAGGAAGACAAGTAGGGAATGTGATGCTGTGTTGTTGATTTAATCAAGGTGAGATGTATTTGTTGGCTTTATTTTCTCAATGTCATTTTTTGTGTGATGTAAAAACATGCCTGTCATTTTTTTTTTAATGCTTTTTCAATTGAACCAGAATGGATTTTTTTTCTCCAACTTAAATGAATGACTGGCTTTTATGTACTGCACCTATTCTTTGAACTTGCTTTCAAGTTTCATATGATTATATTCTTTGAGAAAACATGTACATACTCCAAATTAAAAGGTAGACTCTAACTATTTGTATTAAAAATTTGTTGTTTTTTTCCTCTTGGAATATACTTTTAAATCCTTTATGAGATTTTGTGTTACCAATAATATATGCATATATGCAATTTCATCTATGACTGGATGGAAAAGCCACATGAATTAATTAAATGGCAAGAGGAGAAATAGATTCTAGATGGTTTAATACATATATTGAAAGGTAGATAATGGGGAGGCGGAGAGGGGGGTGGGTTTTGAACCACAAATAATGAGCATTATAAAATATGCTATTATCGATGGAATATCACTTAAATTTTAATAAGTTAGGACATATGTGATTCACTTGTTAGGAACATATGTCACTATTTTATGTAATTGGCTAATTCTTTGACAAAACGCACTTTACTTGTATTTGGGTAGATCTAGGATGTATTTAATACTTCAAGAAACCTTGTTTCAAGTTCAAGTGTTAAAGCCATGCAAATCTGTCCAAAATTCAAGTCTGAAAAGTGTCTGTCATTAAAGCTCGACAACTAGCATCTATCGAGACCTGTAGAGCTGTTCCAGCCCGTGTAAAGTTTTATTCTCTCATCGTCACGATTATCTACTCATCAATATATTTTCTTTCCTCAAAGTCATAATACAAGTAGTGTTAATTCTTTGATTTTTCTTGGGTTGTCCTACCAATTGATTGATTTAAGTTGAATCTTCGAATTGAACAGTGGGAGCTGTCCTCAATTTATAAGCTTATTATTGTACATTATACTTGTATTTTAGATTGAGCCAATCATTTGAGAAGTGCATTGAAAATGGATATTTTTTTGCTAAAAAAAAAAGAGCCCAAAATTTTGGGAGGTGATGCTTGCTATTGACACGAGTTTGAATTTTTTTGGAGTTTATTTTTTCTGCACTTAAACTGGCCTTCCTCCCTCTAATTTTTATTTATGGTTCTTGGTTGGATATAGCACTTTGAAATTTAAATTAGTTAAACTACACAAATTTGAATGGTGGACAACATTGAATATTGTCTATTTTAAGGAGGGATATATTATGACAAAATTAAGTCATAGAAAATGGACAGTATGTTTCGTAAAATTATTGTGTTTAGTTTTTGAGTTTGAAAATTTTGTTCTTAAAAATAATCCTTGGTAGGCTTATATGGAGCACATAGCTCAAGGGCAGGGGATTTTCACAATATTGCATTGATGTTGCCAAAGCCTTGAAACCCAATTTTCCATGTAAATGTAGACAATATGGAGGCAGTTGTTTCATGTTTGTGAGCTTGCAAATGAGTGACATTAAACTTTCCACTGAGATGTGGTTGATTTTGTTTGTTATTGTCGTTATAATATCTATATCCAATGTTGTAGTGTAGATATTTACACACAATTGTTATTTGATAATAACTGTTTGTTACGAGATTCTTCTCTCTTTATCAGTCATTGTATTCTCTTGATATCTATTCCCTTTGGCTCTTATATTTTAACTTTATCGTGGTCGTGTAGAGTTTACTTATTAGCATTTGTATGATAGGGGAAGCTTTTAATAAATATTTTTCATTCTTTTACCATTTTTGCAATAATTGTAACGGAATAGATTAATTTTCCTTTAATGTTTGATTTCATTTTAAAATAATTTTAGTTGACTTTTGTTAAACTATTCCCTGCATCGCACGGGTTAGCGACATCAACATTATTTAAATAAATAAATAGACAAAAATTCTGAATTTATATTTCTAAAACCCGATAATAAATAAACAAAAAATAAAAAAACACAAAATCTGATTTGATATTTGTAAAACCCAATACATAAAAGCAGACCCCTTCTCCTTACTCCAAAACAAAGACCCACGGCCCATTTAGACTTCAAAGTCCTCCGTTCTGATTCTCCTTCTCAAGCTCACTCGGCATTCAAATACAAAGAATCTGCAACTGAAGGCAGGATTCTCTGATGAGCAAAATCTAAACCCAAGGTAAGAATTCAGATTCGCTTTCATTCGAAGACCTACTTACTCTGTTATTATTTTCTATATATTGCTCTTTCTCTCCACTTCAATTGTTCATGTGGGTGATCTACTTTTGGTGTTTTGGGTTGCTATGGCTGAATGTTTCGCCTTAGCGGGAGGAAGTTTCGGTATTTAATCATCTTGATTTAACTTTGATCTTATATTTCAGATGGGTTATTTGTTTTTTTGTTATTAATATGAGCCTTTTAGCGTACCAATTACTTGCATTGGTACCAATTAATGAATTTCCAATAGGTTTAATTCTTTTTCTTGGTGATAGGTTTCAAATTTGCTACATAGAACGTTTGGTCTTTGTTTTCCTTTTTGTTCTTGAAAAGACATAATAATTTCATTGTTAGATGATAGTTGGAAATATTTACAAATTTTCAATTAGTCCAGAAATTTGATTTTCCAGGTTCCAGGGATGAAGGAGATCAAGATTTCAGGAAGCCTGCAATGATATTTAAATCTTTCAATGGTATCATATACATAATACCAAGTTTTGTATTTATATATTCCCAGTATTTGATATATTGATTTAACCAATCCAGTTGATTGTATTAGTTGCGGTGGAGGTTGGCTATTATGGTCAAATCGGAACCAAAGGCATGTAGATGAAACTCTGAAGTTAGTAGTGGATTTGGTGCAAACAACCTGAACACTTGCTATGGAATATATGGAAGCTTAGAGAAATAATCAGTCTAGATAGCCCGTTGAAGGGTGTACATGGCCTCTGTGGATTTGGGGCTTCAAGCAGTTGAGGTAGAGTGTGAATTTAAAAGTTCAGTAGATGAAGTAAAGTCAGCTGGACCTACCAATTTGAGCATTGGCCACATCCTTCCTTAATGATGTGGTTCTTCTATTAGGAATATATTTTTCTCTTATGGCTTTCCTTGAACAAACGGACCAACAGAGAAGATAGCATGTGAAGCAAAGAACTGGCTAGGTTTGCTAGACAATGATGTATTGGATGGAGGAGCGTCTCCCATGTATTAAGACTCTACTAAACAGTGATGTACCTGCTCAATGAAAAAAAAAAAAAACCCAAATGTATTTGTAGCATTTTTCAGTGGAATTTCTTGCTTCCTTTCGGCATTTTTACTACAGTGTTACTCCAAAAAATTTTAAATCATATTTTTTTTCTATTAAAAGTTGTGCCATTACCCCAGTCCATTAAAAATCACTACTTATGTTTTAGTTTTAAAGTTGTAATTTCTATTGGATAATGAGAAATGCTATGTTTACAATATTTTTACAACAAATCTTAAGTGGCAGGTTGTTACTGGTTGTTATTGTTGGAGCAAAAATGTAATCTTAATGTTAGGTTCAAATTTGAACCAATAACAACTAATCACCTATGATTTGTTTGTAAAAATATTGTAAAAATATTGTAGACGTAGCACCTCTCATTGGACAATATAGTATTTTGTGTTTCAATGCATTAATATTGTTCTTTTTTTTAAACAAAAAAATTGTCATATTTGAATGATATCTTGAATAATCACTAACTATATATATAGTATATTATGAATGTCATCTCTTATTTGTAAGCATTTCATTTAATTATATAAGTTATTCCAACTAAAATAAAATGAAATGAAGATTTGAAATAAAATTTTAAACTACCATAAATAAATATTTAATATAAACTAAAATTAATAAAATTTTCTTTTTAAAATCTTATTTTCAATAGTTTTTTCGTGCGTTGCACTTGCATGGGTTAGAGACTAATTACTATAAAGATCAATAAACTTATTTTTATGCATAATTTAAGATTACAAAAACTTAAAATTTAAATATCACTTGATGATAATCATGACATAGTTATTAAATTTTTATCTTCTTAAAAATTTTCAGACATGAAGATGATTAGAAAATACAATCTAATTAATTTGTTAAAATTCACCTTCAAACAGTGAAAATACATGAGAAAAGTTTAACATATATTCTTTTTATTCCACCTCCCGTTCCATTTTCTCCTTTTTAGTTCTAATTCTGAACAGAGTGAGTTCTGGCATGGCCACCACCTTGGCCGCCATGGACGGCGTGGCAGCAGCAGCTTTCCAATCCGTAATCCAACGTGTCCAACAAGCCACCGAGCGGTCCGGCCGCCGTGGGCCCCACCAGGTTCGAGTCGTGGCTGTCAGCAAGACCAAACCTGTCTCTCTCATCCGCCAAGTCTATGATGTCGGACACCGTTGTTTCGGCGAAAACTACGTTCAAGAGCTAATCGATAAAGCTCCTCAGGTTTCTTTTCTTTTCTTTTCTCTCTCTTATTATTTACAATTTCTGTTATGTGAATGGGAATGAATGAATTAATCTCTTAGTTTTGTACCACCAATGAATTAGTCTCTTATTTTTGTAACTTGTTTTTTTTTTTGGTTTCTTTAAAGGTTCCAAATGGTGAAAATTGTGAATTGCTTCTGTTTTTTTGGGTTTTTTTGTGGTGGGTTTTGTTGAAAGTTATTAATTTTGGTAATTGTTGGGTGATTTCAGCTTCCAGAAGATATAGAGTGGCATTTCATTGGAAATTTGCAGAGCAATAAGGCTAAGGCTCTTTTGGGTATGCTTCTCTTTCTGAATAAATGATATCGTTTTGGTTGAGGAGAGTAAGTAGAACTTAATTGTTAATTAAGTCATGGTTTAATATTTGTGCAGCTGGTGTCCCAAACCTTGCAATGGTAGAGAGTGTAGATGATGAGAAGGTAATTACTTTTTTTGTTTTTTTTATGGCTTTCTGAGTTTCTCAGCTGAAGCATACACAATCTGACACCATTTTTCTATAGAATGAAAAGGTATAAAGTGAACCAAGAATGAAAAATTTTAAGAAAACACACACACACACATACTTCAAAGTTGGTTTGGATAGGATAGAATGGCAAAAAAGAATACATGAGGCTGACTCTGATTTTTCCGTTGAGGATCCATAACCAAGCCCAACATATTGGGATTAAGGCTTTGTTGATGGTGGTGTTGTATACTTAAAAGTTGGTTGGTTTCTTTTTGATTTTCTACGCTTTATGTATTTTGCAGATTGCAAATCAACTTGACCGTGTGGTTGCAAGCATTGGGAGAAAGCCTTTGAAGGTCTTGGTCCAAGTAAATACCAGTGGAGAAGAATGTAAGTTGATTATGTTTGCTGATTTTGTTAAATTACTTATATTTTCTTTTTCTTTTTTTTAATTTGTTCCCTACAGTGCATGATAAATTTACCTATTTCTTGTGGATTTGACTAGTCTTACTTAAATTCCAAAATCTGACCTTTTATGGCTGCTTGAACAGTAGAATGACATGCTGTAACAATTAATTTGGTTATATCGTACAACATTTTGTTTTTGAAAATCATAGTATCAATCAGCATTTGGATTAATTCCTAGGTTTGTGATTCCTTGTTTATATGTTTAATTGTTAACTGGTTGAGTGGTAGTGGTCTGTAATCTGCATAGTAATATTATCTATTGATAATGAGCTATGGTTTTATTTTTTCCCCTATTTTCTTCATCTGAAGTTTTAGTACCTGTTTTATCCATAGGTGTGCCTCATTTGTCTTTTAGCATTTGTGATTTCGTGATGAAGGTTAATACACCCATTCTCTCTGTGAGTCATCTTTTTTTAAGCATTCAATCACACAAACTCTTGTGTATCTGTTTCAAGTTAGTTTCATATATGCTGCCCCCAACCCCTGGGGGAATTGTAGGTTATTTTATTCTATATGACTTAATGAAGTTTCTCATACAGAGAATTTCAATTCACCACTGAAATTCTTTCATTTTGCTTTTCCATGAAACCTCAGAGTTGAGGTGTTCAATGGTTTCTCTTGAAAACTTCATTTTCACATAACCTCTTTGTTCCATTAAATCAGCAACCATTATATGGATGTGAATTACTTAAAAAATTATACCAACTAACAATCTTAGCCACCCTTGCCTAATTTTGGTGGGAGATATGTTTGAGTCATGGTGGTTTATTGTCTGCACTAGATTCTGAGCTCCTCTGGAATGATTTTGTTTTTCAAACAATGTGAGTCATCACTCATCAATGCCAGGCTTTTATAGAACAATCCCAGTCATTCAATTTGTGTCATTTTGTTGCAGCCAAATTTGGGGTTGAGCCCTCTGGGTGTGTGGAACTTGCAAAGCATGTTAGTTTGGGCTGCTCAAACCTTGAGTTCTGTGGCCTAATGACAATTGGTATGCTGGATTATTCTTCGACCCCAGAAAACTTTAAGGTAACAATCTCCACATTATGCATGGTTCTATGATCGAAGTGTTTTTCCTTGTGCTTCCTGAATTTTCTAAAACCTGTCTGTTGTTTTAGGCATTATCAAACTGCAGAACTGAGGTTTGCAAAGCACTAGGAATTCCAGAAGAGCAATGTGAGCTGTCAATGGGCATGTCTGCAGACTTTGAGCAAGCGGTAAAGACACTTCTGCTTCTGTTCTTCATAAGACTATATTTCATAACCGATTTCTGGTTTTTATGTTTTGATGTTCGTTAATTTTCTTTTGTTAGGCTGGGAATTTAGAGTATCAAGGAATTGAATTGAGCTATTTAATAGAGAATTGGACTAAGAAAGCATAAACTTTAAACAATTACAATCCTACTACCATGTTTACTTGCTGCCTCATTTATTATTTTTCTGCAAGTCAAGTGGTTCTAAAACTATGCTGATACATGGAAATGAACATTTTAACTTGAAGTTGTATCATTATGTGGAGTTGCTTTGTGTGTCTATTCTTATACATGTACACTGTAATACCGGAGGAATAGACTTATGGCTTGAAAACTTGATTGCTTTGCAGATTGAAATGGGTAGTACAAACGTGAGAATTGGATCAACAATATTTGGAGCAAGGGAATATCCAAAAAAGCAATCAAATTAGCTGTTCAAACCCGAAAATTTATGGAATTATGTGCATTAGGCCATAGAATTGTGGGCTTATTCTATTAACCTTTTTACACATTAATATTGGCTTGGTGTACTAAGAATTCTATGGCATTTGCTGGTCGGATTTGTGATTCTTACTCGAATGGATCAATTCAACCAGAATAAATACTCCTTATGAGCATGTGCGTGCTGTTCAATAAACATTGAGTGCAACTGTAACCGTGAAATTTATGAGTGCTGTTCAATAAACATTGAGAGAGTAATTGTAACACCAGTGCCAAAGCTTGATGCTGAAGCCAAAGCCAGAGATGGTTGATGCTCATTTCTCCAGCTTCTTTTACTTCTTCAATAAGTCAATATTTATTCAGAAAAAAGGGAAATGTTAACCAATGCCGTACAGCATTGGTTAAGAATCTAATTAAAGAAAGCTTTTATAGAAAAAGAAAAAAAAGCAATTAATGTTTTGACAACTTTTTTCATTTCCCATAAAAGTGATGTCAAAACTTTCCTAAAATGATTCTTGAGAAAACTTTAAAATGAACAAAGAGAGAACTTGTGAAAAGTAATTGCATAAGAGCCTAATTTTAAGAATTTTTATGGGGCCTCAACCCTCAAGTAACACCAATAAGTCCAACTTTTGTAACAATACCAACGCCACAACCAATATTACCATGAATCACTCTGACAGAATCAAATTATTTGCAATTGATTACCTTCTATTCTGACCAAATAACAGAAAGGACTGTCTAAAAATTGCAAGCCATTAGGATTTAAGACTGTCATCTCGGATGTTTTGAAACCCAACAGGAATCTGTCCAATAGGCACCACTAGGCGATCCCTGTTTAGGTATTGGGAAAAGTGGATTTGGATTGCATGCAACTACTAGAGTATTGCACCAACACCAATTACCCCATCCTTACATAAATTTTTTACAATTTTCACTTTTTTACTTTTTTTCCATCTTATTTATTCAATGATTAAGATTGAAAGTTATCACATCTTTAGTCACAAAATATTTTTACTTTTTTCACTTCATTTATTAAATGATTAAGATTGAAAGTTATTTTTTTCAACTCTCAATCTCAACCATTGAGAGCTGATCCCCTTTTTGTCGCCCCCATGTCGCCACACGAAAGAGACATGGGAACGTAAAAAAGGAAAGAGAGATAGGCTTTCTCTCGCTTTTGGCATAGCGGGCCCCGGCACCTCCGAATAATGAGTAGGTAGTTCGATCCTTTTGATTCTTCTCTTCATAATAAACTGATGGGGGGATGCGGAGCAATAGGTCGAATTACTATATAAAGAAGAGTTGTAAACTATAGGACTTTTGTTCGAGTAGGAATATTTCGGTCTTTCTGCTTCCCCATGCATTCAATAGTTTCAAGTCAACTTTCTTCCATTCTTCATGCCTTCTAACATGAGTTATGAACATGCTAAAACCCTCTTCCCTAAACCCATTAAAACAGCTACCACCATTTCAACCCACCACTACCAAGTCATGCAACGCTATCATCAACCAACTCTCATCCCAAAGCGCCCACCATGAAGTTTTACTCACCTATTCCTCTATGCTCAACACAAATACTCCTCCAGATGCCTTTACCTTCCCTAGTCTCCTCAAAGCCTGTACCTCTCTAGAACTGTTTTCACATGGCCTCTCGTTCCATCAACTTGTCATTGTTAATGGGTATTCCTCTGATTCTTATATTGCGTCTTCTTTGATCAACTTCTATGCAAAATTCAGGTGCGTAAGTAGTGCTCAGAAAGTATTTGACATAATGCCTGATAGAAATGTTGTTCCTTGGACTGCAATTATCGGATGTTATTCACGCCTGGGTGATGCTAATATGGTGTTTTCTGTGTATAATGACATGAGGCGCCAAGGAATTCAGCCCAGTTCGGTTACATTGTTAAGCATGCTCTCTGGAGCTCCAGAGCTTAACCATGTGCAGTGCTTGCATGGTTGTACAGTTTTGTATGGTTTTGAGTCAGATATAGCTTTGGCTAATTCTATATTGAATGTATATGGTAAATGTGGAAGCATTGAGGATGCTAAAGACCTTTTTAAATTTATGGATCATAGGGACATGATTTCATGGAATTCTTTGATATCGGGCTATGCCCAGATTGGGGATTTTAGTGAAGTTTTGCAGCTTTTAGATAGAATGAGAATTGAAGGTATGGAGCCTGACCAGCAGACATTTGGGTCTTTGGTGTCTGTGACTGCAACGCAAAGCAATCTTAAATGGGGGAAGTTGGTGCATGGGAAGGTTTTAAAAGCTGGATTTTACTTGGATGCACATGTTGAAACATCACTTATAGCTATGTATTTGAAATGTGGGAACATTGACAATGCATTTCGGATATTTGAACAGACCACAGATAAAGATGTAGTGTTGTGGACTGCAATGATCTCAGGGCTTGTGCAAAATGATTGTGCAGATGAGGCACTTACAGTTTTCTTTGAAATGTTAAAATCAAGAGTGAAGCCATCTACTGCCACAATAGCTAGTGCTCTTGCAGCTTGTGCACAACAGGATTCTTATGATCTGGGGACCTCAATTCATGGTTACATATTAAGGCAAGGAATGACATTAGATATTCCTGCTCAAAACTCTCTTGTTAATATGTATTCTAAGTGCAGTCATTTGGATCAAAGTTGTGCTGTTTTTGATAGGATGGCCAAGAGAGATTTGGTTTCTTGGAATGCAATAGTTGCTGGGCATGCTCAAAATGGCCATATATTTAAAGCCTTGTCCCTCTTCAATGAAATGAGGACAACCCTTCAAAGACCTGATTCAATAACTGTTGTCTCCCTTCTCCAAGGTTGCGCTTCCACTGGGGCACTCAATCAGGGGAAGTGGATCCACAACTTTGTAATTAGAAGTTGCCTTAGACCATGCATCTTGGTCGACACAGCCTTGGTTGATATGTATTCTAAATGTGGTGACTTAGATACTGCCCAGAAGTGTTTTGATGGGATGGCACAACATGATCTGGTTTCTTGGAGCATAATAATTTCAGGATATGGTTGTCATGGTAAAGGGGAGACTGCTTTGAGGATGTATTCAGAGTTTCTACGCACTGGAATTGAACCAAACCATGTCATTTTCCTGTCAGTTCTCTCCACCTGTAGTCATAATGGGCTTGTCCAACATGGCTTGAGTATATTCCAGTCTATGACAGAAGACTTTGGTATTGCACCAAACCTTGAACACCGTGCATGCATTGTTGATCTACTCAGTCGTGCTGGGAGGGTAGAGGAAGCATATAACTTCTACAGGAGGATGTTTCAAGAACCCACAATTGATGTGTTAGGCATACTGCTTGATGCTTGTCGGGTCAATGGCAATGATGAACTTGGTGATGTAATTGCCAGAGATATTCTCATGTTGAGGCCTGCAAATGCTGGAAATTATGTGCAATTGGCACACAGCTATGCTTCAATGAATAGATGGGATGGAGTAGGTGAGGTGTGGACCCAAATGAGGTCTCTTGGCTTGAAGAAACTCCCTGGATGGAGTTTCATTGAACTTCATGGGGCCATTACAACCTTTTTTTCAGATCACAATTCACATCCTCAATCTGAAGATATGGTGTCAGTATTGAAAACTTTGAGCTGGGAAATGAGGAAAATGGACATTAACAATAAGACCAGCCAAGTGCATTGTATATCCTAAAATGTTGGTAACAGGCATTCAGGCAGTGGGTTTCTTAAAAGAAAACTCCCCTCAGCCAATGTGTTTGGGATGCCTGTTTTGTTAATGGACATGGAACCTGGAATTCCAATTTTTACTGAAACTTGTCTGCACAATAATTGCAGACTTCAATTGTTTGTGCTCATAGGAGTGTTGTACAATTACATGGGACTGTTACAGTGTTCATTATATTCTTATAGATGACAGTTCTACAAAAAAGAAATTCAAGCTAAGATGCTCAACCATTGGGTACATGGAAATACAAAATCATCTTAACAGGATCACGCAGGAATGGATGCCATGATATGCCCACCACGTTCCTCCCTATTTATGTAACTTAGCCAAATACTTTCATTCTTTTTTCTTTTTTTCTTTTTTTCTTTTTTTCTTTTTTTGATAGAGTAGCCAAATACTTTCTATTCTCTGGTTTTTTTTTTTTTTTTTAATAATAAAAGTTAAAAAATCTTTCAATTCTTTGTATGGACCATTGATCAAGATGTTCTTTCAAGCATTTTTTTTAACTAGTAACAGAACTGTTCATGGTACAACTAATAATAGAACTGATCAAGGTATATTTACACGGTTATTGTATTTATACATCTTTAGCTTGACTTATGTGTGTGATTTTGGAGTTTGAATGTGTAAAATTGAGCTATTTTTCTATTTTGTATTGTCTGATGCAAATGCTCTTAGAAAATTTACTTTTTCTTTACAAGCATTTTAAATTCTCAAAAGAATTTTTTCTTTTCTTTTCTTTTTTCAGGTGATGATCTTTCTAGTTGCTTCGAATAAGCACAACACTCTCAAAATTTACCCCTTGTGACAATTTATTTTTAATTTTTAATTTTTGATTTTTAATTTCAAAACCAGACTTTATAAGTCATGACAATCTAATCTCAAAGATCAAGCTTTTCTACCTTTGTCTATTCCTCCCATGGATATTTTACATCTGCTTAATGTAGATGTTGTTGGCAATGTTTGTTGACTTTGTTATTATATTCTCATTAAAGGTTTAGTTCAATTAATATTATCTCCCTTTTAAACATCTAAAATATACCACCGTGCACCAAGGGCGCGACAGTCATTTTACAAATATAAGTGCTTATGGAGTATGAAAGTAATGGTCGGGATTCAAATCTTTAGAATAACTAATATATATATATATATATATATATATATATATATATATATATATACACCATTTCTTAATAAAATTTTTAGGACTAGTTTCATTTTAAATCCTATTTCAAATTAAATCTTATTTTTTAAAAATATTAAATTAGACTCTAAAATTTAAGGCGAACATATCAATTTACATTCCAATTACATTCCAAGTCAAAGTACATAATTTTTATTTAAATTATATGATTTAAAAAATTGCAGATTTTTTTAATTATTACTATTAATTATAAGATTTAATTCAAAACTAATGAAATTATAGAGAAATGTTATGTCTACAATATTTTCACAATCCTTTTATAAAAAAAAAAAAATCATAAATGTCAGTTTGTTATTGGTTAAAAGTAATTTTTTTGACAATTTGATCAAAAGTAATTTCAGGTTAGAATCAATGACAATTTTTTACTTATAATTTGTTTTGAAAGTGTTATAAAAATACATATACGAAACATTTCCCTAAATTTTAAGATTAAATTTGTAACTGTTTAAACTAGTCCTTAAAAATAGGATTTACAATAAGAAGCCAAAAAAAAAAAAAACCGACCTTGTTTCTGTTTCGTAGTCAAGTTTAATATTAAACTGTAAAAAAATCCTTTGATTTCATCCCAAAAAGAGTTGTAAATCGAACCCATCATCATCAATAATTATCCATTAAGGTTTAAGGATATCCATACCTCAAAGTTCAAACTGAACATGCGGTGCTTTCGTTTAATCTTAAACAAAAGTTCTCTAAACTTTCTTATCACTCACTCACTCATTTCCTCATCAACATTCTCCTTCTCTTCACTTCACTTCACAGAAATACTATAAATTTTGTGTGTGTTTTTTTTATATTATAGAGAGAGATGTCAGAGTCAGAGTCAGTGATAATGAATTATTTTTACTATTATTATTATTATTATAATTATAATAATTGGTTCCAAGGCCGAAATGAAAGATGGTTGAAGATTGGGATGGGCCTATGTGGCCTGTGTTTAGTGGGCTACATAGTGGGCCCACCTTTGTATTACCACCTCTCCGAATCACTCTCCACCGCCGCCGCCGCCGTGTCTACCGCCCCCGTCTGCCGTCCTTGTTTCTGTGATTGCTCTTCTCAACCTCTTCTCTCTCTCCACGAAGGTTACTTCTTTTATTTCTTTTCTTTTTCTTTTTTTTAATAACTAACTTTATAACTGCCTTTCAAGTTTTTATTGTATCTGAGATTTTGTGGGCCTATTGACATGGTTGTCGATATTCATTTTGGGACCCAATTTAAAAAGTGGTGGTCCTCTCTATGGGCATGAATCCGCATGATGTTATAAAAAAATTAAAATTAAAATGAAATGTTTTTATATACTCCGTATTTCTTTTAATATTTTGTGTTCAAAATTAAGTTAAATTGCGTTTGTTAAAATTTTTAAGGATATAATTATAAGTTTTATGGAGAAAATTTATGGATAGTTAATTCTAATTTTATATTTAATTTGTGGAATACCAATGAGATCAAGCTCTAATAGAAATAGAGGGTGAGCTCGTAGGTTTAAAATTTCAAAAATCGGTTTGTTGTGTATGTAACTTAACCGAGCAATGATAGTTTACTTGATGTGAGAGAGTATGAGATTCTACCATGTGGTATAGTCCTTAAAATTTTTTATTTATTAAGGCTTTCACCTAAAAAAAGTTTAGGTTTATATCAAGTATTAGTTCATTGAATTAATCAATGAAGTAAATGCATATATTAATTATTTTATAGTTGTGCATTAATTATTTTTATTTATATTAACAGAATTTATATAATTTTTTTTCTAAATTCTATATAAGAAACTATTTTTATTTGGAATTTACTAAACTTATTCGTACTTATTTAGTGTAAATGTTGGATATTTGACTGAGACATTAATTATGAAATTTCTCGTCTTCTAAACAAACTCCGCTAGTTAAAGTGCATGCTTACTAATGTCCTGTATATGTCTGGTTTTTCTACAGGATGGAGCAACAAGACCCTTACAAGTAAGTGTTTTTTTCTTTTCTTTTTGGCCAATGTATATCTATAAGTAAGTGTTTTTTTTCTTTTTGGCCAATGTATATCTATAAATGGTTTTGAGGTATAATTGACTAAACTAGGACCTAAGTTAGGACTGATAACTTTATTGTAAAATATTTATGTTGTCATCAATAAATTAGGACCTTGAAGTTAAAGCATATGTTAATGGCATTATATTTTTCACCATTCATTATGGTTAAATCTGTTGCTGTTAGACTATTTTCCGATATAACTTTGGATCAAGCGCAAGGCCTCAAGCTCTGAAACATCCTAGAGAGATGATAATGAAGCCAGCCGACAACTAAATCACTTTTGTTTAGTAGCATGAGAGACTTTGCTTGCTGTTCGTTTTCTAATTAAAGTATTTTATATATATATATATATATATATATATATATTTGTATTATACAGTTAAACATAAGAATGGTCTGATTCATAGGCAAAATTTATCTAGTTACTCCACTTTCTGCCTATGTTAACATGGTCAGCATTAGTGAAAGTTTCAATAATGCCTTAGCATTCATGGCCTAGTAACATTATTCTGCATAGTCACGTAGCATTCATGCGCAACAGTAATGTTCTGCATTCAATGAATATGCATGGTCATGGTAAAAAAAAGGGTTAAAATTGTTGCTACTTCATATCTGAAATCTCATTTTGTTTTAGATTGGCATCTTGGCACTTGACACCTTTGTTTTAGTAAATGATACTGCAATTAAGCTTATTGAGCAGATTAAAATTTGTTGTACAGCATATTATTCCTTGAATTGTGGCATTATCACAATCTTGAATTGATATTTCCTTTAGATTGTATGAAGCATGAGCCTGGGAAGAGTGAAGAAATGGATACGGATCTGTTATCAGAGGAACTGAAGCTTAGGGAAGCTGAAGCTCAAGAAAACCAGCGGCGTGTTGATAGGACCCTGTTAGAGGCTAAGAAAAGGTCTTCCCAATATCAAAAGGAGGCAGACAAGTGCAATATGGGAATGGAGACCTGTGAGGGGACAAGGGAGAAGGTTGAAGCAACACTGGCTGCACAGAAGAAAATCACTGCAATGTGGGAACTCAGGGCTCGTAAACAAGGATGGACAGAAGCTCCCATTAAGCTCCCTCGAGAATCTCCCTCTAACCTCCGTCAAAAACCTCCCATTAAGCTCCTTCAAGAACCTCCCCCTAACCTCCGTCAAAAACCTCCCATTAAGCTCCGTCAAGAACCCCCCATTAAGCTATGTGGTCATGATTAAAAGATATTAGCCTGGTATATATGGAATTTTAATCCACTAGGAATCTCTGTCTTAATCCTATCCATGGCCATCAATTTAATCATTCTTTTATTAGTTTATTGAGTTATAGCTTATTGGTTGCTTCTAATTTAAGCACAAAATCATTTCTGCTGTTCTTGGTTGTTTAAGGCAGTTTGCTTCAAATAGGAGCTCATTAGAATTTGATGTTTGATACAGTTTTTTTTTTTTTTTAATCGTTTATTATCAACCATTCTCTTCCCTGATCTGCTAATTAGATCTCTCAAGTAAATTGTGCCTCTAATATGTAGTTATTGCAAAAGAAATGCCTCATTGCTTTATATGTCTATGTTCCAATCATTACCGTCTTTGATCATACCACATTACCACCTCTCATTGTACATAGCATACCTATAGCAGCCGAGGAAATCAGTAACAGCAAGCCATCTTTCTACATTTCGTAGGGTAGGACCATTGTGTTGAAACTCCACATACTTGGTGGCAAAATTGTCCAAGTCACAAGCATCTATTTTAAGTTTTTAACTACATAAGCTACTAAACTGTCAAAGCCATTTTATTACCAGTTTTACTGGACAAGAAATAATTTTAGACCACATATATACCTGTAGCACTTTCTCCAAATTACAGCAAACTTAAATTGCTACCAGCTTGTAGAAAACAAAAGGTAGTTGCATGTCTCCAAGACAGGACTATCAAGTTCACAACTTGACACGCAGCAAAATTGTGAAAATTACATGCATCTTTTTAGACAATACATTCTATTGGGTAGTGATTGCACCATCATGAGGCTTGTTTTGACAGTGCACTTAACATCAACTGAACCAAATCTCACTGACGCTAGATAATATAGCAGCACTCTGATGTGAAACATTGGCTTATGCCGACAGGTTTATTGGCTGAAAAAACATACTTCATTGAAAACAAATAGATCAAGACAGCAATTAATGGGTCATAGAACTATCAAACTTACAAAAATCAGTCCATCATGAGTACAAACATTTGCGTTCTGACTGACAAAAGATACCATCCCACCAAATAAAGCAAAGTCAAAAAACAATTTTGATATCTTCTGCAATGGATTAACTGGACCAGTCTCTTTAAAAAATAACATACCTATAACTTCATTTTTTTTTTTGCTGTTAAAATTGCTAAATAGGCTGCTTTCCCCTCTGCCCATAACACAACAGCAGACCCTGAGCCCTCTTTTGCGTGACAAGATAAGTTAATTAAATGTTGGCTGAAACATGATAATATAATTTTTGAGTTATGGTCCTTCATTATTGTCTACATGCTTTGAACATCATGAAAAAAGTGATGAAGTACAACTGTCCATTAGGAGGAAGAATAAGCAGAAGAAGCCACTAGTTTCCACAATATGCTTTTTAAACTGTCACTAATCAATGCAAAGCCAAGTCAAGAAACCATATAAAAGAAAGTCTTTTAGTCCTTGAGAGACATACTCTGCCACCATACAAATCCACTATTCAGTCTTGTGTGTTGAGAAAATGGGAAGCTGTTCTCCATTATTTGTGTTAGCAGTAGTGCTTATAGGTATCCCATTTGGTATAAATGAAGCAAAACTGGCTTATGACTACTACAAGTATTCATGTCCAAACTTAGAAACCATAGTGAAGAGGGAGATGCCAAGCATTTTCTTGACTGATGCTACTGCACCGGCGGCCTTTCTCCGGCTCATGTTCCATGACTGCCAAGTCCAGGGGAGGTTACACTTACATTTGCTCTTCCTTTTTTTTCTCCTTTCACTAGTTTTTTTTTTTTTTTTAAGGCTTTCCGAATCATAAAAATTATGTCACTAAAATTTTTAATCTTGTACTATTTGTGAGGGATTTCACAATTCGCTCCAATACCAATAGGCTTGGTCTGCGATCAAATGCTATAAAAGATTTGTGCCCCCTCATCCTTCACCAATTGGTCAGTGGATGGATCGATAAGGTACACGGTCTAACAAGTGGTATCAGAGCCCGGTCATAGGTTCGAGTCGTTGGAGCCGCATTGTGAGGGATTTCACAATTCGCTCCAATACCAATGGGTTTGGTCTGCGATCGAATGCTATAAAAGATTTGTGCCCCCTCATCCTTCACCAATTGGTCGTTGGATGGATAAGTAAAGCACACGGTCCGACACTATCAATGATCAAAGTTAACTACAAGAAGTTAAAGTAGTCACATTTTTTTGTTCCATTTGAAAATTTTCAAGAATTAAATTGACATTGACAGGTCATGGATGAAATTGAATTCGAAGTATAGTTCAAGGACCAAATCTTAGTTTTTTTTTTTTGCGACTTTTTTCTTTGAAATAAATTCTTTCTACACCTATAAAACATTCAATCTAACTACATGACCGATCAGCATTTACTCGCTCATTTATCTCACAATAGTGGATTGTACGTGAGTAAGTCACATGCCAGTGCCACACCTTTCTCAAAAAAAAAAAAAAAAGTCACATGTACATATGCCACACACCGCAAGTTTTTACATGCATTAAATTTGCATCTATATATATATGTCTGTCCGAACTCCTACTCCTATGTAACCAAATTTGTACTTCTAGTTGTTGTACACCTTTTATTTTGCCCTAATTTTGTTCCTGGTCTCCCACTTATTCTTTTTGTCCCTCTAAAATGGCAAGGCAGTATTATTTACATCAAATTAGCATTTACAAAGAACCGTTTATTTGTTTCAAGGTGCATGATATCCCACCAAAAATAAGGCATACAATAAAACTTAGTGTGGCCCAGTATAATTGTGGTACAGATATCGCTAGCTCCTTCCCTGAATCCCTACAATGCTAGCTGATCCGCACAAAAGTTAGCTTCTCTGTAAACATGTCTTACTCTAGCAAGTAGGTTTCTACAATCAGTCCATATCTTCACAAATGTAACATGAACAGTTTGATCTATTACTAGTTAAAAAAACCTAATTAACCCACATTCTTTAGAATTTTATTGATAACAAGCAACTTGATACCTATGTATTGTTATAGCCTCCAACCTATACAGAAAAACCTAGACCTGATTCGGTTGAAACACAAAATTAGGTTAGAAGCAGGAGAAATCTACCAAAAGATGCAAAATGGGGAGAATTACGAAAATTAATTCTACAGAGTCACTAACCTTAAGAAACATCCCAAAATTTTCATATATATATACATTATCTCTCTCATAATGTGTAAATCTTGTAGTCATATCATCATTCATCACACGCATGTGAGAAAGATGGTGTATATATTTGAAGTATGAAATAGATTTCTCGTGTTAGGATTTAGGCAATTTGGCTGCCTCTTGTTCATGCAAGGCTTGGGTTACCTCTTCAACATCAATTGCATATGCCTTCTTTTAAAGGCATGAATTAATCTTTTCCTGAAATATCTAGAACCTTTTAAACAAACACTACAAACCTAAAAACCTCTTAATTTCACGAGCTGCATGAGTCAAAAAGAGAAACCAATAACAAGTCACCTAACTTACAAGTAAAGATTACTTTCTTACATGTACTTGATCTCAAGAATAATCTAGCTTATCTTTCCTTATCTGCACTTTCCATGTACATGGTTTATTTCATTATCTTTCATTCTTCTCTCTATTAGCTTCTAGGCCTACAGAGATTGTACTTGCTTGAAGGTACATTCTCTCTCACACAAACTGAGTTTCAATTGCTATGATATACAGGGGTGCGATGCATCAATCCTGCTCGATTCAGACAATTCAAAACACAAACCCGAAATGGTTTCTTCAAAAAACTTTGCTATCAGAAAGCGGGAAACGATTGGCTACATAAAATCAATATTGGAAAATGAGTGTCCTGGAAAGGTGTCTTGTGCAGATATCATTGCTTTAGCTGCCAAGGAATCAGTGTCATTCTCAGGAGGACCCCATATTCAGATCCCTCTTGGAAGAAAGGACTCCACCACTTCTAGTTACCAACAGGCTGATGCAAGTCTTCCCCCACAAGGAATTAAGTCCATGAATTAATTCATACTTTCGCCTCTAAAGGGATGAATCTTGAGGAGTCAATTGCTATCATCGGTAATGGACTAAATAACTTAAGTACTCCCACTAGCATGTTTAAAAGAACCTTAAGTTTAGGAAACACAAATTTTCATAATTTCTTTTAATCAGTGATGAGGTAACATGTTGTGATTGGTGTTAATAAAAGTGGTGTCAGTTATTTTCATATGAAAAAAAAAAATGATGTTACTCCAATCATAAATTATTAATGTTAAAAAAATTGTGAAATTATTTTGTAAAAATATCAGCATAAAACAAACTTCATAGACAATTTTTTTTTTTTTTAATGAATACACAGACAGACATAATTGTCTTCCTCATAAGTGGACTTTGAATACTACTGTTATTGTTAAAGTGACTAAAAAAACATCCAACAAATTGTACCACTAGAAGTTTAAAATGTACACTATAATTGAAGTTCATCTTGTTTTTTTTACTTAAAATTGTTCTTTGCAGGTGCACATACACTGGGAGTTGGACACTCTATGAACATTGCTAGTAGATTGTACGATCCACAGCCTCATGGTCATATGAATTATGGATATGAGGCCTTCTTAAGACTTAAATGTCCTACAAGAGTTCCTTTATCAAACTTCACATTCGTTCCAAACGACATAACCCCCACGATATTTGATAACCAGTATTACAGAGATGTTCTAATGGGTAAAGGCTTGTTTACTATTGACTCAAGCATCTCTACAGATCCTCGAACTGCACCCACTGTTAGACACTTCGCCATTGATCAGAACTATTTCTTCCAAGTCTTCTCTTCTGCGTTTGTCGAGCTTTCTTCAACCAATGTTCTAACTAAAGGGAAAGGTGAGGTGAGGATGAAATGCAGCCGTATAAATATAAACTAGCCTCGTTTCACCTGATATGCACGTGCTCAGGGCCTTTTAATTTCCTCCAATATTTCATATGAAAAATTATATAGAAAATTGATTGATAAAAATAAATATATATATTGTTAATTTGAGTATTTCATCTGCTTTGAAGACATGAAAGGAGTATCCAAAGTTTTTTTTTTTTTTTTTAGAGAGAGTTTCAACAAGACACCAATCGATTTTTGGTGTAGACAGGAATTGAACCTCAGATCTCTTATTAGAAACTTTATCAATTGAGCTAACTGAAATCCACGAGTATCAATATATATATATAGAGAGAGAGAGAGAGAGAGAGCAAAAAACGAACACATCCATGCACATCCAAAATAATAGTTTCAGTGTTCATTTTTTTGTGCTAGTTTCATCACTCTACATCATTGGACAAATGCGTAACTTTAAATTGGGATTAATGGAAAATTGATATTAAAAAAAAACTTTGAGAACGTAAACCTCAAATTTTAAGGGATATGGATAAAGGATAAGGTTTAGGTCCAGTGCACTGGACCCGTTAAGATGGTGACACGTGTCCAAAAGTAGACGCATGTCATTATCTCAACGAGTCCAGTGCAACTGGACAATAAACCCAAACCTCACCCATGGATAAAGGGTTAGAAACTTTTTTGTATTCAAAACAATAGTAATTAGTAATTATTTTCCGACTTTTTAAAATAAATAAAAATAATACTAATTAACGGGAAGCAAGTATTCCATGAGAAGTGGTAACATGTTATACTTTGACTAACCTGAAAGAAAGAGAGTGCCAAAAAAAAAGTCGTAATAATACTATACTTACTAACGAGAGAGAGGAAAAAAAAGCTATTGAAACTATCTAAAAATACTATTCTATTTTCTTTATAAAAAAATTTTTATTTTTAAATTTGAACTTGAGAAAGAAACTGGATGGAACAATGGTTTTTCAAATTTATTTAAAATTTAGGATTTTTAAAATTAGTAATTTTACATATCTACCCCTATTATTTAAACATTTTAAATAGGTGAATTTGAGAATATTTTGATCATCCAAAAGTAAGAATCCAAATAGGAGAAACTTCTTAAATAATAGTACAGATAGATTAAAGAAATTTGCTAGAAATTAATGTCATTTTTTTAATATTTGCTCCACTGTCTGTAATTTTTATTTATTGTCCTTTTATGATTTCATTATTTTTATTTATTGTCCTCTTATGATTTCATTGATTTTTTAAACACCTGGCTAGGTTTAACTTTTGTTTTTAATAATATATTATTGTATCAATGGACTCGTACAACAGCATATATATAAATATATATATATATATATATATATATATATATATATATAAAGTTTTCTTCTAGTTATGGCTAGTATATTAGAAGAACTTCAAGCAACAATCTTTGATAGTTGTATTTAACCAATATGAGTAGCCTGCTGAATTTAACATTAATGAAGCAATTCCTGTAATAAAATTTGTCATACACCAAATACGCAAAAATTAGTCGATGCTAGACCTCAAATTATCGTAGGTAAGCCTAAAGGAAAAGAATGTTATGCAGCTGATACTAAGTAAATGCGAGGTGAGGCCTTCTGACCATGCATGATTGCTTCATACTAGGCCATACACAATTAATCTACTCCTGCTTATGGTCGAATGTAACTCAGAATTGCTGTTTTGGGCATTTTCATCAGCCAACTCGTAAAAAATAAAACATTTAGAATATGAACAATTTTCTGAACTACAAATTTGTAACCTTATAAAAAATGTAATGGGTCATACTGCTATAGTAATAATGCAATGAAGTTAAAACTAAGATCTCTCAGTGGGCATCAGCATGATGCATTGAAGCCCCTATGAACTATTTGATCCTACAACTCTTCGTCTCTGGAAGTAACTTTATGATCCTACAACTCTTCGTCTCTGGAAGTAACTTTACAGCCGCAGCCTGCGGTACGATTCCTTTTCTCTAGTCTCTAGTATCAATATAGGTCCTGTGTGTAATGTATTCTGTAAACCTTTAGCAGGCCTTCCACTTGCTGCCCAAATTATAGTTTTAAACGTGTCACTAGATTGTTAGAGGGCTGTAAGAAGATAAGCCATAAATTATGGGGGTGAGCCTAGCAGTTCAGACTTCAGAGGTATCAGCGTGACCAACCACTCCATCACTCAAGAGGCGCATGGCAGCTCCCTGAGAAAATTTCCTAGCAAACAAAAAACAGGGAACAAGGGCAGAATTACTACGACACCATTCTGTTCGGAACTCGGTCTCATAGTATACATGGTTGATGTCCTGTTGAATTAAAACAGACAAGTTAAACAACAAAAGAGGGTAGAGGAAATGGAAATTTATATTAAAAAGAGCCATAATTTACACACTGCATGTATTACAGCTCACAATAAAATAAAAACCAATATAGTGATATAACACGTTTAAAGTATGGATTAATAAAAGTAACAGATAACAGTTTTGTAGTAGAATCCCATTATTACAAAGCAGGAGAAATGAAGGTTACAGGCATCAATCAACAACATTTTCACATTTTCCTTTATTGATTTTTTCATTTACTTAAAGAAGAGGAAAATATATTTGCATCATAACTCCATTTGCAGGGCATTATCCATCTCCATTCAAGAAACCCATTTTCACTTCCAACTATCCCCAAGTGCACTATAATTTTGTGCCATGAAGCAGTCCCAAAGACCCAAGGCTTAAACAAAGAGTACTATACCATAAATCCAAAGGATGAAAATTTTAAATGAGAAAAATCACACTTTGTACATCCTTCTATCCATTGTTAAATATAGAAGATCAACAATCAGAGGAAGTGAGGCAAAATGACTACCTTAATTTCCTTGATTTGTTTAGGGCCAGCATTTGCAAAATTGAATGTAAAAGGATGCCACCCTTTATGCTCCATTTTTGTAGCAGACTGGTTCCACACAGTATAGGTTAATGTTCTTCGTTCAAGTTCACCTTCAAGATCACTCATCTAACAGGGAAGCATAAAGAAAAAAAAATGAATAATAGTGATCCCACCAGGAAATCATGATACTAGTGGAAAACCAATCAACAAAGAGCACCACAATAAATGAAGCAGTCAATATTAAGTAAAAGATGGAGAGAAATTATTAGATAGAATTGATGAATAACAATGACAACAGTGGCTAAAAGATCGCAACCACGACATGCTGCAAACATGTAACATGTAACATTGATAAAAGGGAAATCTATGACATACCGCTAACAATGTCTGCACATAATGCTCATCTGGAATACAGTTATGCTGCTTCTGAAGTTTCTGCATTTGGTATTTAGGCCAAGATCAGAACAAATTATGATTTAGTTAAAGGTGTAACAGATATAATATTCTAATATAAGATAAAGGAACTGTTGCAACATCTGCAAAATAATATATATATATATATATATATATAATAACCCCAAGCCACATTATATGAGATTTGCAACTTTCTTTCTGTTTTTGCATTTTATATGTATCTCACTTTATTTATTCCAGGCATATCCATTGTTCTTACTAGAAGAGAGAAAAAATACAAAAAGGAGCACAAACAAGTATGTGCTTGTAACTGGATTTCCTATGTTGACGAACATGATGCTCTTTAAACTACCAGTCAATACTGGTTGCATATAAACTCTATTTTTTTTAATCACATATAAACTCTACTGTGTAGACATTAACCTCAAATTTATTTACTTAAACTAGAAATCTAGGAGGAAAAAAACTTGCTCTTTTTTATAAGTATTTTTTTAAAATTAAAATATAGTGTTAATTAAATTGATTGGTAAGGAAGCTATCTTCTAATTCTTCTTCATCTATCAACAAAAATTGGCAATCAAGGATCACTTACAATATTCAGCTTTCCCTTTTTTGCATCTACAGGCGGACGTCGCTGCAAAATGAGAAGCAGTTAAAAAAGTTGTTGCATGATTTACCAAACCGAAATTTCAGAGCAGAAAAACAAGTTGTTGCCTGATTAACCAAACTGAAATTCCAGCTTTGGACTACTATCTGTCAACTTAAAATTTTCTACTCAAATTTTCTGATGACTAGAAAGAAACAAGCTCAAAAGCATGCAAATACACACCAATGGCTCTAGATCAAATGACATTTGTTCTTTCCCATAAAAACAGTGTGAATCATGGGGTTATACGTGCAAGCCCCACTGGGTATGTTTGTAACTTAGCAATCATGGGCAAAGACAACAAAGAATAGCAAAGACAGCAAAATACATATAAAAAACACCGTCATGCTTGCGAAATAGTAAAGGCACATATCTTCATTTGTTGATTAGCAAAAAAAATTGGTAAAAAAAAAAAGTTTCGATGGTGGACAAAATGTTTATGCAGATGTAGCTTTCAAAACTTGTGTAAGTTTGCTAAAAAAAACCCTTAATTTTCGTATGACCGATCGCATAGAATCTCATTTGAAGTTTTGAGCACCACATTGGAGTAAGGCTCCACAAAAACTAATGCATATACAGTTTTAAAATTAAAACTGAGCCTACCCCATCACCACAATCCCCCCCCCCCCCCCCAAAAAAAAAAAAAAAAAAAAAAAAAAACCTTCTCTCCAAGAAGAACAAAAGTACCATGATATAAATGTTCTATCCACAAGTAATACTCAAACAAAGAAAATTATAAAGGACAATTACCAGAAAAAGGATAAACTTCATATAAAGCACGCAATTACATACCTTGCAAAATTTCTTAAATGCTGAAAGAATCACCTCATCGTCTACAATGACTTCGGCATGGCTTCGAACTAAAGTGATCCACTGAAATCCCAAAATCAAAATCAAGTTAAAAGGTAGATTATGAATAAATAGTAATAAAAATGCTATCTTGATCCTCAGTCAAATAATGTTTTGATGACAATGGGGGTGATGAAAATGATAATGAGATCTGAACAAGTAGTGCTTTTAAAACTGTTTATTCTGCTTTCCAATTAAGAAGATTGGCTCAGCAACCTACAAAGTGGAAGTGATGGTCTTTTTTCTTTTTTTGATAGGTAAGAAAAATATGTATTAAAAAGAAGCTACTCCATCAAAGAGATGAAGTAAATGAAGGAAATATGTACAAGCAACAAAGGAAAACAAAACAACTTATGTACAAGAAAAAAGTGAATCTAAAAAAAGCAGAAGGGATTTCGGAAGTGATGGTCTTTGAAAACTGTTTTTTTTTTTTTTTGAGAAAGTAGTTTCAAAGTTCAACAAACAACAATCCTGTGGATATTTACAGCAACTTCTTATATCCAAATTTCACACAATTTAATCACCTAAATCTAAGCCAACTAAACTAATGTTTTATCACATATAAGAGTACCAAAGTAAGAAAAGTTTTCAGGAAAATCAAACTTTACTTTTTGTCAAGTTACGAGCCATAGCTAACAAACAAACAGGCCACCATCTAACCCAAACCAACAATCCTACTAAAACCAAACTACAAGGCACAAATAAAAACCAACTGACATAGAAACATTAAACAATATTTCTTTCAATAATCAACCACCAAAAGAAAATAAAATAAAAAATAAGACCTCAATACATTTAAATCAGCAATTGAAATGAAAGATAAATAACCTGGGACCCTTTTCGCCATTTCTCCTTTGGTATCACAGGTGACATCTTTGAGTTGTAGCGATTCTCCTTCTTATCAAGAAAGCTACAACAAGGAATAAAAGACTTAACATTTCTTCAATTGACAAAAGAGTAAAAAAAAAGACTTTCTATTGATATTGAACCATCTAAAAAAAATCAGTGCTTTGCACCTCAACAATCAAAGCCCTCCCATCTACCTGTCCACAAAACTCCTTGGAGAAGCCATCACGTAGTTGTATATAAAGCTAAAGTTGTACAGAGGAACACAACTGCAATATAGAGAGAGCGAAATTCAGATGTCAATTAGGAGCCAAAACACTCTCGGGTCTTCAACAAAATAATAAAAATAGCCAATCTTTCATATAGCACAACATCAAATTGAGTCCGGTGATAATTGAAATCATTATTCTAGTCACATGCTGTTATACGTAAATTCATTTGATATAAGTGAACTCTGACCTATCAGATAATAAAATAAATCTCTGATTTGCTGGATCCTCAAGCGCTGCATCAAATAGCAACTTCTCTGCCTGGATCATACTCGATTCTCCCCATCCCACCTGCAATTCCCAATCACCCAAACCCAATTCACATTCATGTCAAGCACTTCAAATTACCAAAGAGAAGATTAAAACAAAACTCATTATCACTTCATTTGGCCTCCTACAATATACTAGAAAACAAGGGAAAATAAAAAATTTAGGCCAAAATTTTCCAATACTCGAACTGATAATTCAAATATCACTATTTAACTTAGTCCTTCCCCTGGAATCACTATTTTCCTTAGTTAGGATGTGTTTGGATGAGCTTATTTTGCTTTAAAAATAAGTTACACCTAGAAAAAGATCCAAACTTGTTACCATTTTTGGAAACTAAAATAGCATAATATAAGTAAATTTTCCCGCTTTTTAAATTCTATGTGGAGCACTAAGCAATGAAGCACATAAATTTAAACTACATCTACATGTATGTTTACCAAGCAATCAAACAGAGACATTTAAATAAAAAAAATGAAAAATTTACTTCATTTCCGAGAAAATGTGAAGGTGGATTTGTCATTAGTCATTACCCAAGACTAATATTAATATTAAAAAATACCAGTCTACAGAACCGAAAGTAACGAAATTTTTTTTTATTGTTTTCATTTTCATTCCTCGGTTTTCTCAGCAACCAAACAGAAGCTAAAAATTGAACAAAATTAAGAAACATGGAAAATGAATTGAAGCAATTTAAGAAAAAAAAAAAAAAAAAAACCTGAATGCTATTCTTCAATTGTCGATCGCGAAAGAAAGTGGACCTCGATGTGGACTCATTGAAGACGAACCCGGGGGCCGAGTGAACATAGATCGAGAAGTTCGCCACGTCAGCATTCTGCGAATTTCCACAAAGCCAAGCCAAGCGTTAAAGCATAAAAAAATTCATTCATTCATTCATTCATTCCTTTTTTAGAAATTAAAAAAAAATAAAAAGAAAACCTCGAAGAAAGAGTCCCAGAGAAAATCGAGAGGGAGATTGCGACGAGCGAGAAAAAGGAAAGCGATCTTGGGGACGCCGTGGAATTGAAGGCGAAGTCGGTGACGAGACGGAGACGAGGAGGAGAAGGAGATATCGGGAGGCGAATGTCTCGAGTGGAAGGTGATGAGAGCGTAGAGGGTGAGCGCCACGGAGAGGAAAAGCAACAGCTTCAGCTTCCACTGACACTTACACTTACAGCTCCACCACCTTATTACTACGTGTCTCCACGCTATTGCTGCTGCGCCCTTCTTCGTCGTCATAGCTTCTACTCCTCCACCTCCTAATCCTTTTTTTTTAATTAAGAATTAAGAACAAATCCCCAAAACAAAACAAAACAGAATCAGATTAATAGTATTTTAATTATTAAATACAATTAAAGAGAGAAATAGAGAGATATACATTGAAGGAGCGGTGGTGCATGGAGTTGAGAGAGAGTCTTTAACTCTTAAGACTTGAGACTTCTTTCGCTTTCTCTCTAATCTCTATTTTTTACTGTTCCGTGTGTAATCGAAGTTTGGAGCTTGTAATTGTCGAGAAAAAAGTGGAAAGGAATGGAAGAGTTTGGAAATTGAAATTGAAAACGGAAAGTGATTTAAATAGTGAGAGAGAGCAACAGGTGTCGTGTAGTTGTAGTTGTAGCTGTAGAGCAGTTTCCAATTTGTTTGATAGGAGAGATATACGGAGCGTATGGGGCCCGTGATATGTGTGGGCCGAAAAAAAAAAGGTGTTTTAAATAAAAGTCTTTAAACAAGTCTACCATGAACATGAGTTAACCAGATGCCACCGCCTAATAATGTAAAACCAAGGACAACAACGTCAACACTCAAGTATACGTATCAATTCAATTCTTTTCTTTTCTTTTCTTTTCTTTTTTAATTTTTGAGTAGAGTGACAGCAAAGTAGATCTTTTCTTTTTCTCTTTTTGTTTTTTTCCTTTTTTTTTTTTGGGTTTTTTCTCACTCTCTTGGGGGTTTGGTATAAGAGAATGATGTAAAAGTTGTATTTTGCTGGGATGCATCAAAGTGAAGGAAAAATTAAAGGACGTTGATGGGAGCTTGATTATTTTGACCAAGAATAAAGGTTCTTTTAATAAAACATCTTAAAATTCAAAATTCAGCTTTTTTTTTTTTTTTTTTTTTTTTTTTTAAACAATCCCATTTTCAGAATGAACTATAAATATATATATATATATATATATATATATATAAAACAAAACAAAACAAAATGTAACATAGAGCAGTAATAAGTGAGTTTGATGTTATTAGGTGACCTTTCCAAGTATTAATAAGGGTGTTTGGTGTGTGGTCAACCTGTTCTTTAACTACCTAAAAATGATTTCATATAGGGAATCAGAAGATATTGACCAAGACCTTTCTCTTACACAGTTCACACTGTGGGACTCTTTTTTATTGGTCCGAATGCTCCAAAGGAGAGGGACTTGCCCTATTTTTTATATTCTGGGTTTTAAATTTTAATGGGTTGCCCGGCCAGCACGCCATCACTAATGCTAATCATACCATATAGATTTTATAAACTATATATATAAAATACCCTGAGAATGACAGAATCCATACTTGTTTGGCTGATGACCATTAAAAATAATACAAAAGCATGAATGACAGCAAAGAAACTTAGTGGACAACCTTAATCGATTCGCAAAGGTCAACCAAAAACCCACCCACAAACCTGTATCAGCTGGAAAAGAAACCAACTGCACTATAGGATGAAAAGGTGCTACTGCCTAACCAACAAGATTACATCTATGATCATACATTCATGAATTGGTGCACAAACACCCATTGCTCGCATATAAATTTCCAGGCATTACTGCAAGGTCATAGAGGATTTGCATTGCAGGGCAAGATACAAAGTTGGTGGGTGGGTAAGTGTGAAGTCATGGCTGCTTCTTCCAGGTTGAAATGAATAAGCATCACCAACCCCTACAAGGAGTTGAAGAGGGCTATCGGGCACCAACCTTGATGTTTTCATGGTCCAAGATAACATTCAAGATCTTGCCGGGGACATAAATTCTCTTTTTGATTGACTTCCCAGCCAAATATTTTGAGAGTTTTTCATCCTTCGATGCTAACTTGAAAGCATCCTCCTCTGTACATGCTTCTTCAACCTGGATGGTACCCCTTGTCTTGCCATTGATCTGAACTGGTAAGACAATAGTCGAATCCTTTAAGTAAGCAGGGTCAGCCTGCAAAAGAACATATCAAGATATTGGTCATCATTAAGAAAAAGTTCCGTCTTGCACTTCATACCACTAGTGTCTCCACATTACAGGCCAGCAAGATATAAAGAACACTCATTTCCCCTCATCATTTGGGCCACAAGAGCTCAATCTATGTCATTCTAGAGGATCAGATTTGAGCATCTAGGTGCGACTTCATCTGTCGTCCAAAAGTCATAATATATTCTCCTGACATAATTTTACACCAGAGAATAAACTGCAAAGCCATATGACTTCCTCACTTTCACATGCATATAAGGGTTCAAGTATGTTTGTGGCTGTGTTTTTGTGTGCATATATATGTACGTGTGCCCCTCTATATTCCAATACTTCCACTTTACCTACATTACCAATAGTTGTTCAGTTATGATAAATCAACAGTTAATGATCCAACTAAAAAATAAAGAAAATCAATGGTTATTGGGGCGTTATGCATGGGAGTTAAATCAGCCCACATTATAGACAAAGTTTGAAGGGAGTCAAATATTGATGGTCATTGGATGTAATGGAACTCAAAGATTCAAAATAAAAGTCAACTTCCTTAAGCTCAAAGTTCATTTGAATTATTCCCAAATGGAGCATATTTTTTCAACTATATCATAATAGTTTATTGCAACACTTTGATAAAAATTAATCATCATGGCCAGATATCTCCCCAAAAAAATATATATTTGACAACTTCCAGACAGATTATCTTAAGTTCTCTATGCATCAAGCTAGAAAGAAGTTGCTGAAGGAATGGCGATGGCTAAACAAATATTAGGTGGAGGCATGGAGCTGCACATATGTTCTATCAAAGAGGGAAAAAAACCATGCAAAATGACAGCTATACAATATAATCATGAGGATACCTAAATACTCAAAACCTATAATTTTATTCCAAAATATATGAATATTGGCTAATCAGAAAGTATCCTGAAGGCCATTAAGAATTAGAAGATATTAGAAAATTAAATTAATAATCCACTCAAAATTCCAAATAATTTTAAAAGATAACAAAATAATACCTTAGGGAAAGGCTCATATGCCAGTGATGTTGAGTGTCCTAAACGTAACCAAAGCTCCTCCGCCATGTGAGGTGCATATGGTGAAAGCAACAAAACAAACGCTTCAAATATTGATCTTGGATGTTTATCCCACTAAAAATATGAAAGAAAAAAAAATGATCAGACCAATAAGAGAACAAGAAATTGAGATAGAACTAATTGGGGACTGGGGGTGTATTCTTCAAACCATCAACAAGATCATGAGAAGTAATATTGCAAAGCATTGCTTCTAATGAAACAATGAATTAAATTTTTCTCCCTATGCTCATTGACATTCCTAATCCACTAAAAGTTTTTGACCCCTAAGAAAATGAAGTATCTTCAAACTATAAGCAGAAAGTTCAAATAAATATTTCTTCCTTGGTTAGAAATTTTCAGCTGATCCAAAATGAAAATAGTTACAAGTTCTTTCTAAAACTTTCACAGAAAAAACCTTATATGCTGCATTAATGAACTCCATCATTGCAGAAATTCCAGTGTTGAACCGTGTCCCTTCAATTTCCTCTGTTACCTGCAACTCAGAATCAATACTCATTGGTAAGAGGATTCTTAAATGTATAGATGCCAGAAACTTTTTAAAAATATGCACCAATTCTAGACAGGTGTCAAACTCAGACCCTGCATGAATTATGGTAGAAAGAAGTCTTACTGCATCAATGATCATGAATGATGAACTAACATTACCAAGATGTTAGGCTATTTGGTTATCTATTTACAAGCTTTAAATACTTTATTATGCACCTTAAGCCCTACAGAATCATGCATACATTTGCACGCTGCCCTTTTTGGGAAAAAAAAATATTCAAGCAATCAGGCATCCACAACATGTACAAGTATACTAACAACCATGGTTTATTACTGGTAGTAATACCCCGGCTGTGCATGCTACCCATTCCATACAGACGTATCACATATGTGACACATGCCATATGGCTCTCACTTGACAGATACCAACAGCCAAAGACATCTGCTTTATGTAACTCTAGTATTCTCCTTTAAAAATAAAGAACATTGTTAACATGCACTCTTTATAACAGCTTTGTTTCATATCAGAGTACAAATTTATCTTACCCATCCTATGCCATAGCACATGATAGTTTCCCACAGGTAAGACCATATCCAAGTCTATGCAGCAAATATGTGTGTACTTAATACAATACAAGTAAAATATGGTTGTGCGGATGCATTCTTCAAAGTCAAACAACATCTAAAATTAAGTGATTCACAAGTGTCAAAAGTAGTTGTACAAATTGAAATGAATCATGTCCAAAAGAAAACTTATAAAGGAGAGGAGCAACCTAAACACATTACAAAGAAAAACTATAATCACAGAAGTTGAGATGTGACCTTAGCAATGCATTTATGGAGGGAACGAAGTTGTTCCAGAGTAGGTTCTTCATCAATTGCCACTGTGCCATCCCTGAATGTACCATCAGGTGAAGGTGAACCAGCAATCAGTCTCCAAGTTCTTCCTAAAAATCGATAAACACCTTCAATACCACTAGTATTCCAAGTTTTTGAGTCCCTAGAAGCACAATAAAGAGCAACATTACGTAAGAAATGAGAATATTTTTGTCAGTGCTCTTTATTTAGAAGCATGGCTTAAATTGACAGAGATCAGAAAATTCTGTTCCAGATAAGATAAAAACAAAACACTCAAAGGAAACCTACCTTAAAGGTCCCATGAACATTTCATACAGGCGAAGAGAATCTGCACCATACTCAGAAACAACGTCATCAGGATTCACAACATTTCCCCTACTTTTACTCATTTTGTGAGCACGAGCAGCCAAACGAATTTTTGGATTGTCTTTCAGGACAAAAGAATCCCCAGATTTCACAACCTACGTAAGAATTATGATTTTGTCAAAAGGGTGGAGAGAGCGATGCCAGATGACAGTTTCATCCCTTTACTAGAAGTGAAGGAATGCATTAAGATGAAAAAAGATTTTTAGAAGCACCCAGAACATACTTTCTCCTCAGGAATTCTTTCTTGATTAGCTTCACCCAACATATCAGCAGAGTCCGCAGATATAAAATTTCCATCTGAATCTCGGAAAGCCATATATTGTACCTGCAACCTGAATTATTAGTAACATGTAATGATGGAGAATTGCTTTATTATGCTTAAGAAACTACACATACTTCTCCAAGGATGATACCCTGGTTTATGACACATTGGAAGGGTTCCTTGGTGGACACAACACCAATGTCATAGAGAACCTGAGATAGAGAAATGTGAATCAGATTCGATTTTAAGTATGGCAACCAAAAAAAAAGGGGTGGGGGGACATTTGACTATTCGGCAGCATCACTCAGTTCCAACAACCCCTAGCTCCATTTGGATTTGTCAAGCTAATGAAAACTATCAACAAGAATGAGACTCACCCACAAGCAAGCAAACTAATTTAGAGAAATCATAATTTCTTAATAAATGAAAATTAATTTTTATCCTAGACTCCAACCGCAAGAATGATTTTAATAGATGATAACAGACTTGGCAGTTCCAGAAACAGGTGCAATATCCAATGGATCACAAGGCTTGTGCCAAAGGGAAGTTGAATAATAGCATGTTCACAAACCTTGTGCCAGAACCTGGAATAAAGTAAATGAAGAACTGCATGTTCAGCGCCACCAACGTACACATCAACAGGGCTCCAATACCTGCAGATGAGTATATGCTTCAAAAGCTAAGAAACTAAATCATGTTAAGCTAAAAAATTAAAATGCCACAGATTAATCACGTAGAGAAAAATAAATTAAGGGAAATACACATTTTGTTCGTAAAAACCACTCTTACCTTTCTTTTTCCTTATCCACCAATTCTTTTGAATTACTAGGATCCATAAATCTCAAATAGTACCTGGACATGGGTAATAAAAGTATAAGATCCCAACTCTCCAAAGAATTTTATATTTGAATTTGAGTAAGTAAAAAGGTCTTGCATATGACTCACAAAAAATACTGAAAAGATAACAACAATAATACTTCCATTCAACCTCACCCCTCAATCATCCTAACACTAACAGTTCTAACTAAAATTCAGACCCTATCAAACATTATAACCATTGACAAAAAATAAAGAGCTAAAAATGAGTATCAACCAATTAAAATTCAAACTACTGAACATCCTAAGCAAAACATTACCAACAAGAACCAGCCCATTGTGGCATGGTGCTTGTTTCTCGTGTAGCAGGTTTTCCAGATGAAGGATCCATTGTTTTTACCTGCAAATCATTCACAAAAGTGAAGGTGTCAAAAGTTAAGGAATGCTAAAGAGCTGGTCAAAGTGCCACTCAAAAATAAATTAGAGAAACTGAGAAGAGGCCAATCAGAACTATCTCAAAGATTAAACAACACATAGCTACCTTAGCAATTCATTCACAACTCCAAAACCTGCCATTAGGGCTTCCATTATCAGATATGTGGCAGTGACATTAAGCAGATTATACTTGGATACATGTTTCAGGAGTTTGTAAGTATTGTGCCTCTGTAGATGTGAATTAACACAGTTTCACAGCAACTCATATTGATGTTTCCATGAGTCCCTAGCCATTGCTGGCAATTGATATGAAGGTTGAAATTCTAAAAGCATCCCAATGAAACCTTGACAAGCTTTCATTTTTTTAGCTCTATTTTTCAGCATCCAAATTAACAAAATATGCATCTGGTAGAATTATTGTTTAGTGTTTTAGTTAAACAAAAGTTAAACTAATACCTTCCTATTCCCATCTTAACTCTTTACAGCCTGTATCAAAGCCTAAGGCAGGATTACCAATTAATCATTAAACTACTCTGATATTTTCATTAAAGGTTAAGAATAAAATAAATTTAAAAGGCAATTTTTTTTAGAGATATATATTATAAACCTGCAAAAAATGCACCCGGAATTTTGAGGTTTAAGTAGATTTTAACTTTGCTTATGATTAACAATAAGATTATTATGTACATCACCAGAACCATAAATATGTTGAAATATAAAGACACCAAATCATATATAGAGTGTAAATGAGAAAGAGAGAGAGAGTTAAAATACCCAAGACACTGCTTTTGATAGTGGTGGTTCCCCTGTTCCGGTGGGAGTGAAATCATCCAATTCTGGTAGGGTAAGAGGCAGTTCAGTTTCAGGAAGTGGAATAGTCTCACCAGTTTCATCCAAGAAAATGACTGGGATAGGTTCCCCCCAATAACGTTGCCGGGCAAAAAGCCAGTCCCTCAACTTGTAGTTTACCTAAAGAAAGACAAGTTTGAGATAATGCAAATTATATCATATATATAAAAGGTATTATAAACCACCCCCACCCCCATCAGCCCTCCCCCCAAAAAAACGAAACCTCTCAGCCCTATCTTTAAACTTCAGATAAACTGAGAAAGGCACCTTTTTCTTCCCATTTCCAGTTTTATCAGCCCACTCAATGACTTTAGAAGCAGCTTCTTTGCTGGACAAGCCATTAATGTCAAGCCCCAACATTGAATTTGATGAATTTATAATCAGGCCTTGACCCAGAAAAGCAGATCTAGAATCAGTGAGACTTTTATCCTCTGGTGTCACAACCCAACGAATTGGAATGTCATACTTCAAAGCAAACTCATAGTCACGAATGTCATGAGCAGGTACAGCCATAATTGCTCCTGTTCCATAACTGCACCAATAACGAAACATTAGCATTGCAATCATATTAAATAAAAACTCTCCAAAAAATGTTAACAATTCCATTAAATATATTTGCAAAACATGACATATAATCAACTAGTCTATATCATAATATATAATATATACGAGTAAAAGTCGCAACATCAGCGTACATGCATCTGCCAACAGATGAATTGCTGTCAATAAGGAAAGAGATGAAGTATGAGGCAAACACACCTCCCAAGGACATAATCAGCAACCCATATAGGAATAGCTTCCCCATTAGCAGGATTTCTTGCATAATAACCACTAAAAACCCCAGTTTTTTCCTTCTGAAGTTCAGTCCTTTCAAGGTCACTCTTCCTTGAGGCCAGATCTATATATTCCTCCAGCTGTGCTCAATATTGTTGTCTTCTAATTAGCCATGGTAAAGAAATCTTTTGAGACAAATTAGGGAAAGAAACATAATCACATACATATTTGCTCTGGGCCATGGATACCAGTGATGGCAACAAAGTATGCTCCGGTGCCACAACTAAGTAGCTGCAAACAAACAACTGATAAGAATGAATCCTAATCTAGGGACAGTTATGATAAAAAATAATAATAAAAATAAAAAATTGCTCTCTAGTTATACCCAATGCATGAAAGTCATGAAATACAGGCAACAAGAAAAAGGAGTAAGAGGATTACGTAGCCCCAAAGATGGTATCAGGCCTTGTAGTAAAAACTGTAATCTTTATATTTCTTTCCTGTCCATCACTGTCAAGAACATAAAATTCCATCTCGGCCCCTTCAGACCTCCCTATCCAATTTCTTTGCATGTCCTTTACACTTTCAGGCCAGTCTAAGTCATCTAAATCTTCAAGAAGACGATCAGCATATGCAGTAATCTTGAGCATCCATTGCCTCATTGGCTGCTTGGTAATAAACAATGACACTGTAAAATTATAAAACCATTCAAAAACTGCAAATAAGAGAGGAAATTTTATAAAACAGACTCATGGCTTATAAAAGATAGATGCATTGAACCAGCATACCTTTCTTATAACTGGATGCCCCCCCCGTTCACTAACACCATCTATCACCTCCTCATTTGCCAAGACAGTGCCAAGAGCAGGACACCAATTGACTGGCACTTCAGCCTGAACATATACTAAGTACCCTATTAGATCTCTTTTATAATTGGATTCAAAAAAATAATGCCAGCAAGATCTTATTTTACCTGATATGCCAATCCTCTCTTTAACAACTGAAGAAAGATCCACTGTGTCCATTTATAATATTCTGGTTCTATTGTAGAAAATTCACGATCCCAATCATATGAAAACCCTAATGATTTAAGCTGTAAAGCAAATAAGATGCAAATACATGAGAAAAAACTTCACACCATCTGCCAGAACTATGCTATATGTGAGGCTGAATGATTAAATGAAAACCAAAATACTAGCATCAAAATTTAAAAGTGCAAGCAAAGACTATCACGCCTCTAAATTCTGTTGAAAACTCCAGGTACAATGAATTTTTTCTACCCCAGGCTACACTAAAGCCCACTAACAGTAACCCCTTCCCCCCCACCCCCCCCCCCTTGTTGATTGGAGAACAATTAAATATGAAGTGTTATAAATCCTCCAATAAATAAACATCATGCTGAACCGCTACTACTAAAAATCAGATCAGATTAACAAACGTCCATATCGCACCTAGGTTTAACATAACATGGTACCATAATTAAAATATCAAATTTATGTATACAAGTTTTGAAGTACGTCTTTGAGTCACACTCAAGTGATTCCAGACCAGTAACTAACTCTTAGAACTTGAAAGAATCCCAATAGAATTCAATGCCCCATAACCAACATTGAGCTATAGATTGCGAATTCCTAAAATCTCTATTCATTACCAAATACATGCTTTAGGCATTAGAGTTACTAAGAAACAGAAAGAACATTACATCACCTGAGAACGAAAGCGGTTGATATTCCTAAATGTTGTGATATTTGGGTGAGTTCCGGTCTGTTGGTAGTAACCAATAAATAAATGTGCATAAGCATCGCATAAACTCAATATAGTGAGTAGCATATAAATATATATATATATATATATATATATAAAAATATATATCACAACAGAAAAATAAACCTGAATTGCATATTGCTCTGCAGGCAATCCAAATGCATCCCATCCCATTGGATGCAAAACATTGTAACCCTGCATGCGTTTGAATCTAGCAAGAATGTCAGTGGCAGTATACCCCAGTGGATGGCCAACATGTAAACCAGCTCCACTGCATCAGTTGATGAAAATGAGCACAGGAACCTCAGTCACAAGCACCCATCACAAAACTTACATTATCTAAAGTACAAACAATCAGTCACATAAAAATCAAATTAAGTCAAAACTCCCAGTCAATCTAAATTTGCTTATTCTCAGCATAGTTACTATAGAAGCCTCAAGCAGTGAAAATTTCATTGATCAAATTGCACAATAGATATACAATTTTACATGCTTAATCCTATAAATAATTTCAGACACATAAAAAATCAAACAACCCAAATTGACCAACAATCCCAAATGCCTAATCCTAACACTCTTAGCTAGTAACAGATAACAGTACAACTTTTATCTATCAAAACTACAAACATAGAGTAAATAAAAAACTGGGTCTTTGTTCTTTTACATTCTTAATTACTTGTGCTTCAAAAAAAGACATAACATTTGAGAAAAAAAGAGAGACCTGGGATATGGGAACATGTCAAGAACATAGAACTTAGGCTTGGAAGTATCAATTTCATCTGGGGTTCGAAAAGTTCGATTCTCCTCCCAATAACGCTGCCACTTGGGCTCGATTTCGAGAAAAGGGTAAGCCTTTTTCACCACAAGCTGCTTATCTTCTTCCACTTCATTCACTCCTCGAGTCACCGAGCTTCTGACAACACTTACATGGCTGAAGAAGAAGCTATTCTTCTTGTTGTTACACAAGCTGAGACAAAAAGAGCTTTTCTTGGTGGTGAAGGATTTTCTAGACTGAAGTGTTTGTAATTGTATGGGAAAGAGAAATGTGTGTGAGCGTGGTGGAAGTGGTTGGATTTGTATATGAGTCTCTAGTAAATGCTTGCTCATTTCGCATTAACACTTTGAAAAGAAAAACAAGATTTTGGGAGTGTGTTTGAGAGGTGCAAGAGTGGCCTAGGATTGAAGGAAAGGAATTATGAGATAATGTAATTCTGGCGGTTTAAAACTGATTGGCTGCACTGGTCTTATTGATTGAAGTTTTGGGTCCAAGTCCAAGGATGGAGTTTGGACTTAACTAGTGAATTTAACATGTGGGTCTTTAGAATGTAAGGATTGGGCTCTCCCCAACCCATTTTCACTTTTCTTTTCTTTTTCTTTTCCTTTTTTTTTGGAGGGGGGGTTTGGATGCTTTCTGAGTAAAATTTATTTAGTGTGTTTAGTTTTTTATACCTTTATGAGTACATTTATTCTAGGAACAATAATTTCACAAGAAGCTAAAAAGATGTCAATTCACCATAAACTCAATGAAATTTTGTTGTTTCCATAGATTTTTTGCTATAAATATACCACTTGGTATTGGCTTATAAACTCAAGTCCTCAATCTATGAAGAACGTTTAAAAGTTTAGTTATTGAAGGAGTAAGAGTCTTTTTGAGAATCAAAAGCCATCACAACTAGAAAGTTACTCAAAAAACAAAGAAGAGTGAGTCTGGTATGGAGAGAGGAGAGAGCCGTTAAATGTAGTGAGTGGGCTGACACGAATTAGACTATACAAAGACAGTGGATCCCACGACTTGAGTGTATTTACAATATTGCCATCAAAATTCATATCTCATCACTCGGAAACACCTTTTTTTTTGTTTTCATTTCCATTCACCCATCACTCATTTTGTTGAGTTATAGGTGATAAGAACTGAAAATAAAAACTTGGCCAAACATGCTTCTTAAGCGTGAGACCCATCAAAATGAGTAATGGGTGATGAAAATTGCCTAAACCAGATAGGCTCTAAATAGTTTGGTTATTGGAAAAGCCATCAAAACTCAAAAATGCTGCTAAAAATTACATATCCTTACTCTTTTGCGTGTCTCTCACAAAATATAGGTTGAAAAATTACATGTCTTCACTCCTTTGCTTGTATTTCATAAGATATAATACTGAATTTCAATTTAGATTAATTTCATTTTAAAAATAAGCATCTAGGACTTCAAAATGAGTACCAATTTGGCCTACTTTGAATCTAAAATAAATGACAAGTGATTTATTAAAATTGGTCATATAGTACAATCCACAAATTTACTGGATTTAATTCCCTTAACTGGCCCAAGCCTACTTTTTCAAGAATTTTGCTGGCCCAAAATAACCAAAATTATTTTAAGTCTTTTAAAGGCTATGATATCAATCTACAACACAATTTGAGCCAATAAATTATAAAGAATTCTAGCCATTGATTTTAGAGGAATAAGAATGGTAAAATGGAAGTAAAAATATAAGGAAAAATAGGTTTTAAGATATAGAAATTCACTTAAAGATAACGATGTTGATAGTTTATTTCTTCCCTTTTTTCTTGCTAAAAAGAAAATGATAATAAAGTTAGCCGCAGCTATCCTCCAAATAGCTCCAATCACCCTTTAATCTACTTTAAGCGTGTAAGAGACATCAAATTTATTACAGATATAAGCTATGATAGTTTAAACTCACTTTTACATCAAATTATTGGAGCATTTATAGATCCAAATTGTTCACACAAATCAAAGTATGAAGGTAGACAACTTCCACATTTTAATTCAAAAAGGGCATCTTTATTTATTTTTAAACTTACAACAATTGAGTACAAGATTTGAATCCAATTTCTCCCAATAGATAATTTATTAATTTTCAAATTGTCCTTATCCATCAGGTCGTTTTTTAACTATTATCACAATAACTTTCATTATATGTCAAGATTTGGGTAGATCCTATAGACCCTGATAGAACATTGCCCTATTATAGATTACATTTTTTAATGAAAGTTTTATAATTTACCCTGAAACTTGTTAATGGCTGCAACAACATTGGAGAGAGATAGACAGAGACTATTTTATATAAACCTCAAAATAAATTTCATCAAGTAATTGTCCCACTTATTACAATGTACCTCCACCCATGAAGGTCAAGCCCCTACTCCAAAAAGGCACTTCCATCTCATGCCAGCCATGCAATGTTTACAGGCAAAAAACTGCTCCTAGCTCCCTATTTTCTATTTAGTTCCACCAAGTCTGAGTTGGGACAGCTTCCAAAATACTTTATTATGGCTTGGTGGAAATGGATAAGTCTGAGTTGGGGCAGCTCCCTATTTACTATATCTACAAAAGAACCTAATTATTTATTTCCTCCAATGCTTCCAAAATACTTAATTATGGGTTGGTACCAAGGCTTCTAAATCAGTAATAGCTTGGTCAACTGCATAGATGATCATTTTCTTGATCTGTTCCACCCAAAGACCACACCGGAAAAATGGTTAGAATTAGAGTAGAATGAAGGAATGTTATACATAGACTAGAGACCAAGGTATACAAGATGAAACAAAGAAAATAAATTTTTATGTAATCCACACGCAGAAGTATGAACTATCACTAAAATAGTGATGGAAACAAAAAAGGGGTTTTTGGGGGGGGGGGGTGGATGTTATCATAGAAAGGACCCATTACCTCAAGTTTATCTTCTCTGGCCTTGTGGTTAATAGGGAGTTGTCGGAACTCCTCAGTTAATCGGAGGCACTCATGGACATTTTCAGGAGAGACGAAATCAACAGCAACTTTTGTACATGACTGTGACAGGTGGGAATAGAATAATTAGCACCATACAATAGAACATATTTGGTTAGAGATATGTAACCTGACTGAAGATAAAGACTGATAATGTATCGAATTTATTACCTTGAGATTCCTAACTTGGTGCGGGCATCCAGCAGGTATAAATACTGCTTCTCCTAGCCTTTGCACAAAGGTCCACGGTTCAACACCTACAAAAGTGAAGCAATTGTGTAAATAATCATGCAAGGGTATCACTAAAACATTATTGCATTTTTATCATACTCACCAAATTCTTCCTTTAGCTTCCTTTTGTGCTCCAAAGTTAAATAAAAGGATTGGTCATGAATTGGGTGGACAACCTAAAAAAGCATTATCTATCAGAGACTGCACATGAGACATGGCTAATCAGAAGCTTAACTTGCTAATAAGTTACCTGTTCAACAGGTGAACAATAGGTGTGCCTAAATTCGTTTGCATGCTTTCTAAGATATGCCTCTAATTGAGGAACATCTTCCCTCCGAAAAATGTCCCATAAAGCACTGCCTGTTTCTTCTGTTTCTTGTTCTGTGGAGAAACCAGGACAAGTAGCCCCTTCTATGTCACTTTTTGACATCTCAATTTTACCATCAAAATCAGATGGATGCTTGCTCATATCTGCAATTTCTAGGACCTCCATGTCCTCACCGTTGCTATGAACAAGTTTTTCAGTTGGACAGCTTAACTCCTCTCGATCTAGACGCTCCTTCCAATCTTGGGCCCTGTGCCTTTCTTTTAAGGTTGCAATTGCTGAGCGCTGCTTGTCGCTCAACACTACCTCTGCTGTATGTGTCAAAATATTCACCTGCATTAATCAACATTGGAAAAAACATGTAACAATGTTGGTTTCATAGTACCAAAAAAAAAAATGGGAAAGTTTTTCCGCATCCCATTTCTATAAGGAAATTGTATTTTATCACATGTAGCAATTTTAGAGTATAAACAATTATCGAATAACACAATTTGGACCATTAACTTAAAAGAATACAAAATTATTGGCTACATGGCCAAAAAGGACACTTGCAAAATGATTATTCACATCTATAATGTTTCTAAGAGCCCAATATTCACATGTTTAGACATTATTAGGAAGTTTTAAATCAAAATTGACCAATGCTTATAGTCTTCACCAAATACACTGCATTTTTTAATTTTAAGTTACTCTGTTTACACACAGTTACAGCTAAGCAAGCCTTATAACAGAGTTTCTATATATTTTTAAAAAGAATTCTAAATATTAATTTCAATAACCACATTCGAAATTGTTAAAAGGAAAAAAATTAGCAGGAAAAAATATTGATAGTTTTGAAAACATTTGTGCATGCGCAAAAAGCCAACAAAAACTGTTCCTTGACTCCAAAATATAACTAAATTGCACTTTTCATATCCCAAAGTCTATGACAGTTAGAAATGGAAACAAAGAGAAACAATTTCTCCTCATTCAAGAAAAAATCTACAACCTCATACGGTGCACAATGTCACGTGTTACAAGTCATTTTGTTATAACATACCGCATCTGACATATCACAATGAAGCTTAGTTACAGAGTCCCCTCTTCCAAGCTCCTTTGCGAGCCCATAACCGATATATGTTTTTGGACCCAGGTCTGGTTTCAACACACCAGGAGGCAACTTGACAGCTAAGTTAAGGAGGCCTGACCTAGGATCTGTGTACTCTTGAAATGGCAATGCACGGATAAATTCATCACAATGACGGGGCAAAAAATCCTCGAACTTGTTAGAGGGGGGCCAGTCCTTTAGTTTGAGCATCTCAGGCCAAAAGTTATAGTATGTTCTACCTTCCATATAGCCTTGAAAAAATTCACGGGTCTTAATCTCTACCTGCATATTTTAACAAAATCAACATTGGAAGTACAAAATTGAGCAGGCATAACCTAGTAGGATAATAATATATTTGAGCAAAGAAAATAATGTTTCAATTAAAAGTCCAGAAAATAATGGATTTTGAAAACATAAGTGGTATAATGGGTGCTTGTGTGATTGGGGTGTGTGTGTGTGTGTGTGTGTGTGTGTGTGAGAGAGAGAGAGAGAGATGTATGTTAGAACAAAACAAAAGACAAAGAATAAATTCCACACTCAAGAACTATAAAACCAAAAAAATCCTACAAATACTACATGGAAAAAGAAAAGAAGATTATATGATTTAACACATGAAATCAAACAAGTAATACTGACAGACAGTCTTTGGCTGAGAAATATAGAAGTGCAGAAAGGGGAAAGGTAACTTAACCTCACAACCAGCCAGGCAATCAATGGCCTTCATTTCTGACATTTTTGAGCTGATATCCAAATCCACACTTTCACATAACGCACGCCAGATGACCATTGGCTCCCAGCTTAAACCAGCTGTCTGTTCAAGAACATCACGAACAATAACTGGTTCACCATTAGTCCAACACTGTTGGAAGTGCAAACGCTCTTCTTCTAGAAGACTGTCCCTTGAAGATGGACAGTACAAGTCATTGTCATCACAATCTACTCTAGAAGCTGCTCTTCGGAAAATCTTCATGCTCTTTCCAGTACATTTATGCTTAAAATTTGTAGGTTGAGCTCTAAACATCTCCAATAAATTTCCTGCTTTGATTTCTAAACTTGAAATCCACCCCAGTGGAAGGATACGCCTGAGCTCTAATACACATTCACCACACCCACCAATTTCCTTTGGAGCACAAGTAACACTTCCATCACCATTGGCACTCCATTTGATAAAGGACTTAACATGTTCCTTTGAAGTTTTTAAAAGACATGATTCGAGTAGAGGATCTCCACCATGCATGTAATCATAGCCCTTGTTGATGTATTGAAACTTCATTTTGCCACGGCTTGTAAGACTTTCCTTTCGAATTTCTTCACAGCAACTGAGACAGAGTTCATAAGAACATGTTGGGCAGCTTCGATGAAGGTCTACAATTGAAGTTGCACAATGATTGCTGCTCCAAGCCAATAAAAAAAGCATTTAAAACAAACATTGCAATTAGCACCTCATGGAATTATAGAATTTCATAAAGAATAGTTTCTTACCAAAAGATACGCTCATCATTATAACAAATGGTTTGTTGTACTTCAATTTCAGAATATGATTTCCCTACCACAAATATTTTCCGTAAGCAAAGTCTACAATTCAAACAGAAAACTCAAACCCAAAGCTTAATTATACATACTTTGAATATTAGCCTCAATCTCCATTTCCTTAGTTTGTTCTTCACAAATTTGTTTCAAATATGGAAGCAAAGAACAAATCAAATACTGGAGATGGTGAATCTTTTCATGACTGGGTATGCCCCTCTTTGAAGTCTGAAGGTTAGAAAGATTAAAAATCTAATCAGAGCAAGCATTTTGAAGAAATTTACAGCAGTGAGATAAAAAAAATTAAATAAAATCAAAGACAAAACCTTAATCATCCCACTTGAGTGCAAGCACACATTACAGTTGCAGTTTCTACGGCAAAATGGGCAAAGCATCGAAACTTCTTCTTCTTCTAAGTGGGGGTACCTATATACACACAGAGCAAGAATGATGAATTAAAACAGGGGGAAAAAAGAACATCTCTAAAGAAAAGTTGAATGTACAAGGAATACCATACCATTGCTTGATACACTGGATGCAATACATTTTCTTCTTACACTTAGTGCAAGGAACAACAACAAACTTTTTCTTCATACACTGATGGCATTTTAAGCGATCTTCTCCATTACCCTGTTTACAACAATAATTATGAATACTATGCAGTGAAAGAAGAAAAAAATTAAAAGAACTAATTCCTTCAATGGAATTGGAATATGAAGATACATATAGGTCTACTATGAAAAAGGCATAGAGAAAAGAAGTTACCTTCACATTTATTGGACTGCATCTCTCCTTGCTTCCAGTACACACATTACCATTCCTTGACTCATAATTTTTCTCTCTTGCATCATCTGAATTTCTTTCAGTCATCACACTATCCAAATTCCTAATTCTTTTCCGTGATCTCGCCTTAACAAGAAACATTGTTTCTTCATCTTCTTCAAACTCGTCGCTAAAACAATCATCTTCAGAACGTCTCTTCTTGTTTGAGGCACTGCAGCGCTTCTTTGGATTGCTTTGATCACGTGAGAACTCAACATCATGAATATTCTGTACTTTCTTGGATGAAACTTTTGTTCTCATCTCTGATGACAGAGCATGGCCATCCTTTTCCTTTTCTGATTTTGATCTATTACTTTCACTTTCAAGTTTTTCGTGAGCCCTTTCCTTCTTCTGAACCTTGGAAACCTTTTGAAAATTAGAGACTCTCTGATAATTGTTTGGATATTGGCCCAACCGTTTTGCACACAAAATCTCCATTGCTCACTGCAGAAAGAACAGAAACAATTGGATCTTACTTCATAGTTTATTGGCATCAAACTCCCAGTTCTATCACAGTTTCAAGCAATTAACAATAATTAATCTCAATTACACAGAAACCATAGGGAACAAAACTGCAATGATTGCCACATTCTAAAAAACTCAACCTCAAAGCTGTCCATAAATTTTTCATTCTCAGCCCAAAATATTAACAGCACAAGTGATCTCACAATTAAGATTGTACATTCAGAAACAATTTTCACAAAATCTCATGGAACCAAGCAACAGAAATTACCACATTCTAGAACTACACAACTCAATGCAACATGAACTCTTAGATTAGTCACTTACATTTTCATTCCTAGAATTATTTACACACACACAGCTACACAAGTCAATTGCAACAAGAACTCTAAGATTTTCACTACTTTTTAATTCATGGCCCACAAAATTCAATGCAACAGGAACTCATACATTTGTCAATAAATCTTTTAATTTTTAGCTACAGAAACACACATATTCACGCATTATCAATGAAAATCACATTCAGAAACAAAAATTCACAGAATCATATGGAAATTATGACAATGCTCTTTAAAAAGAACAAAAACAAGAATTCCCAGAAAACATTTTCCAAAAACCATTCCAACCACATAGAAATCAAAAACCCACCAAGCAAAAATGACAAACATGCAAAACCCAATAATGAATTCAGCGATCAAACATCATTGCCATTACCAAGAATTCTAAATTCTTTAAAGTCAACGCAGCAGAGAACACAGCCACAATCAGCAGGGTTGACCCCAACTCAGAAAAAAAAAAAATCAATCCCACAAAAAAAAAAAAAAAAAAAATCACTGGATCAAAAAAATTTGATTAGAGCTTGAAACCCATCACAATTTCAGCTACAAAAAATCCCAGAATTCAGATTCTCAATATTTCCACACCAAAAAAAAAAAAAAAAACAGAGACATAAATATTACTGATAAACAATAAAAAATAATAGTTAAAGATGAATTCTTTTCTAAAAATAAAAAATGGGTATTGAATTACTGACCTGATTATTGAAGAGGCAAAGGAAAGCAATGCGTAAAAGCATGAAATTTGGGTTGGTGGGAATCAAACAGGAAAACGATTCTATTTTCTTTTTTGTTGTTTTGTTTGTTTGGGTTTTTTTGTTTTTCTTGGTTTGGGTGTGTAATAGTAAAATATAATAAAAAGGGTTCTAAAATTTCCAAAGGGCAATGATTTTGAATGGTAAAAAGAAAAAGGGAGGGACAGAAACTTTTGCAAATGAGAGGGTGGGTATATATAGGAGTGTGTGTGATTGGGAATTGGGTTAAAATGGCACTTTTTTGCTGTTTTGGTTTGGTTGGGTTTTTTACTCAAGTTACTGAGTGAAAGTTTTAATTTTTGTTGGAAAGGAAAGAATCTTTTTCCTTGTGTCATACTACTAGCAGGAGTGGTAGTATGGTAGAATTCATCCCAAAAAAAAAAAAAAGTAGTATGGTAGATGGTAATATAGTATTAAAAAATGAATATTTCAAGATAAAGTGTGAAAAGTATGTGCTTGGCTTGACATGGAGGGGAAGCAAAAGAAAGGCAAAAAGATCTAGTCCCAAAAAAAAATATATGTAAAGTTTTGCCACAATTTTATCATTAATGGATAAAAAGTAGTGGTTTATATAAAAGTGATTAACAGTCAATTATAATCTAACATATAAGAGAATTGTGACAAAAATTGTAAATTTATTTTTGATGTAGAAGAACTCAAAGAAATGAGTTTTTTTTTTTAAAAGAAGTGGTTACATAATAATCTTTACATAAGATAAGTGTGTGTGTTTTTAATGACAAACTATGTTAGATTCTAATTTATATTATTATTGATATAATTTTTTTGTGGTGGTAGAAGAACTCAAAAAAATGAGTTTTTTTTTATATTGATAATCACTACATAAGATAAGTGTGTTTTTTTTTTTTAATGGGAAACTATGTTAGTTTCTAAATTAAATTATTTTGATATTTTCATAATAAATTATAATCAATTAGGTGAGTACTTTTCTACCAAATCTCTAAATAAATTTTTATTTGGTAATACTTAATACTTATTCATTTAACATGTATTATACATATAATTTTTTTTTTTTTTTGTCAACTAAAGAGTATTTCTATTTTTATTTGGTTTATTTAATTTACATACAGCTTTTAAAATATCATGACATTATCACCGCAAATTCTTAGTGCGATGATCACTTCACAAATATAAGTATTTGTAAGATGTGAGAGACAAAGGCGATGTTCAAGTAAAATTTTTATTTTGTATCCTAAAAAAAATCATGGTATATTATTTATTCTCATCTACTTTAGTTTACATTTTTTTAAACCCACAAAAAAAATAATAATAATAAAAAAAAGTTGGCGTTGATATGAAGGGGAGGATATAATGGACCCCACTTGCTTTCCTTCTGATCTGATTGTCATGCTGAATCCTGATGATGACAAATTGCCCAGACTTTATTATACACATGTCCTTGTTCACCTCGGAAATAGCTTTTTCAAAACAAAAATAAAATATAAAAAAAAAAAACTGTGAAATAAATAGCACATGGAATTTGCAGTTTTGGATTGGGGTCAGCAGTCAAAGACTCACAGTGCTTCTGCAAAAACAGTTAAATTTTGCAAACAGCTGAAAGAGATGGGTTGTGGACCATGGGGTAGAATTCCAAAGTACTTCTAGAACTAAAACAATTAAGGAAGAATTCCCTTCAAAAAGTTCAAACTTTTTTTTTTTTTTTTGAGAATCAGAAAAAAAATATATAAAATTTTCAAATTTTAGTGGGGATAATTTTGAATTCTTGATTTATTTAGTAATAATTGTATAATAATTCTATTACTGCCTAAATGAGGAGAATTGTGAGGCCTATTTATAGATGAGACAAAGGTCTTATGCATCCAACGCATACAAGAGACTTTTGCCTAAATGAGCAATGTAAATTAGTATCGTTAGTTAGAAAAAGAGTCTGTATTATAAAATAATGATATAATTAAATTTTTAGGTGAAAAAATGGTAAGAATCTACCTTAAAATGGGTGTGTGACTTTTGCCATAAATTAAAAAAAAAAACCATTAAAAGTGATTTAATGATTAGTTGACATATGCACAAAAAAAAAATCACTTTTACATTAATTTGATAATGCGGAAATGGTTTTTTTTTTTTTATAATCTTTTATCTTTCAAGATCTGCCCAATTAACAAATTAAAAAAAAAAGATTTGAAACAAGTTGTGTCATGTGCGTGATTACATTTATTCAAAAAATAATGATAGGATTTTGAGGTGCAAAACTGCAAATAATAATAAAGCATTAGTGTATTTTGTTTTGTGGGCGCCCCTGGTTTTCCACTTAATAGTTATCTACAGTACCTTAATTAGTATCCCCATGCGTTTTGTTCTCATCAAACTAAACGCAGCTGATGACATAAAAATGTTAAAAAGGAAAAAAAAAATTGACTTTGACATTATTTTTTTTTGAGAAACTTTTTTACCGTTGATAGATATTTATTACCAGATTAAGGCATTAATCGGTTACTTTGACATAAAACTAAATAAGGTAAACTACAGATTTGGTCCTTATTCTTTACATCATATGTCAATTTGGTCTCTAACCTTTTAATTGTGTCAATTTGGTCCCTAACTTTTTTAGTGTTGTGTCAATTTAGTCTCTTCCGTTATCCCTTGAATGGAAAAAGCTGATGTGTCAAACGGAATAATTTAAAATTACTTTCTAGGCCACATCATCTACAAATAGTATTGCCACATCATATTTTTTTTTTTTTAAAAAAAACACAAATTAAAATGTTCACACAGGTGAGTCATCTTTCCTTCTTTTTCGTAATTGTCTTACTTTTTTTTTTTTTTTTGTTGAATATAATTGTCTTACCTTCTTCACACTTCACTTCACTATTGTCTTCCTTGCACATCTCCTCTTATTTACCCAGAAACAAAGATCTTTCTTTTTTTAATAAATTTTTGTACCAAAGACAAACATATATTCTGGTGTTTATATGAGAGTGAGACTAAAGAATGACTAATGATCAGAATTTATACCACAACAAAACACTAAAGGTTCATCTTCCCCCTAAAATAACAAACATGTCTTTCACAGACCAAAACAAAAAATGTGGGATCTAAATGAGTCGCCTAATCAACAAAGAGACGATGAATCTGAAGGTTGCTCCTCCAAAAAGACTTCTTTTGATGGAGACGATGACAAGGGCAAACGGGTCGTATACATGTCAAAATCAAGCTCCTCCGCCGTGGTCATCGAGGACGAATCTGATGGCGATCAAGACCATGACCTACAAAAAAAATCAAGCGGCATGGTAGCACCAACAAGCTATTCGGGTTATCGTTCAACGAGAGCAACGATCCACAACCCGTAACCCACTAGAGAGAGAAAACGCGCCGCCGAAGAGAGAGACGAGAGAGAGAAATTGCAAGATAAAGAGAAACGAACCTATAGCCGCTGCCGTCCACTCCGCCGTTTGCAACTTCATATCTTGACTCTAGTAGTTCGCGTGAGGATGAGGGAGAAGAGATGGATATATATTGTGGGATCAAACTAGTGATACTCTAACACCATTGATTCATCCCTTATAAAGTAGAAAGAGGGAAGAGATCTTTCCAATATGGGACAAGCAAAAATTGCCTAGGAGTACATGAGTTTCTTTGAAGCAAAAAATGCACCCACAATAAAAGGATCCTTTTAATTTTAATTTTAGTTTTTTTTTTTCAATATGACTTGGCAATACAGTTTGCAGTTGACGTGGCATATAAAATAATTTTTTATAATTTCGTTTAACATAACAGCTTTTTTCATCCAAAATATAACGGCAGAGACTAAATTAACATGACACTGAAAAGGTTAAGGACCAAATTGACATATGGTGTAAAGGATAAGGACCAAATTTGTAATTTACTCAACTAAATATCATATCTTTAAATTACCGTCATGATAAAATCAAATGTCCTCCTATTTATAATTATTTACTAGATTTTCAAAAAAAAAAAAAAAAAAGTTATTTGTAACGCTCTGTTTGTTTCGATGTAAAATATTTTCAGGAAAATATTTTCTCATTTTATCGTGTTTGTTTTGCAGTAAAATATTTAGTCATAAGTAAAATATTTTCAGTCAACCAAATCAACCTAGGCAAATTTGTGTAAAATATTTTACACTTAAAATTTTGGTAAAACTTTTTACATTTTCTCAACTCCCTTTTTACCTGATATTTTCACTTCCTCACACCTCAGTCCCTCACAGTTTTTGCTCTCCCTCTCTCATGACTACTGTACCTTCTCACTCTCAAGTTCTCCCTCCTCTCTCTTCTTTTCTCTCTGGCAGTCCATTGGGACTCCTACTGGTGAGCGGTGAGGCAGTTGGCGGTGCAGATTGTCAATCTGGGTTGGCGGTGAGGCGGTGCAGATCGTTGATCTAGGTCGGTGGTGAGGCGGTACAGATCGTCAATCTAGGTTGGCAATGAGGCGGTGCAGATTGTCCTCCCTTCTACACTCTTCCTCGTATTCCTAATTTCTTTCAAGCCGCATCTCTCAAATCTGGATAGGTGGGCTGTCGGTAGTGGGTTTGGTTTTGAGTTTGGTAGGTGGGTTTAGTTTTGGGTTTTGGTGGCTGGGTATGGTGTTGCTGGGTTTTGTTTTGAGATTGGCGACTAGGTATGGTGTTGGGTGACCAATGGTCGTCAGTTCAATGCTGTACCTATGTATAAAGCACCCACTTCTAGGTAGGGATTTATGTAATTTGTTGTTTATGTATATCATCATACTCGTAAGTGTATATATGATGTTCCCAATCTATGATTTGTTTGGACTAATGTGATTCTTAGTATTTGTATATCAGTGGGCTAGCTTTTGTTCTAATGTTGGATAATCTCCTGTGATTGGTGAAGGTTTTTTTCTTGTGTTCACTGACAAACCATAGCTTGAAGGTAGCAACAAGACTTGATGATTTTTGGTGATTGGTCGTTCATCTTATAAAATCTATGGAAGATAAAGTAGAAAAAACAAATTTAGTTAAAATTTGCCATCCTTCTTGAGATCTTTGGGTGAGCCTTGAGCCTAAGATGGGCTATGACTCTGATATTGGTTTCAGCCACACCATTCTAATCTGCAGATTGCTCTCTTAGCTTAACAACAATTAGTCATTTTGTAAGCCACAAGAACAATTTTAACACAGTTCAATGCATTGAACAAATATATAGACCAATGTTCAGTCCATCGGTAAAGAAAGTAGACCAATGTTCTTAAAGGCAAGCCCATATGTCAATGCAGAGAAGCTGAACCACTTAAATGATTATAAGAAGTTAAGAACTGAAAAATGCTACCAAGAGGACAATGTGTTATGTTACATGAAATACTTTATGACACAGTCCATTGTCGTTCACATTTGATGCAGAGCTTTAAATCAGAAAGAACCTTTCACATTTTCGATTCAAAACAATTGCGGCAAAATAAGGTTATTGCATTTGTGCTTGCATTTTCAAGTGTCTAGGACAATCCAAACACTTGAAAATATTTTACTGTAAAATTTTTTACTAGTAAAATATTTTACATTTGAAAATATTTTACTTCAAAATTTTTTTTTTATAGATAAGAATAGTTACTATAAATTCACTTTTCTTATCTATAAAAAAAATTTCACTTCTCTTTTACAAACATAATTGTCAAAACATAAATCAATTTTTTATTCTTTTAAGATATATAACACTTAATAAAATTTATAAAAAATTATAGATATCTATATCTAAAAAACGTGAAGGCGCAAATCTACCGTAGTTACAATGCTTTTTTGGTTTGTTGAATTGGCAATATTTACTGTTCACTGGCCTTTTTTATTTATTTGGTAATATTAACCGGTCAAGTGACTCAACCCTTTATATATAAAATAATAATATATTAAAACTACAAACTGTCACAATATTTTCACAATTGTTAAGATATTAATTCTTTATAAATCAAAATAAAATATCATATTGGAACCAACTACAACTAAAAATAAAAAGTATTGTAAAAAAAGAAATGCTACATCCACAACATTTCTCACAACACTTTCATAACAAATCATAGGTGGTAAATTGTTATTGGTTCTAATTCAAACTTACCAATGAAATTAATTTTTTGCCAATCAATAATAACTTGTAACAACATACTACTTATGATTTGTTGTAAAAATGTTATAGACATAGCATTTTTTTTGTGAAAATGTTAAGACATCTTATTGTCGTCAGAATATATTCCACAACTGCTGAAGTGTCAATTCTTTACAAGTCAAAATAAAATATAACAAAATTATAAATATATTATTATTATGAAAATGTTGTACCATGCTATTGTGTTTCTAGAAATTGTTTTTGGTTTAGTCAACTTTGTTAAGCCAAAATTCACTATTTCACATCCATTTTTCTTGGGTTTAATTTTTGTATTTTTATCTTTAAGCAGAATTTTGAGTAATCATGTCTAAAAAATTTTTTGAGTAAAAACACAGTTTTACACACCAAAAAAAAAAAATCAAAAACTTAGGATAAAAACACTTTTCATCCTTTATATTTGGAGTAGTTCACAAAATTTCTCTTTAAACTTTAAAAGCAAGACATTTTTCCATTAATATTTTGGAAAATAGCAAATATGCCATATTGTTATTCTCTCAGATAAACCCTAATGAAAACTTATGATTTTTAAAATATTCCATTGTGTAGTGTCTAAAATACTCCCACTAAATTTTAACATCCAAAAAAATTTCTTCACATATTTTGAGTTTTAGATGGTGATAATACTTAGAAAGTTGAAATTGTGATATAAAGCATTTTATTTATTACCTAGAGAATATTGATTTTCTAGGTTTAATCCTTTGAAACTTATAATTTATCTAATGGAAAATTCGAAGACAAATGTCTTTTGCAAGGTAGTCAATACCGTACCGGTATGTATATCGGTATCGAAACATCAACGTTTCGTACCGGTTTAAATACCGGCCATATACCAGCCATATCGGCCAATTTCGGGCAATACCGGCCGGTACCAAGCGTACCGGCCGGTACATAAAAAATTTATTTATTTATTTATTTTTAAAGTTTTGTAATTTTTGAATTTTTGTTAGGGCAGAATGGTAACTTATTTGCATTAACTTATTAGTATTATTTATTTTCTTAGTATGCAATGGTAACTTTTAAGCTTTCTATTTTTTATATTGTGTTTTTTTTTTTTCTTTTAATTGATACTAAAGTCTAAAACCATGAATAATTAGTTCTGAATTGAGGAAATGTTTTATGGTAAACTTTTATATTTATTATAATATATATACACACACATACATATATATATATATATTTATAAATATAAAAAATAGCGGTAAACCTGAAACGGTAAACCGGTATTGACCGGTATCCGAAATATATCGTACCGCTGGCCAAACCGGTACAGCCTCCAGTACAGTATTGACTCCCTTGATCTTTCGTTCTTTTTTTTTTCTTTTTTTTTTTCTTTTTTTGCCTAAAATGGGTGTTCATAAAAAAGTAAGTAAGCTAAATATTGCACCTAGACTTATGTAGAATGATAAAGAAGAAAGTATGAATGACAAAATTTTCATTATGTATGGTTGAAGGCATTTGATGAAGAGCTTCGATTGTAGCATATGACATCATTCATGATGAAAATTTAAATATGTGACAATGTCGTAGCAAAAATCAGTTGCTTATTGTTGGAAGATGATGATATTCGTTATCATTCTTAAAAGTTTTTAGTGAGTGAATATTACTTTTAGCAAATAAGTACTAAGAAACTATTATAATAAAATAGACATTCATATGTTAAATAACTACCATAACTTTATGTGTGATTAACTATCAAAATTCTTATACAAATGAGATTAACTTTGTATGACATACATTTTTTATATATGTATATAGTTTCATACTTCTTCAAATAGAAATTTTATCTTAATTTTCTCACTTAAGAGCAGTGGCAGAGCCATAAATTTATCTTTGGGGGGGCCATATATAAATTTTTTTTTTTGTGTGTATGAAATCTAAAATAGTAATTTATAATACTTCATAACTCAATATGTACTATAAACAACAACTAAATACATGTTAATTTTTGTTTGAAGTGCTAAATATATGTTAATATAGTAGTATATACTATATATTTTAATCAAACTAATCAAGTACATTTCTAAATTATAATGTCATACGGTATATAATATATTGATTAAAGCCCTTTTGGATATACACTACTATCAGTTTCTTTAAGACATTCTCCTTTCTCTCCTCTCCCTGTGGGTTCCAGCTAGCTCAACTGGTAAAATCTCTGATGGTTGAATAAGAGATTTGGGGTTTAATTCCTGCCCACACCAAAAACTGATTGGTGTCTTGGTCTGATGATAAATAGTTATCATCAGGAGCGGATGCCATAGGTTGAAACTCTCTCTCAAAAAAAAAAAAAGTATTCTAAAAAAAAATATATTGATTATTATAATAACAAGTAATATGTTATAAGGAAAAAAAAGAAAGAAAGCAAATGAAAAGTAAAGTAACAAATGAGCACTAGATAGAGGTGAGGGGCTCACGGAAGTTTCAAGTTTGTCTTTCACTTTTTTTTGTTTAGTTTAGTCACACAGAACTTTTACTTTTATATTGTAAACACAAAACTGCAGCAATAGTGGGCAAAGGAAAGAACTGAAAAGAAAAAAAAAAGAAAAAAAGAAGAAGAAGAAGAAGAAGAAGGCAAATGCCAACGGAGAGAGAGAGAGAGAGAGAGAGAGAGTCACATGTGAGAGCACAATGAGCAAAATTTTCTATAATTGTGTGGGGACTTGGTGCGGCGAATCAATAAAACTACTGACCTTTCAATTTTTCTATGTGGTACAAGTAAGTTCTAGATGTGCTGGGATGAAAATTAGAATTTTTTTTCCCTTTTATTTGTTGAGGTAATTGTTAAAATACCTATTTGTTTATTTTAAAGATGTTGAATGTTTAATTATTGTAATTTTTTGACATATATATTTATGGATTGTATTCTATTTTACAATATTTTTACAAAATTTTGATGTGGCTAACCTCTTATTGGTTTTTATCTAGGCCAACCATTAATATCACATTTTTATTTACCAATAATCACTCACAACATCAGCAGTTTGTAATATTTTTTATAAAATAGTTTATATCTCTAACATTATTCTTTTATTTAAATGAAAGTTATGTTTATTTTTAGACTTTCTTAAATATATATGTATACTATCGGGGGGTATAGGGGGCTAAAATGATAAGGTTCTTTTAAAAGTTTTCAAATTATTTAGGATAATTCCAAAAAATATCCTTAATTTTTATGAAAAATTTTAGGGGGGCCAAGACCCCCCTTGGACATAATGATGGCCCGCCACTGCTTAAGAGGTAGCACGTACCTTGCACGTGCCACCCTAAAGAGTTATATATTAATTATAAATTTTGAATATAGACTAATTTATTCATCACTTATGTAATTTAACTAAATAAATCAAAGTAGCATGTGTTTATTATAGGGAATATTTATGAAATTTCCAGATCTATGATATGCAAAAATAGAGAAAAAAACGTGTCAAAGAAAACAATCACACAGGATTATATTTATGTGATTCAGCAGTTTGCTTACGTCCACAGAATTGCAGTGATTTCACTATTTTCAAGAAAAAATATAAGATATGGCAGTAAAATTTTTCTCTCTCAACACAACACACAAAATCCTAATCTGAAACAACTGTATTTTATATCATATACAAAGGATTCGAGTAAGCTAAAAAAGGGCCAAAAAATTTCCCCTCAAGTTTCCACTTCATGGACTAAAGGTGCGTTTGGATATCGCTTATTTTGCTGAAAACTGAAAACACTGTAACAAAATAATTTTTAAATGTGTGAATAGTATCGTGTGACCTATTTTTAATGAAATTTTTTGTGAAAAAAGAGATTTGTGGGTCCCGTAAACAGTGCATGGGACCCACTAACAGACACATTTAAGTGGAGGTGGAAGCTTGTCAAAGAGGTAGTGGGTCCCGTGCACTGTGCACGGGACCCACTAACAGACAACAAGCCACGTGATGAGCGCTTCTCAATAAAAATAAATAAATAAAAGAAAAAGAAAAGGAAAACGCAGAAACGTGAAACGCTGGATGCATCATCCGTATCCAAACGTAGGCTAAATCTCATAAAATCTCTCATTAAAAACCATAACACTTTTATATTGGATCGGGTCATAATCCGGATTAAAAATAATTAGGCTTCACATAGTCCAACATTTATAACATATACATTCAAATTGATTAAACTAAAAAATGATAATACATTACAAATGAGCCAAAAAAATTATTTATTTTTTTATTATATTGTCTAATCAACTCCATCGAAGTCAACTCCATCTGTTCCATCAAAAAAAATAAGTCAACTCAATCTGAGAAAGTTATTTGGCCTCTTTCACATGATGCTACAATTGAAAACCCAATGTGCAAGGTAAACTCTCAATGTAAAATGTGTATTTGTTGTGATGTATATGCATATATCTCATATTTTAATCACGATATAGGTATTTGTGTGTTGTGTTTCAGATTATAGGTATTTTTTTATATGCCTGTTTTTTACTGAATTGTTCTTTGCATTTCATCTTTTGATTGAATTATTCTTATTAATATTTTAATACATGATTCTTTTGTTCTTTTATGAAAATTTTTGTTTGAATGATAAGATTTTGGTTGATGCTAATAGCCATTCCTTTAATTGGTTTCTCAATTCCTCTTGGGTTCTATAATGTTATCTTGATCCCACATCTTCAGCCACTTAGAAAGGCACAAAAAAAAAAAAAAAAAAAAAAAAAAAACAAAACAAAGGGATTTTTGTTAATATACGGTTCTCTCAACATGATAACAAGTTTTTACATGATAAAAACAAACTCCCGAAATACAGAGATAAGGATAAAGATGACATTCTTTTCTCTTCTGTTTTTCTTTTTTGCTTTCAAAGAACATACCTTCAACCTCCGTATATTAAACATTAAACGCAAAATGGTTATCATTTGAAATACCTACAGGTAGATGAATCTTTTAATTTCATGTTGTGAGAAAAATAAAAAGCGATGCTTATTGTGTATTTGGAATTTAGTATTTAATTCTTTCTATGAAGATGTATATAATGTTATTTTTAGTGAATTGAGAGTGAAAATTTGTACTAGTCTTTTTCGTTTTTAAATTAAATTGTGGTGCAAATGTTAGGTTTCCATTTTTCTTTTAGGGATGATTCAAAAGCTGTTGTTTTAAGGGGTTACATTTTCAGCTCAATCCAACTTAACACTCATTTTTATTCTAGCTCTATACATACCTAATAATATAAGGACGCGTCCTTTGATTTTGAGACCACTTGGATAGAGCCCTAGTGTTTTTGACAAGAACTTCGTCAACATAGAAGTAAAATGACTCGAGTTTGGCTTCTTCAATACATCAATACAACTAACCATAAAATAACAGAACATAATACACATACACATATAAAGGAGGTCCAAGACGCATGTAAGAGTTGTTGGATAAGGATCATTGACAGTTAATGTAGCTTGGAAGATGAAACTGTATCTCTCATTCGGATGATTCACACTATTTACACAAAAATGTTTTGTCATAAAATTTCCCACATGAAGTTTAACTTAGGCCTATAAAAATACAGGGATTCACAATAGAATTATCAAATGGAGGATCCAACACTTAACAGGCCGGTTTAGGAATAATACACAAAAAATTTCTACATTTTACCAGCCTGCACTCTAGTCATTTCATGCACACCTTGCAACGACAACTTGCTTTCTTGCTGGAGTTCTTAAAGGTTGTCGTGACCTCCTGTCTCTCTGTGTTTGTATACGCTATTCTTGTTCTTTAATTTACAGTGCCAGCCTGCCCATTAGTACAGTTCTGTGAAGGTGAAACGAACAGTAAGAAGCCAAGTTTCCAGCCTAATTTAGGGCTGTGGAAGCTCTTGAACAGCCTCAGGTAGAGATGGTGGGGAAGATGCACCACTAATTTTGCTGGGAGCTGGTGTATTCCTTCGGGACTGGCATTTTGTGGGCACAATCACACTCTCATTTTCCCATCTGTCATCATTAATTTCATCATCTTCTTCGTCTTCACTAGCTTTAAAAACTGGATGTACATATGCATTTTGAAGATAGCCTTTCGTTCAGGTTTGGTTCCTTTGCCCGTTCTAAAGTATCTTTCATCATTGCTTCCTAAACGCACAGCATGAAATAATGATTAAAATGATGTGAAATCCCTAAATGTGAGAGAGAGATTAATGAGAGCTGAAATCAAGTGTGAGGAGAAATAAATAGAACTGAAAATTTGCTTTCTGTTTGACAATAATGACCAATATCACTTCTTTTTTTTGGTTAAGTAAAAGATAGTGTAAAAGGAAACCTGAAATGAGTACAAAGAATCAAGGAACAATAATGGCCAATATAAAACATAGATGATGATTATATATTATTCAAGAACTATAAAAAAGGGAGGGGGGGGGGGGGGTTTGGAACAAGAAATATCACTCAAAAACAAGAAATATGGTCAATGCAGTATTTCACAACGCATTCTCATACTAATACAATAAATACTAACAGACTCAAGCCCATTGCCACACTAGTATTCTAGATAATGTAGACTGATACAAAGCCTTAATGGGGGTAGAGGTCTCAGGTTCTATACCCCCTCTATTTTTATAAATCTTATAAAAAAATGTAGACTGATACAAAGTTCAATTTTTGTTTTGACGCATATTTCCCCTGGCTAATAGAAACAGCCACTAAATCTCTAAGTCCATCTAAAGCTAGAACCAGGATATGATCATGTTTTGTTAAGGTTGTGATGTTATAAGCCTAGAGAATATGGTTCTAATCAATAAACTCTTGACATGAAACATGGATTAATCATACTAATACATATTGAATATCAGACTCAAAGCTTCCAGAAAGTGGGTTTATGCCTCAATGCTTACTCCCACAAGACAGCTTTAAAGCTTTGCACCAGATGAGAGCCATGTTTATAAGAATTTTTTTTCATGATTAAGCATACTCATGGTCTATGCTACACAAAAAATCAGAGATTTTCAGAATCTAGGTCATAACATATCTAATCTACCCAAGAGAATTTGAGCATTACGTCGTTGAGCGAAGATGTATAATTCCTTAGAGAAAAGAGTAAAGATTCAAGACACAGTGGAATCAGATTTAGCAGCAACGAGGGCTGCCTCTATAAGGTTCCACAAATTCAATACTAGATTATTGCTCCATAGCTTAAAACATATTCAGCTTCAACCCAAAGTACACCTCAATCATATAAGATCACATGTTTAACTAAAACAATAACAAATAAATTTAATTAGTAATAGTCACATATGACTAAGATGATACACAAAAAAACATCCACTAACAGATGCATTCACACAGACATAGGCATCTTCCATATCAAAGACCAAAGCATGACACTCACCATATCTTTCCAAGTATAAGACTTAATCCACAGTTGTATTAAGTAGTTAAAGGAATTATAGACATAACTATCATATATTGGGGAAAGAAGAATGTAAATCACCACAATGAAGACAGGCATGCCAAGGAGTTTCTGTCAGAATGCATGCAATAATTTTAAATAATAATACAACATCGACTTTGCAACTTGTATGTTCAACAAACCTGTAGTGGATATATAACAAATGCTGCTTCATATCGGCCTTTGCAGAACCTATTGAACCATATGGTTAGAACTGGAAGTGCAATGAGAAATGGGGTTGACTGGGCAGCTTTTTTTGTGCTCATCAATCCCATTAGAAGCACTTGTGAAATGACCAACGCACTTATAACACGCCCATGGACATCAGGCCAAAATGCCGCAGCACTCTCATACTCTTGGTCAAACATTTATGATCTGCATTTTCAAAAGTAAGATGTAAGATATGGCAGAAAAAAAGGTATCTTACTAACATTATATATTGCTATGCTAAATACTGGATAACCACACACACACAAGCAAACCCGTTGAGTAGGTTGTACAGAGATCTAACAAACAAAATAAATTTTTCATGAAGGGAAGTAATGAAAGAAAAAAAAACACATCTGAATTTCAAGAGAAAACCTAATTCTCATAACCAGGAATGCATATGTCAGATATTGTCATCTGCAATATTTTTATCTATAAGCACACACCATGTGTGCTATACATAAAAGATGTTGAGAAGATGAGTCAATATGTATGCCTTTTATGGTTAAGATATAAAGGAATATACAGTTAAAATTAGGTGAAGCTGGTTCATTGTTGGCAAGAGGGAAAAGAAAAAAGAAATATGAAAAAAAAAAGACAAGGTTAAAAATACAATTTATTTCTATTATTTTTCTTTTTTTCTCAGAGACAAACTCTTCTATAGAAAAATTTCCCTTGGATACAGAATTTGGTTGCTCTCCCATAGGTTTAAGTTTAGCTAGTTAAATGAGTAACTTCTACTACAATAATAACAATAAACAAAGCCTTAGTCCCAAATTTTGGGTAAAAAAAAAAGGTTTTGTGTTCTACTTGTTTCAACCTAAAAAGGCACAAGTATTACACATTTAACTAGTGTTCTACACAAATGGGCAGCAAGCACTGAATGTACACCTCCCTAGCAATTTTTCTTAAAAAGCCTTCAACAATTTGATGCATTGGATTGATACTGCCATAATCACAAGCATGTGTACTTAAACCCTATATTGTCCTTTATACATAAAATTTTATAATGAAAAATACCACTCTGTACCTGATGACAGAATACAACATAAGCCAGGCCGAAGAAAATGATTATGAAAGGAAGTATAATAGGTGTCACTGTAGCATACACAAGGCCCAGTAGGAAATAGAATTGTATACAGGGTTCTCCTGTGTTGAAACCAAGACTTCCTGGATCCATTGCCTCCTCCCTATCCTTTTTTGTCTTCACCAAAAAGAAATTCTTCAAGTGATACATTATAAGAGGTTTCAACATTAGAATTTCCCCAGCTATACCAGCCCATCCATCAACCATAATATAAGTTATGAAGAAAGTTGCTCTCATTGGAATTGCCACGCCTATTGTTTTAGGAATCCTGCCAAAATGAAAACAAATATACTAATTTTATAAAATCTAATTCTAAGATAAAAACTTAAATTGCACAAAAATTAGAAGGCATGAACTAGTCTATTTAACCTAAATTATGTAAGTTTGATAGATAATCAATGGTCAATACTTGATAGATGGTTGTAGATTATGTAATTATATAGTTAAACATTTCCAAAATTTTAACATTTGTAAAAAAAAAAAAAAATTTGAACATGCAATATATGTTACAAATTGCGAAAGAGAAACAAAAACTGTGGAAAGTCTTGTCCTCATTGACTAAAAGAAGAAGCAAAATAATACCCACCAAGATACTCATCATGTTTTTCTTTATAAGTACAAGCACCAAGATACTCATCATGTGGCTACGGGATATCCTAATCCATGCCTAATGACATTATTCTCTACCATTTAATACAGCATTCACCATTAAATGCCAACTGGGACTCTATTATATGATTCTGCTAGTCACCATTTATCAGATATCATCTTCAGCCTCTATGGTTCTACAGATTTTTTATTTAAAAGCTTACGGTCTTACATGTAAAATGCCTATTTTGTGCAGAAGGGATCAATTTTGATAGATATCTACAGACTTCATAGAGCCACAAAATTTTCCTAGAAAGTTACAAGTTAACATATCATTTAATACTCAAATACTCAAGCATGCATATACAATATACAGAGCACTAGCATACACATGCACCCACATACAAATACATTTGCATTGCCAAGAAAAAGAGACACTGAGCAATTAAGGGAATGGCACACATTTGAAAATAACATACTCGTTTGCTGATTGGTGAATATATGAATCTAGCTGTTCAAATGCACTTCCAGCAATTATTCTCCCGAGGAATACATTTACAAAGTTGAAAAGATAATATCTAGAGGCCGATCTCCTCTCTAGAGATGATAGAGAATTAAATACTTCAAATTTAGACATGATCATCAATATAGCTGGCAGAAAGATAAGGAATAACTTCAATGCAATCCCAGGTAGAAAAACTTGGATGACTGATTTAATGAAACTCCTGCATTGCAAATCATAACATTATGAGTAATTTGAAGTTATTGCAGACTAATTCTTAACACAAGAGGCCCAAGGATGAGCAAGAGAAAGTTGGGGCTCCCTTAATTCCTGCCTGTGCCTCCCCGCCAAGACAAGTAGAGTCTAAAACTGACAGTTCTTCGTCTTCACTGTCAAAGCATAAACCACTGTCAAAGCATAAACCCTCTGACTCCGATTCTATTGAATCTGAACAGTTAAGTGGTCAAAAGCGGCCTTGACAATAAAAAGCCCCAAAAAGGCTTCATCAACACCATAGTTGATAGTAGTACAGAAAAACAAAAGTTAACCACTTCAACCAGTAGGGTTGGAGGGCCTTTTCATGTATATATATTATGCACAAGTTGTACCAAAATTTTTATCAAAAAAAAATTAAAAAGTTATTTAGATGAGCAGAGATGAGAAGGAAAAAAGAATGTATGAAATTTATCTCCTTCAATTGAGATTCTCAATCGATTTATGTAAGTGAAAGTTGTAAAATTGATTGACTGCTGTGTAAAAGGCTGCTCTCTTTATAGAACAATAGAATACTTCTCTTTTTATTTTTTTCACCCCTATTGATAACAAGAAAATTACAAGTACAAGAAAGAGAGAATTCCTTGAAATGCTTCTCAGCTGTCTGCTTTAAGTAACATCATGTGAACACTCAGAACATAATATAGTAAATATACTTTCCTTTCCGCACCATAACAAAACAGATAGAAAATGAAACAAAAGTACATACAAAGAGGCCTGATCGGAGTTAAGAATCTTCAGCAGCACGTGGATGATTCGCCGGAGCCAGTGACCGCGCATGCAGCTACTGATGGAGACCGGGTTCCTAGGTTTTGGTCGCGGGAGGCCGTGGAGCACGCCTGTGTGGTTGGTTTCATCAGGTGAAGGCTTGATGTGCACAAATTTGAGAAGTAAGTCACGGGTTGCTTGGTTGTTGATCTTGGACACAGTAGGGAGCCATGGTGGCTACATGATGTCGTGGAGTCTAGATCCAACAGACAAGCATCTGTGGTTTCTGATGGTGGTGTTCAGGTGGGAATCTTCTTTGCTTGCTAGAGATATTTTGCTTAATGCCAAGAATGAAGTTTGGCTCTGATACCATGTTAAATAAATTAGCAACGTGATGTGTATACCATGTTGTATATACTAGAGTGGATGTGAATGCGAAAGAGGAAGCATAGAATAGGAACACGAGAACACGAGAAATACAATAGCTTATGTTACAATGAATCATAACATGAGTACATAGCAAGTATGGTCTTGGGCCTATTACATTGGGCTAATATGTCTAATATATCTCTAACAATTTTGGACAATAAAACAAATTTTATTATTTTAATACACGATGTTGTACATAATGTCATACACAACATAATAGTATAATACAACAGGATTTTAGGTCATTAATCCTAACAAATGAGTGGATCACTGACATATTACCTTTAACATTGCATGTAACTTAATATTAAGGGCAAATTCCAACTTACCCACCTATGGTTTGGCCGAAATTTAAGTTGCCTACCTGCAGTTTGAAATTTGTTATTTTACCCACCTGAGGTTAGCTCAGTTAGAGTTCTATAACCCACCTCTGTTAAAAACATGGCTAAATATATAATTTTGCTTCACTTTTATGTCTCTCTCCTCCAAAAACACAAAAAACATAAAAATACAAAATCAAATAAGATAAAAAAGAATACAGCGGAACACTTGCATCATGAGATTTCAAACCACAGGTAGGCGACTTAAATTTTAGTCAAACCTCAGGTGGGTAAAGTGTCAAATTGCAAACTATAAGTAGGTAACTTAAATTTCAGTCAAACCACAAGTGGATAAGTTGTAATTTGTCCTAATATGTTAAATATTGATAATGTCCGATCATTGGCAACTGGCAACGTTGGTATCTCTCTCTCTTTGTCTATCTCCCCAATGTTGGTATCTCTCTCTCTTTGTCTTTGTCTCCCTCTCTCTCCTCTTCCTTTTTTGTCACCACTAGATTTCGATCTTCATCTTAGGGAACCAAGCTCACATTCAACCACTCTGCTCTCTACCTCAGTGAGGCCAAAAAATCTTAAGTTCCATATCTTTTTCACCACATTCCCTTCTCCATACTACATTTCCTAAATTTCATGATTGACATAAAACCCCCATAATCCTCTCAGTTGATATATATAATAACTTGAAGTTTCCTTTGCCTGACTGATCAACAATGATGGTAGTCGCAATGTTGGATCCAATATAATCTACAGCTCTACACATGTTGAAATAATAACAAGTAACATGTATGAAAAAAAATGGAGGTACCGCATATTTTGCATTTGAATTGTTTGATATTATGCACTTTGGAAGAAATAATGATTTGATTTAGATTTCTGAGAGATGCTATAATTTATAATTTTATATATGTATATATTATATAGACCAAAAACAGGATTTTTGCCATCAATGAAGGAAGAAGGATACATAAGTTATTAGATGGATACCAGAGAAAATTGCCAAATGCCCTTTTCGGGCAAAAAAAGAAGCATTTTGTCCCTTTTCCCAAACAAATTAGGGAAATGCCCCTCTTTTGAAACTCGATTTTCTCAAAATCGAGTTATAAAAAAAAAAAATTTCTGGAGCCCTATAGTGGCGTTTTAAGGAGCCTATAGTGACGTTTTAAGGACTTATAGTGGCATTTTGTAACTCAAGCTCCATGAAGTCAAGTTACATGCAATTTTTTTCCCTTTTTTTACCTATAACTCGAGTTCATGGAGCTCGAGTTACAAAACGCCACTACAGGTCCTTAAAACGTCACTATAGGCTCCTTAAAAATGACACTATAGGGCTTAACTCGATTTTGAGAAAATCGAGTTTCAAAAGAAGGGCATTTCCCTAATTAGTTTGGGAAAGAGGGCATAATGCTGCTTTTTTTGCCTGAAAATGGCATTTGGCAATTTTTTCCGATGGATACCCATAAAAATCTTCGCCCGATCAATAAACAAGTTACAAGCTTGGTGATTAAAAATACTGCCGGTTAGAGAAGGAAAAAATAAATAAATAAATAAATAAACATAATTAAGGTTTTCAAATTTAATTTCTTTCAAAAAAAAAAAATGAACGGGTTAAACATGCTTATAGGTGTAAATAAAATCGTAAGGTAGCTTTAATTTTTTTACCTTTCTAAGTTTTAATTACCATATATTACCTTCTCAAAAAAAAAAAAAAAAAAAAAAAAAATATTATGGGATCTCAACCACTTAAATCACGTTTGGTTCTCAAAAAAATAAAAATAAAAATCACATCTAAATTGTCAATGACTATGAACTTAAAAAAATATCAATGACCTTTCAATCAAATGGGATCTCCGTATCTTCAATGATCAACATAGATATTTACAGCTCGAATGCTCCTCGCCCATGTAAAACGTATAAAAAAAATTACATTTAAGTTATTATAATATTTTTGTTATGAAGAGAGACATAGATGTTTCTTCCATTCTAAACTGGACATAAAACACTTTTCCAAATAAAAAATTAAATGGGTAAAATATAATTTACTTTAATTGATTAAATTGTAATATATTATTTAAAAAAATTCTATGTTACCAAATTCGCTGAAGGTAAAGCCAATTGTGCTACATATTGAATTTTTTCCATTGATGCATAACAAACAGCTTTAGTGAAAAAATAATGCTTAATCAATCGACTGTAGGTAGTTTGGCGATCCATCCTTCTTGGTTGATGAATCTATCGACACTTAAAAATTGATTGAGTTCACCTTCACTCAATTTCTTTTGCCAAGGAACACGTTTGGAAGTGTCAGCTCCCGGTCCAGAATTATCCACCTCTGCGTATGTAAGTTGATCTCTGCATCATGTATATGGTGAGTACTGTCAAACTTTACTTTTTTTATTGATACATCAATATTTGGGAGTAAGAATTTGAATCATAAATATCTGCGTTGGAAACAACTAAAAGTTTTGAGCTACAAAACTCTTGGTGAATACTATCATACTTATATAGCATCAAAGAGCAAACCCTTATTTAAATTACAAAACTATGTTTTAGACCCCATAAAAATTATTGTAGTAAATATATATAAATTGAACTATATGAATACATGCGACTGCGTGTCTAGATTATGACCGTCTAGGCTTCTAAGAGTAACAAAATTCAGATTTTTTGTTTTAAAATTGGGGTCATTCATTTTGAAACGAGTGAATTAGATTAAACCACATCATTCAAAATTTATATATTTATTTTGAAAAAGTTGATTATCACCATTTTGATATTTAGTGTGCTTCTGGCTCCAAATTAAAAAACCAACTTATTTTACTATTCAGCTTATTTTTACTAATATTCGTGGGTTTCACTGCACTTTTTGCTAATATTTAAGTTACTTTTATCTTTATCTATAGCCAAGTTATTACTTACTCTTAAGAATTCTAGAAAATCTTATATGGTATTATTCTATATATTTATAGTAAAAGATAAATTTAGACAAATAATAATGACGGACATCAAGAGAGATCGAATTTCTTACTCATGGCCCACGAATTGCCAAGCATCCCAGCCCACTGGGACTACTATATCTGATAACTTTGAATTGGCAATAATTACTCTGGAAAAAGCTTTCCAAGCTCTCCCAAGGTAAGCTTTACCTCTCCCAAGAATCACACAATCTTTAAACACAAAGCCAGAAGGATCATCAGCTGAGTCCCTCCCCTGTGCTGTTATATAGCCGATGTAGGTTCCATGACCATATGTTTCCAATGAATAATATAGGACACTTTGCTACATATCCAACCAAAAATTTAAACAAAACAAAGAAAAATTATTACATGGAATAATTTTATTTAGGTTAAAATATAAACGAAAATGAATAATTTTGTTTTCACCTCATAGAATGATTGACCATTGCCAAATATAAAATCAGCTCCACCTTGGATGTAGCATTGGTAAAAGTAATGGCGGCCGCCCACATCCCACAACGTATCTTGCACCCCAAAAAAGCTGCAGTTGTAGAAAGCAGCCTTGTCCCCAAGTATTTCAGCTGCCAAAGCTGGTACGAGGTGGTTCTGTTCTGGCCCCAAATTGTATGTGTTCTATTAAGAGTTTTACACATGGGTTATACCATATTTAACATTAACACTAAATAATTTTCACATGCATGTATTCAAGTACTTGGGCTGGTATTGGTTTCAATTAATTTAACTAATAAAGTCTTTGGTCATTGAATAAGAGACTAAGGGTTTGAACTCCACTTACATAAAAAATTAATTGATGTCTTGGCCATAGATTGAAATTTTATTGTATTTATTATAAATAAATAAGTACTTTGGCTAGCAATTTTATTCAATAAGATATTAAAAACACACACACAAAAAAAATCATAATCCTTTTTATAACTACCGAAATGATGCATTGTGATTGGTTTGAATAAAAGTTGTAATAATGATCAGCTCATATGAAACTAATATGTTACTCCAATCGTTTATTTTTCCATATTAATGGTTTTTAAAAAGATTGTGAAATTGTAAGAGTGGTGCATGCTAAGGACAATATTACAAATGTTACAACATAACTTTTACAAATTGATGTCAGCGATGTGTCACTAATTACAAAAAAATAATTCTAACATTTATATTATGTTATTGACATCCATCGATCACATTTATTATCAAATAAATTTGAAATAGAAAATTTTATATATTATTAATGTATTGTTTTCCCCTCTAATTATTCTTATACCATAATAGCATATCCTAGAAAAATATAAGTAAATTTTTTTAATAATTTTTTTTTTATAATTTTTAATTTAGAAAATTAGAGATATAGACATTATTATTTTTCCTTTCAGAAGAAACAATAAATGTGAATTTCATGATTAGGAGTTAAAAATCATTTATTTTTATTAATGTTATATACACACTTAATGTAAATACTTTGTAATATGTAAGAAAATAGCATTTGTTAAATCATGTTACAAACAAATTTATTCTCAAAAAAAATGTTACAAACAAATTTTGTGTGTTTGTGTGTGTACATATATAAATTACTCTCTAGATTCAATTTATCAATATATATATATATATATATATATTTAATTTGACCCCTAAAAAAATTTCTTACTCAGCCATTGAGCCAAATCCAAATCCGAACAATTTTGAGGCTGTTCCAAAAATAAAGAGTTATTGCTATTGTTATCCTTAATTACCTTAAAGCCAATGCCTTTCACTACAAGATTTTCAGCATATGAAGTGAAAGTAGCGCTAGTATTCGTACTTTCATGACCATCCCATTCAATAAATGTTTCCCGGCTGCCTGCTCCATCAAGGAAAATGCATGTTTTATCGTATGTGATTGTGACTTTTTCTCTGCACAATAAGATAATTAAATAGATATAAAATCAATTAAGCTCTACAATACACTAATAACTAATTCTTCAACAACAACAAAACAAACAAATACACTAATAACTCTACGCATACAAGTGCGCATATGTTTATACTTCAACTAGTGTCACAGGGTCAATTTTTCTTTTAAATTTTCTGTTTGTGATGGCACTAAGTCCCTGACTTATATAATCAGCAACTAAAGCTCCTAACAACTAGCTAGGTTTTAAAGTTTTTTTTTTTTTTAATTAATTTTTTTACCTGTATACGCCAGCAAAAATTTGAATCCGTATCCACTTAGTGTTGCCTGAAGGAATAGAATCAACGGCGCTTTGAATAGTCGTGAAGTTTCCTTTACCTGCAATATCGTACTTCTGGAAAAAAATTGCAGACATACCATCAGGGCCAGGAGCCTTTGTAGGATGCATTTGCCTTAAAGCAGCTTCCACTTCACTTCTAGTAAAATCTTGAACTAAGCTTTGGTTCATCTCATCAGTGACCCTGGCTGAAATAGTATCAGTAACTTCTGAAATTCGACTTGGATGGGAAGTAGTGTACAGCTTCTCAAAATAGCTAATAGCTACTGCTGCAATACCCTCACTTGTCTCACACCAATTCCCACTCTCATCCCATAATCCTGTAATCGTGTTCTTCTTTCTCCTCTGAGTGGCTTTTGAGTGAAAAAACTTAGTATTGCGATCCCCTTGCCCATACCATTGAACCCTTGACCTTTGATGCCACAATATCTCTTCGCTATCCAGGAGATCATTTATCTCACTCCTTAATCTATTTATCTCCTTCCCTATCACTCCATTTCTATCTTGCAACACCAAGGCGTTAAGCACTTTCCGCTTGTTCTGAATCTGCTTTGGGATATAGCCAAAAACCGACGCATTCCATCTCACTAAATCAGCTGCAACATTCTGTAAACTAGCCACAACTCCTTCAGGAGTATTTTGATTAAGGCAACCCTCCCAAGCCGCTTTTATGATCTCCTTACACTCCTCTTTTTTTGTCCACATGGCTTCAAAATGAAATCTTCTCTTCCGTGGCTGCCTGGGGGTAATTTTATCAGTAATTAACAATGCGCAATGGTCAGACGTCGAGTCAACCAAATGAAGAACTCTTACCCCATTAAATTGGTGTATCCAATCATCCGTAGCAAAAGCACGGTCTAACCTTAAATAGACCCGGCAATCATCTTCTTGCATATTACACCATGTGAAATCAGGGCCACTATACCCCAAATCCTTAAATCCACAATAGTTAATTACCTCCCTAAAACCCTCCATTTGTTTCTGAGACCTCATAACACCCCCCAACTTTTCACTCATAGATAAAATCTCATTAAAGTCACCAAAACACAGCCAAGGAAGTCTGAATTTTCTGTTCAAGGCCGCCAACTCATTCCACGATTCCTTCCTTTTATGTGTTTCCGGGTGCCCATAAAACCCTGTGATTCTCCACCTATTGCCAGAAACTTGCTCCGTAACAATTGCATCTATATGGTTCCTTGAATATCCCATTATTTCCAATTGAACCTCTCTTTTCCATAACATTGCTAAACCTCCACTCCTACCTTCACTAGGCACAACAAGCCCATTCACAAACTTAATTTTTTCCATAACCTTTTCCATTGCCTTCTTCTTTATTTTTGTTTCCATCAAAAACACAACATTGGAATCCCACCGTTGGATTAACTCGCCCAACGCACGAACTGACCGGAGGCTCCCAAGTCCTCGGCAGTTCCACCCTAAGGCAATCATTATTCCCACGCCCAACACTTCTACTACATCAATCCACAGCACAGCCAATCTACTTGAAAAACAAACACCCACAAAGCACAAAGCACAAACCCCAGAGGCCAAGAGACAGAGTAATACCTTGCTATTGTCTATGGCTGTCGAACTGAACAAACATCCAAAGACTGAGACTTTGTAGATGACAACGGAATCACCACTCCAAATCATCTAATTAACCCACTAAGGGGTAAGGAAAGACCCACACCGGCCAAAAAATGCCCACCAACAAGGCAGAGAAAACCCACCAAGGAGAGGGAAAACCCACAACTGGGCAGACCACCCAGACTACGCGTGACCCACTACGGATGAAAGCCCCACCACCAAGGACACAGAGACAGCCACACACCGGAGTAGAGCTCTCGAACACAGCAGGAGAGGATCCGACCAGCGACAAAACTGTACCCACACCAAAGACTGAGAGAACCTTGGTGAAGATGGAAGACCCACAATGATGAGCTCGAACGTACACAATCGGAGATCAAATCGTGCGCCGAGAAAGAGCTGGACTCGTCACTGTCCAGAGAAAGAGAGAGATAAAATCTCTAGAAAAGCCTGGAAACCTTTCGGTCCAGAGAGAACAGACTCCTACTAGGGAGAGGGAATTCAAACAACCCAGCATTTACAACCTGCCGGATTTGAGGTTGTTGCGTGTATGTTGTTTGGGATGGAGACATGAAAAATTGTAGAGGAATATCTAAAAGAATTATAGAGAAATTGGGAAATTTTGACCATATTGTTTTTTTAATTTTTAATTAAAAATAGTTTTTTTTGAGTAAATAATTAAAAATAGTTGAAGGATCCTTAAAAAGAATTTTACAAGCTATCTAATTATTAGATAAATCTAGTAATTGATGTTTTTTTTTGGTGTAAGGTTTTTATTATTTTTTAAAAAGGTAATTATTTATTGCATAATATTTCCACCATAAATTATTGAGTGACATAACCAAATGCAGTTTCATTAAACATAATTGCTTTTTTAGTAAGTTTTAGAAAAATAGTAAACACTATTTCTTATAAGAATATACCTTAGGTGAAATTCAAAGTCTATTTACAAAAAAATCTTATCTGATAGGCCTTTGAAGGTGGAAGTTTAAATTTAATTTCATATATTATAAAAACATCAAACGATATATTTGAAATTTTGAATTCCAATAATTTTCAATGATTTAATTTAAATCCAAACAACGGATTTTGAAATTTATATAGTTTAAATCAATTGTCTAGAATTAAAACGCCAAACTAAGGATATGTTTGATTGAGGTGAAAAGGAAGAACATAAAAAACTTAGCTGAAGAAATAGTAGGGTGATTATTATTTTTCTTTGTTTGGCAAAGAAGATGGAAGTATACTATTTTTACCTTAGACCAATAAAATTCTCTCTCCAAAATGGAGAAAAAATAAAGGTATAAAAATCACCTACAGAAAAAGAAAATCAAATTTGTGATTTTACCCCCACATCTCTCTATCCGTAAGGTTGTTTGTAAGGTGTGATTTAATCTAGTCTTTTTTTTTTTTTTTGGTATAAAAATAGGAAAGAAAATAAATTTTTCTTAATAAAAATAGAGAAAATAAAATAAAAGTTGAAAATGCAAAAATATCCTGAATTTGGGCAAATTGTAAAAATACTTCATGGGCTTAAACTCTTCTTAATAATTTTCTAAGATTTTCATATTCATAAAATAAACCTTTAAAAATAACTTTTGTTAGTTGTCATGGAATGAAAAATCACGTAAATGATCTTAAGTTGGTTTACTTGTGGGTTCTAGTTAACTCAACTGGTAAAGTTTTTAATAGTTGAATAAGAGATCTTGAGTTCAATCCTCACCTATACCAAAAACTGATTGGTGTCTTAGTTTGATGATAAAAAGTTATCATTAAGAGTAGACACTATAAGTTAAAACTATCTATAAAAAAAGGGAAGAGAAATGATATGTCCACAACATTTTTACAATAAATCATAAGTGGCAGGTTATTATTGGTTGTTATTATTGGGGCAAAAAAGTAATCTTAGTGCTAGATTCAAATTTGAACTAATAACAACTAACCATCTATTATTTGTTGTGAAAATATTGTAAAAATGTTATGGACGTAGCATTTCTCTAAACTTTTTTTTCTATTCTCTCTCCAAACATCTAAAAATTATTTTTCTAATGGGGGTAATAACCCCTCATTTTATAGCCATAAAAAAATAAATCTATAAAATTATTTTGATTAATTTTACGAATTAGGTGTAATTAGAAATTAAACACTGCGTACGAATAATGAATTCGAATTCCCTCTAAATTTAATTACCACCCTCACTCACTCCCACTTTCAACTCTTTCTCTCTCTCTCTCCACAACAATACATAAAAGAAAAGAAGATGCAGTATAAGAAAGAAATCTGCAGAAACTTTCAGCGTGGCAGGTAAGTCTTCTTCTTCTTCTTTGGGTTTTCTTTACTTTTCTTTAACAATCGAATATTCAATTTCACACCTACTTTTATTGCTCGCTTTCTATTCTCTCTAATGCCTGATTGGATGGAGAGGGGAAGTAGGGGAGTAGAGTAGAGTTAGCTAAAAATAAGCTAATTTTGTTCTAAATTTACTCTACTCTACTCTACTCTCTTTCAATCCAAATGGTCCGTAATTTTTTTTTTTTTTTTTTTTTTTTTTTTTTTTAAGTATGAAAGTTTTATGTTGTAGTGCATATTGATAAATTAACAACTGGAAGCATTGCTATCTTTGCTGAGCAAATGATTAAACACTTCTCAACAGGTTGAGAGAGAGGAGTTTTATAGTCAATTCCAAGATAGTTGAGTTTGATAATTTCCTTCGTAAGCCAAATGCAGTTCCACCAAACTCTACTCTTGCCAGCCAAAGCCCATTTTCTGGGGCCAGACCAAATGCATTCCCAGGAACTGCTCAAAATAGTGCCCCTCCTTCGGTCACAAGTTTTAGTCAACTAGGTGCTTCGCAAATTGGGGGTCTTGGAATAATGTAAGAATCACTTATCAAAATCTTTACTTAGTAACCTCAAATATCATAGTTTTTTGTTGATTATAAAACAACTGTTTCTTTCATTGTCGTTGGGCTCTTAAAAATCTCTTAAGCAAATTTTCTCAGGCCCTCTACGCCATCTAACAATGCTTTTGCACAACCAAATGCCTTCCCAAATTCCAGTCAGTCATCAAGTGCATTTGGGACAAACAATTTTCCATATAAAAGTGAAGGTACAATTATTGAAGGTTTTCTTTCCTCCATTACTCGTTTAGGTGTTTTTGTGTTATTTCTGATGATGTCATTTGGTAGGTGCATCTAGCTTCCAAAATCCTACCCAGACACCTGGAAGTTCCATTACATCCAACACAGCAGGCTTCAGCAATGGTGGTAACATAAATGGTGGAAGTAACTCATTTTTTCCTCCGGTAGCACCTGCACAAATATTCATTTCAACTAGTAACAACTCACCCATCCTTACAAATGGGCCTAACTGTTGGGCTTTGTGGAGCCTAGTTTATGTTTGATTCGGTTAATGACCCGACCCGGCCCGAATAATATTGCATGGTTTTTAATGGGAGATTTACTGAAGCTTAGTCCATGAAGCGGAGGCTTGGGCCGATAGGCCCATTTCATATATATAAACTGACTTTGCCGTGATTAGGGTTATATAAGATTGTAGGTTGTTGTTGCCGCCTCCTGTAGTGTGAGAGAAAAAATATTCTAGCCGCAATTCTTGTACTATGTATTTTCCCTAATAATAGTGAAATCCCTGCAACTCCGTGAACGTAGGCAAATTACTGAACCACGTAAATACTGTCTTGTGTATGTGATTGTTTTTTTTTTTTTTTTTTTTTTGCGTGTGTTTTCTCTATTTTTTTTGTTTCTCACAGGTTGAGAATTTGGTTTAATTCCCTACACCAACTTTAATACAGGTGGACCAGCAATCACAAATGTTCAATTGGGGTAAGTTTGTGGAAAATCTACTTATATTTGTTATTACTTACCCAAAAAAAAAAACTACTTATATATTGTAAGCCAATTGAAAGAAGTCTAATTAAATAAAAAATTCTGAGTTCCATTCCAATTATCAAATTTCACTTATTTGTGTTAAGTAACTAGGATTAGTCAGGCATTTTTTGTTTTTCCTTTCTGAATTATTTCTGTTAGATTAGCTGACTGATTTGAAAATATCAAATTTTACTTCTTCGGCCTCTATATTATTATTATGATTTTAGTCAACATGGGCTTGAGTCCAAACAACATACCTGGACCGGCTTCAAACTGTTTTTGACCGTTGCTTCATGTAAGGCCACATTTGCCATCAAAATTACCTTATCAAGAAAGGAAAAAGTTTGGCTTCAAACATATTTGGAGCTATCTTGCTCCATGTCTAGTTTTTAGTTCAAGATTTTTTTAATAAGTCATGTTACTTATTTAAATAATACACATGAATAGTTTTATAAATCATTACGTATTAGGTTGGAAATGATAGCTTCAAATAGGTTTGGAGCCAACCCTTGTCCGTCAAGAGGGGTGGAGGGGTGGGGAATCAAAGTTTTGTAACATTTATCATGGTCTTTTGGCATCTATAACTTAAATAAAATTTGTCTTATTCATTGTGTCTCTCTATAGAATTTGCAACTGGATTGGAATTTCAAACTTACCAATGAAATTACTTTTTTGTCATTCAATAACAACTTGTAACAACCTACTACTTATGATTTATTGTAAAAATGTTGTAGACATAGCATTTCTTTTGTGAACATGTTAAGACATCTTGTTGTCGTCATAATATAATCACAATTGCTGAAGTGTCAATTCTTTACAAGTTAAAATAAAATTATAAATGTATTATTATTATGAAAATGTTGTACCATTCTGTTGTGTTTCTAGAAATTGTTTTTGGTTTAGTCAACTTTATTGAGACAAAATTCATTGTTTCGCATCTAGTTTTCTTGGGTTGAATTTTTGTATTTTTATCTTTACACATAATTTTGAGTAAAAACACAGTTTCACTCACAAAAAAAAAAAAAAAAAAAAAAAAAAACACTTAGGACAAAAACACTTTTCATCCTTTATATTTGGAGTAGTTCACATTTCCTCCTTAAACTTTAAAAGCAAACAAATTTTCCATTAATATTTTGGAAAATAGCAAATATGTCATATTGTTATTCTCTCAGTTAAACCCTAATAAAAACTTATGATTCATAAAATATTCTATTGTGTAGTGTCTAAAATACTAACACTAAATTTTAACATCCAAAATTTTTTTTTTCACATATTTTGAGTTTTAGATGGTAATAATACTTAGAAAGTTGAAATTATGATATAAGACATTTTACTTATTACCTAGAGAACATTGATTTTCTAGGTTTAATACTTCGAAACTTATAATTTATCTAATGGAAAATTCGATGACACGTGCCTTTTGTTATCTATTTTATTTTTTATTTTTTATTTTTATTTTTTTTGTTGCTTAAAATGGGTGTTCATTAAAAATTAAGTAAGCTAAACATTGCACCTAGACTCATGTAGAATGATAAAGAAGAAAATATGAATGACAAAATTTTCATTATGTGTGGTTGAAGGTATTTGATGAAGAGTTTCAATTGTAGCATATGACATCATTCATAACGAAAATTTATATATGTGACAATGTCTTAGCAAAAATTAGTTGCTTATTGTTGGCAGATGATGATATTCGTTATCATTTATTCTTAGAAGTTTTTAATGAGTGAATATTACCTTTAGCAAATAAGTACTAAAAAACTATTATAGTAAAATAAATATTCATATGTTAAATAGCTACCATAACTTTATGTGTGATTAACTATCAAAATTCTTATACAAATGAGATTAACTTTGTATGACATACATTTTTTATATATGTATATAGTTTCATACTTCTTCAAATAGAAATTTTAATTTTAATTTTCTCACTTAAAAAGTAGGACGTGCCTTGCACATGCCACCCTAACTAATACATATATAAAGGGTATATACATTAATTATAAATTTTGAATATAGACTAATTTATTCATCACTTATGTAAGCTAACTAAATAAATCAAATTAGCATGTGTTTATTATAGGGAATATCTATGAAATTCAAAACCTATGAGATGCAAAAATAGAGAAAAAAATGTGTCAAAGAAAACAATCACATAGGATAATAATTACGTGGTTTAGCAATTTGTCTACGTCCACAGAATTGCAGTGATTTCACTATTTTCAAAAATAAAAATAAAAAATGCGGCAGTAAAGTTTTTCTCTCTCAACACAACACACAAAATCCTAATCTAAAACAATTGTATTTTATATCATATACAAAGGATTCGCAATGGGCTAAAAAGGGGCCAAAAAATTTCTCCTCAATTTTTCACTCCATGGACTAAGCCTCATAAAATCTCCCATTAAAAACCATAACACTTTTATATTGGATCGAGTCATAATTCGGATTAAAAACAACTAGGCTCCACATAGCCCAACATTTATAACATATACATTCAAATTGATTAAACTAAAAAATGATAATACATTACAAATGACCCAAAAAAAAATAATTTCTTTTCATCATATTGTCTAATCAACTCCATCTAAGAAAGTTATTTGGCCTCTTTCACATGATGCTACAATTGAAAACCCAATGTGCAAGGTAAACTCTCAATGTAAAATGTGTATTTGTTGTAATATATATGCATATATCTCATACTTTAATCACAATATAGGTATTTTGTGTGTTGTGTTTCAGATTATAGGTATTTGTTTATATGCCCCTTTTTTACTGAATTGTTCTTTGCATTTCATCTTTTGAATGAATTATTCTTATTAATATTTTAATACATGATTCTTTTGTTCTTTTATGAAATTTTTTGTTTGAATGATAAGATTTTGGTTGATGTTAATAGCAATTCCTTTAATTGGTTTCTCAATTCCTGGTTGGTTATATAATGTTATCTTGATCCCACATCTTCAGCCACTTAGAAAGGCAAAAAAAAAAAAAAAAAAACAAAACAAAACAAAGGGATTTTTGTTAGTATACGGGTCTCTCTACATGATAACAAGTTTTATATGATAAAAACAAACTCCCGAAATACAGAGATAAGGATAAAGATGACATTCTTTTCTCTTCTATTTTTTTGTTTTTTGTTTTCAAGGAACATACCTTCAACCTCCGTATATTAAACATTAAACGCAAAATGGTTATCATTTGAAGTACCCACAGGCAGATGAATCTTTCCATTTCATGTTGTGAGAAAAATAAAAAGCGATGCTTATTGTGAATTTAGAATTTAGTATTTAATTCTTTCAATGAAGATGTATATAATGTTATTTAGTGAAATGAGAGTGAAAATTTTTACCGGTCTTTTTCGTTTTTTATATTAAATTGTGGTGCAAATGTTAGGTTTCCCTTTTTCTTTTAGGGATGATTCAAAAGCTGTTGTTTTAAGGGGTTACATTTTCAGCTCAATCCAACTTAACACTCATTTTTATTCTAGCTCTATACATACCTAATAATATAAGGACGCGTCCTTTGATTTTGACACCACTTGGATAGAGCCCAAATGTTTTTGACAAGAACTTCGTCAACATAGAAGTAAAATGACTCTAGTTTGGCTTCTTCAATACATCAATACAACTAACCATAAAATAACAGAACATAATACACACACATACACATACACACATATATATAAAGGAGGTCCAAGACGCATGTAAGAGTTGTTGGATAAGGAGCATTGTAGTTAATGTAGCTTGGAAGATGAAACTGTATCTCTTATTCGGATGATTCACACTATTTACACAAAAATGTTTTGTCATAAAATTCCCACATGAAGTTTAACTTAGGCCTATAAAAATACAGGGATTCACAATAGAATTATCAAATAGAGGATCCAACAATTAACAGGCCGGTTTAGGAATATTACACAAAAAATTTCTACATTTTACCAGCCTGCACTCTAGTCATTTCATGCACACCTTGCAACGACAACTTGCTTTCTTGCTGGAGTTCTTAAAGGTTGTTGTGACTTCCTGTCTCTCTGTGTTTGTATACGCTATTCTTGTTCTTTAATTTACAGTGCCAGCCTGCCCATTAGTACAGTTCATTGAAGGTGAAACGAACAGAAAGAAGCCAAGTTTCCAGCCTAATTTAGGGCTGTGGAAGCTTTTGAACAGCCTCAGGCAGAGATGGGGGGGAAGATGCACCACTAATTTTGCTGGGAGCTGGTGTATTCCTTCGGGACTGGCGTTTTGTGGGCACAATCACACTCTCATTCTCCCACTTGTCATCATTAATTTCATCGTCTTCATCGTCTTCACTAGCTTTAAAAACTGGATGTATATATGCATTTTGAAGATAGCCTTTCAAGTTCAGGTTTGGTTCCTTTGCCCGTTCTAAAGTATCTTTCCTCATTGCTTCCTAAACATACAACATGAAATAATGATTAAAATGAAGTGAAATCCCTAAATGTGAGAGAGAGATTAATGAGAGCTGAAATCAAGTGTGAGGAGAAATAAATAGAACTGAAAAATTGCTTTCTGTTTCACAATAATGACCAATATCACTTCTTCTTTTTTGGTTACGTAAAAGATGTGTTAAAAGAAAACCTGAAATGAGTACAAAGAATCAAGGAACAATAATGGCCAATATAAAACATAGATGATGATTATATATTATTCAAGAACTATAAAAAAGGGAGGGGGGGGGGGGGGTTTGGAACAAGAAATATCACCCAAAAACAAGAAATATGGTCATTGCAGTATTTCACAACGCATTCTCATACTAATACAAAAAATACTAACAGACTCAAGCCCATTGCCACACTAGTATTCTAGATAATGTAGACTGATACAAAGCCTTAATGGGGGTAGAGGTCTCAGGTTCTATACCCCCTCTATTTTTATAAATCTTATAAAAAAATGTAGACTGATACAAAGTTCAATTTTTGTTTTGACGCATATTTCCCCTGGCTAATAGAAACAGCCACTAAATCTCTAAGTCCATCTAAAGCTAGAACCAGGATATGATCATGTTTTGTTAAGGTTGTGATGTTATAAGCCTAGAGAATATGGTTCTAATCAATAAACTCTTGACATGAAACATGGATTAATCATACTAATACATATTGAATATCAGACTCAGAGCTTCCAGAAAGTGGGTTTATGCCTCAATGCTTACTCCCACAAGACAGCTTTAAAGCTTTGCACCAGATGAGAGCCATGTTTATAAGAATTTTTTTTCATGATTAAGCATACTCATGGTCTATGCTACACAAAAAATCAGAGATTTTCAGAATCTAGGTCATAACATATCTAATCTACCCAAGAGAATTTGAGCATTACGTCGTTGAGTGAAGATGTATAATTCCTTAGAGAAAATAGTAAAGATTCAAGACACAGTGGAATTAGATTTGCATCAAGGAGGGCTGCCTCTATAAGGTTCCACAAATTCAATACTAGATTATTGCTCCATAGCTTAAAACATATTCAGCTTCAACCCAAAGTACACCTCAATCATATAAGATCACATGTTAACTAAAACGATACCAAATAAATTAAATTAGTAATAGTCACATATGACTAAGATGATACACAAAAACATCCACTAACAGATGCATTCACAAAGGCATATGCATCTTCCATAACAAAGACCAAAGCATGACACTCGCCATATCTATCCAAGTATAAGACTTAATCCACGGTGGTATTAAGTAGTTACAGGAATTATAGACATAACTATCATATATTGGGGAAAGAAGAATGTAAATCACCACAATGAAGACAGGCATGCCAAGGAGTGTCTGTCAGAACGCATGCAATAATTTTAAATAATAAGACAACATCAACTTTGCAACTTGTAAGTTCAACAAACCTGTAGTGGATATATAACAAATGCTGATTCATATCGGCCTTTGCAGAACCTATTGAACCATATGGTTAGAATTGGAAGTGCAATGAGAAATGGGGTTGATGGGGCAGCTTTTTTTGTGCTCATCAATCCCATTAGAAGCACCTGCGAAATGACCAATGCACTTATAACACGCCCATGGACATCAGGCCAAAATGCCGCAGCACTCTCATACTCTTGGTTATAAACATTTATGATCTGCATTTTCAAAAGTGAGATGTAAGATATGGCAGAAAGAAAGGAATCTTACTAACATTATATATTGCTATGCTAAATACTGCACACCCACACACACACAAGCAAACCCATTGAGTAGGCTGTACAGAGATCTAACAAACAAAATAAATTTGTCATGAAGGGAAGTAATGAAAGAAAAAAAACACATCTAGGAAGAACTGAATTTCAAGAGAAAACCTAATTCTCATAACCAGGAATGCATATGTCAGATATTGTCATCTGCAATAATTTTTATCAATAAGCACACACCATATGTGCTATATGTAACAGATGTTGAGAAGATGAGGTGGTATGTATGCTTTTCATGTTTAGGACATAAAGGAATATACAGTTAAAATTAGGTGATGCTGGTTCATTGTTGGCTAAAGGGAAAAAGAAAAAAGAAATATGAAAATAAAAAGAGGGGGGTTAAAAATTGGAGACAATTTCTTTCTATTCTTTTTCTTTTTTTCTCAGAGACAAACTCTTCTATCGAAAAATTTCCCTTGGATACAAACTTTGGTTGCTCTCCCATAGGTTTAAGTTTAGCTAGTTAAATGACTAACTACCACTACTACAACAATAACAATAAACAAAGCCTTAGTCCCAAATTTTGGGTAAAAAAAAAGGTTTTGTTCTCTGCTTGTTTCAACCTAAAAAGGCACGAGTATTACACATTTAACTAGTGTTCTACCCAAATGGGGCAGCAAGCACTGAATGTGTACACCTCCCTAGTAATTTTTCTTAAAAAGATTTCAACAATTTGATGCATTGGATTGATACTGACATAATCATCACCATGTGTACTTAAACCCTATATTGTCCTTTATACATAAAATTTAACTCTGTACCTGATGACGGAATACAACATAAGCCAGGCCGAAGAAAATGATTATGAAAGGAAGTATAATAGGTGTCACTGTAGCATACACGAGGCCCAGTAGGAAATAGAATTGTATACGGGGTTCTCCTGTGTTGAAACCAAGACTTCCTGGATCCATTGCCTCCTCCCTATCCTTTTCTGTCTTCACCAAAAAGAAATTCCTCAAGTGATACATTATAAGAGGTTTCAACATTAGAATTTCCGCAGCTATACCAGCCCATCCATCAACCATAATATAAGTTATGAAGAAAGTTGCTCTCATTGGAATTGCCACGCCAATTGTTTTAGGAATCCTGCCAAAATGAAAACAAATATACTAATTTTATAAAATCTAATTCTAAAAGATAAAAAATGAAATTGCACAAGAATTAGAAGGCATGAACTAGTCTATTTAACCTAAATTATGTAAGTTTGATAGATAATCAATGGTAAATGCTTCATAGATGGTGGTAGATTATGTATGTGATTATATAGTTAAACATTTCCAAAATTTTTAACATTTGCAAAGAAAAACAAAAACTGTGGAAAGCCTTGTCCTCATTGACTAAAAGAAGAAGCAAAATAATACCCACCAAGATACTGATCATGTTTTTTTTTTTTTTTTATAAGTACAGGCACTAAGATACTCATCATGTGGTTATGGGATATCCTAATCCATGCCTAATGACATTATTCTCTACCATTTAAGACAGAATTCACCATTAAATGCCAACTGGGACTCTATCATATGATTCTCCTAGTCACTATTTATCAGATATCATCTTCAGCCTCTATGGTTCTACAGATTTTTTATTTAGGAGTTTACAGTCTTACATGTAAGATGCATATTTTGTACAGAAGGGATCAATTTTGATAGAATAGATATCTACAGACTTCATAGAGCCACAAAATTTGCTTAGAAAGTTACAAGTTAACATATCATTTAATACTCAAATACTCAAGCATGCATATACAATATACAGAACACTAGCATACACGTGCACCCACATACACAAATATTTGCATTGCCAAGAAAAAGAGACACTGAGCAATTAAGGGAATGGCACAAATTTGAGAAAAACATACTCGTTTGCTGATTGGTGAATAAATGAATCTAGCTGTTCAAATGCACTTCCAGCAATTATGCTCCCGAGGAATACATTTACAAAGTTGAAAAGATAATATCTAGAGGCCGATATCCTTTCTAGAGATGATAGAGAATTATATCCTTCAAACTTAGACATGATCATCAATATAGTTGGCAGAAAGATAAGGAATAACTTCAATGCAATCCCAGGTAGAAAACCTTGTATGACTGATTTAATGAATTTCCTGCATTGCAAATCATAACATCATGAGTAATTTGCAGTTATTACAGACTAAATATTAACACGAGGCCCAAGGCTGAAAGCAAGCTCACATTTCAATAACACTTTTCAAGAATGGGGCAGCTTTCTCAATGCCCTCGATAGTTGCAAGAGATTGTACAAATGCAATGGGGATCATGAAAAAGAAGGTCAAGAAGAAAAATGCAACAGCTATAATCAGCCTTCTAACTGTGAGGTAAACATATGGAATAGCCAGGTTTTGCCAATATACATCACGTGGCTCTGGAGCCCACTCTGTTAACCAAATAGTTGGGTTTCTGGATTGTTGAGTTTGCGCACAAACAGCAGCTCCCCAACGAGTTTTGAAAGAAACAAATGCGGCAGGCATGATAGATTTTGGATTGCTTGCAATTCTTTCCCTCTCTACAGCTATCTGAAGGAGAATTGATCAATTTCAATTATATTGGACTTTAATGTGTACCCAAATTGCAGAAAAAACAACAGCCACATAATAAATTGCAATAACTTTTCACTTAAATCTAAATGGACGCATGAATGTAACAGGCAGTGGCCAGAAAAGACCAGTCAAAATTTCCAGTTAACATGAGCATTTTGAAATAATTAAGGTCAGACAAACAAAAAGGGCTCCCTGGGATGCCGTAAATGTGTAAAAGGAATTTTCTCCTCCCATACGAAATATCATATGCATAGTTGTTGAAAACCTCAACTAGATATTTAGTCATTAATCTTTTTCTAGAAGAAACATCCCTATAAACTTTAATTCAAGAGACGGGGGCTGATGGAGACCAACCCCTGAAATAAAAAAGTTCTCCAGTAGGGTAAAGAATTTGAAACATAAGCCCAGACAGAGACCAGTGGGCCCCATTACAGGAGCAACATGATACTGGAGTAATTTTGGGGGTCAAGGTTAAGCTCACAGCTTAATAACTTCTAGCTCCTGTGGAGAAAGCATTTTTTTAAAATAAAATAAATTTTTAATTAAAAAGATAAGAGGGCAAAGCCCTGTACATAGGGAGATAGAGCTAAATTTAAATTCATGGGAGTTTTTATAATACTAAGATCACATTAACAAAGTAACACCAACAAGCAGATCAAATAGAACACTGAACAGCTTGGCTAAGGCTTTGACACTGAAATCATGTTGTTTATGAGATCAGTGGGACAACAATTTGACCAACCTCATGATTTAAACATTCTGGATGTGATCTAGGTTGAAGAAAAATGCCTACTTTTTAAAATTTTAAATAATTATGACAAAGATCTTCAATCTTAAAAGATGATGGCATAAAGCACATACTCCTATGATGCTCATGGCAAACTGACACAAAGCAATATTCACAATCTTACGGAAAGATAAATTCAATTAATCAAGAAAATCAAGGAGTTGCACTTACTTCTTTTGACAGTTTCTCAACTTCAGACTCATGATGAACAATTGCATCCACTTTTTTTCCCCATAGCCCAAGAAAACCGGTCTGGAAGAGAGAACACAGGTACGATTGGGTTAAAGAAAGTGGTAAATTTGAACACTGATAAGGAACAAGCTACTAGAGACCTATCAGATTGCATTGAAGTACCTTCATGAAGGGCCTCTGAGAACTATTTCTAGTATATTTATTTTGGTAGTAAACAAGCCAGTTCTGCAATTTTTTCTTCTTCTTGACCAGCTTGTCAAGCTTGTTTGCATCATATACCACCTGCATATCACAGTCAATACATAGTAAGTTAGAACAGACATAATCACAATAAGATAACTTAAGTGCATGCTAATAAAAAAAGATGATTGCATAACTTATTTTGCTAGGAACCACAGATCCCTAAAACAGTAAACTCACTAGCAACAGTTCACAGTTCACAGTCTCACACCAGCTACCCAAACAAATGAATTTAAAGCATGCCAGCAGTTCATGGCTCCTTAACACAAATCAGAGTCCAAGATATCATCAGTTTTCATTATTATTATTATTATTTTTCATTCTGTTTAGCAAGAACCAACCTGATGAGTAAGATAGTGATCCGGATGGTTGACTAGGAAAAAATGCTCCACAAGCTCACTTGTAGATTCATCAGGGTCAGATGGAACATTTTTGACAAGGACCTGTAAACAATTGAAAATTTGAGACAAGTTTATATCAGGCTGTGGCATAGAAAAATTGTCCTGTTACCATAACATAGCATAACATTAGAAATTATCAATACAGTTCATCAAAAAAATTGTTACAACACATTAGCCTTGAAGAATATCTCAAGCATCTATTTTGAGTACTCCAGGGAAAAAAAAAGAAGCCGCAAACAAGTTATTTTGATGTTTGGTACTTTAAGTGGTTTTAATATTAAGAAAGAGAAGAGTCACTAGTGAGCTTCTTTGTATAAATCAAGCATCTGCTCTTATTTAAATCAAAGTCAAATACTGCAAAGAATAGTTCATAGTTCATCATATTTCTCATAATTAAAAATTAAAGATAATCTGAATTCTGAACTAATTTACGAGACAGAGATATGATCTCACAGTGAATTGATCTGGGCGGCGTTTTTCTGATGCAAGAAACTGCAACCGCATTGAGGCAACTGTCTCATACTCCTTCATCAACACATAGCATGTCCAAAAGGTAAAGGCATAAGCCATCACTATATGACTCCAAAACCTGTGATCCAGGATGTGGCATAAATATTACATTCAGGTTATGAAGATGAATCAAAGATTCAAAACATGAACAGTCCTTCAGGAATGAAATGCTAATAACAGATTTCTGGATAACCCCAATAGCATGGATGCTATAGGAGAACAATTGAAAGAAAAATAAGCCAATACATCAAAACCCTTTATATAACTTGGTAAATAAGCTATGCTGTGTGTGGACCCAAAAATTAGGGTTGAAAAAAGGAACCATAGAACAATTACAAAAGATAAGCGAAGTTCTAAATGGTTTATTCATGTCAAGAAATGACATGGCAAATGAAATTGTCAAGGAAAGATGGTTTCAAACCTTTGTGATCCAGTTGGGATATTCGAAATAGAGAGCTTATCGATGTTGCTAGCAGTTACATTGGAGAACTTGGTTGCATCCTCTAAAGTGCTATTTGTCCAGTTAACTGGCACCAAGATAGACCATGCAAGGAAGGCTATAGGAACAAAGATCTTAAGTCTGCATGAATAAATTATAGAGAAATCAGTACAATTTAATATATTTACATTTTCACAAATATACGGACATGAGACAATTTTGACTTTGATTACTACATACCCTAACAGGTAAATCCGCAAGTAAACAGCAGAATCCAGTCCTGCATGATCAATGAGTGCAGGTTCTGGCATTTTCAGTGCTTCTGGCATCCAATTCAAAAACCTTATATATGACCTAAAGTCCAGGTTCACAAACTTGCTTACAAATGTTCCGGATGTTGTTGGATCTGTTCTTAAATTCCTAAGGTACCACTTTGGGAAGTACACTCTATCATTGAAAGGTTGAAGCCTTAAAAAGGCAAATGCCAAAAGGAAAATGAATGCACTGAGAATGTTGATAGCTGCTGAAACTCCAATATCTCCAAGTGTAGCCATTCATATATATCTGGATATGAGAATTTCCCTGAGTAAGAATGTATAAATGACGAGTAATATCAACCTCTAATAAATGAAAGCCCAAACCCAAGTGTTATGTCCAATTTAAAGAGAATAGTTTGCATTCAGGCTTCATATTGAATTGCCCCATTTTGTTTTACATATAACCTAGCACACACCATCACCATCAACGCAACCACTTCACAAAATCAAAGTCAGTAGCAAAAAATTATATAATCAAAACCCAAAGAAGTGGCACCCCATCCCATGACCACAACATAGTAAAACAAATCCAAAACCACCGGTTCCGGGGACAGTTTCAATTTTCTCAAAATCCTTGCATCCAAACACACAATAGAATCCTCTCCATTTGTTTCTGAAACGGAGAGGAAACCATTTCATACATACAGCTTTTTAAAAGCTTACTTTTTTTCAGGTACAATTGTACTTCCACCCACTTTCACCAAACAACAAAAAAGCTAATCCAAAGGCACAATAATAGATTTTTTTCGCGAATCTAAAATAATTTAGACACTGCATCACATCATTTAAATAATCAGATATCATTCCTTATAGATGGACTGAGATTTGATATGACATGGCACCATTTCCACCTTTAAATTCATGAAAAATAAAATCTAAATTTTCTGATTCACCAAACACATCCTAAAATTTTCTAGAGTTTCCATATCTGACTAACACTAATTAATCCAATAAACACCAAAACTAATCAAACTTAAAAGTTACTATAACAGATTCTATTAACTCACACACTATATTATACACACACACACACACACACACACACACACACACATTTTTTCAATCAAAACTAGTTTTCAATAAATATTTAAAAAATAAAAATAAAACTTAAGAATTTCATACTCAGTAACAGTAACACTGTTCTTCATTCTCATCCATAGTAGCCCTAGTGAAAACTCTGTTTTACCTTGGATTTGAGCCGAAGATCGATCCGAAAAAATTGATTTAAGGAGCGTTTGGATTGATTTGCTAGCAAAACTTGAATAAAAGAAAGAACATTCCTGCACTCGTTCAAAGGAAATACTACGCCACACGCTATTTTACTAAATTAACTTTTTCCGTGGAATTCTTTTTCCAAAGGTAAAGATGGAAGAAAAGAAAAGAAAAGTGAATCCAAGAAATGGGATTTGGTGTGGAATACAGGGAATGAGTGAGAGAGATTAGATGGTTTCGAGGGAAAGTTTTGGATTTTAACTCTTAAAGAAATGAAAGTTGTGTGTGAGAGAGAGAGAGAGAAGTTGAGAGGTTTGGGTTTTAGTAGGAGTTGGTAACAGCTATATAAATGAGAAGTTAGGAGTTAGGAGGAGAGTGTGTGAGAGTGATTTTCATTTTGTAGTCAAATTGGTCTTGATTGCATAAAAGGATTTTTTATTTATTTATTAATATTTTAATGATCTGGAAAACACGGATAGTAATAGAGTGTCCTTCGATGTCGGCAATGTGCCACGTGGGTTTCAACGGCTACTTTCTGTGCGGTTGTCTGCGTTTGCAAGGATAATATGAAGGATTCTTTGTGTCACGCGCGGCTAGGGTGCGTGAGTGTGAAAGATGGATAGATGAAAAACAAAATCTGTAAAAATAGAAAGTTCCTTTAAGGATTTTAGATGTATCCGTTACTATTTCCTTTAATTTTGAACTTTCTTTTATTGTTCTTAGAAAATAAAAAATAAATAAAAACTTCTATCTGTTTGTTGCACACATTCATAGAAAAATCTTAAAAGGCAAATGTTAACGAGAATCGTGAATTCGTGATTATTAAGGTTAAAATAATGTGAATTCTACTTAATAAAAAAAATAGATAAATAGCAGAAATTGTATAAAGCTGAAAAAATATTAATTTAAAGAAAAAAATTCTGACACAAAATTTGGTTTTAATGGGCACTTTACTATGCCCGTTAACACTTCCCATCTAAAAAATCGTATGTTTAAAACACAATTTTAGTTATAATTTTATAAAAAGTAAAATTGTATCTTAAAAATGTAATTTTACAGTTTAACTCACCCGTGTGTTATTAAGACCAATTTTACAGCTGTATCTTTAAGACCAATTTCATAATTTTGAATATATGATTTTAGCTTATGTAATTAACAACTTTATTATAAAAATGGTGTAGATTATGTTTTAAAAAATACATGTCAGAATTTTAATTTATTAATCTTTAATTGTGTCTTATAATTCTTTGTGATTATATTTTATTTTATTAGTCTAGACTAGTCAGTTTTATTCTTTATATAAAAAAAAAATGGAGAAATACTAGGTTAACAAAATTTTCACACAAATTTAATGTGACGGATTATTAAATGTAATGTTAGTGGTGTGCTAGGTGTACAACATTTGCAAGCAGCTAAGCTTGAACCTTTAGTTCTTTTTTATATTATTTTATGAGTAAATGGTTAATTATGTAACCCTTAATTACTCTTTTTTTTTTTATTTTTTTATTTTAGTGTTTCACAAAACCCTCATATGAAACTGTTTGATGTGAAAATAGAGGGGTTAGCTCTTACACTCTATAGTCTATAGGTAAGGGCTTCGTGTCTTCATGGGAAAGCATGAGGTGAATTTGTGTAATTTTTCATGGCTTTGCCAAAGTACCAAGTACAACTAGAAAAAACCACCAATTATTGACTTAGGGAGACAGTGTCCCCATCGAAGATAAGAAAAAGAAAAGCGAGTAGGAGGTTGAGTTTGGCGTGGGGACACAACATAATAGAGATCGGAGATACGGTATACCGCGTGGAGATCGCGTTGGTTACGTGGGCTGGTGTGTGTTGGTTAGGGTGGGGTCCCCATAGACAGTTGGTTTAGATATGCGACCGGCGGGGCGTTGTGATGATGACGTTCAAGACTTCAAATAGGCGGCTGTGACTTCTATTCATAACAGGCCTATAAATAGTTGACACAAGGAACCCATGAAATCATCATTATAATTTATAATAATTTTTAAAAAATAAATAAATTTATACATAAATTTACATCAAATTTGAAGACCCCTCTTTTGGAAGTATATAAGCATTAGCCGCAAATTCCAATTTCACATTCTCATGCCCAAAACATGATTTACATCAATATATTATTTTATTTGTTTTGTTTCCTAGGAAGGGATAGAAAAAGAATCAAAGAGAGAGAAATGAATAAATAAATAAATAGGATTGAAAAATAAGAACCGAAATGTTGGGTAAATTGTAAAATGAAATAATAAAATAGATAAAATAGTTTTTGAATGTGTAAAATATGTATTTTTTTAAATACCCAAATGCAAACACTCTATTGGAAAATAATTACTGTTCTCATTTTTGTTTTTTTGTTTTTTGAAATCATGTTTATAGTGAATTTAGCTCATATGACAAAGTATTTTTCTCAGAAAATAAAGAATTTGGAATTTGAACTTTGAACCCATTGGTGACAGAGCCAAACTAATTACAAATTGAGGTCTTAAAAAAGTATTATTATATTTTATAAATTAATTTTGACTCAATAAGATTGAGTCCTATATTGAATGGTACTAAAATTATATTTAATCATAAAAAAAAAATTAGCAAATTTTTTGCTGCTAAAAATCTCATTCCCATATTGGTGGTCATAATTAGGATTGAGTTCAAAGACAGCACTATCAATTTCATTATGTTCACATCTATGAGTCATTATAACCTATACGGATTTCAACATATGAAATTTTAGTATTTTAGATAGATAATTGAGTGATAAATGTCAAATTTTGAACAACTGTTTTCAATTTAATTAATTTCTCCATCAAATTACTAACGCTTTAAAAACCTTGAATATTAAATTTTATAAACTATTTTTTTTTTTTTTTTGTTGTTGAGAAAGTTATAAACTAGATAGTAGTTATACACTTGCACAGTAATTCTATGTGCAATAAAACAAAAGCACAAAAACCAGTACACGAAATATAACTTAAAAAAAAAAATAATAATAACATAACAAAAACAATAGCATAAAGCCATAAAGTAAATAAATATAATAAACACCAACTTTTTGTTTTTGTTTTGAGAATCAGCCCAGGAGGGCATTAATAAACATAAACTAAAGTAAAGCTGAGCACTACTTTACCAAAAAGAGAGACTTTATCATGACAGAGAAAAATCACAGCAAAGAACAAAACAAAACAAAGAGATAGATATTAGATATACTATACCTTACCAGGGCGACACTGATTGTTGGTTTGGAGGTGCCGGTCACTGAAAGTTGACTGGAGGCTGTGTAGAATCAAAGCCGATGAGAGGGTTAGGAAGTTTTTGTTATATTTATATATATATATATATATTTTCCCCCAAGTAAACGATAAATATATACTAGAGATGTTTTCTCCTTTTTGTATTTTGTAGGAGTCTGATTTACAAGGGATTTTTTTTCCTTATATTGCTGATTTTTTTTTTTTTTTTGATAGCAATGCTGATTTGGAATTTTTTTTTTTTTTTGGTTTCAAAAAAAAAAAAATTTTGTTTTTGTTATAGGTTTTTTGGTGTTTGAATTTGAAGGGTTTTTTTTTTTTTTTTTTTTTTAAATTAAAAAAAAAAATCAAAATCAAAATCAAAATGGGATGAGCTATTAGGGGAATTTGTTTTTGTTATAGGTTTTTTTTGGTGTTTGAATTTGAAGGGGCTTTTTTTAAATAGAAAAACTAAAAATCAAAATTAAAATCGGATGAGCTATTAGGCCAAACACTGGGTCAATGTTTTATTTTATTTTTGGGTTTTCTTAACGAATTTAAAGATTTCAAGCTGGATTAAACCAATCATTTTTTTCCTCAAAATACTAGTGGGGCCAAATATGTTTATCTCCATGTAATATATATGTAATTTATCAATTTACCATAAACTCAAAGAGACAAAAAAGAAAAAAAAAGAAAAATGCCAAGGCATGCTTCTTACCTCCTTTCTCCGGCATTGAAACCATTTACTATATAATAAAAAATTATGACATTATAGATTAAAATTTTATTATATTTATATTATATAATTTATTAATTTATAACAAAAGGAACAAAAAAAAAAAAGAATAAGAAGCAAGGCATGCCCCTTAGCTTTGCCATTGAAATCATTTATTTAAAAAATTATGACGTTATAACTTTATACTTTGAAATTCTATTGTATTTATATTATTAAAAAAAATTTATGTTTACTCTTTTCTAAATTATTGTCTACACTTATTTGTTTCTGCATCCCGGATTCATAGTTTAAATTTGTATTCTAACTTATCTTTTTCCCTTTACCCTTTAGAAGAGTCAAAATCAGAAACTTTCATACATTCAAAAGATGATAAAATTCTTTGTTTGCATTGGACCGTAAAGGTAGGAGAAGGAAAGTTGGGCTAAATCAAAATACTCTAGCAAAACCACTTGTTTCACATTACACCCCGTTTTTGACAAGGTAATTAGAATTTAGAATAATGAATCTTTGCATTTTGCACTCTTTGGAAAGTATTGATATGAGCGATGACAAACATTACTTGAATATTATTACTTCTTTAATATGTATAAGTTTATCAATGCGGACTATTTTTCAATGATAGGAGTAACATATATTTATAAAAAAATAAATTTTTTGAATAATAATTTTATCACTCAATGAGGATGATTTGTTCATTCTTGATCACATGTTGGAAACAAATCAACCAATAATAAGGTAGACAATGGATTTTGATTTTTGAGTACTTGGGTTGTTCGAGTTCCTCCACTTGCAATCTATTGCGGCTCTTTATACTTACCTACAAGCTGTTCACCTAACTCATACTGTAGTGTGACGTTTTAGCCTAAAATAGTTAGAATACTACTATGGTCACATTTAGGTAAGAAAACCACTATTCTCCTTCCTCTAACCATTTTTCTATTAAAAAAAAAAAAAGTAAACCAACTATTTTGAATGCTTGTTTGGTTTGATTTTCTTTTAAGAAATTTTATTTAACTTGTTTTTCCAATTTTATCGGATGTCCCCAAATGAACATTTAACTTGTTTATTTATATACAACTTTTTTAAAATTACATTCTTATTAATTAAAACTTACAAGTTTTTTTTTTTTTTTTTTGGTAAACAAAAAAAAAACTTACAAGTTACAACTATACTGTTATCGAGCTAATATTTATTGAAGCCAAATAAACCATAAAAAAATAAGCTATGCTGAAGTACAAAACTTTGAAATTAGTAGCAACAATCTTGCAACGGTTAAACTAAGGGCTCTGGGTGCCTATTGCACTATTTTAATATTCTTTGGGCTAGAGCCTAGAATTCTATCCTTGTTTTTTTTTTTGAAGGAATTCTATCCTTGTTTTTAACATATTGTTGGGTCTTATTTATTATTTATTACTTTCCTTTTTTTTTAAGAAAATTTTATTATTATTTTATTACTACCCTTTGTTGTTGGAAAGTGGAGATAGGATGCAACACATCATAATTAATTGGCTCAGAGAAAGCTGTCTATACAAAAATTTGAGGGTGACGAAAGCTGTCCACTGTGAATTAGATCAATATTAAAATATTTAATGGATGCTAATTGGACAAGTGTGATTGAGTTAGACAATCAAATCTTTTGGCTTGTGGGATTGCGACGGTTTTGGATCCAATTCGACGCAATAGCGACATGGTGATGGGTCCAAGTTTAATGTCCTCATCGGTATGGTCGGAGCTACATGTAGATGTAGGGCCAAAATTTGTTAACCACATTTAATCATATAGATAGCGATTGAATGTCGATACAGAGCTTTTTAATTACACATTTTACACACGCATTTTGGCACTAAGCAAAGGTTAGGCGACTTTTTAAAGTTTGAATTGTTTTTTAAAAATATTTAAAGTAAGAGGAGTAAGTCTGCCCCCAAGAGATTGAAATTGTAAATTTTGATAGCTACGTAAAAGGTAAACATCATCTGGTTCTTTTTTCTTTTTTCCAATTTTGAGAAAATAATAAGCATAAGGAAATCTTACACAGTCACCCTCCAAAAAGACTACAAAATATAGTATCTTGTTTGAGAGTACAATATTTTGGTGAAGATGGCAGACGTGAGAGCACGAAGTTTGATCAATGGACGGCAATCATATTATTCATAACCAAACAATATGCCATATTTACTTGTAAAATGTGATAAATTTGTATATTTTGGCTGCAGACTTCCATTTGGGTTATTCTAAAATTCCCTCACCAAGAAGTAGTTTAGGTTCCGTTTATTATTGTTGTTTAAACAATAATTTTTAATGTTTAAACAATATTACACGCATTTTCACACATTTTTTCATCCACACATATTTCTAAAAAATACAAACAACGTTACTTAAACAACCAAATGGGCCCTTAATTTACTTGTTTGAACTTTGAAGGCTATAGCTACATCTATGTGTGAAAGCCAGAAAGAAAATGAAATACAACATAAACGCCAATGTGTTACTTACATTAGTACATAGATAATAACCCTCTGGAGTTTGGATACAAGAAGTGAAACCAACAATATATATCAACTGCGGCAACAAAATCGAAGTTTTTTAATGTTCTCTTTGATCTTGTTGTATGTAAGATTTCTGAAACGAATCCTTTGTCATAGCACATGGTACATTTATCCATAGAAGCTGACACATATAAATCGAAGTCCTATGTTGTATTACACATGATGCCACTAAATTTTATTGTGGCTGATCGAACATTTTCTTCATATGTGTCTGCCTGTTGGTTTCCTCCAAACGAATGCTAAATTCTCAATGCAACCATGGCCCAGATGCATAGATTCAGCTACTCGAAAGAATGGAACAATTCAAGTAGAAGCTGGAATATTTCTATGCCTAAACATGAATTAATATGCCAAGCAAAGTCATACAAACACCAGGTAAATCACTCCCAATGAATGGTGGCACAGAAAATATTAAGAGACTGAAAACAAATTGACGTAAACTACCACACAATATCTACATTTCTTCCACCTTTCAAATCTCCTAGGGTACTTCGCAACAGAATTTACAGATGATGAACATATCCGAAATAATTGTTAAGACGACTTTTTCTTCATGAGGTCACTTTGCAAGCCATGCATCGCCAGTTAACATGAGGCTTCATGAGCTTCCTCTTCCAGACATTAGATGGACTAGAGCAGGATTTTTCATAGAAAGAACCAAAATCTCAATCCACAGTTGAAGATGAAAGCGACATTAGTGCAACCACTATAGACCTCATGCTTGGCCTTAGTTGAGGATCTTCTTGTGTACAAGCGTTAGCAAGCTCGATCAGCTGCATCCGAATCAGCCATAAAAGCTTTTTAGAAATAATATTTTATTTTATTTTTTGATAATTCAATAGTTACAACAATAGGGAGGGGGATTCAAATCCAGGTTCTCCTAATAAATGAGAGTAGGCTATGCCTCTGAGCTATAAGACTCTTAGTAGAAGCAAGATTAATAGTCTATAATTTGCATGTTTATTGTGACTCTGTGAGTGAGAAATCACCTTACAGAGAGAGTCAAATGGGTAATCATCACCAAGTCTAGGGTCCACAAGTTTATGAAGATATTCTCTTGGATCAGGCTGGCTAAGCGCATATTTAAACTGCATCATATCAATAGATAAAATTTGGGTAAATCCTCATATAAGCAATTCTTGAACTACATTCATAAATAGTAAGCAGAGGAAGGGCAGAGAAAACAACCAACGCAACAAGTCTAACTGATTCAGGAACATATTCATCTGTCTTGACAATAGCCTTCATGCCCGATATTAGTTCAAAGAGGACAACTCCAAAAGCATATACATCTATCTTTGGGGAAACCTTACCATATTGAGCATATCTGCACACAAATGTTGCATTCAGTTTAACTGTTTTTGTATAATAAAACTTGGAAAGATCCTTGAGTTCACAATTAGTTTTCCTGTCAGTGGTGTCCTGTTAGGCACCAAATATCATGTTCAGAATTTAGGCTCATCCAAAATGTAAAGAATTGTGTGTATAGATACTGCTCCTTATTCTTTGTACGGTCCATATAATGAAGGACAAAGCAATCCTTGCAACTAAACACTGATGAGAAAAAGCTACCTACCATGTCTTGAACATTAGCAAGAAAGGTTCAAGAACGAAAGTAAATAAAATTTGAAAGATAACTCAAACATGGATATGTAATACAAATTTCACCACTTTATAATGTGCAAATGAACGATTTCTGCTTCAAAAGAGTAAACAAATAAATGAAATGAAAAATTGAAAAAAAAAAAAAAAAAAAAGATTAGGAAATTCTTACTCTGGAGATGCGTATCCAAATGTACCCATAGGAGTTTTGTGTACAGAGAATCACTTCCATATATAGTCGCTTTTGTTAGCCCAAAATCTGCAATCTGTACCAAAAAAATTTAGAATAATGACGGTAATGTCAGTGCTACTATGCCAAAACAGGCATACCTTTCCCCGGAAGTTCCTGTCTATAAGTATATTTTCTGATTTAATATCACGGTGGATGTAGACTGGAACAGTATACTCATGGATGTATTCAAGTCCTCTTGCAGAATCCAATGCAATTTTCACTCTAGTAGACCATGGCAATGGATGTCTTCCTGAAAACCAAAGATACAATATGCAGTCATTAACATACATTGATAGAAATGAGATGTTCAGTAAGCAGATGCATTATCATTCTCACGTGAGCTGTGCAGATGTTGACTTAAGTTGCCATTCTCGATATACTCATAAACTAGGAAAAAGGAGCCTTCTGCAACGCAATATCCTATTAAGCGAACCTGCATGAAGTTTAACATGGAACCAAAGAGTCACCTTAAGATAATTGAACGATACAACTGTTAGTTGGGCAAAATAGGCAACTTGATATTAACTAAGCACTCACAGAAAGCAAATACTGGTTTGACAAAAAGTTCCTAATAGTTATGTATATACCAAATTCTGAAGCCAGATTTTCTCCCGAGCAAAGTGTCATGTCAAAGAGCATTATGGCAAAGAGCTAAGAAAAGTGTATAAGCCTCAAACAACCAATGAAGTTCAAATAATAAAGTAAGCCAAGTACTTATGCTTGTCATATACATTTACTTAGAATATTAATCATCAGTAACTAGTTACAACATGATTGGAAAGGTGCAGAATCCATCAGCTAGAAGATTCTGACTGAGTTTTCTAATGTACAATCTGCTCCTCGTCTCTAACCAAGTTGGCATGATGCCTCAGCCATCAATCGGATTTATTTTGAATTGAAATTACGGTGAATAAAATTACAGGGAAAGCATATTACCAGGTTCAAGTGATGAACATTGGTTAAAATCTTCATTTCAGAAAAAAATTCTTTATATGCTAGCATATCCATCTTCTTAATTGCAGCTTTCTGCATGATAGTAGGACGAAAGAGAATGTTAGAATAAATTTTTAATGCTTAAATTTATCATTTCCTAACAACTTAACCTTTTGGAATAAGTGGTAGTTTACCATGGTATTAGAGTAAATGTGAAACAATTACATGGTTTTTGAATTCTCAAAGAGGACTGCTATGACATACAATGGTTTGAATTTATATGATTAGATTCTAAAGTTCTGACAGTATGGATGTCTACTCCAAAATTCCATGAGATTTTATGTGACTTCAGTGATGGCGGTGGACCTTTCGCTCTTACTATGGTGTTTTCAAGCCAATACGGCTCATGTTACATCAGGGTTTGAATGTATATAGGACTCAGTTTCTGAAATATGACAGCAAGACAACAATGTAAGATTCAACAAACCTCTCCTCGTAATTCTGCATAGTAAACAGATCCAAAGCAACCTTGCCCAATCTTATTATTCAGGCTGAATTCATCAGTAGCTTTTGCAAGCTCTTCATATGAGAACGCAACTGATTTGTCCAGAGTAATACCTGTGAGCCCCGACGAAGGAGCACCAGTAAAAGAAACTGATTCTGAAGCTTTCTTTGGGATTTGTGCACAAAAGCTATGTCATTGCAAGAAAGAACTCATTATATGTGATTATAAATTTTGGCAAAATGTGAGAGAACCACGAGCTTGCAATACTAATTAAGATACTGGTGATAGACCCTTTTGCAATTTTTATGTGTTTTCCTATTGGAACCTTACAAATAGTTTGACCCAATAACTGATGAGTTAGCAAGGCTGTCAAATGATGTTTCTAAACTAGCTCTAAACATAGCCACAAAGAGTAGCTTCACCATTTCTAACCCATATTGCCGCCAATAAGTCCTAGGCAAGAGTTGGTATCCAAGAAAGCAATAAAGCAATACTCACTGAGGGAATCACCTATCTTTGTTATTTGGCTCTACTTTTGAAGGCATTTGAGGTCAACATATTGAGGCATGCCTCATGATCAGGCCTTTTTAGAAACACAATTGTGGGTTGGATGCATACGGTAAATGGGGTGTATGTTTCATGCATGAAGGCAATACCCAAGACTATGCTTCAACACATCCAATGTGCTATAAAATGATTAATGAAGGTGTAAACTCTCTTCATTGAAAAATGTTTTATGGGTCTTATGATACTGCTCAAGAAGTATCTATTCATCCAAATTCACAATTCTCATCATTTGAGATATAAAATATATGCGATAAATGAAAATCAAAGCATGGAAAAATATGCAGAGAAAAGGCATGTCCCAAAAATAAGTTTTGCAACTCATAACAGTTCACTCTTTATCATTATTCATATAGAAATGAGAGGCACTTACCAAATGATCATTTCAAATTTAAATGTCTCTCTTGAAATAAATAAAATTGATAAGATGGTTCACCAAAGCATAAGTATTACCATATCAATTTTATTTATTTCAAGAGAGACATTTAAATTTTAAGGCTCGACAGTCCGAGTCTTAAAGGCTTGATAAGATGGTAATATTTAAATGTCTCGACAGTCCGAGCCTTAAAGGCTCAAATAAGAGGCGAAATGCCCGATATCATTTTCCTTTGTGAAACTAAAGCAACTGATAGCAAGATGAAAGATGTTATGGAAAAATTAAGGTTTTCGAATAGAATAGTGATTGATGCAAAAGGAGCTGCTGGCAGCTTGACCATGATTTGGAAGTCTGACCGCATCATCAATGTTTTGGAGTACAATAAAAACCTCATCGCCGTCAAAGTATCGGACCCGGTGAGTGATTGGGTTTTAGTGGGTTTCTATGGTCCTTCTTATGCTCGCAAAAAAGCCAAAGCTTGGATGAACCTATCGGCTTTTTTGGAATCTGTTCAATGCCCATGGGTCTGTTTTGGCGATTTCAATTACACTTTGAACCAAGAAGACAGGAGAGGAGGGAGTACTAGTGCCCCCTCGGCAACTAACCATCTAAGAGAGTTAATGTTTGACTTCAGTGCCGTTGATCTGGGATTCTCAGGAAACAAGTTTACGTGGGCAAAAGGTAAATGGGGAAGTGCAGCGGTAAAAAAGAGACTGGATAGAGGTATAGCTAGCATTGCCTAGAGATTGGCCTTCCCAAAGGCCTCTATCTCGCACCTCGGCGCTCTCTGCTCTGATCACACCCCACTCATTCTTGATACATGTCCTAAGGAGACATTCGCGCATAGACCCTTTCGGTTTGAAGTGGCGTGGATCCGTGACTCCAGATGCTACTCTGTCATTGATAGTGCCTGGAATGAGGAAGTCAGGGGGTCACATTTCACAAAGTTGTGCAAAAAGCAAGAGGCAACCCGAACAGCCCTACGCAAGTGGAATAAGGAAGTATTTGGTCTTTGCCAATCGAGAATCAATTCGCTCATTCACAAGATTGCTGAAACTCAAAGAGCTGAGCCATTAGACTGGAATGGCAATACCGAGGCAACACTCCAGGCAGAGTTGAGAGAATGGCTGCTACGCAGCGAGGTTTTGTGGCGTTAGAAGTCCAGAGAACTCTGGCTAAAGGAGGGGGACAAGAATACTAATTTTTTCCACCTTTCTACAATCATTAGGAGACGTCATAACAACATTGATGCTATCAGAGGGGATGATGGAGGCTGGATCACAGACACTTACCCAATAAGACAACACCTTCAGGAGAAGTTCATGAATCTCTTCACTGCCGAGGATGTTAACTTCCCGGTCCAAATGGAGGACCTGATTTCGGCAGTCATCTCAGAAGAGGAGAACTTAGCTTTGTGCAGGATTCCCACCCCTGAGGAAATCAAGTCAACCTTGTTTCACATGCCGGAGCTAAAGGCACCAGGGCCGGATGGTTTCCCTGTTGCGTTTTACAAGAGCTACTGGCCTATTGTGGGGGAGGATGTAATTGCAGCTGCCACTTCCTTCTTCACTGACGGATCAATGCCAAAAGAGGTAAACAGCTCACTCATCATCCTTATTCAAAAGGTTCCAAATCCGTCTTCTTTCAATAATTATAGGCCTATTAGCCTATGTAACGTCATTTATAAGATTATTTCCAAGATTTTGGTGCTCAGAATTAGGCCTATCCTCCCAAGGTTCATTTCCCCATCCCAATCAACCTTTATCCTCGGCTGCTAGATTGTAGAGAACCAAGTGATTGTCCAAGAACTGATCCACAGTTTCAAAGTTAGGAAGATAAAATCTGGGCAGATGGCAATTAAAATAGATCTACAAAAGGCATATGATCGAGTAAATTGGGATTTCCTTCAGGCTGTTCTCTGCAAGATGACATCCTCCTTTTCTCCAAAGCTACAAGAAGTAATGCCTCTGCCATTATGAGCTGCATTCAGAAGTACTGTGTTTGGTCTGGTCAGAGCCTGAATAATATGAAATCGGGGGTTTTGTTCTCTAAGCAAACAGACCAGAACAAGCGGAGAGCGATAAAGCATGTTCTACAGATGAGAAGCCTAAAGAAGGATGCTATTTATTTGGGATCCCCCCTCTTCCTAACTAAAGCCCGATCTAAAGATTTTAAATATCTTGTCGAAAGGGTTGAGTCAAAACTAGTGGGGTGGAGAAGTAAGAGCTTGTCATGGGCAGGGAGGTCGACCTTGATCAATTCCGTCGTACAAGCCATCCCCAATTATGCAATGTCTGCATTCAGTATCCCCAACAGCGTCTGCAACAAGCTGGGCTCGCTCTCTCACAAATTTTGGTGGAAGCCGAAGAAGCTAGAGGGGCAATTCCTAGCCCTCACGGCTTGGGATAATCTATGTAAACCAAAATGCAAAGGAGGCTTGGGGTTTAAAAGAGCAAAGATGATGAACAATGCCCTCATAGCAAAACTTGCATGGTTAGTTGCATCCAAAAGAGACAGCCTCTGCATCTCAATCCTAAGAGCTAGGTATAAAGTGCGGGATGATTGGCTTAGAAGAGAACCTATCAAAATGGCCTCACCAGTTTGGAAAGCCATAGAAGGAGTCAAGGATTTTATTGTCAAAGGGGCGTGTTATCTCATTGGAGACGGCTCTTTTATCAACGTGTGGCTTGACCCTTGGGTACCTTGGATCCAAGGTTTCATCCCCAAGCCTGCACAACCGGCCTTTGCTGAAACTCCTATCATGGTTTCCATGCTTATAGATAGCACGACTCACTGCTGGAATGAGAGCCAAGTATGCTATCTCTTTGAGGCCGAATCTGCAAAAGCCATTCTGTCCATCCCCCTGGCTGCCAATCGGCAAGAAGACAAGCTGATATGGGTGCCTAATGCCAAAGGTGAGTTTACTACCAAATCTGCATATAAGGTGTCAAATCCGCACCCCAATCAAAGCTCCTTGAGTGACCAGATGTGGAAAAATATTTGGAAAATCAGAGTGCCAGAGAGAGTCAAAATGCTGCTATGGAGGATCACGACATATACCATTCCTGTTAAAGAAGTCTTAGGCCAAAGAGTGGAGCTTGATAACCAAGAGTGCGTATTGTGTCAAGATGGCCAAGAATCTATTAGCCATCTTTTCTTTCATTGCCCCGTGGCTAAAGCAATTTGGTTTTCCTCTTGCTGGGGACTGAGAGCTCATAACCACACTATCAGAAGCAATACAGATCTCATAAAACTGATCTTGGACCCTCCCCACCCCTCTGCTTCTGACATTGATGAAGAGCTCATCTCCTCGACTATGGCCTTCGTTGTAGATGAGATATGGTACCTAAGGAATCAAGTAAATTTCCAAGATGGCAAGGTTGATATTCAATTATCCAGTAACCGCATCTGTCGAAGGGCATTGGAATTCTCAACATTAGCCGCTGAAGAGCATCTCTCCCCTCTGCCACACCCTCTTTCCTGGTCACCTCCCCCGGCAGGCTCCATAAAACTCAATGTAGACGCAGCAGTCAGTAACACCATAACTGCTCTTGCAGTGGTTGCAAGGGATCATACAGGTACTCCCATTAAAGCATGGATCAAGCCGTACTGCAGTTGCCTCCCTGCTCAAGCTGAAGCTGCAGCAGTGCTCTGGGCTGTCAATCTTGGTAGCTGAAGGGTGGACGAAGGTCGTGATTGAAGGTGATGCGAAGGAGTGTTATGATGCATTGTCAGATCATGGTCTCCAGCCTAGTTGGGTCATTAGTAATTTTGTTTGTGATATTCTTGCTTTAAGTAGGGCCTTTTGTTCTGTTTCTTTTGTTTGGGTTAGAAGAGTTTGTAATTCTGCAGCCCACAGCGCTGCCAAGCTAGCTCTTAGGACACCTTGCTTTATGTTTTTTCTTAAGGATAGTCTGCCAGAGGAGTTGCTAGGGGTTTGTAAGGCAGACTTCCCCCTCTGTTCTGATCTTTTTTATTGAAATTCTATTGAAGGTTAGCAAAAAAAGAAAAAGAAGTATTACCATATCTACGTTGAAGATACTGGCGTTGGGATAGGAGAGTTGATGCCACCACAGCATTCCCCACATACAGACAAAATGCCAATCCAGCAACTGCTACTCTAGACCTGCCAGCAATGGCTCCACTTAAAATACCTTCTTAAAATGCTACCGCAATGTAAGCTTGAAATTATTGGAATAATGGATACTTGATTAAATTCACCATTTCTATCAACTTAAAATTTTGGATTTAATGGTAGTTTATCATCATATAAGAGTAACTGATTCTGAAATGAAATCCTGTATCTAGCTTAAACTTTTGAAATAAGTGGTACTTTATTATAAATAACACTAAAGCCCATCTTGGCAGATAACTTTTGATCCCATACAGCAAAAGGGAGAACAGATAAGAAACACTGAAGAAATTTTCATGAGAAGACTCAACCACCTGTGCTGCAAAAGAGGGGGTAAATGGAAAATTTTATGTAATTGTTAGTCAACTTGAAGAAGTTTTTGAAGCATAAAGCAAGAATATAACATTTATTTCAATCCGAGAGCGTGTTTAGATGGCATTGGCATGACTTACTTTAGTAGTGGAAATGTTCCATTTTGATCTGCAAAATAAAAGAAAAGCCAAAACTTTAGAATGATTGCGAGCAATGCTTCTACTATGCAGTCATGAGATGTTAGAAGAGTGTTGATATCCATTTTCACGACACATTTTCTACAAGCCTGATTTGACCAAGCCCAACTTCCTTGTGGGCTCAATTCATGTATTACATTATATTTTATTCTTTTAAACATGGCTCAAGCCCATACAACATATTGGGGGAAATTGAGGAAGTGTAGTTTGGAGAGAATGAGTTGGTTCCTTCCGAACCTTTTGCATGAGCCCAGCCCATGCGTGTTACCAAGTGGACAAGGGACACTGGTAGCACCTCAAGCTCATGGAAGAGGTCCTGTACCTAAAATTTTCACCCCAAGACAGTTTTTATACTCTGGCTGACTGTGACCCAAAGTTTTTGCTTGAACCTTTTTTTCCTTTAAAAATGGTTAGCTCTCATTGGCCAACTTCAGCTGCTAGCCCTCATTCAGGTGAGCCTCCCAATGATTTGAAACAATAGAAAATGGGGAGCCAATGAGAGTTTGGTCAAACATCTATATATTACTAAAAGCTGAAGTGTAACATTTAATGTTGCTACGCTCACGTTGAGCCACATCAGCAGCCATGTCATCATTTTTTGTTTCCAATTTTTTTATATATTTTTTAAAACATTTTCTCATTTAAGGTAACTTAAAAACACTATTATTTAAAAATTAAAATATCTTTTAACCATTATTTTTATTATTAATTTTTCAAAACTCTCCCTATCTTTTACCTCTTCATCTCCCCACTACTTTCTACCTTAATATCATTCTTTCTCTACCTTTTTATCTTCCTTTATTTTGACTATTCATATTCTTAACATCTTACTATAAATTTGACATTTTCTTTTTCATTCTATGCATAGTTTTCTCACACAAAAAATGTTACTTCTCTCTCTCTCTCTCTCTCTCAATTTGTTTTTCATTTTTTGTTTGATTTTGATTTTGATTTTTATTGCATCAATTCTTTAGGTTGATGAATTTTTGTGTTAATTAGAATTCTACTTTGGGTTGATGCAATTTAGTTTTGTGTTTTAAGTTGTTTTCTTTTATATTCTCTTTGATTAAATGTTATCCTATTGCATTATACATATAGTATATAATAATATAATGTTATTGTATTACATAGAATGACTTGGAAAATTTGATGTTTATTGCTATATATTTTATTTTTACTTTTTTTCCCTCTCATCTTATTTCATTCAACATTTAGGTCCAGTCACATCCCCCAAACCATTAAATTATGCATCACAAATCAAGAAAATATCTACACACAAATCTGCCTTCCTTTACCATACATTGGGGGAATCAATATATTTGTGTGATATTATATAATTTATAATTTAGATAGCACCCTTTGAATGTGTCTAGACCCATAGATTGAGCAATTTGTAGACTTAAAAGGCTACTGAGAATGAACTTTTTGAATCAAGTCTAAAAAAATATGAACTGCTATATATCATTTAGATAAAAACTTTTATCATAGATACATTAATATTTTTTTTGCCACAAATTTAAATCACGCAAACTTAATAATTTTATATTATGTGTTAGCATTGTCTCTGCCTTTTCTTTTTCTTCTCAAAAATATTATGTATCATCTTTAAAGGATGCCAACAATATTGATCTTATGGGAAAAGTTACGTAAAATATTGAGAAAAGAAATGTTTTATATTACAATCTACTAAAAATGTTTTTTAAATATTTAAACATTTCTATTTTTCATATCACTGCCGTGTTTTACAGCTACCACATGTGTTAACTAAAGTCTTAATATTCTTAAGTTGTTTCGGCAAAAAGGGAAAAAAAAAAGTTATCACAAAAGATGAGTTCATGTAAAGTTTTTTGCAAAATGAAATATCAGTTTTGTAAGGCCACCAAACTTGATAATTTGCTAATGATGGAACCACTTGCAACAATATTTGTATAGTTATATAGTTCCCGCTAAAGCAATTGTATATACTTTTAGTCTTCAAAAAACACACATCTACAAGTGGTTAAACATTCATCTTGGGTAGTTTTAACTTTTCATATAATTTTACCTTTACATATTCATCTATTTTAATTTAGATATTTTTTTCAAAAAAAAAAAAAACTTTAATTTGATATTTATAAGTAAACAATGAAATAATGATTCATGAATAAAAAATAAAAAAAAAATTATCTATACATATTTATCTTGTGCGGTTGTAACTTTACATATAATTTTGCATTTATATATTCATCTACTTTAATTTAGATGTTTATAACTTAATAATGAAATCTATAAAAAAAGGTAATTAAAACAATCATATTTCTACAATTCAAAAAGTCACAATTTCTTTTATCATAAAAAGGCCTTTTACATTTCCGTGGAATCATTTTAAATTTTTTTTTTAAAAAAAAAAAACCTTTGACATACCACTAACCTAACCACTTCATACATTAAAAAAATTTAAGGCTCATTATTACTTCCGTTAATATATTATGGATATCTTAATTGATTGAGATCAAACTAGAGAAATGCCTTTCATATTTTATTGAAAATTCAGAAGGAAAAAAAAAAAAAAACACCCTTTGACATACCACTAACGTAACTACATCTATAACTATTTAAATCATCCTTAACATCTATTTCTTATTGATAACCATAAAATTTACAATTAGAAAGGGAACATGCAAAGTAATAAAGAATAAATGAAGGAAGAAAAAAGAAGAAGAAATCAAACGTCAATTAATAACCATTATTTGGAAAATAAAAATGCGGTCAAGAGAAGTAAGAAATAAAATAAAGATGGCTATACAGAGGATATTGAAAACTTTATAGTGCAATAAAATCAACCATTACATTCAATTAATTAAATAAATAATCAACAATTAAATATAATAATACAAAATTTAAACTTAAAACTAATCAAACTCTAACTAGGGAAATTATATATATATATATATATATATATATATAGATAATCATAATCTTCATACACCATGACTTTAAAAAATTTAATGAATAGTTCTACCTCTTATTTAAAAATGTCTATGTTATGCAAATCATCAACCAATAAATATATGATAATGGTAAAAAATGTTATAAACAAGATTATGAAAAATATAATACAACTAATTTTTTTTTTTTTTTTAAAAACTCTTTATAAAGTCTAGGGACTAAAATAGTATTTTATCTAAAAAATTATCACGCGCAACGCGCAGGTCTACGACTAGTTTCCCTTAATGATGATAAAAGTAAGCCTTCCTTTTATCCAAACAAAAGCAAATCTGAACCAAACATCAGTTTAGCATCTTGGAGGTCCATAGCCTCATCTTTATCCTAAAAACCAGTCACTTAGAGCACCCAAAAACTCAATACAAAATGCCTCAATCAGATTCAAAACAGAGGATGACATTTTTACTCTGAGAGCAACACCCCAATCTCAAAACAAAAGTCTCTCTTCAACTAAAAAACCAACCAACCATGTTTTCCCCCACAGAGCTGAAACTTGAGACCAAAAGCCCATTCAGCCAGCTAACTTTCTCACAATTCTGAAGCATAGGGGTAGAAATATGGGTACGAGGGAACCTTCCCTCTCTTATTCACAACCTCTCTCAATTTCCTCTTCTTGCTAACTATGGGTTGAAACTTCAGACCTGTTATGTTTTTATACTTTTTCTACACTTTTGTTAAGCCCATTCAGCCAGCTAACTTTCTTGCAATTCTGAATTATAGGGGTGGAAATATGGGTACAGGGGAACATTCTCTCTCTTTCAACCTCTCTCAATTTTCTCTTCTCGCTGAGTGTGGGTTGAAGTTTCAGACCTATTATGTTTTTATGCTTTTTTTGCACTTTTGTTATTAGCATTTTGATTTTCTTTTGTCAAAGCACTATTAGCCTTTTGTTCATTATATATTTGGAATTTTGGGCTTGATTCTCCACAACAAACACTTCTAAAAAACCCAAGCGGAGATTTGGGCCGTTCTTGCATTTTCGGCCCTTGTCGCAAAAACGTCCCCGACAAAGAGCAAAACCATATTTTTATTGATAAAGTATACAAAAGTAGAGTAGATATTAAAGACTAAAATTTTAACCTACATGCTTTAAATTCTAATGTGCAACAAGGTAATTTAGTCACAATATCAACAAATAAATGTAATTTTAGCTGAAACTCAGTAACTTTTTGTTAAAACTTTTTACTAAAAGTATTATAGATAAAAGCTAAAAGTTAAATAAAATAAGTTAATTATCATTATTATTTTTTGGTTAAAAGGAACTAGCAATAAAAGAGACAAGGGTGAGTTTAGCATCATTTTTAAGCTTTAACTTTTAACTTTTAATTTTTATGTGCATCTTTTTAAAACTTTTTTTTTCCCGCTTTTTTTTTTTTTTTTTTTTCATGTTTTCAAAATTTTTCAAGGTACAAGTATACTTTAGCACATTTTCATCAAAGTTTTTAGCAAAAAGCTAGATGAGCTATTTCCAAATGGACTCTAAGAAATAGAGCCGAGGATTTACTTGGGGAAACAAACATTAGAAGTGTCCAAAGATTAGAAAGGAAGAACACAATCAAGGGGAATGGAGTAATACAAAAGGGGATCCACTTGGCAACAACCCATTCTTGTAAGAGAGTCCACTGCCTTGTTAGCCACCCTGTAGCAGTGCTAGAGCTTGAAATTACAGAACAATTGAGGGGCATCCCTACATTCATTAATAATGAGGGAGATTAGTCTATTTGAAGATTTATTAGTGAGAAGAGAGACAACTTCAGCAATGAGGTTAGCAATTCCCAAGTCCCGAGCCATAAGAATACCATCCCTTAGAGCATCAGCATTGGGGATGTAAAAACCCCCTTGCTATTTTACCAACCAACACCCCAAAAATCAAGTTTATCCGGGTATGTATTGCTATTTTTTTTTTTTTAGTGAGTTCTCAAATATATAATCTACTATTCATGGGTTGTAAACATTAAAAAAATATATTATTGAAAAAGAGAGAGAGAAACGAAGAGGAGAGAGAGAAACAAAGAAGAAGAGAGGACAGAGAGATGGAAGAGAAAAGAGAGAAACAATTTTTTTTATTATTATATATTATTTGATTGTATAGTTTATATTATTTTATTGAATTGTATGTAAAAATAAGAACTAGATATTGAGTGTATTGTTAAATAGGTTGGTAAAATAGATAAAGTAGTATTTAAGGATGTAAGATAAGTCTTTTTTTACATTCTCAGATGTGAATACTTTTAAGACTGATAATTTCGCAATTAAAGAAGAGGTACTCCCAAAAAATCTAAGAAAAATCTCTCAGCCACTCTCCAATAGAGTTACGAATTAGCCCGCCCCCTTCAGCTAATTTTTTTTTTTTTGGCTAAAAATACTATAAAAGAAGTTAAAAGAAAAAAAAAAGAAAAAAAATGTGGAACCAATAAATAATAAAGTTATGGTTAGCAGAAACACCAATACTACCATTGCCAACGGTGGGTGGTTACTCTCAACTTATTTTGGGTTCTCGCTTATTTAGCTTATTAGTGGGACCTTTAAACAGTAAAGGAAATAAGCAAAAAGCCAACTTTTCATCCCTAGCCTGTAGAAAGTGACATAGCTTGTAAGAGCATCCACAGCAGTGGATCTATAATTTTAGCTATTTAGCACCACCAAAACTTACTTTATCTATTTTACCTATACACATGCTGCAGCAGTGGATCTATTTTAACTTTCAACACAATAAAATAATATAAACATCACAATAAAATAATATAACCACTACAATAAAATAATATATCCTACTACCAAAAAAATCAACCACAAACACCTCTACCATCAGCCACAGCCACAGCCACAACCACAACCACAACCACAACCACAACCACCACCACCACCACCACCACCACCAGTCCACAACAGAAAAAAAAAAAAAAAAACCAAATCTCCAATCTTTTTCCTTAGCCACGGCCACAACCACAGCCGCAACCACCACCAACACCACCACCACCACCACCACCACCACCACCACCAGTCCACAGCAGGAAAAAAAAAAAAAAAAAAAAAACCCAAATTTCCAATCTTTTTCCTCAGCCATGGCCACAACCACAGCCACAACCACCACCAACACCAGCCGCAGTCCACAGCAGAAAAAAAAAAAAAAAAAAAAAAAAAAAAAAAAAAAAAAAAAAACCACGACGAGCAAGCATCGATCACGTCGGCGAGCTGGGTTGGCAGAAGGGGTGGATCGGGGACTTGGGTGATCGGATTTGAGAGAGTGAGAGATCGGAGTTAGAGAGTGCCGGCTTGGGTGATCGGAGTTGAGAGAGTGAGAGATCGGAGTGAGAGAGTGAGAGGCCGGAGTGAGAGGCCGGAGTGAGAGAGTGAGAGACTAGAGTGAGAGGCCGGAGTGAGAGACTAGAGTGAGAGGCCGGAGTGAGAGAGTGAGAGACCGAATTGAGAGAGGGAGCTTGAGAGAGATGTTCAGAGATGAGAGTGAATGAGAGAGAGAGAGAGAGAGAGAGAGAGAGGCATTATTTTAATCAACATTTTGATTAAAATAATATATATTTTTTTGCTTTCATGAACAGTATCCATTTATTTTTAGATGTGTACTGTTGCAGTGGAGCTAAATTTTTTAGATTTAGCTCCACTGTTGGAGCATCATTTTAACAGCAGTGTAGCTAAAATATAGCAATATAGCAATATAGCTACACTGCTGCAAATGCTCTAAAGCGAACAAATATGTGTGTCAAGTGGTACAAATTCAACCACGACATATTTTTAGTGTGATAGTCACTTCACAAGTATAAGTACTTGTGAGGTTTGTGGGTAAGGGCCAAGATTCAAGTCTACCGGATGGAGCTTCACACAAATATAAACTTAGATTAGATTAGAGTAGAATTTCTATCTTGTAAAAAAAAAAAAAAATACATATTCCATCTCAGATGGTGTTATGATCGGACCAAGGAAACCTATCCTAGATCAATGGGATGTCATGTTAAGTCAAGACATGGGAAACCTAATCTAAATCTATGGGATACACATGTTATTGAGTCCATAGGATAGGACCATGTTATTGAGTGAGTGTTTGGATCCAACTTATTCACAGCTGCGTTTTTTTCTTGCGCGTTTTCTCTTTTTTTTTTTTTTTTCTTCAGCCACAGTTGTTGACTTTTCTCCCATGCACTGTTCACGAGACCCACAAACTTCACTTTTTAACAACTTTTTCATTAAAAATGGGTCCCACGGCACTATTTACACATTTAAAAATTATTTTGCTACAGTGTTTTCAGTTTTCAGTTTTAAACAAAAATAAGTTGTATCCAAACGGACCCTAAGTCATAGACCTCTTTGACTTTTTAAATTTTTCATTGACAGTGGCAAAGGAAATCATAAATAATCTAAAAGTTAATAAAAAAATAATTTGACTTACCGGCTTAAACCCCAGCCCTTTCCTCCATCTTGCAAAACTCCGTCTCGCAAAAATCTATCTCGCAAAAACTTTGTACTTGCGGAATAACTATCACATTAAGATGTGCAATGGTAAAAATAAATACGGTATATTAATACTCCTATAATTCAACTTTTAAAACTTGTTAAGAAAAAAACTCAAGATTTTTGAAAAACGTTTTTAGCTCATAATCTCTCCAAATACAAATAAAAAAAAATAAAAAAAATAAAAAGGAAAAAAAGAGAAAGAACTTAAAAAAAAAAAAAAAAAAAAAAATCCCTCCAAAATTAGGATCAAGACTCCTCCAAATACACAAAAGAAAATCTTTATATATATCTCTCATAGCTGCCATTCGCCAAAAAAAAAAAAAAAAAAAAAAAAAAGCTCCTTACACCGCCATTTCTGCTGTGTATATCGCTCAAATCCGCCCCTGTTTCTTTTCATCCAATCAACTCCAGTTGATCCAACCCGCAACAGAGGGCGACTGGTGTCCAGTAAATACAGCCTCCTCCGTTGGGCTCCTTTGGTATCTCTCATCTATGTGTTTGTGTTATTTTGTTTTACACCCAGCTTCTTCTTTTTCTCTTTTCTTTATACTCAAAAGTGTCTAATCGTTACAACTTGCTTGCTTGCATACTAAGCTAACATTATTCTATTTTTTTTTTCTATCCAAATATGATAATAGGGTGCTCTATCTCGTACTGTCAATCACTATCACTTTATCAAATTATGATGCTCTATCTCGTACTGTCAATCGCTTTATCATAATTGTGTTGTAGTAGCAGAAACTTTGTCATTATATTTGACAATTGTTTCATGGGTAATTATTATATAAAGATATTGAGATAAGTTTTTTGTTTTTGCTTGATTATGTACACTGTACTCTTTAATTTTTTTTTAAAGGATACATAACCAGATTAAAATTTAATATTTATGTTTTCAAAGTATTAATAATAATTTATAAGAAAATTTTAGTACCATGAAAGATAGTTAAAAAAATTAATTCAAAATTAATTATTAATAATTTGGAACTATGAAAGAATACCGGCCACAACTTTACTTAAGGTTTCATTTGAGAGTTTATAAAAAAATGAAATTGAATGTATTTAAGTAAAGGAATTAAATGGAATTGATTATTGAGTAATCTTGTTTGAATGTTTTAAAATAAATTAATAGAAAGAAATGGAAATGAATTAAATATAAATAACATTGTTTGGAAGTAACATTAGAATGAAATCTATATATATTAATAGGCAAAACTCAGAGAAAGTCAAATTATAAATCCAAATTAAAGTTCAATTTTGCACCATGTGTCTAGATTTATGTGGGAATCACACCATAATTATCCTTCTAGGTGTTCAATTCAAAACTGGAAGAAAATCCAATTAGATTCCCAATTTTGCGCCATATGTCCCATCTAAGGTTTTCAATTTTTGTGTCAAGTAAGTTATTGTGTCAATTTAATTTCTTAATTTTGCTATGGTATTGGATTTGGCGCTCGTGTGAGTGTTAATTTTGTATAAAGATGGAATGTCAAGGAATCACATTCGTGATTGTCAGAAATTATGCAATTTGAGTAGCAACTATGGCTGAAGCTTGAAATCCAAGCATAAGTCAATTCGATTCGCATATAAGCATCCTCCATGAACAACGGCTGAAGTTTGAAATCCAAGCATAAGTCAATTCGATTCGCACATAAGGGTCCTCCATGAACAGCGCATTAGTCCCCTCTATTTTGCCATCTAATTGCTAATATTTATCTCTCTAACTTTTCTTATTGATTTGTTAATCTTTGTTTGAAAAATTCCTTATATCTTTGTGGCTCAAAGGCTACCTTTTCCATTTAATTTGATAATATGCTATCTAATATCTAATCTTTTTCTCTCTAACTTTTCTCATTTTGATTTGTTAATCCTTCTTTGAGGAATCCCTTCTATCTTTGTGGCAAAGGCTACCTTTTTTTCTTTGTCTAATTTAATAATATATAATATCATATGATTTTGAGTGTTTTATGTTTCTTCCCATTGGTTGAACAACTTGGAAAGTGATAGATTTGAGAGAGGGATTAGATAGCAATTGACATCAACACAAGACTAGCCATGTACATATTTGGATTCTAGGTCTGTTAGTGTTTAGTCATTTGTTGGTTCAATTTTGATTTATATTAAGCAAAGTGCTGTCTAGTATGTGTTTTTAAAATTCTGCTGGTGAAATAACATTTAATATTGTTTTTTTTTCCCAAAAAAGTGTTTGATATAGACATAGTATTGTTAGTTTATTGTGTGAATTAAAAATCTATATTAATTTTTTGTTCATTTATTTAGGCCAATTTATATAATTTTTTAGCTTACCAAGTAATTGAAGTTTTGATATCTAATTGCAACTCTCTTACGAAAAACTTTTAGTTAAGTAAAGCCCATTACAGAACTAATTAAAACTTTTTACCATCTCTGAGTAATTACATTGGAACAATTGTGTTGTTAATTGGTCTAGACTAGCTAGATAATAGATGCACAAGCACAACAACTGGATGTTTGTTTTGGATGGATATGCTTAAAGTGGTAGATTCTAAATAGAATCCATATTTTAAAGTTGAAGCAGAACCAAAATCTAAAAAAAATTTATATTAGCTTTTAATTGTAATTTAATTTTACGTTAAGTGTCCATTTTAATTTTCTTAATTTTGCTATCAAGTAACTCATTCATAATATTTAACACAAAAATCAAAATCACTTCTTTATTATCACTACTATTAAAAGTTTCCGTGCGTAAGCACGGGTTACAACTTAATTATTTTGTAATAACATTGCTATATACCCCTCATTTTATAGAACCAAAAAAAAAGAAAAAGATTCTAGCGTAAACTCCATGTGAACAATGTTGTTGCTTGTTATTTGCTTTCAAAATTCAATATACAGTAGCTAAAAATCAAACTATGTAGATTTCTAAGAGCATCCGCACCTAGCATTGTAAATGCTATATGTAAAGGGTATTTAGCATTTTTTCCTCAAAATCCTCCCACATCCGGAATGCTATATACCAAGTATTGCAAAAAAATTTGCAATACTACTACAGTGCAATTCTAAAGGTAGAATTGCACTGTAGTAGTATTCTAAAAAAAAAAAAAAAAAAATTTTATTCTACTTTTCCCCAAAAATTTCTCTCTCATTATTTCTGTTCTCTTCTCTCTCTTTCTTCTTTGTTTCTTCTTCGGTGGGTTCTAGGGTTTTTTTTTTTTTTTTTTTTTTTTGTTGTTGTGACCAGTGCTTAAAGGAAGGCGTGGGCGTGGGAGGAAGGCGTGACCAGTGCCCAAAAAGGCCAAAACCCATTTTCTCAAACCCAAAATTCCGTCTAGTGGTGGCAGTGGCGGAGGTAGGCGTGGGCGTGGGTTTCCCTCTTCGTCTCCCTCTTCATCTTCCTCTCTTTCTCTAATCTCTCATCCCTTTCTTTCTCTCTCACCTCTTTTTTTTTTTTCTCTCTATCTTCCCTTGAATCAACCCTCCATGGTGGAGATGTTGCGTGGGACTCATGGATCGGTGGCTGGTTTCATCATCCTTGATGTGGGTTTCATTTTTGGAGGTATGGGTTTCATGGATCAATGGATGGGTTTCATTTTTGGTGGTGTGGGTGGCCAGATTTCTTTGTTCCTTGGTTTGGTGGTTGTGGTTTTTGTGGGTTGGTGGTGGGTAATTTGATGGTGGTGTGGGTAGTGGGTTGATGGTGGTGGTTTTGGTTGTGTTGATGGTGGTGGTTGGATGAGAGTTTTAATTTTGGTTGGGTTGATGGTGGTGGTGGTGGTGGTGGTGGTGGCGGCGGCGGCTTGGTGGTGGTGGCAGTGGGCTGTGTGGGTAATTTATTGGGTAGTATAAATTATATTAAATTATTGTATAGAAATATTATTTTAATGAGTAGAATAGGAAAATAAAAGTTGGGATGTTGAGAGTGATGTAAAATGGTATGGTATAAATGATAAAGTAGATTTTGAGATGGTAAAATAGAATAGTTTGAAGAAACCTGATGCGAATGCTCTAAGTGTGCTGTAAAGAATTTCATTTTTCACATATTTATTCAACAAAATAAATATTTTCTGAAAAGGCAAAAAAATATATTTCAAAAGTCCATGCATGGTATAAAAAAGCTCCTCTAATGAGTGTTGCCAAAACAAAACAAAACAATATAATAAAGTAAATCTAAAATTGGCCAAGAAATCCCACACTTCGACCTAGACATTAGTGTCAATAGGGGACCTTTGCGCTCGTGGTCTAGGCAACCAAAGAACATCTCCTTATACATTGGATTTTCCATAAAAAAATATGTAGGCCTCAGTCTTTGAAATTGGTTCCAATTCCAGCATGCCCAAAACTATGTGAACTTCTGCTCCATGACTTTGAAAAGCATTTTGCCATATCCTCAGTCACCTTATCAATTGCCATGGATACATTATCAAATGACTGAGAAATTATATTTTCAAGTTCATCATCTTCTGCCGCTCTTCTTTTCTTGCTTTTAGAAGACATTGCATTTTGTGACAACACTTGAGAATGTACAACATTAATTTTTGGAGACCTCATTTGATCACCTTTTTCGACTTCAATGTTCTCCAAAGAAACTTTGGGATATTATTATATCAATCTCATTAATAGTGTTTGATATAGCATATCTAGCACGTTTCTCCTTTGCAACTTTAACACGATCACCTTTTACTGTATCTTAAGTCCGAAGTTGTGCCATCTTAGGGTAGTTGGGCATAGGTATTGTCATCCACTTCTTGGTAGCAGGTTTAGTCTATTACAAACCAAGAAAAATGGTAATACAACAAATATATAATTATGTAATACAAAATTAAAGTCACAAAAATTGTGATTTACCGCTATGAGTGGCTCCCAAACTTTTGGTTGCTATCCATATATATAAAGAATCATTTTATCTAAAATCACTCAATCCATCTTTAAATATGTCAGGGCATTCATGAATTTTTTTTTTCAGTGTTTTTTGTAGATTTTTCACATTAACATTGTTAATCTTCATGTGAAATTTGTCAACCAACTCTTTCACTATGTTATCATATGCCTTAGAGGTAAAAGTTCCACTAACTCTTTCACCTATGTTCACTTGATGTAAAAAAGCATCCACTAAAGCATTATCCATAACACTAGTCCATTGTACTTTTTTGCTTGGATTCGTACCATTTTTCTTTGATATTTTGCCCATGCTATAATTAATAGGAAAAAAAAAACACATATAAAATAATATGTAGATATTAATATTAATTATCGAAAGATAGAGAGCAATATCAAACTGTAAAGAGAAATTTGCATAACATTTATGTTTAAGAGTGATTGAAACATGACAGCATAGTCTTAAACAACATGATAACAATAAATCCAAAAGCTTTCACATTTGGACATAGTTTTGCCACATGGCTAATAGGCTAATACTATAGAATCTATTATAATATCTGGACTTTATAATTATTCCAGGAGAATTTAAGTATTGCAAAGACATTTTATAAAAAGTATCTAGACTTAACATTCAAAAACTGTTGTCTATTGTCTAATGATTCTAAAATTATTCGATGCAGTTTTCCTTGGCTTATTGAGGCCAGCAGATGGTAATCACACAGTTTTGATTAGGTAAAGCTTTCTAAAGATTTCATGGATATGAAAGCTAAACACAGAATTCTCCTTACTAAGATTTGGAGGTATCAAGCACTTAATTATGAAAATATATAGCACTATCCCATTACTGCAAAACTGAAAATGAAAAATAGTTTCTTTGGACTACCTTGTAGACCCAGAGATTGAAGACACTAATAATGAGTTGCAGAAAAAACTATAATTCATACACAAAAGACAATGATAGGGACTGAAACTTCATAATTAGCAATATTATAAAGCAAAATAAAAATATACTTATGATTGAATAGAGATTTTTATTTATAAAATATATTTCAAGTTTTATTTTTATACCTCCAAACTTTTCACAATATTAACTAGAGGTATTTTACACAGACAACCTCCAAATTTCTGTTGAGAAAATAATATGCATTAGGAAATCTTACACAGACAGCCTCCAAATTTCTTCCAATAAAACATAATGAAGGCAACTTTATTGCATAAAGACTACAAAATATAGCATATTGTCTAAAAGTACAATATTTTGGTGAAGATGACAGACGTGAGAGCACGACATTTGATCAATGGACGGCAATCACATTATCATAACCAAACAATATGCCATATTTACTTGTGAAATGTGATAAATTTGTATATTCTGATTGCGGACTGCCATTTTGGTTGTTCTAAAATTCCGCAACAAGAAGTAGTTTAATTCACTTGTTTGAAGGCTATACCTACATCCATGTGTGAAAGCCAGAAAGAAAATGATATACAACATAAACACCAATGTGTTACATACATAGATAATAACCCTCTGGAGTTTAAATACAAGAAATGAAACCGACAATATATAATGACCGTGTGTAACATGCTTAACAGTGTGCAAGAGACCTTTTTATGCATTGGCAAGAGTATGTGTTGTTTACAAGTGAAGTGCAAGCTGATATTCTAACACAACAAAATCAAAATTTCTGAAGTAACTCTTTCATCTTGTTGTATCTGAGATTTCTGACAAGAATCCTTTGTCATAGCATGGCACACTTTTATCCATATCAGCTGACACATACATCAAAGCCCTGTGTTGTATTAGATAGGACGCCTTTAAATTTTATAGTGGCTGATCACACATTTCCTTCATCTTTGTCTGCCTGTTGTTTTCCTCCAAACTAATCTAAATAATGCAACCATGGCCCAGATGCATGGAAACAGCTAGTAGAAAGAATGGAACAAGTTGAGGCTTTACAACTCCAGCTTGCACATTGAGAAGGAAACCATTGCATAAATCTTTTGGCTAAAGGCAGGAAGTAGTTGGACCCTTTTGTGTTTTATTTGCAAGGTTGCACCCTCCTAATGTTATTGTATGCCATAATTGTTGGCTGATACATGGGGTGTTAGTTACATCTACAGTGTTGTACTTAATTTATGCCTCTAATTTCACCCAAAAAGAAGAAGAAGAAGAAGAAGTTCAAGTTCAGGTAGAAGTTGGAACATCTCTATGCCTCAATATGAATTAATATGCCGAGCAAAGATATATAAACACCAGGTAAAAAACTCACAATGAATGGTGGCACAGAAAAATCTTGAAAAACTGAAAACAAATTGACATAAACTACCACACAAACAATATCTACATTTCTTCCACCTTCTCTCAAGTCATCTATGGTACTTATTGACAAATATTTACAGAGGATGGACATATCCAAAACAATTGTTAATTAGGACTTTTTCTTCATGAGGTCACTTATCATTTATCAAGGCATGCATCACTAATGAGCATGAGGCTTCATGGTTATCTTCCTGTCATTAGATGGACTAGAGCATGGTTTTCAAAGAAAGAACCAACATCCCAATCCTCAGTTGAAGATAAGTGTCATTAGTGCAACCACTATAGTCCTCATGCTTGGCCTTAGTTGAGGAGTTTCTTGTGTGCAAGCTTTGGCAAGCTGGATTAGCTGCAACCAAAGCAGCCATAATAGCTTTTTAGAAATAAGTTTGAAAGTCCATAATTTGCATGTTTATTGTGAATGAGAAATCACCTTCCGGACTGAGTCAAATGGGCAATTATCACCAAGACTAGGTCCACAACTTTATGAAGATCTTCTTCTGAATCAGACTGGCTAAGAACATCTTCAAACTGAATCATATCAATAGATAAAATTTTGGGTAAATTCTTGTATAAGCAATTCTCAAACTACAAAATAGTAAGTAGAGGAAGGGAATAGTAAACAACCAAAGCAACAAGTCCCATTGATTCAGGAACATATTCATTTGTCTTGACAATACATAGCTTCCTTGCCAGATATTAGTTCATAGAAGACAACTCCAAAAGCATATACATCTATCTTTGGGGAAACATCACCATATTGAGCATATATGCACACAAAATGCTACATTCAGTTCGACTATTCTTTGTACAGGTCACAAACCCACGAAACGTAGGAAAATGTAATATAATTATGTTATAAGAATACAATATAAATTTTGTAGGTTAAATAGTGTGTTATTTAAAAGTATTTTTTATTTTAATAAGTTTTATTTAATGGAACATATGATGTATTTTGCATTTAGAAACAATACATAGTGATATATATATGAAATGAAAAACGTAATTTAATAAAAATATTTAAATTACATAATTATAATATTGTTTTGTATAAATGGAGAAGATGTTATTAAAATGCCTTATTTAAATATACCATAATCGGTTAACTAATTTGAACATATCTAAGAATATTAAAAACATAAATATATATATACACACACACTCTCATTTTATGGAATACATGTAACATGTTATGTTCAATTTAAATTATTATATAAGTTTAGAATTTTAGTATTTATTTTTCTTTCCAAATATAAGTATAATGCCAATATTATTGAAAATTGAATTTTAAGGTAATCTTATAAATACTTATCATTTTTATTACTTTTTAGGGCCTATATCTCTAATGTTTTAGTCCCAAACTAAAGAGTTTGGCCCAATGAAAAAAAAACAACTTTTCAACCTTGAAATTAAGAAGAAAAAAGAAAGAAAGAATTTTGAGCGTAAAACTAAGTAAGCCAACCTACAAAAGAATTAATTTAAGGCTCAATTAGTCTAGAATGGACCAAATGAACCAAAGTGCGCCTAAATGGAAAGAAGGGAAACAAAATGGACCAAACTGGACCAAAGTGGACCGATTTAGATTGAAGGGAAGCAAGATGGACCAAAGTGGACTGAATAGATTGAGTTGAACTGAATGGACTGAATTAGACTAAAATGGACTGAATAGATTGAAGTGAACTAAGTGAATAGAAGTGGAATGAAATGGAATGAAATGGACCTAAATGAACCAAAATGCTACGTTGATGTGCTTTAAGATATTATATAGATGAGAGAAATTAGAAATATATTTCACACTATTCGTGGTGTCTTGGTATATACCCAAATATAATGTCTACAATTTAAGCTCATCCATGGAGGAGGAGGAGGAGAAAACTAATTGATCTTTTTTTCCCAATTTAAAGGATTGTGTTTATAGATACTGCTCCTTATTCTTTGTATAATTTAGTATAATTATTTTTTGTTCATGGATATGTAAGACAAATTACACCATTTTCTAATGTGAAAATTCACAATTGCTGTTTCAAAAGAGTAAACATATAAATGAAATGAAAACTGAAAAGTTCAAAAAAGAAAAAAGAAAAGTAAATTCTATTACATTTCTACTAGCCTTACTTTTTCATGTCAATTATCGTTATCTCTTCTCCTTCGTGGTGTTAGGAAAATTGTCAGCATGTCCTATTCAAACTTATAACATATCATCAAAACTGAACCAAAACTAAAAGAAAATAGGAGAAGAACAACAAAGATTACCTTGGGCAAATTTTGAATTTGATGGGTTCTAATTCATATATATAATTATCTAACTATCAAAAGAGTCTTTGAAAATCCTGTTGAGACTGGTGAATTTTTTTGTTCATTCTGAAGAAGATGGAGAGCTATAATAGATAAGGATGGTGAGATGAGATGTTTTATTTTCTAGTTAACACTGAAAGTTTGAAACTGCTAGATGATAATGATGGGGAAGTTTTCCAAAAAAAAAAAAAATTTGGTAAATTATTGGCTGGTTTTTTTCTTTTCTTTTTTTTTCTCAATTAATTATTTGTACGTGAGTTAGTGGCTGATGTGAATGGAGGAAATTATTTGAAACTAATAATCTTGACATTTTTTTTACATCTCTCGCATAGAGGCATTGAAATTCAAATAGGAGAAGTAATCGTGTATAATTTTTTTTTTTTTAAGAAAGAGGTAAGGTAACCGTGTGAGTGTTGAATTTTTTTTTTTTTTTTTTTTTTTTAAGATAAAAGATTAGAAATGTGGAATAATGTTTAAAACTGAGATAGAGATAGTGCCCTAATTTTAAGGATCTTTCTCAATAGAGAAGAGAAGGAAAAAGTCTAAAATTTAGGAACATAAAAAAAAAATAGTAAATTACTCCTTTAACCATTTTTTTTTTCATTTAAAATTATTTAACTAAAAGATAAGGATATTTTAGAAAGTTTTAGAATTTGTGTGAGGATATTTTGATACTCAAAATGGTAAAACCCAAACAGGGGAATCTTGTTATTAGTAGTATAGATTATAAAAAAAATATTCATGTTTACCCTATTCTAAATAACTAGTAAGTTTCTAGTGCAATGCACGGATAATATTGTAATATCTTATGTAAGATAGTTTTGAAATATGTTGTATATGTAATATTGCATAATTGTTATAGAACTTTATTAGTAATAAATTTATCATAAAAAGTAACAATTATAAATTACACATACATATCCATTATAATTATTCAATTGAAAGAATGAGAAAAAAAATTACAACTTTGGAGAAATATTATAGAATAAAAGTTGATATATATAGAATGTGTTTTTCTCTTTCTCCTTAATTCTAAAACAAAATATACATCCCTAACACCCACATTTAATCACGTCATTTACAAAACCCACAAATCCACAACGTCTGACCTTAACATTAAAATCGTAATTGCCGTTGTCACTCAATATAAAATTCAAACTCCCCTTCCTTGACTGTAGCCAACTCATGCCGGTTAGGATTAGATGAAACAACAATGTTAGAGCTAGGTAGGTGTCGTCGAAAGATTGAAGGTAAATGACATTGTTTTTGGTCTATGTGTACTTGACATAGGATGGCACGAAGAGCTGTGTGTGTGTGTGTGTAAATGGGTAGAAGTGCAAGAAGTGAAAATTGTGAATTAAAATGCAAAGAGTTTTGTGTGTATGTGTGAGGGATGAAAAGTCTTGAAACATTGAACCAATTCTCTTTGCATAGAATGTGTCACATGAGGTCTTTGCTTTTATATAAATATATATATATATATATATATTGATTGATTGTCAACACTTATTTGTTTTTGCATTCCAGATTTATAGTTTAAATTTTGATTCTTATCTTTTTCTCTTTTGAAATCAATCAGAAACTTTCATTAATTCAAAAGTTGAGTCTGTACGGGTAGGACAAGGAAAGTTGGGCTAAATCAAAATACTCTAGCAAAATCACTCGTTTCACATTACATCCCTTTCTGACAAAGCAATCAGAATTCAGAACTAAGAAGAATGAATCTTTACAATTTTCATTGTTTGGAAAGTATTGATCCTATGAGCGATGACAAATATTACTTGAATACTACTACTTTCAAATATGTATAGTTTATCAATGCAGACTTTTTTTTAATGACAGGAGGAATATATATTAACAAAAAAGAAATGTTCTGAATAATAATTTTATCACTTAATGAGGAGGATTTGCTCATTCTCGATCACATGTTGGAAACAAAACAACCAATAATAAGGTAGACCAAGGATTTTGAGTGCTTGTTTGGTTTGATTTTCTTTTAAAAAACTTGGTTTATATAACTTGTTTATTTATGTTCAACTTTTTTGAACTTACAAGTTACAACTATACTGTTATCCAGTTAATGTTGAAGCCAAATAAACCATAAAAAATAAGCTATGCTGAAGTACAAAACTTTGAAATTAGTAGCCACAATCTTGTTAATTACACATTTAACACACCTATTGTGGCACTAAGCAAATGTTAGGTGACTTTTTAAAGTTTGACAAATTTTTATATTGAAAGAAAGAGCCTAAGTCTGCAAAATGCTGGAGTACAAAACTTTGAAATTAGTAGCCACAATCTTGTTAATTACACATTTAACACACCTATTGTGGCACTAAGCAAAGGTTAGCTGACTTTTTAAAGTTTGACAAATTTTTATATTGAAAGAAAGAGCCTAAGTCTGCAAATTTATTAAGAAACGTTACACAGTCACCCTCCAAATTTCTTCCAATTTTATGTACTGAACGCAGTTTTATTGCAAAAAGACTACAAAATATAGTATCTTGTCTAAAGTACAATATTTTGGTGAAGATGGCATATTGTCATAACCAATATGCCATATTTACTTGTGAAATGTGATAAATTTGTATATTTTGACTGAGGACTGCCATTTTGGTTGTTCTAAAATCCCTCAGCAGGAAGTATTTTAATTTAATTGTTTGAAGGCTATAGCTACGTCTATGCGTGAAAGCCAGCAAGAAAATGAAATACAACATAAACACCAATGTGTTACTTACAATAGTACATAGATAATAACCCTCTGGAGTTTGGATACAAGAAATGAAACGGACAATATATATCAGCTGCGGCAACAAAATCGAAAGTCTTTAAAAGTTTCTCTTTGATCTTGTTGTATGTAAGATTCTGACACAAATCCTTTGTCATAGCATGGTACATAGAAGCTGACACATATACATGGATGTCCTATGTTGTATTACATATGATGCCTCTAAATTTTATTGTGGCTGATCGAACATTTCCTTCATATGTGTCTGCCTGTTGGTTTCCTCCAAACTAATGCTTAATTCTCAATGCAACCAATGGCCCAGATGCACAGATTCAGATATTCGAAAGAATGGAACAATTCAGGTAGAAGCTGAAACATTTCTATGCCTCAACATGGATTAACATGCCAAGCAAAGACATACAAACACCAGGAAAAACACTCGCAATGAATGGTCGCACAGCAAATTTTAAGAGACTGAAAACAAATTGACGTAAACTACCACACAATATCTACATTTCTTCCACCTTTCAAATCTCCTAGGGTACTTCGCAACAGAATTTACAGATGATGAACATATTGTTGGCATATGTGGAATTTTTATTGATAAATAACAATGGATTACAAGGTTTTTTATTTTTGTGATGCAGAGCTTCTGCTCCTGCATAATGCTAGGCAGATTTTTCTGATCTGCATAGACAAGTACAATAGCACTTATTTATACTTTGTTTTTTGATAAGTAAGAAGAGAATATTATTAATAAAAGAAAAGCAAGAGAAACACAAAGAGTTCACGGTAGTGAACAATGGAAAAAAAGAAACAAGAAGGCAAAAACAGCCCCTAATCTATTCTAATAGAAGAAATAAAATCCATAAGGGTAGAACAATCTGAGAAACCCCAACATCGAGACCAATCAAAGAGGGTCCTTTGGCAAAACTCTAATAACTGAACCACAGTTTTCCTCTCATCCTCAAAAGCCCGCCGATTCCGTTCAGACCAAATAGTCCACATTAAACAGCCTAGAACCAAATCCCAAATATTAGAACTATGCTTCCCAAGCCAATGAAACCAACAGAATAATAATTCCTCAACTGAACCTGGCATGACCCAAACAACCGAAGCATATACATCCACAAAGAATGAGCTATCGGACAAAAAAGTAATAGATGATCCACAGATTCCGCATTACAACAGCACAAATAGCAATGATTCATCAAAGGGCAACCACGAAGCATAAGATTATCCAAAGTTAGAATCTGACCATGAGCTGCTGTCCACATAAAAAAAGCCACCCTTTTAGGAACCTTAACTTTCCGAATACCCTTCCAAGGGAAGGTGGAGGGAGTTGCACATATTTATACTTGAAAGAGCCTTCTAGACTTCTAGATACAAGTAACTGGCCCTTAGGAACACAGAACACCAACAGTTTATCACCCTGAAATACTAACAGCCATCATCTAGAAATTTCTTTATTAAAATTACAAATTAATTCTAACACATATCCAAAAGAATTGTTGCGACTTTTTCTTCATGAGGTCACTTTTCAAGGCATGCATCACCAATTTAGAACGAGGCTTCATGAGCTACCTCTTCCAGACATTAGATGGACTACAGCAGGATTTTCATAGGAAGAACTAAAATCCCAATCCTCAGTTGAAGATGAAAGCGACATTAGTGCAACCACTATAGACCTCATGCTTGGCCTTAGTTGAGGATTTTCTTGTGTACAAGCTTTGGCAAGCTGGACCAGCTGCAGCCAAATCAGCCATAAAAGCTTTTTAGAAATAAGAATTTTTTTTTTGTTGATAACTCAATAGTTAAAACTTACAACAATAGGGAGGTGGATTCAAATCTTGGTATTACTAATAAAGGAGAGAAGGCTATGCCACTAAGCTATAAGACTCTTGGTAGAAATAAGACTAATAGTCCATAATTTGCATGCTTATTGTGAATGAGAAATCACCTTCTGGACAGAGTCAAATGGGTAATCATCACCAAGTCTAGGGTCCACAAGTTTATGAAGATCTTCTTCTGGGTCAGGCTGGCTAAGTACATCTTCAAACTGCATCATATCAATAGATAAAATTTGGGTAAATTCTCAAATAAGTAATTCTGGAACTACATTCATAAATAGTAAGCAGAGGAAGGGCAGAGAAAACAACCAAAGCAACAAGTCCCATTGATTCAGGAACATATTCATCTGTCTTGACAAAAGCTTCCTTGCCTGATATTAGTTCATAGAGGACAACTCCAAAAGCATATACATCTATCTTTGGGGAAATCTTACCATATTGAGCATATCTGCACACAAAATTTTGCATTCAGTTTAACTTTTTTTTTTTTTTGTATTATAAAACTTGGAAAGATCCTTGAGTTCACAATTAGTTTTCCTGTCAATGGTATCCTGGTATGCACCAAATTCACAATTTAGGCTCATGCATGGAGGACAAAACTAATTGAACCACCCCCCCACACACACAAAAAAAAAAAAAAAAAAAAATAATCTAAAGAATTGTGTATAGATACTGCTCCTTATTCTTTGTATGGTCCATATAATGATGGACAAAGCAATCCTTGCAACTAAACACAGATGAGAAAAAGCTACCTACCATGTCTTGAAAATTAGCATTTAGCAAGAAAGGTTCAAGAACGTAAGTAAATAAAATTAGAAAAATAACTCAAACATGGATATGTAATACAAATTTCGCTACTTTATAATGTGCAAATGAAAATTTTCTGTTTCAAAAGAGTAAACAAATAAATGAAATGAAACATTGAAAAAAAAAAAAAGATCAGGAAATTCTTACTCTGGAGCCATGTATCCAAATGTACCCACAAGACGTGTGTACAGCGAAGCACTTCCATATTCAGTCAATTTTGTTAGCCCAAAATTTGCAACCTGTACCAAAAAAATTTAGAATAATGACGGTGATGTCAGGCCTACTACGTCAAAACAAGCATACCTTTCCCTGGAAGTTCTTGTCTATCAGTATATTTGCTGATTTAATATCATGGTGGATGTAGACTGGAACGGTATTCTCATGGATGTATTCAATTCCTCTTGCAGAATCCAATGCAATTTTCACTCTAGTAGACCATGGCAATGGATCCCTTCCTGAAAACCAAAGATACAATATGCAGTCATGAACATACATTAATAGAAATGAGATGTTCAGTAAGCAGATGCATTTTCATTTTCACCTGAGCTGTGCAGATGTTGACTTAAGTTGCCATTCTCGATATACTCATAAACTAGGAAAAAGGAGCCCTCAACGCAATATCCTATTAAGCGAACCTGCATGAAGTTTAACATAGAAACAAATAGTCACCTTAAGATAATTGAACGATGCAACTGTTAGTTGGGCAAAATCGGCAACTTGATATTAGCTAAGCACTCACAGAAAGCAAATACTGGTTTGACAAAAAGTTCCTAATAGTTATGTATATACCAAAATCTGGAGCCAGCTTTTCTCCTGAGCAAAGTGTCATGTCAAAGAGCATTATGGCAAAGAGCTTAGAAAAGTGTATAAGCCTCTAACAACCGATGAAATACGAATAATAAAGTAAGCCAAGTACTTATGCTTGTCATATACATTTACTTAGAATATTAATCATCAGTAACTAGTTACAATTATTAGGGTTTATGCCCTAAAATCCAATTTATTGGCAGGTTATAAATAATTAAATTGTTTAATTATATGAGACTATTTATAAATAAACTAATAGGACATTATCATAGTCCTTGAGATGCAAACTAATGGGATATTATCATAGTCCTTGAGATGCATTGTATGTGATTTACTTACAAAAGACATAAATCACAAGTTCCTTGTAAACTCAAAATATAGTTCGTAGTCGGTGATGAAATTAGGCGTTTCATTTGCAAAGACTATAATGTATCAACTAAGATGGTTTGTCTTGATCATAGAAGTGGAGACTTCTAGTTGATGTGTTGATATGTCTTAAGAGTGTAAAACATATTGAACTGGATCGCTGTGAGATTAATTATTCAATTAACAACTGTCACCTGAATAATTAATCTCACGACTTCTAATTTCATAGACTCTCAATCCTGAGAGGATAGTGAACCCAATCAAGAAATTTAGGTTACTTTGGTATTTTAGGAGTGAGATCTAGTTTCACGGTCAAAATCTCAGTATATTGGGTAACCACACGTAGTATTGAGGGAACATATATTCTCAAGATGGAATCCATAATTTCTTTCTATAGAGACACGAAATATCCCATTGAGATAAGTTTAATGAAACTGGTTATTTAGGGCCGGCCACTTTACTAAAGAGTTACTAAAGTTCATATTTTATGAAATTAGATTTCATAAATATAAATAACTAAAAGGTTAAACTGGGTACTCAAGGAATAAAATAGTTATTTACAAGATGACAGTTTATTATGACTTTGTTCACTATGAATGTTTTATGGAGGGGTCAAATGATATCATATTAGAGTCTTGGGATATAATTTATTAATAAGGCCTAGAGTGCAATTATATTTCCATAGTGATACTTGTTATATAATTAATGGTAATTTTGGGTTTGTCAAGAGTTGACAGATAAGTCTGAGGCCCATTGGAGCTAGAGTCTTATTAGTCCATTTGATCCCATCCCAAGCCACACACTTAAGCCCAATTAAGCTGGCCCAAAAGGCTAACCCAATCAGATAATCAGTTATTTATTTAATAAAAGTTATTAAATAAAATAACTGCCAAGGTTGTCAGAATCGGGATCCTACATAAGATCGTGGGAGGTAGGTGAGATCGTGGATCGTAAGATCAGATCGTGAATCGTAAGATCCTACATTATTTATAAAAAAAAACAAAAAATACACATTGGTATGTTAAATAATCATATAAATTATATATTCATTGATATAATTACCATACATCATTACATCCATTTGAAAGTATCATTTAAAGCGGCCAAAAACCTCAAAATGTGACACTCTATTGGGATATTTTTTATTTAGGTCCAACTGAGACTCTCTCTACATTAGAGTGAAAAAACTTGGTCTATTGAGATTTTATTTTTCATTTGGGTCCTACTGAGTCTTCTGTCAAGTTAAAGAAGATTATAAGAAACTAAGATTGTTTAGGATCATAAAAATCGTACGATCCTACCGATCCTGAACGATCGCTAAAATCCTTGAAAGATCTTGATCGTTTTGAGTAGGTGGAATCGTAAAATTATAGGATCGTAAGATCCAGATCAAGATTTTGACAACCATGGTAACTGCCAAAGCAGGTAAAAAGTACGTATGATTAAAAGAAGAGAAAACAGTTTTTTTGTACAAGTTTTTTTTGGAATTCACTTTTCTAAAGGAAAATTAATTAAGAGACCACTCATTTTGGACACTATGTGGAATTGGGATGAAGATTGAAAGTATTTTCAAGTCTTGTTTTTGAATTTTACTGCACTAAGGTACTTTTTCTCTTCTTTTTTCTAGAATTCAAGGTTACATGTTATCTCTCATGAATGAAGTAGATCCTTATGTTGCTTCTACTGTGGGGTTTTGTATAAGATGCAAAACCAGTTTTTCCAACAACAACATGATTGGACAAGGTGCAGAATCCATCAGCTAGAGGATTTTGACTGAGTTTTCTAATGTACAATCTGCTCCCAGTCTCTAACCATGTTGGCATAATGCCTGAGCCATCAGTAGGATTTATTTTGAATTTGAAATCTACCAAAATAAATTGAAGTAGAGAATAAAATTACAGGGAAAGCATATTACCAGGTTCAAGTGATGAACATTAGTTAAAACCTTCAGTTCAGAAATAAATTCTTCAGATGCTTGCATATCCATCTTCTTAATTGCAGCTTTCTGCATGATAGTAGGACGAAAGAGTCTGTTAGAATAAATTTTAAATGCTTAAATTTATCATTTCTTAACAGCTTAAGATTTAGGAATAAGTTGTAGTTTATCATGGTGTTGGAGTAAATGTGAAAAAATTACATGGTTTTTGAATTCTCAAAGAGGACTGCTATGAGATACAAGTACAACGGTTTGAATTTTTATGATTAGATTCTAAAGTTCTGACAGTATGGATGTCTAAATGCCGTGAGATTTTATGTGACTTCAGAGATGGGGTGGACCTTTTGCTCTTACTATGGTGCTTTCAAGCCAAGAAGGCTCATGTTACATCATGGTTTGAATGTATATAGGACTCAGATTCTGAAGTATGACAGCCAGACAACAATGTAAGATTCAGCAAACCTCTCCTCGTAATTCTGCATAGTAAACAGATCCAAAGCCACCTTGCCCAATCTTATTATCCAGGCTGAAGTCATCAGTAGCTTTTGCAAGCTCTTCATATGAGAACTCAACAGATTTGTCCATGGTAATACCTGTGAGCCGTGATGAAGGAGCACCAGTAAAAGAAATCAATTCTGAAGCTTTCTTTTGGAATTGTGTACAAAAGCTATGTCAGTGCAAGAAAAAACTCATTATATGTGATTATAAATTTTGGAAAAATGTGAGAGAAACATGAGCTTGCAAATGATGCATATGGTACACCCTTTTGCAATTTTTAAGTGCTTTCCTATTGGAACCTTACAAATAGTTTGACCCAATAACAGATGAGTTAGCAAGGCTGTCAAATGATGTTACTAAACTAGCTCTAATCGTAGCCACAAAGAGTAGCTTCACCATTTCTAACCCATATTGCCGCCAGTAAGTCCTAGGCAAGAGGTGGTAGCCAAGAAAGCAATAAAGCAATACGCACTGAGGGAGAGTCACCTATTTTTGTTGTTTGGCTCTGCTTTTGAAGGCATTTGAGGTCAACATCTTGAGGCATGCCTTATTATCAGGCTTTATTAGAAACACAATTGTGGGTTGGATGCATATGGTAAATGGGGTGCATGTTTCATGCATGGAGGCAATACCCAAGACTATGCTTTAACACATCCAATGTGCTATAAAATGAAGGTGTAAACTCTCTTCATTGAAAATTTCCTTATGGGTCTTATGATGCTGCTCAAGAAGTATCTATTCATCCAAATTCATAATTCTCATAATTTGAGATATAAAATATATGCAATAAATGAAAATCAAAGCATGGAAAAATATGCAGAGAAAAGGCATGTTCCAAAAATAAGTTTTGCAACTCATGATAGTTAACTCTTATCATTATTCATATAGAAATGAGTGACACTTACCAAATGATCATTTAAAATTTAAATGTCTCTCTTAAAATAATTAAAATCGATAAGATGGTTCACCAAAGCATAAATATTACCATGTCTATGTTGAACATGCTGGTGTTGGGATACTGCAAGGAGAGTTGATGTCTCCACAACCTCCTCCTTCTTCTTCCTTCCATATACCCCCACATACAGACAAAATGCCAAAATAGATGCTCCAGCAACTGCTGCTATAGACATGCCAGCAATGGCTCCACTTGAAATACCTTCTTAAAATGCCACCGCGATGTAAGCTTGAAATTATTGGAATAACAGTTACTTGATTAAATTCACCATTTCTATCAACTTAAATTTTTGGATCTAATGGTAGTTTATATTAGAGTAACTGATTCTGAACTGAAATCCTATGTCTAGCTTAAACTTTTGAAATAAGTGGTACTTTATCATAAATAACACTAAAGCCCATATTTGGCATATAACTTTTGACCCCATACAGCAAAAGGGAGAACAGATAAGAAACACTGAAGAAATTTTCAAGAGAAGACTCAACCACCTGTGCTGCAAAAGAGAGGGGGAAAAATTGGAAAATTTTATGTAATTGTTAGTCAACTTGAAGGAGTTTTTGAAGCATAAAGCAATAATATGACAGTTATTTCAATCTGAGAGCACGCCTAGATGGCAAGACTTACTGTAGTGGTGGAAATGTTCCATTTTGATCTGCAAAATAAAAATAAAGCCAAAAGTTTAGAACTATGCAGACGTGAGATGCTTTGTAGAGCAAAACCATATTGGCTTGCTAATAATAAATGATACACAAATTGAGTAGATATCTCAGAGAAGAAATCTCCACCACCTGTTCTGCAAAAGAGAGAAAAGGGGGGGGGGGGGGTAATGTAATTGTTAGTCAACTTGAAGTGTTTGAAGCATAAAGCAAAAATATAACATTCATTTCAAACTGAGAGCTTGTCTAGATGGTTTGAATTACTGTGGTGCTGGTGCTGGTGCTGGTGGAAATGTTCCGTTTTGATCTGCAAAATAAAAGAAAAGCCAAAACTTTAGAATGATTGCCAGCAATGCTTCTACTATGCAGTCATGAGATGCTTTGAAGAGCAAAACCATATTTCTACTGATAAAGGATAAACACATAGAGTAGATATTGAAGCCTAAATTTTTAACCTGCATGCTTTAAATTCTAATGCACAAGAAAGTAACTCAGTAGCATCATCAAAAGATATCAACAAATAAATGCACTTTTAATAATTTTACGGGAAAATATACTCAGTTTTTTGGAATATGGAAATACTTAATGTACTCCTTGTCCGTTGAAAGTGACATAGCTTGTAAAGCCAACATGTGTGTCAAGTGGAAGTGGTACATATTCCATCTCAGATGGTGTTATGATCGGACAGAGGAAACCGAGCCTAGATTAACGGGATGTTATGTTAAGTCAAAGACATAGGAAACCTAATCTAAATCTATGGGATACACATGTTATTGAGTCCATAGGACTAGGTTGGGAAACCGTGACCATTTGTAATCAACTTAGGGAATTTTAGTGTGTCTTTGAGTGTATTTTGAAGTATGTTCAAGTCCAAGACAAGACCAAGGTTCTACCCAAGAAGACCCAAGTTTCTGGAATCTCGACACCAGCTCGATCCCTACTCAACCGATCGAGATTCACTAGACTCGATCGATCAAAACAAGATCTCAATTGATAGAGATTCGTGTAAAATCAGGTTTCCAATTCATTTCAGCCAACTTTTTTGATCTAGGGTTCTTGGTTTTCAAACCAGGTATAAAAGCAATCTAGGGCAAGTTTTTATAGACTTTTTTAGAGTCGTGTATTGTACACAAGCATTAGAGATTTTTCAAGCTCTTGTCAAGCATCAACTAGAGATCCAAGTTCAAAGTTCTAAAGATCCAATGATCAAGGTGAAGTTGCTACAATCTGGTTACATTAAAGTTGCTAGTGTGAATCTTCAAATGGGTACTTGAAATTGTGAGCGAGAAGTTCAAGTTCAACAAAGTCCAAAAATAGAAGAATCCATGCAAGGCAGGCTCAAGGCAAGCCGCACTTGTACAAAAAAAAATTAAAATTAAAAGAGTTTTAATGCTCCCAAAATATTGAGATAGTAGAAATCCAACTTAATTGAAACTATAAATTATTTCACCAATAAAAATTATTATGATGGTGCTGAATAATTATTGACAAAAGTTTCTTAACAATTTGTGAAAGAGATGTAAATAAAACTTAAATACAAAAACTTAATTAGCAATTTTACATCTCAAAAAACAAGAATTGTTTTAATACAAAAAAGTGTATATAAAATAGAAAGTCAAATAAATAGTATTTAATTAATATTTAGAATTGAAAAAGCCCACTAAATTTTTTCACTTTAGGCCTCATAATACATTGAGCCGGCCTAAGTTCATAGATTTGGAGCTGTATGGGGTCACGTTAGTAAGTACTATGTGAGATAGCTATAGATTTATAATTAAATTTATTGTATAAACTGACCTTCAATTCTAGTGGATATTATTTCCTTGGGGTTGATAGGTTAAACCACCTCCGTGATTTTTATTTTGGGATGAGTGTTCCATTGGCCCACCCTGGGTCACCATATTGCATGTCATTGTGCCTGTTGTCTTGTGTGATATGGTATATGCGTTAACCACTTAAGAACTAGCACATAATTGAATTAATAATCAACTTGGTTTAAAATTGGTAATTTGGCAAAACCAGGGCCTAAATCCTTTAACACATGCAAACTCCATATTTTAGGTGGTCTCCTCAAGATTAGTTAGGGTATTTACAGGTATTCTTTTATCTACAGTCATATCCTCTTTTACTTTCAAAATTGATAAGTCATTTGTTATTACTTCTACTAAAATTATGTTAGGCCTTCATCTACTTTTTGTTACTTAAATTATATTGTTACTTAAAATGAAAAAAATTAAAAAATTAAAAAAAGAAAGCAGCCGTACCTGTAGAACCCGACGACGGCAGAAGTTCTAGAACCCCACTGGATAGATGATTATCACGTTTTAATAAGTGGGGCCCAGGGACTCCTTGACTAACGGGACCCACTTGCCAAACATGGTTCACCTTCTCAGTCTTCTCCGGGAGCCTCCATGTGGCGAAGATCATGATAGTCGAGTCGGAAAACCAGGAGCTGAGGTCCGACACATCGTACGACAGCTTGGTCCCGGACGACGAGAAGTTGGAGGAACTGATGTTGTAGGTTTTTACGGTCGGGATGGAGCTGCTGGGTTTGTAGGCCAGCAGGGCCTGGGATCCAACCATCCCGGTGGATGAGGGATTGATGGCCCACGACACCCAGCCATCGGCTTGGGGTGGATTGGCCAGGAAGGCTATCGACAGTGTGGCACTGGAGGCATTGTAATTCCAGTATAGATAGGCACCCAGGTATGGAAGATCGGTGCAGTTGGCGTAAACCTTGTCTGTGAATTTCTGTGATGTGCAGGTCAGTGACTCACCAGGTGAGACTACCAAACCTAGCACCACCACTGCCACCACCGGCATCCCCAACATCACAAGCCTACCCATAAACTTGTATTTTTTTTTTTTTTTTTTTTTTTTTTACACTTTAGAATAGAAAGTACTGATACGAGAAAGAACAAACATGAATTATTATTTGTCAGGGAGTCAACGATCTTCTGACGCGCTCATTTATTTTTGCCTCCTTTTTTTTAAAACCAAAGACTAGCTTTTTTAGGTCCGTAAACTAATCAAGCCAATCGTGAACAATTCGAATTCAGCTTAATAAAAAGCTTGTTTATGTTTGTTTGTTTATAAATAAGCCAAGTTTGAACCTTAGTTTTCGGCTTATTTAATAAACAAGCCGAGCCTGAGCAAAAAAATTTGTTCCTAAACAAGCTCGTGAACAATCGAGCTCGATACAACACAACCCAAATTTAAGCTCATGTATAGCTTGATAAAAGGCTTGATATATATTTGCTAAATAAACTAAATATTTTTACATTATACATATTTTAATAATAAAATTTCTTAAGTGAGACCACCTTTCAGTACCCATTACTTTAAGTTTTTGTCTTTCCTTTAAAAAAAAAAAACATTTTTAGCGCCAAAAAAAAAAAAAAAAAAAAAAAAAAAGGGATAGAAAAAGACTAGAGACTTCTTTCAGTAATTCACGCTTTTTCTAGACTTTTCAATTTCACTTCTAGAGTTCTCTTGTACAGCAGTACTTCATGCATACAGCTGGACTTCACTTCACCATCTTAGGTGTCCCTTGGTTGTCTTTTCCTATTATTTTCGTGTGTTACAGTTTACTAGTTTAATTTACTAAAGGTTCGTTTAGATAGAACTTATTTTGTTGAAACTAAAAACTGAAAACTAAAAACATTGTAGCAAAATAAATTTTAAATGTGTGAATAGTGCCGTGAGACCCATTTTTAATGAAAAAGTTGCTGAAAAGTGAAGTTTGTGGGTCCCGTGAACAGTGCACGGGACCCACAAACTAATGAAAAGTGGCTAAAAAGTTAGAAATATACGGCTATTGTTCATGAACAGTAGCCGTTTGTCCCCCTGAAACGTGTGCTGCAGCAAAGAAAAAAAAAAAAAAAAGAAGGGGAAAACACAGGAAACGCCAAACGCAGTAAACGCAACGTGTATCCAAACGGATACTAAGTATCCTTTCCATCTGAATACATTATATCTTAATACAGTTTAGTTTCTTTCTCTACCGAAACTTCACAATTTAGTTCTATCATTGAACAAAAAAAAACCCAATTCACTTTTATTCAAATTGAAATTCTCGGCTATCACTCAATGAGTCCATGTCTATCCTATGCAATCTGCAGCCTAAAACTCTTAGGCTCTCTTGGAAAGACCGAAGCTTCTTTGAGAAGCTTCAATCTTTCTCTCTTTTATCATCAGTTTCTTTCTTTTCCCCAAATTTTCACAAAGAATTGATCAGCTCTCTCTCTCGTGAGGCCAAGAAATTCCACCAAATCTGCCCTATATCTCTTTGCAACAAGTGAACAAGTCCTAGATTTGGAAGAGTTAGATGCTAGCAAAGAGGATTTAGAGTCCGGTATTTACCGAATCACCATGTAATTTAAGGGTTCTAGTGGGTGTGCAAAGAGCTCCAACAACAGCTCTAGACCCAGTGTAGTATTTGGCATCATCACCATCTTCGCTCTCTACCTCCATCCTCCAAGACGTTCATAGCCTTCTCTCACCATAGGTAAATTTTCATGTTTAAAAATTTTCTATATATTTTTATAGTTGTTTGCACTGTAGTTTGTTTGATATTGCAAAATCGTTTTGATTTCCAAGTTATGGTTGTTTATGAAATTTCTATATAACTTAGAAAAATCTTGTTGGTTGAATTCGTTTGATAATAACTTAACTTTGTAATTAGTGGATTGTGGTTGTGGAGTCTGGTATGTAGTTTGGAATGGGTCAGTGCTCTTCTTTTCCTGAGGTGCAAAGTCCTCTGTGGTTAGCTAATCACAGGTGGAATTAGAAGCATGAACAAATGAGTATATTATTTTCTTATTTTTGTTTACTTGATTGTTGGAGATTTGAGCACTTGATAATGCAATTTTGTTAGATCCCAAGCAAAAAAGCTTGACTTGAGCTTGAGTTTGAGTTTGATGTTAAGCTCGAGCTTGGCTTGATTAATTTATCAAGCCAAGCCAAGCTGAGCTCAAGCTTTTGGGTTTTCCCACGAGCTCATGTTCAAACATCATATTTAGGCTTGTCTCGAGCTCGAGCCAAGCTTGAGCATTTGATTTTTACTGACGAGCCAAGCTCAAACAAGCACTACTCGCTTGAGCTTGGCTTGTTTACAGCCCTACTAGCTTTTAACCATACAATGCATCGGATTTATATTTACATGATAACCTACTTTCTTGTAAGCTAAACTAAAATAATTTTATAGAAAATTTAAGAAACTACACCATTACATGATTTACTCCTATATAACTTTAGGGTGAGTTTGGTTCAGTTTTTTGAAATTGGGCTTTTTGAAAAAGTGGGGGTTTCAAAAAGTGCGGTATGAAACTGGATTTTTTTTAAAAGCTGAGTGTTTCGTAAAAACCGTTAAAAAGTGTTTTTTGAAAAAACTGAGTGTTTGGTTAGCACTTATAAAAGTGGCGGTTCGAGTTGTAAATTACCAAAAAGGACAATGTATATATAAGGGAGTTTATTTCATACTTAAACCAACTACTTAATAATACTTACTTAAAAAAATTACTTAATAATAATAATAACAATAATAATTTATTGTTAACTAAAATTTGTTGTAAAAATATTATTAACTAAAATTTGTTGTACAAATATTTTAAAGATAGCATTTCTCTAATACAACTTTTTTTTTTCAAAAGCATACTTAAAAAAAAAAAAAAAAAAAAAAAAAAAAAATTGTTCAAGCCCGTGCCCCACACCACACGTATAACCAACACAAAACCTTTTTTTTTTTCCCCTTTTTTTCTCAACCACATCTTCTTAACCTTTTGTCTTCTTTATTACTCCCTTATCTCTATTTTCCTCCACACAACACACATTTCTTCACATTTTTTCTTCTTTCAAGTTTCAACGCCTCGGATTTTTTTTTGAAAATAACTATAAAAACCAAACTATATTATTAGTTAGCCAAGATTTGAAACTATTTTGGTATCTAACAAATCGAGTGTGTTACTCTCGATTTTGGGGTTATAAATCGAGTATATTGCACTCGATTTTCCCATTGCACCAGTAGCTGAGGTGGACAAACTGTCCACGTAGGCCTGTAAATTGAGCCCAAAGGACTCAGTTGGGTATAAAGGAAATCGAGCCCAAAGAACTCAATTTAGTTTAAATTGAAACCGAGCCTATTGAACTCAATTTCAGTTCAGCCCTCCATGTGTCCAGATCACTCAAAACATCACTCAAACTTAAACACACTCAACAGATCACTCAAACTCAAACACACCGAGTCCTCACAGTCTCTCACTCTCTCACTCTTCAAACCCCTGCTCTCACTCTCACTCTCACTCTCACTTTTCAAACCCTCACTCTCACTCTCACTCTTCAAACCCTCACTCTCACTCTTAAAACCTCGCGCCACTGCTCAACCTCATCACTCTTCAAACTCTCACTCTCAGTCTTCAAACCTTGTGCCACTGCTCAACCTCAATCTGAAGGTAGGTCCCCCTTCTCAATCTGCTTGCTTTGATTAGATCAAAATAATTTTTTTATGTATTAATGCTCCAGATTTATTTCTTTTTTCTGGGTTTGCTTTAGATACATCATATATGTGTTCTTGTTACACTACATGCTTTTTTTTGGCTTGAAATTTTGTAGTGTTAATTATGTTTAATTGGAAATGGAAAAAATCCACCCAATGAAAGTGGTCCCCAGTGATTGTAGATACGCATTCATAACAAAACCATTTTGATTGTGATGATGAGCTTATAGTGGAGGTGTGAATGTGATGAGGGGAGTATCAGTATCATGCTGCAATGGAAGTTGGGATGGAATGGTCAGTCCATGAAGGTTGTTAGACAATATCCTATCTGGGTAGTGGCGAGAAGAGTGGTATTTTGTAGCCTAGGGGTGGATGATTCCATTGCCAACTGCTAAAAGATTGATAACTTTGCAATAAGAGTGGGGATTGATGGAATAGTATAAATTGAAGAATAGGGAAAATGCAAATTGCTTTTTGGATCTACATGTTAACATACTACTCTTTGCCTGTCCACCTGTTTGTTCGTATGCCAAAACCTATGATTTTTTGGAAATAATAAGCACTTGGTTTAGCGTTATAAGATGTAGTGCCCGAAATTGAGAAGGAAAAATCTTCACATGTCTCTCTTTGGTTGTACATCATCATTTACTAAAAGGAAAATGACTCTTAGGTTCTTAGCATTGGAGATATTAAATGATCAACCTGCAACTAGGGAAGTACCCTCATTCTGTAATTAATGCAACCAAGAGGTGATTCCATTATTATTATTTTTTAAATTGCTGAATACGAAATCCAGGTTTATGGTTAAGGAATGATGCTTGATGAAAGCCACTCAAAAACGTGATTTTTGAGGCATATTATGATGAGGCTGAAGGTGTAAATTCTAACTCCTCATAACACATTTGAATGAAAATAGAGAAATGTAGAAGGCTTAATTAATTTAGCTCATACTGAGTTTTTGGCAGCATATTGAGTTTTTTATATGTATCTTCATTCCCTGTGGTTAATTGTCATACTTATCGTTTGTGCAAGAAATTAGGCTATACATTGAGATCATTGCCAATTTATCTTAAACATGTGCTTATATTACTCTTGACTCCCTAAATTTCGTGCAGTTTGGCTGTCGTTGCTGCTGAGATCCCTAATGAGTTCGGTTCTGGTCCCATGGAGGGTTCGGTGTTAAGGTTTCTAAAAGAATATCGATCGTGCGCTGTTTGGGAAGGCAAGGTAAAATTAAAACCGACCACCTGTTGAATTTCTATATTCTCTTTTTATCCTTTTACATTATGTTGAAATTTTTTTTTTCTATTTCTAAAATTCTAAGTTTGTCAATGGTATTACTAGCTTTGAATGCATAGTCATGCCCATTAGTTGGGTTGAGTTAGATTGGTTGACTGTTGCACACCCTTATACTCGATTTCCATGCCTACGTGGACAGATTCTCCAGCTCAGCTGCTGACGCAACGCGAAAATCGAGTACATCATACTTGATTTATAACCCAAAATTGAGAGTAAAACACTCGATTTGTTAGATACCAAATTAGTTTCAAACCTTGGCTAAGTAATAATATAGTTTGGCTTTTATAGTTATTTTCAAAAAAAATCCCAACGCCTCTCTCTCTCTCTCTCTCTAACTCTGTTTCACATCCTCTAAACTATTACTTCATCAAAGGGGAGAGAGTGAGAACTGAGAAAGATCAAAATGAAAGATAGAGAGATCTCGGCAAACCCAAAGAAAATGAAGAACAACAAAGACAGAGAGGTGGTCGCCGGTCATTGACTGAAGATTGGATCAGAATAGAGCAAACGAAAGCATATGGTCAATCATAGTGTTACCCTCTTCCTTCTTACGCCTTTGCTCATTAATAAGTGCTTGCAAGAACTCATTCGTCCTCTTGGAGAGACTCTTCAACTTCTTCTCCAAACCTCCATAATCCATCCACCGCAAGATGGGTACAAACTCCATTTGAAAGATTTTGCCATATTCTGATGTTTTTTTGTTTTGCATTTTGAGGAATCCTAATTTGCAAGGGATTGATTTTTTTTTTCTTAGCTGATTTGGGAATTTGTTATAGATTTTTTTGTGTTTGGACTTGGAAATTTGTTATTGAATTGAACTTGGGCTAGACGCTATTTTTTTTTTGGTCTTTGTAGCAATTAATTTATCAAAGGGTTCTGCCGTTCTGGGGCTGCAAACACAGTGGGCAATTTGGGAAATAGCCGGTGGCTTTCCAAAGGTAATGTTCAAAAAGCCTTTTGGCTTTTGCAAAAGCAGCTGAGAGCTGCCTTCCTGTTAAAGTGCTCTTCCTTCACAAATTCAAAACATAGCTTTTTAGAGAAAACAACTTTTAAATCTTACCAAACACACTTTTAATTTTTTTTGGTTTCAAAAAGCCCGTTTCAACATATAGTAGCTGAAACAAACGCACACTTAATCTGTATTATAATTTGATGAAAAAGTCATTGATTTAATGTGCAATGGTTTACAAAGAATATGTCAGTTTCAGATACTACAAAAAAAAATAACTCATAATTTTAGATATTAAAATTTCTAAAAGACAAAAAAATATTAAAGAGTCAGATTATTCACTAATTAGAAATTATTGAAATAAAACAAAATATATATGATTAAACAATAGAGAAATATAAGAGAAAGATGGGTTATGTTCGAAAAAATAATTTCAATTATTGCAAGCTTTTTTATCTTGTAAAAAACGGCTAAAGAGAGTTTGGTGGTTTATGTACAAAAATTATTTTTTTTAAAATACATGAAAAACCATAAAATAATTTTTTTTAACAAAGTAGAAGAGAAGAAAATAACATAAGAAGAGCTCATACCTCTACCAACTTTAAAAAAAAAAATTAGGGTTTGCTTTGTTTTTATAGTGTTCATGATTAACCTCACAAATTTGGAGATAAATTATCAATGTTTGAGTTTGAATTTAAGTTGAACTTATTAGAAAGATAGAGTTTCACTCAATGTTAATTTGGGTTAAACAAAAATAGTTTTTTTTTTTCTTTAAAAATGATAACGATGAGTTTGAGTTTAAGTTGGACTTGTTAGAGAGATAGAGTTTCACTCCTTTTTAAGTTTGGACTAAACAAAATAATAAATGATAATTTTATTTAAATATTTTGCTGACGTGGAAAATTATGAAAGTTTCAGAGGCTTCGGTTTATATATATATATATATATATATATAAATTGTAACACCCCAAAATCATAAATAATAAAAGTCTATTTAATCTAAATAATCCATAAAAATATTAAATAAAAGCAACTAGCAACCTAAAATCTCATCACGAATGTCAAAGCTCTAATCCACCAAAGATAAAACACCCTCAAAATAACTCTCCAGTACAATATTTAATGCCATAAAAATAATAATAAAATCCTCAGTTCTACAAAATAGTTCATAACTGTTGTCTTCCAAGAATCTCTACTCCAATAATCCATCTAATGTATCTGTAAGGAGAAATAAAGGGGGGGGGGGGGGGGGTGAGATAACTCAATAAGTGGAATTCACTAACATTAGGGTGTGAGAACAAACCTTTCAAATAAATAATTCTTACAACAAATTCATAACTTGTAACTCATCAATATTTTATCATCAAATACTTCATATAAAAAAAAAATCTTTATATTGTGAGCCATCATAATACATTTATCAATACCATCATATAAACAATTTCTTAGGCTTTTCTCGTGGTCAACATTTACACCCCGTTGACAGGGTTGTGTTGTCCCCTTTTAGGACTAGAACCTCATTTTCATCCCTTTTCTTAAGGATGGCTCATTTGGAACCTAAAGGTGCACTCCCTTGCTAAGGAGCTTCCTTTTTGGATTCTCAATAGTATACTCCCTTGCTAAGGAGTTATCAAATGTGCACTGTCCCCCTTTTTTGGGACCGTCCCTTGCTAAGGACTAGCTGCAGTATGATTGTCCCTTACTAAGAACTAAATGCAATATTGAGCTTTTAATCACGACTTGCCATAGGTTTTCAAAACATATTCAATATGCTCACAAAAATAATCCATTCATAATTCTCAAAAATATAAAGATATATTCACACATACAAGTTTAAATAAATTCAAGTTGTCCCACAAGTTTTTCATAAAATGAATAGTCAATGTGCACATCAAACATTTATAAAATATTAATTTATATATAGAATATCAACATATTTCTTAATATGAGAATAGTTTGATAATCAACACTATTTTGGGAAAACCCCCAAAATTAGTAAACACCACTTATCTCTTATTTGCAAAAATATGAAATCAACCACCCTTAAGTCACACTAAATCAGTAGAATTAGAACCTAGCAACACCAAAAATAGGTTCATCAATACACGAATTTCCTGCTTAAAATCAGTTTTCACACTTAAATAGTTTAATCTATCAATATTAAAGCCTACGGAGATGTTAGATTCTCTGTGCCACTCTAATTGTGGTATTGAGGCTACCTTATAATTCAAACTATATGTAGGGCCTAGTTTTGCTCAAATTTCTTTTCCCTCTCTACTGCCCAATTTCATTCCTAGTTAGTGGATGTTTTCTTTGCTAATATAGAAAGACAATGAAAGCGTTATTATAATGTCATTGGAAAGGGTATAAGAAATATCTAAATATTTTTTTTGTTGGAAATTTCTTGTTTTAGGAAGGCATCTCAACCTGCTAGTGGCTGAAAGGTCAAGACTATATCTGACGATGAAAATAGGGGAAAACAAAAAGGCTATATGCATCATTCTTACTCCAATATAATAACAATTATAAGTCATCTTCTCCATTAATATAAGGATAGGTGGAGAGTGACAGGTTAAACATATGCCTAGAAGTCCTTTTTCTTTTAATATATTGATAGGTTAGGTTTTATAAAGTGATGCCTATTATCCTATTAGCTACTAAAGTAATTTCAAGCACAGCTCTTTCTTGCAAATGTGGGACAAGTCTAGCCATTGAATATTTAACTCCCTAAATTTAGAGCTAAAGGAAACCATACCTGCAGCAGTCTCACGTTCAGTCGCAAAGCAGAAAAAAATAAGTTGTTCAACCGTCGGCTAAAACAAAAGAAAATCTTTTATATATATACGTGTATCTTAAGAGGTAAAATGATAGGGTTTTTAAAAGCTTATCAAGGCCTATATATTTACTTATGCCACCTCACTTGAGCTTCATATTCCATAGTATTTATCTTATTTTTAATATCTTAGGCCTAAATCAATTAAAAACCATACATATACTTTTTCTTAGACCATTATATATATTTATATATATATATATATAACTTAATCTAAATGTTTACATATATAAACTCTATATACTCCATTTCTTTATATACGTAAAACCATAGACTACTACTCCATAATGATAGTGGCTAATTAGTTTTATCATTTTTTATAATGCAATATGTTGAATAAAATAATATGAGAAGAAAAAAAAAGTAAAAATAAAATATATAACAATAAACACCAAATTAATTATCTCTATTAATTATTATTACAATTTTATTTATTTGAATTTAAATAAAATATTATATGTTTAATTTTTTAAATAAAAAATAAGAAAACATAAATAATTTAATTATATGGAAGATGTGGCTGAGTTTAAATATGAATAAAATAAGATGAAAATAAATAAAAATAAAAATATAATAATAAACACCAAATTACTCAAATCGTGTTATGTAATAGAATAATATATATTATATTCATATATATTATCTTTAATTTTTTATAACGCAATAAGATAACATTTAACAATTAAAGAGAACAAAAAAAGTTAAAACACAAAACTAAATCGCATCAACCCAAAGTAGAGTTATAACAAACACAAAAATTTATCAACTTAAAGTAGAGATGCAGGAAAAATAAAAAAATACTTTAAAAAATATTGAGAGAGAGAGAGAGAGAGAGAGAGAGATATACCTTTTTGTGAGGGAAAATTATGCAAAGAATGGAAGAGAGAATGACAAAATTATAATAAGATGATGTGAATATGAAGAGACAAAATAAAGAAAGATGAAGGAAAAGATGAATAGTGATATTAAGGTTGAGGATAGTGGGAAGATGAAAAGGTAAGGGAGGGAAAGATGAAGAGACAAAATAAAGGAAGATGAAGGGACAGATGTATAGTAATATTAAGGTTGAGGGTAATGGAGACTGGGGAGATGATGAAAAGGTAAAAGAAGGAGAAAGGTTGGAGAAAGTGTAATTATTAAAAAAAAAATTAAACATTAAAAAAAATTATAGGAAAATTGGAATGAAAAAATATAATGACGTAGATGCTGATGTGGCTTAACTGGAGTGCAATAACAATAAATTTTACGCTTCAGCTTTGTTGAGGTCCAAAATATCACAAGTGTTGTGTTAAGGCCCAAAATATCACAAGTGTTGAAATTTAAAACCCAAGGGGGCCCTTAAAGATAGGCAAGACCCAATCCGCCAGCCAAGGTCCACTTAAAATGAGCAAGAGGAAGCCCAAACCCACGAATGGGCAAGATTTGGGCCTTAGAAAAGGAAGGAAAAGGAAAAAAGGAAGCTTTGCCTAGCCTTTGTAAGGAAAGTTTCCTGGGGAGCCTAGAAAGGGACTGGACCAGGATACTTTGGAACTTCCAGAACCATGGGATCCTCGAAAAATGCAAGAAAGGATCAGTTGGGATTGGGACAGCTCAAGGAAGCATGCTCATGTTCACAAGGAACGAAGATAGGCATGTTCCATCAGCCGCCTATGGTTCAGGAAAAGGCTGATGACTTAGGAATCAACACTTCTTGAAAAGAAGCTTGGCACCTCGGGGAACACAGGAAGGTGGACCATGAAGGAAGGTGATTGGGGATCTTTCAGCTTAACAGGGAGGAATCTGCCCATTTAGAGAAAATGACAAAATGTGAAGCAGCCAAAAAGGTGGGTCTGAAAAGGAGCATCTAGAAGTTTTGGGAGGAGAGAATTGAAAGTTAGCCCTTAAGACCCCCCAAAAGAAGAAGGTCAGCTAAGAGATTTTTGTAGGGAAACCTCAAAATGAGAACATAGTGAGAAAATAAAGAAGGGACCAGCCACCAATGTTGCTGACACAACATTGGTTTTGGTACCCAGGGTAGCAAATGGAGGGAATCAGTAGTACACCAAAAGCCCTAGGAAGGTATTATAAAAGGGGGTGAAGCCATCAGCAAAAACCATTCAGCAATAACTAATGAGAGCCAAAAAACTCTTTGAAAGACTTCTCTAAAATTCAAAAAATGAGAAAAAGGGGAAAACACTGTGAAGGATACTAAGATAGGCACTAGAGGATACACTTGAATTCAAAAAGATTCAAACCTTACAAGTCTTAGAAGCCTTACAAGTCTGTGATTTTTGAACTTATTTGGACCTTGTGACATATCCCAGTGGAAGAAGGGCTCAATGTACTAAAACTCAAAATAATGAAATATCATTTATCTTTTTGAGGATCCTTAACGTCCTTATTTGCTTTTTCTTTATTTCTTTACTGTTCCTTAGCCATTTGCTTTACAATATATATATATATATATATATTTATATATATATATATTTGTATGTATGTATATGTATGTGTTGTAGGATCCATATTTTGTGCACAACTTGGTTCATAATTAGCCCAACATAGCTGCAGTGAACTAAGCCCAGTCCACCAAACAACAAGTTTAAAACTCTTTGGGGGCCTAGGATCCTTGTTTCTACTTGGGCCTGGGAACTGACAAAAAAAGGAACCTACAAGCTTTTAGATATATATAGATATCTATAATAAATATTTTTTTTAACTAACCTAATCAAATTTATAAAATCTTAAAAATAACACCTAGTACAATTTCCAAATTAAATACATAGATAACTATCACAATCAAAATTTTAAATTATTGAATTATACTTAGTATCTACAAGTCTCTGAGCACGCACGAGAGGCTCTTTTGATTTTTTGGTAAAGATTAATAATTTGTATCCATTAGAAATTGGGTTACTACATTTTTCAATTACAAAAATACCTAGGGTTGTGATGAATATTATGCGTGGAAAAATGTTAATAATTTTAAAATTTGGTACAAATGCATAACAATCATCACACTCCTAGATATTTTTATGATTGAAAAATGTAGTAACCCAATTTCTAATGGATACAAATTATTAATCTTTTGGGTAAAGGTTAAAAATTTGTTGATAATTTGGGATTATTACATTTTTCAACCACAAAAAAAAAAAAAAAAAAAAAAAAACTAGGAGTGTGATGAAAACCTAGGGGTGTGATGAAAAAATTATTTCACCCACAAACGCATAATACTCATCACACTCCTAGGTTTTTTTGTGGTTGAAAAATGTAGCAATCCCAAATTATAATCTCTACAAATTATTAATCTTTACCCAAAAAAATAGAAGAATCTATGAGCACGCGTGTGATTGCGTGCTCAAAGGCTAGTTTAATTGTTAGGTTGGATTATAATTAATTGATAACTGATTTTGAGTGTAATATATAATTTTGAATGTCTTTCATATTCTCATATTTAATTTTCACAAAGCTGTAGATTTCTTTTGTAATATGGACATCTATGAACTCATATGGGAAATAGAATTATGGCTAGAATTAAGGCTTAGTTGAAGTAAAATAAAATTTAAATAGTATTTATTTTTTAAAACACCAAGAATATCAATATAGTTTGAGAAGTCCACCTATTTTCTAAGTTTAATATCAAGCGACGTAATTTTTTTTGGTGTATCTATTTTTTTTTTTTTTAACTCAAGCCTAAAAGTTTAATGAATGAAAATTATTCCTTTTTGGATTGTGAATTTTGTAATGGCAGAAAAAGAAATATGGTTTATAAATGAATAAACCCATGAAGTATGAACAAACACTCAAATAGAGGTTTATGCCAAAGTGATTTGGAAAAAAGATTAAAAAAAAAGAGTAACTGAACAATTAAGAGTATTTGAGTTCTTTCTTTAAAAAAAAAAAACCTTAAGAAAAGAAAGGAAGAAGGGACTAAGGAGTAATCGAATTCAAATAGAAAAAAGAGTATTCGGTTACTCCTTAGTCCCTCCTTCCTTTCTTTTCTTTAGTTTTTTTTCTTTTTTATAACTCAAATACTCTTTTTTTAAAGATTTGGGAAAAAAAAAAAAAAAAACGTGAGAATTGAAATATAATTTTAAAGAAACCGCAGTTTAAAAAAAAATTGAGAGATAAAAGTGGCTAAAATTTAGGATTTGAAAAAAGTAGTTTAGTTTTATGTGGGAGTTAAAGATATGATTTTATCAAATTATCCTCAAGTTTTTTTTTATAACAATTATCCTCAAGTTTTGTTTGTGTTTGATGAATTCCTATTTAAAAATAAAAAGGGAAAATTTTTGGAAATATGTTACTGAGAGTTTGTGTTTGAGTGAAAAGTTTGAAAATATCCACACAAAAATGGAAAAGATAAGAAAAAAGAAAGAAAGAAAAAGAAACCTAATACACGTTGATGCAAATGACAAAGGTATACTGTGAAAATTGAAACACAAAATACATAAATGAATAGACCCATGAAGTATGAACAAACACTCAAATAAAGGTTTATGCCAAAGTGACTCCTTTTGGGCTTTGTTGTTTCTATAGAGTCTATAGACAAGACAACTTAAAAAAAAAAAAAGAGTTTGTGCGAGTGAAAACTGAAAAGTTTAAAAATATCCAAACACAAAAAAAAAGAAGAAAAAAAAAAAAGGAAAAGATATGGGAAAAATTAAAAAGAAAAAGAAAAATGACATATGTTGGTGCAAAGGAACAAAAAAGAAGAAGGAAAAGATGAGAAAAAAAAAAATGAAAGCAGATTTTTGAGGAACGTGATATTGAAGTTAGTCATAGGTAATAAACAATAGTCAAATACCATTGAATCTCTATAAAAATCTCATTCACCCACGGGTAAGCACACTTCAAACTCTGTATCATTGGTGGCCATGGCAGGTAAGAACTTATATAATAGTCAATGATTAAATAAAGAAAAGAAAAGAAAGAACAACTTGCTAATTAGATTAGAGATGCAGAAGATAGAACTTGAAAAGTCATTTGTATTGTGTAAATTATGCTGAATTGTTTAGAACCCAAATATGAAAGTAGAAGAAAGAAGATAATGCAGAGTTGAAACTGAGAAGAAGAAAGAAGAGGATGTAGAGTTTTTTTTTTTTTTTTTGATAGCAAAAGAGGATGTAGAGTTGAAATTGAATTTATGTAATTTGAAGAAGAATGAGAGCAGACGTTATTGGGATGTAAACTGGTAAAGCGTATGTGAGTTTGTGGGTTATCTGTATATATCTGTATATATTAATCTTCTATCTTCTATATATATTAAGAGGATTCAGAAAGTTAGTTATTGCTTTTTTTCCTGTCAAAAATAGCCTTAAATTAATTAACCAACAACTTAAAGTCTCAAAACACTAACTAAATTTGAGAAAATATTATATAATAAAGAATTGAATACAAAACATTACCTTATGCAGCATCAGCGACAGAAGCAAATTGAGAGTGGTGATGGATTTGGCTGAGATTAGAGAGAGATGATAGGGTTTGAGTTTGAGCCCTAAGAAAATAAAAGAGAAACAAATGAAACAAATCAGAGAGAGATTATAGGCACTGGTTAGCTACATCCTCTGATACTGAGGTGAAATTTCAAACATGATATAATACCTCTTTTAGGCATTTTGTCATACAGATGCGTGCCTGAGCATATAGGGTTCGATAATTTTAATAATTTACTAACTATAAGAGATATTATGAGGTAAAAAAACAATTTAACATATGGTAATCAAAATTTAACATACCTCCACTTTTTGAAATTCCAATAGAAGGTTTATCAATTCCAAAGCTAGTCTTTGTTGCAACAATGCAAGAATTAGCTTGAGTTGGGTTTTGAATTATTGAAATTGTATTGTATTTTAAATACAACTATCGGTACCCTGCCTAAAATAAACCTAATTAAAAAAAGAAAAGGCTTTACAAATCAATGTCAAGCTTCTGTTCTTCCTAAATCAAAACCAATCAGACCACAATACCAAAACCTAAATCATATTTCCAAATTAAAAAAAAAAATATATATATATATATTTCCTCTGTTTTCATCATTAAGTAGGCTGCCTTTCTTCTGTTTGGTTTCAATTGAAAATTTTAAATTCAGAGAAAAGAGAAAGAGGAAAGCAAGCGTACCTAGGCATTGGGTATGGAGTTTGATTTTCAATTGAAAATAATAACAGGTAGAGAATGAATTGCATAATACATAGAGGAAAACCAAAAGATGTAGTGGCAGTGATCCGTGGTGGCGGTGGGAGAATCCAAGTTTGGGGTTTTGATTTTGGGGGAAGGAAAGGGTGAGTTTAGGTTTAGGGGAAGAGAAGAGAGATTTTGAAGAAGTATCGGTTTTAGGTTTAGGTTTTGAAGAAGTATGGTTTTGTAACATGTATTTGGTGGGGGAAATAATGAGATTTAATTTTTATTTTTAATAATGTTGACGTGAGTAAACGGGTTGGAAAATCAAAAAATATAAATCAAATAAAAAAAAATTAAATGCTGACGTGGAAAATTGTGGGAGTTTCAGAGGTTTCGGTTATATATATATATATATATATATATATATATATATATATATATATTAGACAGAGCCTAAATTTCCTTAGTTAAGTTTGCAATATGTGAATTGATCTTTCTAGATCTAATAAAATTTGAAATTTTCATGATATACATTTTTTCTTCAATAAAATGAATATGAAATCTCTCCATGGGTTTATATTTTTATTCAAATTTGTATTTCATGCAAAACTCCATATAGGTTATTTAATGAACGATTGTCAAAAATTCATTTAATTGTTTGTATTTGATAAAGTTTAAATTCAAAGATGATTTTTTTTTTTGAGGGGATAATTCTAAGATGACTATGCTTTGCCTTAGGTACTTTTGCACAAACTTATCATTGTAACTAAGTATCTATTGCTTAAGGCCACATGTGATTGTGGGTCCCAATTAGCTTAATTGGTAAAATTTTATTAAAAAAAAAATAACACGTGTAGTTTTTTTTTTTTTTTTTTTCTTTTTCAAAGCCTCCACATGTGATTTTTAGTATGCCAATTTTTTTTTTTCCCACAATGCCTATACGATTTAGAAACTCATATAATACAACCAAATACCAATAGTTCATGTGAGTTAACTCTTAAAAATATAAAAAGAAAATACACAATCCACTTGCAGCTAAAAAAGAATAAACACAATACTTTTCAATTAATAATTGGAGGGAAAATTAAAACACCACACAAAATTTATATATATATATATATAATTAAAGTAATTTACTAAATTTTTTTGGTTCATCTATAAATACTATATAACCGAAACTTTTGACTATTTGTTGAGTTTTTGAGAGTGTGCCACCTCAACTTGGCAACCTCCACAATTCTACACCTCATTTTTCAAAAATAAAATTATTTAATTTTTACTATTAACACACAAAACCTTTGAAAAACAAAATCAAAAACCCGAATATTACCAACCTAAAAACCCACGTAGTAAACCTTCTTCTTTCTCACTTCAGTCTTTATCTCCAATGATCCAGAAAACCCAATCACTGCTTTGATGTGCGCTTCTTTGCCTCTTTTTCTGTTCTCTTAATTCAAGTTTTTTTGTTTTTGTTTTTGTTTTTTCTTGCAAAGTTTCCACGTCTTCTTCTTCTTCCTTTGTTGTCAATGCTATGGCAAAGAAGAATCATGAAATTTATAGTACTAGGTTTTCTTTTTCCCCCTTTTTTTTTTGTATGTGATGTGCATTGATAATAACTTAATTTTGCATATTTATATCATTGTTAGAAAGCATTATCATAATCATGTTGAGTTAATTCATGCATTTTATGTTTGGTTTTGGAATAATGCTGAATAATCAATTTTGTACTTAATTGAATTTTATTGCGTGAATTTGTCTTTTGTAGGAGAATGGAATTAAATAAGTGGATTAGTGCAAAGAAAAAATGCTAATGGACTTTACTTTTACAAGGGCCATGATGAAGTTAAAGAATGTCAACCCAATTAAATTTAAGTCCAATTGGAGCAAGGAATCAAAGGAAACTTGCACCAAATCCAAGTCCAATTTGGATTAGGATTCCAGCCTGCACATCAGTCAGTATTTTTGGTATAACTTTCGGCTCAGACGTCCAATCCAGATGATTCAAGTTGGGCTGGAAAGTTAACTTAAAGGGCTACAACTTTTTAGTTTACCAAAAGTCTGAACTCTGATATTAAATGGGCCAAAATCGTCAGTTAAGTGAAGCTTAAAAATCTGGGATTTTCTTCAAACGGAAATTCAACTTGTAATAGGATTCCTTGACCTATTTAAAGGCTCTTTAGGGAAAAATTCAGGGAGGCTAGTGCTAGGGCTGGGGGCTGAACATGGAGAGTGTGGCTACCTCTTTGTTTTTCTTCCATGACAGTTAATTTTATTTTATTTGTCTAGTTTAATGTTTAGTATTTTATTTTTGTATTTTCTTTCAATTACTATGAGTAGCTAAATTTATAATTAGGGTTGAGCATGCTTTAGATATTTAAATAGAAGTTTTAATGATAATATTTTCCATGATAGCAAGATTGATTTCTAGATTATCATGCAATAGTTGGGAAAAATTAATGATCGTAAATATATGTTGATATCAATTAACAAGGTGGATTCCAAAACCTTCATTCCTTTCTTTAGATTGTTACATCTCTTTACTGCTTTATATTATATCTTTGCTTAGTTTAATTATTTGTTTAGTTTATTTAATTTCAAAACAACCAATTTTTATTAAACTAGATTAGGATTAATTTGGTTAAGATTTGATTAATTTTCCTATGTTCATTCAAGTCCCTATGGGTTCGACCTTGTTCTTGTCAAACTATACTTACTTTAAAATTTCACAATAGTATGCAATTTTTATTGGATTTTTGGTTTCCTGGGATTCTTCTATTTGGTTTCAATTCTGGGTTTGTTTTAATTTGATATATATAGCATTTTTGTCATTCTTCATTTTACATTGGTTTGGATTTTCTTTCTCCCTTTTTTGGTTTTGAAATTTTTATTGGATTTTTGGTTTCTTAGGATTCTTCTATATGATTTCAATTCTGGGTTTGTTTTGGTTTGATATATAGTGTTATTGTCGTCTTCATTTTACATTGGATTTCCCTTTCTATAAATTATTTTAATCTCTGGGTTTTCTTATATGATAGCCTATGGAATATTATGTTGGGGATTGCTGAACATGTGTTTGATAGAATGCTGGAGAACTATAACCATAGGTGTTTGTTATATGTTAGTGTGGTAGCAATGGTTGTAATACATGCATTTTTTGTTCATGGAATTTTTTAACCTCTTAACCAAACTTGCCTGTTTATGTGGTATCAAAAATACATAGGTACCTACAAAAATCTCATTCCATGTTTTTCAATTTTTAGGCACAAAGGAGCTTGCATAGGCCTTGAGAGAGAAAAAACAACCGTTGGTTTCATGGAGGTTGGTGTTGCTACAACACGGTACTCTTTTTTCTTTTTAAAATTCTCTCTTTTATAGAGTTTTTTTGGAAGTTTTGCAGCGATTCATGACTATTGTCCTACTATTCTAAAATAGAGTAAAAGATCATTCTCATTGATGTCCACTTTCATTAAGTGTTGTTTTTCTTACACGTACACAAGCTGCTTGATAAAATTCCTAAGTGATTTTTTGTTGTTATTCTAGAAGTCATAATACATGGAGAGTGTTAAGGTGGAAGATAAGTAAGGAATGTGATGCTGTGTTGTTGATTTAAACAGGGTGAGATGTGTTTATTGACCTTATTTTCTTAATGTCATTTTTTGTGTGATGTAAAAACTAAAAACATGACTGTCATTTTTTTGATGCCTTTTCAATTGAACCATGAAAGCTCAAATAGTGTGAAACACTTTAGCCAATTTAGACCCCCAATTTTAAATTACGGCTTGATTACTTTTACTTTAATTTAACTAAGTGCGAAATAAGAATAAATGAGTTGTAATAAAAAAAGGAATACTACTCTAAGGCATAAGCAAGTTCAATAAACAATGAATGTAAAGCTTAAAGAGTAGGGAAGAGAGATGCAAACACAAGATAACACCGAGACGTGTTATCGAAGAGGAAACTGAAGTACTCGGCGAAAAACCTCTTTGTGTCCCTTCAAGCCAAAATCGATCCACTAGTGAATGAAGTTGGAGTACATGAATATCAAAAAGACATTCCAAGCCTAATCTACCCAATGTACTTGAACCCTCCAAGTTCCTGCTACCAACGAGCTTCACGAAGCCATGTCTTCACTAGTTGTTTTGATCCCGCAATCAGCTCCAAATTGCATCCGCCACTTAATGGCTTCTTCCAATGCTTCCCATATGCACCAAAACTTCTCTCAACACTCAAATTGGGTGAGATAAGTGTTTGGGCTAAGAGGTAGGAGTAAAGGAAAACTTTAGAGAAATGGTGTAGATGGAGAGGTAAGAGTAAAGGAAAACTTTAGAGAAATGGTGTAGATGATTGTGGGTATACAATCTCTAACTCTCAAGTGTTTAGCTAAGGTTTTCTCTCTTAAAAGTTTCTTGGAAAAACTCCTTACAATTCGTGGGTAATGAGGGCTTATATAGTGTTGGTATAGGTATGAGAAAAAGCACACTCAAAAAGCTCCAGGCAGAGAGTTTCGCGGGTCACTCACGACTTGGCCTGAGTTGTAAAATGACTCATGAAATCCAGCCTAGCAAAGACTCTTCAAATTTCAGCATGTGCTTCTCACGTGGCCTTTTGCAGGTTGGCACTCGCGAGCTAGTTGCGAATTCTTTATCTTCACAGAATCTTCACAAATCTCTCACACACAGTCCTTATATTAAATCCCACAAAAATACATGGAAATTATGAACAAAAATACAATCAAATTTGACACGGAATTAAAGTCAACATAAAAACATAGTTGTAAATTACAACTTTACAAACAAGGATGGATTTTGTTTCTCCAACTTAAAATGAATGACTGGCTTTTATGTACAACACCTATTCTTTGAACTTGCTTTCAAGTTTCATATGATTATATTCTTTAAGAAAACATGTACATACTCCAAATTAAAAGGTAGACTCTAACTATTTGTATTAAAAATTTGTTGTTTTTTTACCTCCTGGAATATGTTCTTACATCCTTTATGAGATTTTGTGTTATCAAGATTTGCTATAACTCAGTTTGTTGTATTTTTTATAGTGGCCAAACTATTGAGTGTGTACTTTGGTTTCTGCAATGAAAATGATTGGTTTAAGATCTCTAAAAAATGGCAAGAATTATCTGCGAAATTGTGAAGTTTTGTTTAATGGTGGGGAAAAAAGTTTTGTGTTGGGCAGGAAGCATAGATAACCACAAAATTTCAGAGGGTGGTTAGAGATGATAACCCAGAATGGAAGTGGTGGCTGGATGCCGGATGGTATGGATGATATAATATATTAAGTAAATGTTTTGAGTTGTTGTGAGAGTAAATAATATTTTTTTCACTTTAACATTAGAGAAATCGTTGCATCAATAATAAATTTTATATATTATTTTTTATTAATATATTTTATTTTATTTCCTTCTTCAAATTTTGAGAGAGATGTTAGTAACTTCAAAGCATACACATGTAATTTCTTCGTTTTATTTTTTTCATATAAATTTTTATTCTCTCATTGTCACCATTATCAATTCATCATTTTTTTTTCTCGAAGTCATAATACATGTAGTGTTAATTCTGTGATTTTTCCTGGGTTGTCCTACCAATTGATTGATTTAAGTTGAATTTTTGAATTGAACAATGGGAGCTATCCCCAATTCATAAGCTTATTATTGTACAATCTATTTGTATTTTAGATTGAGTTGATCGTTTAAGAAGTGCATTGAAAATGGATTTTTTTTTTTTTTTTTTTTTTGCTAAAAAAAGAATCCAAATTTTTGGGAGGTGATGCTTGCTATTGACACAAGTTTGAATTTTTTTGGAGGACTTTATTTTTTCTTCACTTAAACCGGCCTTCCTCCTAATTTTATTTATGGTTCTTGGTTGGATATAGCACTAAGAAATTTAAATAAGTCAAACTACACAAATTTGAATAGTGGACAACATTGAATATTGTCTATTTTAAGAAGGGATATATTATAACAAAATTAAGTCATAAAAAAGCAACATATTTTGTAAAATTATTGTGTTTAGTTTTTGAGTTTGAATTTTTTTTTTCTTAAAAATAATCCTTGGTAGGCTTTTATAGAGCACATAGCTCAAGAGCGGGGGTTATTCACAATATTGCATTGATGTTGCCAAAGCCTTGAAGCCCAATTTTCCATGTAAATGTAGATGATATGGAGGCAGTTGTTCATGTTTGTGAGCTTGGAACTGAGTGGCGTTGAACTTTCCACTGAGATGTGGTTGATTTAGTTTGTTATTGTCATTATAATATCTATGTAATGTTGTAGTGTAGATATTTACACACAAGTGTTATTTGATAATTACTGTTTGTTATGAGATTCTTCTCTCTATATTGGTCATTGTATTATCTTGATATTTGTTCCTTTTGGCTCTTATATTTTAACTTCATTGTGGTCATTTAGAGTTTTCTTATTAGCATTTGTATGATAGAGGAAGCTTTCAATAAATATTTTTCATTCTTTTACCATTTTTGCAATAATTGATACGGAGCAGATTAATTTTTCTTTAATGTTTGATTTCATTTTAAAATAATTTTAGTTCACTTTTGTTAAATTATTTTGTGAATCGCATGGGTTAGTGACTAATATTATATATAATGAAACAAATAAAAATGAAGTATATCACGTGGCAACAAATTAAGGGTTTTGTGATTGACAGGAGAAAAAAAAATTGTTCAAAATTTTAAGCTATGATATGAGATCTAATATATAAAAAATAAAAAATATTATTTCAAAACTTCCCATCTGTTATATGAATTATACCTATATTTATAACACAAAATTTCAATGAGTTTTATTGTGAGTAAATATATTTAACAAAATATATCATATACCTTTTCGTGTTATTATTTCATTTTCAGTTATTAAAGTCAATTGAATATAATAAAAAAATCTAAATTGAGTTTGACAAATATATTTGTCAAGTACTTTTAAAATTTTTTTATTACACAAGATAGAATTTCTACTCTAGCCTAATCTAAGTGTATATGTGTGTGAAGCTCCTTCCTATAGACTTGAACTTGGGCCCTTACCCCCCACACCCCACGAGCACTTATACTTCTGAAGTGACCACCGCATCAAGTGTGCGTGGTGGTATTTGTCAAGTACTTTCAAAGGAGTATGAAATGAAGAAAAAAATTCCCCAAAATTACCTAGTTTTCATTCATATATTTACAAATAAATAATTAAACATAAACTGTGCAAGGCATTCTTGGACGTTTAAAAGAAGCTGAAATTAACTTCAAATTTATATGATATAGAGAAAGAAAGAGAGGAAAGAAAAGGAAAATCTGAACAAGAGAAATAGAAATATGATGGTGCTACATATTGTGCTCTCTACTTCTGCAACTTAAAGACACAAGAAGATTTGCAATTTAAGGGAGGAGCAAGAAAGCAATATATGAGGCCCAAAAACTAAGAGTGACGCCGGTGAGTGGAGAGAGCAAGAGAGTGAGAACCATGTTTTTTTTTTTTTTCCCTTCTTTTTTCTTGTTTCGGTCACATATGCATTTACATGCCAAAATCCGATATTTTCTCTAGTATGATTGAAATGATTTGGTATGGGCCAATATTTTAACTGGCAAGAAACAACCACGTTTCTATATAAGTGGAGATATCAGAATGGTAAATACCGGTTGTATTGGCCTGTTCGGTATGAAATTGACTTCTCTTGTTTAAATTGTCTTCTCCCAACTAACGAATTATTTATATAAAAGAACGTTATTTAAGAAGCTTTCCACAGATTCATGAATATCAATTTCTGGATTCAAGATGAGCCAATGTATTTTTCATATAGTTCTATCTTAATTATGGTAGAAGCTTTAAGTTATTATAGGAGTGGTTCAACCATTACAAAAATCCATACCATTGTCCATATCTATAGGACTCTTAAGTCTAACGTGGCCTGACCTCTAAAACTCAAAATCCAAACAAAGCTATTCTACGTACAATAATATAAAACATGATTGAATACCAACCCCGAGTAAGGTAACTAGGATTGCTTTATATGTGGTAAACTATTTTATGGTGGCGACATCCTATCTTAGTGTCAAAGGGGCTTCACAGAGAAGGAACTTGGATAATTGGCAGCACATGTGAGAAGTTGCATTCTCGATCTTGAAGCCATGGGATGGTAAAGTCACCAGTTAGGCTCTCCATCTCTTCATTATTATGACACTCTCATCAGTTTACTGAGCACCTCTGCAATTGTCATCATTTTTTTTTCCCAATAACTTTCAGACAATTCATTGCCAGTTTAGCAACTTTTTTTTTTTTGTATTTGCTCCCTTTAAACTCTATTAACACCTTAATATTCAAAATTTGGAAGAGTTTGTTTTCTAACGAAGAGATAAAATATTCAATGAGGTTACTCCATTCTCCAAATCTCCTAAAAGGCTAAAAGTGCGTGGATTTTGTCTGGACTTGGAAAAATTGGACCCGGGCCTAATAACCCAAATATTAATAATTGATTTGACCCAAGATTTTTTTTACCAAGAGTAAAAATGGGTTGACCTGACTTGACTCATTTTAAAGCGATGTTTTTCCTACATTAGATTTGAATGAGACAGTACAATATATTCATTCTTAATAGTTTTACATTGACATTTAGTATTTATGGTGACGATATACCATACCTAAAAAAATTATGGTGCATGACATTTAGTTTTTTTCTCGTTCTTTTATCATAATAGTGAACTATGGATTGTGTAATCTTAAAAATTTATGTATTATTTAGCTTTTATTTTTGGGTAATTTTATCATTTGTTATCTTATTTGTATTGAAAGAAAGATAAAAAAATATATAATAATATTAATATTGTTATTGTTATTGTTATTGTTATTGTTAATTTTTTTTTGCCTGTAAAAAAAGAAGTAAAGCCGGTAACCCAATCAACCCAACTATTATACGGTGGTGATCGCAACATCATAGCTTAATAGGAAAAAAAAAGTGTAAAATTTATACAATTTTGCTTAAAAATGATCCAAATCAATTAGTGTGTAATTGTGTAAAAATTTTATAAGCTTGATATAGTAACTATGTAAATTTACATTGAAACTATTCATTTTGCATTTAATTTTTTATTATTTCTTTACGTATCCCAAGGCTAAGGAAGATGGTGGATGATGGTTGTTGTGTGTGAAGAAAATAGTAAATTGGAAAAAGCAAGTTAGTTATTACTTTTTTTACTGTAAAAAATACCCCTACCTAAAACTTAAAAATGGGGTTAAAATAGTAAATTGACAAAAATAATAAATTAAAATAAAGAGTTTTACTTTACTTATTTATCCTTGTTAGATGAAAACTTATAAGTGAATGGTATGGGGGTATTTTAGAACTATGAAAATGAGAAATCCAAACCGGAGAAGTCTCTTAAATAATGATACTACTATTTACAATAATAGGAATTGAATAAACAAGAAAAGTTTAAAGAGGATTCATAGAAATGAACATCTAAATAAACATTTTTTTTAGGGAATATTAACATATATTTGCTTTAATAAGTGAAATAAGTACATATTAATATTAATATTAATATTAATATTAATAATAATAATATTATTATTATTATTATTAATAGTACTATTTTTTACAAAGGAAAAATAATGATTATTATTGTGTGTTTCCTTCTTATTTTACCCATTTTTTCCCAGTTTTTCCTAGATTGTGATGGAACAACAAAGAAAATTCTAATTAGATATATAGTGTAATTGGCTTTTGTGAAAATAATTGGTTGTTGTAAATTGTAATTTTGTCATTGATATTTTTATTTATTTTTGTCTTTCTTTATCAGCAAATTGTGTGAATAGTAAATATGAATCTAAGAAATATTTTTGTGTGGGAGAGATAATTTTGGATCTGGTCTTTTGTTTGATGTTTCAAGTGGTACTATTGATGATATAATTGACTGAAATTAATTATGATTTTTGGTGGTTCGTTTCCAATAACCTTGGGCTGGTTGGGCCTAGACCCCTAATTTATTTGTATCTTGGATTGGGCTTATTCCATAATGGAAGGTTCAAGGAAACAGTTGATAGTGTCACTTGTGATCTTACGGTGGTGCTTTAGAACTAAACTACCTAAAGTTCAGCTCAGCCGTGGAGGTTATCACAACCAAGCCCCCCTTTTGAAGTCCGCGCAAGACTTCCTTCTCCCTAGGACAAATTTCTCTCTCTTATCTCTCGTGTCTCTCTCCCAATTTTTTTTCCAACCCTCTTTTCTTCCTCCTCTCCCCCTATTTATGCTCTTCCTTGAGTGGAATGGTTATGATGAGAGAATCTCTGTCATGTCAATAGGTCCCTCCACCCAAAAGGTATAAGTGGCTTCTTCTGTCTAAGCTACTATTCCTGTCCATCGAGTAGCATGTTAAAAGGGAGGGCCTGCCTTTCTGCTATCAAGGTGACTTCCTCGTAACTTGTTCCTGACGCTAAGTTTTGTTTGTTCGGCAGGCGGATTTCTCCAAGGCATTATCTCTTGTGCTTGGATAGTGCTCGAACTACAGTTTGGGTATTCTCCTAACCTTTGGGCCGTAAGGGCCCTTACCAAGTTGAGGTCATCCCAATGACCACGTGGCCCAACATGACTCAATGAAACGAACAGTATATTTCAATTGTTTGGCAACAAAATAAAAAATTTTAAAGTTTCTCTTTCATCTTGTTGTAGATGAGATTTCCGGCTAGACTTTTGTTATAGCATTGCATGCTTAATCCATACCAGCTGACACATAGACATCAAAGTCCAGTGTTATATTAAATGCAATGCCTCTAAATTTTATGGACAAAACTTTCCTTCAAACTAGTTTAGAGGAATTTTCTTTGATCTATAAAATTATACATGTTTATTATTTAAAAAAGTCACATGATTCGTTAAAAAATTTATGTGACTAAAAGTACATCTGGATGGTCTTTTCAACCGTCATATAGTGAACTGGAGGTAAATTTTTTTCAAATTTTATGGCTGATCACACATTTCCTTCAACGGCATCTGCCTGTTGGTTTCCTCCAAAGTAATACTAATTTCTCAATGAAACCATAGCCCGGATGCATGACTTAAGCAAGCAGGAAGAATGGAACAAGCTGAGGCTGTACAACTCCAGCTTGCACATGAGAAGGAAACCATTGCACAATTCTTTTGGCTTAAAGGCAGGAAGTAATTGGACACTTTTGTGTTGTATTTGCACCCTTTTAATGTTATTGTATGCCATAATTGTTGGCTGATACATGGGGTGTTAGTTACTCTAGACGGTGTTGTAATTAATTTATTCCAATTTAATTTAATCTCCATTTCACCAAAAAAAGAAATAGAGGAACAAGTTCAAGTAGAAGTTGGAACATCTCTATGCTTTAACATGAATTAATATGCCGAGCAAAGATATATAAACAACAGGTAAAAAACTCACAATGAATGGTGGCACAGAAAAATCTTGAAAAACTGAAGACAAATTGACATAAACTACTACACAATATCTACATTTCTTCCGCCTTCTCTCAAATCCTCTATGGTACTTATTGACAGATATTTACAGAGGATGGACATATCCAAAACAATTGTTAATTAGGACTTTTTCTTCATGAGGTCACTTATCATTTATCAAGGCATGCATCACTAATGAGCATGAGTCTTCGTGGTTATCTTCTTGTCATTAGATGGACTAGAGCATGGTTTTCATAGAAAGAACCAACATCCCAATCCTCAGTTGAAGATGAAAGTGCCATTAGTGCAACCACTATAGACCTCATGCTTGGCCTTAGTTGAGGAGTTTCTTGTGTGCAAGCTTTGGCAAGCTGGATAAGCTACAACCAAATAAGCCGGCCAAAATGGCCAAATGGCCATAAAATCCTAACTATATAGTTAGTAGACCCGGTTCCGAAACTATATTTTTTACTAGCATCACGAGTCTAAGAGACTCGATTTTGACCTATAAATCGAGTCTTTGGGACTCAATTTCCATGGTCTGATGTGGCATTTTTTCCACGTGGCGACCGCATGAAAATCGAGTCTCTAAGACTCGATTTATAACCCTTATAAAAACTCTCCCAGAACATCAGATTTAGAAGAGAAGAACCCAGAGGAAAAAAAAAAAAAAAAAACCCAGGCCGCACGTGACCCATCAGAGAAGAACCCAGGCCACACCAAGAACTCATCAGAGAAGAACCCAGAGGAGAACCCAGGCTGCGCGCGAGCCCAGGCCGCGCCGCGCGAGCCAGGCCACGCGAGCCCAGGCCGCGCGCTGGTGAGCTCTCTCTCTCCCTCTAATTTGAGTCTCTAAGATTGGGATTGTTGTGTGGGATTGTTGTGTTTCTGGGATTTCTGAAATTTGTTTTTGGGTATTTCGGCTGGTACATGAGACTTCAAAATTTTTTAAATTTTTTTGGTTTATAAATCGAGCCTTAGATACTTGATTTCCAGGTGGTCGCCACGTGGAAAAAATGTCACATCAGACCATGGAAATCGAGTCTCAAAGACTCGATTTATAGGCCAAAATCGAGTCTCTTAAACTCAAGATGCTAGTAAAATATATAGTTTCGGAACTGGTTCTACTAACTATATAGTTAGGATTTTATGGCCATTTGGCCATTTTGGCCAAATAAGCCATAATAGCTTTTTAGAAATAAGTTTGATAGTCCATAATTTGCATGTTTATTGTGAATGAGAAATCACCTTCCGGACCGAGTCAAATGGGCAATTATCACCAAGTCTAGGGTCCACAAGTTTACGAAGATCTTCTTCTGAATCAGACTGGCTAAGAACATCTTCAAACTGAATCATATCAATAGATAAAATTTGGGTAAATTCTCATTTAAGCAATTCTCAAACTACATAAATAATAAGAAGAGGAAGGGCAGAGTAAACAACCAAAGCAACAAGTCCAATTGATTCAGGAACATATTCATTTGTCTTGACAATAGCTTCCTTGCTGGATATTAGTTCATAGAGGACAACTCCAAAAGCATATACATCTATCTTTGGGGAAACATCACCATATTGAGCATATCTGCGCACAAAATGCTGCATTCAGTTCAACTATTCTTTGTACAAGTCACAAACCCACGCAATGTGGGAAAATGTAATATAATTATTTTATAAGAAGACAATGTAAATTTTTAGGTTAAATAGTGTACGTGTTATTTAAAAGTATTTTCTATTTTAGCATTTATTTTTCTTTCCAAATATAAGTATAATGCCTATATTATTAAAAATTGAATTTTAAGGTAATCTTTTGAATATTTATCATTTTTATTATTTTTTTGCCTAAAACTAAAGAGTTTGGCCTAATAGAATAAAATTTCATACTTTTCAATCCAAAAACTAAGAAAAAGAAAATTCTGAGCCCAAAACTGAACAAGGCAATCTACAAAAAGAATCACTTTAAGGCCCAATTTGTCCAAAATAGACCGAAAGTGCACCGAAATAGACATAAGGTAAATGAAATAGACCGAATTGGACCAAATGGACTGAAGTGAACCGAATAAACTAAGTTGGACTGAACTGGACTAAATATACTGAAATGGACCGAATGAACTGAAGTTGACGGAAATGGATCTAAATGAACTGAATGGACCGAAATGCTAGGTTGATGTTGTTTAGAAGGATCCATACAACAGTAAATACTATGTTTTAATTTTTATATTTTTTTTTTATGAATAAAAAATGAGTAGGGGGCCGACCTGAGTTGGCTTTTAGATATTATATAAATGAGAGAAATTTGAAATAGATTTCCTATTAGTGGTATCTTGGTATATACACAAAATAATGTCCACAATTTAAGCTCATCCATGGAGGAGGAGAAAACTAATTGATTTTTTTTTTTTTTCCAATTTAAAGGATTGTGTTTATAGATACTGCTCCTTATTCTTTGTATGATTCAGATAATGAAGAACAAAGCTATCCTTGCAGCTAAACACTGCTAAGCAAAAGCTACCTATCTTGTCTACAAAATTAGCAAAAGAAAGGTTCAAGCATGTAAGCGCAGTAAATGCACCAGGGGCTCAGTATAATTCTTTTTTGTTCATGAATATGTAAGACTAATTACACCATTTTCAAATGTGAAAATTCGCAATTGCTGTTTCAAAAGAGTAAACAAATAAATAATGAAAAGTTCAAAAAAATAAAGAAAAAGAAAAAAGTAAATTCTTACTCTGGAGGCATGTATCCGAATGTACCCACAAGACGTGTGGGCAGCAAAGTACTTCCATATTCAGTCAATTTTGTTAGCCCAAAATCTGCAACCTGTACCAAAAAGAGTAAATTTTGGAATAATGAAAGTTACTTCAGTGACACCATTAAAACAAAAAAGAAAAAAGAAGTGATTTCAGTGTCTACTACATCAAAACAAGCACTCTCACTACCTTTCCCCGGAAGTTCTTGTCTATTAGTATATTTGCTGCTTTAATATCACGGTGGATGTAGACTGGAACGGTATGCTCATGGATGTATTCAAGTCCTCTAGCTGAATCCAATGCAATTTTCACTCTAGTTTGCCATGGCAATGGATCCCTCCCTGAAAACCAAAATACAATATACAGCCATGAACAAACATTGATAGAATGAGATGTTCACTTCAGTAAGTAGATGCATTACAATTCTCACCTGAGCCGCGCAGATGTTGACTTAAGTTGCCATTCTCGATATACTCATAAACTAGGAATAAGGAGCCTTCAACACAATATCCTATTAAGCGAACCTGCATGAAGTTTTAACAGAGAACCAAACAATCACTTTAAGATAATTGAACAATGCAACTGGTATTTGGGCAAAATAGGCAATTTGATATTAACTAAACAACCACAGAAAGCAAATACAGGTTTGACTAAAATTCCTGTTTCACAAAAAGATTTTAATAGTTATCTATATCCCAAGTTTAAAGCTAGCTTTTCTCCTCAGAAAAGTGTCATATCAATGAGCATTATGTCAATGAAGTTCAAATAATAAAGTAAGCCAAGAACTTATGCCAGTCATATGCATTAACTTAGAATATGAATCATAAGTAACTAGCTACAATATGATTGCACAAGGTACATAATCCATCAGCCACGGATGAAGATGATTCTGACCGAGTTTTCTAATGTACAATCTGCTCTAAATTCTCTAACCAAGTTGGCATGAAACCTCAGTTAGTAGTCAGATTTATTTTGAATTTGGTCATGTTAAATCTGCAAAAATAAATTGAAGTGATGAATAAAATTACAGGGAAAGAATATTACCAGGTTCAAGTGATGAACATGAGTTAAAACCTTCAGTTCAGCAAGAAATTCTTTTGATGCTTGCATATCCATCTTCTTAATTGCAGCTTTCTGCATGATAATAGGAGGAAAAAATCTTTAGAATAATGGTTAAATATTAAATTCACCATTTCCTCATAGCTTAAGCTTTAGGGATAAGTAGTAGCTTATCATGATATTAGAGCAAGTGTGAAAAACTTACATGGTTTTGAATCCTTGAAGAGGACTATTATGACATACAATGTATTGAATATATATGACTTGATTCTTAAGTTCTGACAATATGGATGTCTACTCCAAAATGCCATGAGATTTTTACAGTGTCAGAGATGTTCGTGGACCTTTATAGGGCTCATGTTATAGCATGGTTTGAAAGCTTTGAATGTATATAGGACTTAGTTTCTGAAATATGACAGCAAGACAAGAATGTAAGATTGAACAAACCTCTCCTCTTAGTTCTGCATAGTAAACGGATCCAAAGCCACCTTGCCCAATCTTATTATCCTGGCTGAAGTCTTTAGTAGCTTTTGCAAGCTCTTCATATGAGAACTCAACTGATTTGTTCACAGTAATACCTGTGAGACCCTGCGAAGGAGCACCAGCAAAAGCAGCTGATTCTGAAGCTTTCTCCGGGATACTTCCAGAACCTATTTCATGGGATAAGGACATATCAATTACTAAAATGTCAATAATTAAAATTTGACATCTAATAGTGTACAAAATCTATGTCATTGCAAGAAAGAACTCACTATATATGATTCTAAATTTTTTCCAAATGTGAGAGAAACTTGATCATGCAATGCTAATTATGATACTGGTGATAGACCCTTTTGCAATCTTTATATGCTTTCCTATTGGAACCTAAAAAAGTTTGACTCAATGACTGATGAGATAGTAGGGCTGTCAAATGAACCTTGATGTAACTAAACTATAATCATGGCCATTAAGGCCTAGGCAAGAGGTGGTGGCCAAGAAACTAGAAGGCAATAAAGCAATAGGCACCAAGGGATACCTAGCTTTGAAGTTTGGCTCTGCTTTTGAAGGCATTCAGCGTCAACATCTTGAGGCATGCCTCATTATAGGGCTTTATTAGAAACACAATTGTGGTTGGATGCATATGGTAAATGGGGTGTATGTTTCATGCATTGAGGCAATTCCCAGGACTAAGCTTCAACACATCCAATGTGCTATAAAATGAAGGTGTAAATTCTTTGTGTCCAATGATCCTGTGTCGAAGCTGAAGGAGTTAAACGGCAAGAGGTCCAAAACGACAACAGTGACAGAGAGTCTAAGTGTAAAATGGCAAAGAAGAAAAGGAAAGGAAAACGCACCGTTTGATTTAGTAGGAGTTAGTTATTACTATGCCACCTGTCATTGTATTATTGGTAGAAGTTTTGAGAGTTAGTTTGTGATTTTAGGCGCCAAAAGTCTCAGCCTCTGTTTTCATTCATGTATATAAGTAGATTGTAGTTGATTTTGTAACTGCTTGTAACAAATTCTTGATTAGTGAATACAGTTTTCTTTTCTCTCTCAAATTTTCTTTCCTTTTCTGGTTTTACATCCTGCTTAAGAAGTATCTGTTCTTCCATTTTCAGGATTCTCAAAAGTTGAGATATAAAATATATGTGATGGATGAATATCAAAGCATGGAAAAACATGCAGACGAAGAGCGTGTTCCAAAAATATGTTTTTGAACTCATGACAGTAAATTAATTTGCTTTTATCACTTATCTAAAACACTCATGACATTTAACTCTTATCATTACTAACATAGAAATGGGTGACACTTACCATGATCATTTTAAATAATCTTTCTAAAAATGAATACAATCGATGAGATAGCTCATCGAAGCAGAAGTATTACCATGTCTATGTCGAACATACTGGTCTTGGGATACTGCAGGGAGAGTTGATGGTTCCACAACCTTCTTTTTCCTTCTATAAATCCCCAAATACAGACTAAAAGCCAAAATTGAAGCACCAGCCACTGCTGCTATAGATATGCCAGCAATGGCTCCACTTGAAATACCTGCTTAGAATACCACCACAATGTAAGGTTGAAATTTTTGGAATAATAGTTAAGTGATTAAATCCACACTTTCCTATTAGTATAAGCTTTTGGGATAAATAGTAGTTTATGATGATATCAGAACAAGTAATCCTGAACTCAAACCCTGTCTCTAGCTTAAGCTTTTGGGATAAGAGCTGGTAGTTTATCAGAAATAACATCAAGGCCCATCTCTGCCTATCATGTTCAATCCCATACAGCAAAAGGAAGGACAAATAATCAACATTAAAGAAATTTTCAGAGAAGACTCAATCACCTGTGCTGCAAAAAAAGGAAAAAAAGAAAATGGTATGTGATTGTTAGTCAACTTGAATAAGTGTTTGAAGCTTAAAGCAACAATATAAAATCCGTCTCAATTTGAGAGCATGTCAAGATGATATGACTTACTTTAGTGGTGGATAGTTTCCGTATTCATCTGCAAAATAAAAATAAGCCAAAGCTTCAGAATGATTGCTAGCAAAGTTTCTACCATGAATAAGTGAGATGCTTTGAAGATCAAAGACCATATAGCTACTAATATATGTTATGCAATTGGAGCAGACTGTTCAGCCTAAGTTTTTATCCTACATGTTCTAATGCACAACAAAGTAACTCAGCAGTATCCCCAAAAGGATTTAGCTAATACATGCACTTTTTATAAACAAAAATACTCAGTTATTTGGAAATAATTGATGTACCTCTAGTGCGTCGAACTATTCAACTATAAATCGTGACATAGCTTGTAAAGCCAACATTTATGAGTGTCAAGGTGGTACATATTTCACATGTCCCATCTTAGAGGGTGTTATTGTTAGAACTTAGAACGCATAAACCTAACCTAGATCTATGGGATACATGCACAAACAAAAAATCTGTGGAATACCTATAGACACACAAATGTCAATTTTTGCGTAGTTCACTCAAAATTAAGACTACGTCCACATAGCTAAGAGTTGTGTAACTTAACTAGCACATTTTAGTATTTCCAAATGAAATGTTTAAGTTCAAATCTCCCCTTTCCAACTTTTGAATTTAAATTTATAAAATAAAATAATAAATAAATAAATAAACACCCTACATCCACAAAGTTGACAATTAGACTTTGTTTTATTATGATTTATGCCAGATACAAAAGGAGTTACAGGGATACATATGCCAGCCCTATTACTAGGCCCATAGGACAAGTAAAATTACAATTATAAATCTATAATATCTAGTGTTTGTTTGAGAATTGCTTATTTACATACTGTGAGATAAAAAATTCAAAGTAGTTTATTTTCAAAAAGCTAAAATTATATTATTTAAAATAAAACTAAAACAAAAGATAAAAAGCAAACAAACACACCTAGTGCATTGTTAAATATCGGAAATATCTCCAATAATTTTAAGTACACCAATTTTCCCCTTGCTTATCAGCCTCCAAACCTCCAACATAACTAACACAATAGATCAAACTCCACACAGATATTACATCATCTTACACTAGCTTGTCCGAAGAACACAAGCAAGAAAAATTAGGCCTATAAAATAATTCTATCAAATGTCCCCCACTTCACTAGAATTTATTCAGTACAACAGGAAGACGGTCATACGGTCTTCACTACCAATGAAAACAAACTATTTAAGCCAAGAGCCTTAATTGACACCTCTTAATACTCTAAACAAAAACTTTTACGGTTCAAATCTTAAACCGCCAACTATTGATGTCAATTGCAAACTTCAAGAAGTCTACTTAATCATTGAAACGCAAAAGAGTCTTATAACTGAATTGACACATTTTGGTATTTTCCCTCCACCAATTGTAACTAACGAATTATTAAATAAGATAAAATAAAAATCTTAATCTCCATTCAACGGCACACCGTCTATCCCTGTTCTGCCCACCCAAAGGTACTGCCGTCTGCCATTTTAGATGCTCAAAACGAGCCGCCCAAAAAAACGGAACGAGCCCTTTCCGTAAGGCAGGGTGGGCCGGGCTTTCTCCATCTTCGGGCTTAGAATTGCAAGAGTGGTCTGATGGACCATTTGACAGCCCAAAGGTTAGAAAGCACTTAAATTAAATCTCGGTCTTTTGGGCCATAAAGGTTGATATTCTGTTTTTCATTTGGATTAGAGAGTAATAATCATAGCCGTGACTTTGTTCTATCAAAAATCAAAAATGCTTTTCTCTAATTCTCTGTCTCCACTGGAAAGGGCCCAAGGAGGCGAGGACACAGCTAAGACTTGATAACAAAACAAATCCGCCACAATGTTTTTGGCTTCTAATTCCAAAATTTCAATAACTTTGATAATATAATAGTAACCAAAAATGTCACCATCACTTGTTATAATGGAAAGCTTTTAAAATATGAAAATTACCAATAAAATGTCAAACTAATCAGCCAAAACTAAATGATTTTTCAAAACAAGACACTCCTAAAATTTGAACACCAACTAAAATATTAAGTATACAATAAGGAGTAATTATATAATGTGGAGCCCGCATATAGGGCATATATAATATACAATTTGAGCAATAATATGTCATTAATAAATGGGATATTCATCGAATTTCATCAATTTTTTATTAGCTGCAACTTGGCTCCAAAATAAGCATAATTCTTTAGTCATGCATTAACTTGTACACAAAAACTAAAATAGGTAATGATGAGGAAATGATGAACGTCATTGGATTCTTGTGTTTATCATTTTTCCCGAACATGTTAGAGTTATAGGTTCAGGGTTCCAAACATGTCGTATAATCCTAGTCCATATTGTACTAAAAATTTAGTCTGATATATTAATTGTACTAGTAGTCCTAATTTATATTACAATTTTGTTGTAAGCCTAAGGTTTAACCTACCTAGTATTATATTAATAAATAAACCATATATATTCTTCATGAGTTGTTTAGATTGTATCAATCTTAAAAATTAAAATAAAAAAAGATTGTAATGTACAAAACTCAACGGTAGTATGTAGCTGTTTAAGATTGTAATAAAATGCTACGATAATCCCTATGTGTTATTTCTCTCTCACCTATTCTCATTTTATTCTTAATATTCTTATTTTATATTTTAATAAATTTTTAATTAATCATGATCTTTTCAAAAGCATACGTATATGATTCAATTATCAAATAATTTTTTGTTATCTGCTTGTCCATATCAAAGCTGTTAAGCATGGAATACGCTAAAAGCAAAATGATACTCCTATCTTCTTAAATAGATGGTCCTATACGCACTGACTGTAAAATGTAAATAGTAATCAATACCGTGTTGACGAGGCCAACTCAGACTGGTCCTTTTTGACTGAAGAAGGTAGAACTCAGACTGCTCCTAGTCTTCAGTGATTGTCATTTTTTGAACAAGACCGAAATGCCAACCAAGAAAAAAGTACGAAACTCAGTGATTTTCATGATTCATCTTCCACTGGCCGTGAGTCATGGAAAAGAACAAAATTACTATAAGCTTACATGTGGCTCATCTAGATTTTACTCTTCTACTCTCTGATCAAAACCTATACTGATCACAACCATACCAACCAGCCCAATCAACTTATGTTCACTCAAGCTTTCATTGGTGCCAACCCTTTTGTTTTTTTGTTTTTGTTTTTGTTTTTGTAGAAGTGTTCAAACTTAAATCACACGCACACATGCATATATACAAGTAGTAGAAAATGTCATATGTTCATGACTTTTTTTTACTATGACTTGTGACTTTGATTACTAACCTTTTGCCGGCACAAACACCAGACCATTCCCAGCACTGAAATTGGACCCCGGGTTGTACAACTCTAGCAAATGGGCTGGGACACCGGACTCCGCCGCCACGGAGGACAAATCCTCACCCGGCCGGAGTGGATACGTGGCAAACAACGCGTAATCTTTTGACACGTGTCGGTCTCCACACGAGCAATTAACCGTGACATTGATCGGAACATAGTCCGGTATCCGAGTTGGTTGATAACTATTCACTCGTTGCAACCAATCCTTGTTGGTGAGGTTAGAGTAAGGAAATTTAGCAATTGAGTCATAGGTATCACCAAATTGGGTTATGTAAGTAAAAGTGTGGCCCAAAAAATCACCATTTAAGCAATCACATGAAAATGGCACATTAAGACGAGTACCAGTATCGATGCTATCTTTGTTAGATACTTTGGGATTGTATTTGAGAATTTCAGGTACTTGTTGGCTAAAGATATCGCTAATATATGATAGGTTTGTACCTTGCCGCACATAATATGAGGCTATAGCAAGGTGACAACCAGTGTTGCACTTGGCTTGGGTTTTGAGAATTAAAGAGAGAAAAATATGGAAGGAAAAGAGTGTGATTGCTAGATTTCTCTTTGGAAGTAGGATCATTTTATTTTAGAGAGAGAGAGAGAGAGAGAGAGAGAGAGAGAGGGGTTGGGAAGTTTTGTGAGAGGTTGGAAAGCATTTGAAGATGGAAACATAGGCTGAATGGATTTATTGGGTTTGGGGTTTTGGTATGTGATGGAATGGTCTATTTTTGTTTATTTTAATGGGGGTACAAATCATAGTTTGTCATTTCCGTCATGCCTTTGTCCATGATTAGTTGGTTAGAAAAATAATGTCTTTAATGGGTTTTTTTTTTTAATTTAAAAATAAAATTTTAAATAAATAAATCCTTGAATTGTTTAGAAAGAAGAATTCAATTTCAAAGCGTTATAATGGGAAGAGAATAATTAATATAAAGTATCTAACCCTGAATTAAGACTGGGTTCTATTATTACCGCACACCCTTAGTGCGATGGTCACTTCACAAGTATAAGTGCTTGTGGAGTGTGGGGGGGGCAAAGGTCGGGGTTCAAGTCTCTAGGAGGGAGTTTCACACACATATACACTTAGATTAGCTAAAGTAGAATTCTATCTTGTATTAAATAAAAAAAAAAAAAAAACTGGGTTCTATTGGGTCAAGTAGGGAGATAGGCTTATTAAATTACTGTTGCCTACGTAAACCAGCAGGCCTATGTATTATCTCATCCACTTAAAAAAAAAAAAAAAAAAGAAGAAGAAGAAAAACAAGTCCCTAGCAGGACCTAGTCTCACATACTAGCTTTTTTTTTTTTTTTTTAATTTCTAATTGAGTCAAATCAATAACTTTTAAGCCCAAATCTCTCCTATTATATTGGTTTAAATTAATAAATACTCCACTAATCATAGAATGATCACCTAGTATTCTCATTTTTTATATACTATTAGCTTAGCCACAAATCTCAAAAATCAAAATCAACTTCACTCACTGTCAATGAAACGTCCTTGTTTGGAAGCAGTGATACTGTGACTAATGAGAAAAGGGTAATGATTATTATTTATCACACACTGGTAATTGCATATTTAGTACTGTACACGTACATTCACCATTTCACATGAGTTGATATTAAAATTTAAAAACATGATTTTACAATTTTAACTAAAAAAATTATGTGTGCAAAACACTGTTTTACAAATATAAGCTTATACAGACTTATAATTTAATAGAAAGTATGTATCAAGATTTAGCCATTCAAAAAAAAAAAAAAAAAAAGAAGAAGAATATAATGAAAATCAAAATCACCTTCACCCATTGTCAATGAAATGTCCTTATTTGGAAGGAGGTGTGCCGCAGAGAAAATTCTTAAGTATTCTCGGAGTATAAAGAAATAATGCTCCTTTCTTTTACATTCATGATCGACCCCACTATGAATTTAATGAGTGGATTCCACCATAAATATGAGAGAATTGAGTATTATTCTATATGTTCCGAAAATACTTAAGAATTACTCGTGCTGCAGTACCGGAACTGATGAGAAAAAGGCAATATATAATATGGGTTTATGCCAGCCTAACATCGGCCACAATAAAAAAAAATTACAATTAAAAAAAAAAAAAAAAAATCTGGGTATGCTAGTTTTTCAATATGTCAGTAGGACTATAGTGAAGGCCCAACTGTTCTACACTGTACACAACTTTTTTTAGCCCAAACCATTGAGCTCTGGGCTTCCTGAGTGTTAAAAAACAGGAGTCCAATAAAAGCTCATAAAAACTGTCTAGTAAATGTTCTTATTTTTGGTCTAATTCCTTTTTCTTTTTCTTTTTTTTCCCCTTACCTGAAACCAAACATTACAGTTTTTTTTTTTTTTTAATTTTTTTTTTTGTAAGATATGAAAAGAATACTTGTAACCCACTCTATAAATTTACAACCGACCCAAAATTTTGATGTTCAAGAAACTTTGGTCTCTCTATAAAATTCAATACCTAAAAACCTAATGAGGGGAAAAAAATTAGAGTTATGCAAGTTGAGAAGGATATATACACAATTTTTTAACCATAGATTTTCATAAGATCAACTCCATGTCTCCTTGAGTGGAACCCAGTTCTTTCTTTCTTGCTGCCAAATTCTTGTCCATGGCTAAGTCGTCATTTTTATGGTAGGAGCCAAGACTCACTGGCATCTAAAATGTTGAGGCAGTACTTTGCACCTTATATTTTGCACTTCAGACTTCAGAAGTTGGATTGCAAAGAAATTCTGTTTTTTTTTTTTTTTTTTTTAATTTTTTTAAGTGCTAACCATATGGAAATTGCAATTTTTAAGTTTGTAAAGCCATCAATTTAACTTTTCCCTTTAAATATTCTTACCTCCAAATCCTTGAAAAATAAACACTTAGGGCCCGTTTGGTACATGCACTTAAATAACAGTTTTCAGTTTTTAAATAACGTTACACGTATTTCAATACACTTTTTTACCTACACGTATTTTCAAAAAATACAAATAACGTTACTAAAACAACATTACCAAACGAACCCTTAATTTGATAAGAATTGGGGCGGAAAGTTTTATTAAAATCCTAGAGTGTTTATTAGTAATGGTAACAATCATGTTACAATTCAAAAACTGGGATTTTAGTCTCATAATATATATATTGAAATTAACTAGGTAAAAGGAGAAAGCCATTGAAATACTTTCAATGAATAAAATAATAACTACTAGAAAACAAATAATTGCCTAGTTCAATCTTGAAAAGACGGACAAAATTAGTCTCCTGAAGATGGTTCTGGTGCTGAAGATCATGAATATGGTTCTGGTGTTGAAGATGATTCTGGTGATGGTGATGGTGATGGTGATGGTGCTGATGATTATGATGAAAAGTGGTGAGAGTGAGACATTTGAGCACAATATATATTCAATTTATATTGTAAAAACGGGTTTTCGAAGCGTGCAAACACAGTCGAGGCACAATCCTCATCAACCTCTTATCAATATGGCCTCAGAGAAGGTTTTTGGGTCCAAAAAGATTGAGAGATCTCATACATGCATGTTCTTCCTTCATCGTGGAAGGCTGAGAAACATTTTTTCACTTCGGGGTCCAATGGTTGTAATGCTGTTGGATGCTGTTGGCGGCCCAACAAATTCGGAGGCCATATATTTAAATAAGTCTTTTTGTTATTACTTAAATAATACTATTTAACTAGTGTTTAATATCATAATTTTTTTTTTTTTATAACAAAACTCTATTCTTTTTATTATGTAATATGCTTTTTTTTTTTTAAAATGTTAAAACTATAACAAATTTTACTATAAAAATTGAAAAACACTTACAAAAGATGTAGTAATGAATGTGATTAGTGATACACAAGTATTTGAATTAATGATGTTAAGGATATTATAAATTTTACAATATGAAACTTACAAAGATGTATCACCAATCATAAAAAGTATTTCAAAAATGCATTTAATAGTATCACTTAGGGGTCTTTCTCTAGTAAGGGGCCCTAGGCGATGGCCTAAGTGGCTTAGGCCTAGGGCCGACCCTGGTAATATCTAAGGCTGTACAAGAAACAATGCTGCAACAACGGGTGCTTTCTTCATCATGTTCGAAATCTTCACTCAAAACCAAGGTTGTCAGACCCGGACCGGACCGGACGATCCGACCCGAGTAACCTTGAACCAGGTAGAAATCCGGTTTTTTAAGTGGAAGTTACGGTTTAATCATTTTAAATATAAAAAATCCCAAATAGGTGTAGGCAAGGTATAGAACTAGGGATCACTGAGTCAAATACTGATGCAATAACCAATAGGCTATGCTCCTTTGTTGTGTCATTCTTGGATTTAAAATTTTATTTATTTACAATTTAGATTATAGTTTTCCAATTTGTTATATTACCCCTCTCAATCTATTATTATTTGATAATTTTATTAGAGGTTCAAGAACTATACTTTTTACATGTGAATATACAATTTATTAATTTATGTTGAAAATGATTTTATTTTAGATAATTTTTTTATTTGAAAGATTACTAAGCACAATTTTTTGACACTTGTTTATGCTTTATTATTTTCTATTAACCTTGTAAAAATGGTGAAAATTCATTTGAAAGTTGTTTAATTTTTTTAGACATACTTTTAGTAAAAATTTGTTAATGTTTGCCATTTTAATACCTTTATTTGTATTCTATTATTATTAAATTAATTATGATATCATCATGGTTCAACCTCGGTTGAACCTTGGTCCGACCTTAAAAATCTTGAACCTTTCCCTTTTTCGGTTCGTTAAACGGTCTAGGTCTAAAAATCATGCTCAAAACCCTAGTTTTTGTATCCTAGTGACGAGTGAGACTAGAATGATGAATTATAATGAGATGTGGCTATTTATATAAAGCATATAGAAGAGTATTCCAACTACACTACAAGTACCCTTTAAATTACTTTATGGGATAATTACAGATTACCCACATGTGGTTTAGTTCGAATTTAACTTACCCACCCATGGTTTCATTTTTGACACTTTACCCACCTGAGGTTACTTCCGTTTAGTCTCTGTTACCCACTTTTGTTAAAAAAGAAGGGTAAATAAGTCTTTTTACACCCATTTTATGTATCTCTCCTCCCAAAACAAGAAAAACAAAAGAAAAAGAAGATTAAAATATGGTATTAGTTTCTCACAATTCACAAACATGAAGAACATACACAAACATGAAGAACATAAACCCAGAAAAATAATACAAATCAAATCAAGCAATACCATCAAAGTACAAACCACAAATCTATCAAAATACAACCCCAAAACCCAGGCATATATTTGATGGAACTTAAGAACAAATGAATTCAAACCCAGGCATATATTTGAAACCCCAATTTCAAATCTAGACATATATTTCAGGGACTTCTCAAACTCAGAAAAATTAAACTCAAATCAACCACTCCACAGATCTCAAACTTTATAAACTTTATTTTTTTGGATAAGTAAAATTTATAAACTACCATGGCAATAGCTCACAGTTTTCCTCCACACATGAATATGGGTTTGTAACATCAATATTACCACTAAGTAAAAAGAAATGAAGTAATTCAATTCCATGAGAATGAAAACACATTTCAAAATTATATAATTGCAGTATTTACAAACAAACTTATTACATTACAATATTTAACATCCTGGCCTCATGTTCCAGAACTAAGTAAATAGTTTCTTCAAGTTCCCAAACACATATTACCCAAGATTCAAAATCGCTAATTTATTCAAGTCACATTATCTTTTTTCTCAACAGAACAATGCTAAAAATTCATCTTTTACCAATACTATAGCACAAGAAAAAAGAGCACAAATTATCTTAAAACAGTATCTCCACGAAACAACAAGCTAAAACACTGGGTAATAGCCATTGCATTAAAACAGCCCCTCTTTATATCTCAATTTAAAACAAACCCAACAAAGAAATATCCACATTAACACCTCGAAATCAATAATCAATAATGATGGCCAAACTTATCAATGAGCTTGTCATAGTCGATCTTGCTTCCGCCTTTGTCCAATACTAAGCTCCTATCTCCGTTGCTTTTCTATCCATCAATCCCAAGACCCACGGTGAGCTGCTACCCACAGCCCCACAAACCCAGGTCCACCCACAGCACCACGATCCTACGCTGATGTCCATTGTAACAACCCAAAATCTCAGATCAACCACCACTAAAACCCAAATTGCAACCTACACGTCACGCTCCTCAAAACCCAAACCCAAATCAGTCATGCTCCTCCTCCACAAATCAAAACCCAAACCCATATAGCCACCCTTGGCTCCTCCATTGTTGCAACCGTGACCCAAAGCTACCGCCTATCTAAACCAAAGTGTGGGAGATGACAGAGAGACATAGACTGAACAGAGAGAGAGAGAGAAATAAAATCAAATAAGAAGTAATGGAAAGAGTAGTGAGTGATTTTTGCCTTTAATGATGATTCTCGGACTAATAAATCAAGTGGGTGCCATCGTAGCATCTAAGATCTCAGGTGGGTGAGCAAGCGTGAAAGAGTGCGTGGTAGAGGAGTGTTTGATCTGATTTCTTGTTTGATTTTTTGATGAAACTTGTTAGAGTAACGGAAAAATTAGAGGTGGGTTACGGAGCATAAACGGAATGGACCACGAGTGGGTAAAGTGTCAAAAATAAAACTACGGGTGAGTAAGTTAAATTCGGGATAAACAACATGCGGGTAATCTGTAATTACCCCTTACTTTATCATTATCACTTAATTTTTTTATCATTATCAGTTTATCATGTAGAGGTAAGATTTTAATATCACTAAAATTCAATTTTGTAATTCTTTTTCCGATTCTCATCTTAACTCCCCTAATTTAAAATAGCGGTAAAGAGTCTAAAGACATTCAATTCGTTACCATTTTTTCAATATTTTCTATTGATTATTGCTATCTTTTAATTTTTTTTGAGTTTTTAAATTTTTTTTTTTAAATTTGAAAAAGAGGGTAGAGTACTTTAGGTAGAATTGTTTGCTTATTTTTTTTCTTTTTTTTTCAAAACGGCAGATTAAAAGAGTTGTTATTTATATATTAATATTAACTATCCTTAAAATAGTTCTTTTTTTTTTTTAGAAAGATCCTTAAAATAGTTCTAATAAGTAATAACAGCAAAAATATCAACACCCATTTTTTAACTTATAAAAAATCCCCCTCAAACACAAAATATTAGCTAGAACCTAGAATGTGGATACGCAATAGGCATAGCAAAACCGTAAACTAATTGGTCTTGGTTTACTTCCAATACTTTTTTAACTTGAATTTTCTTTTGTTTTAATAAGAATCTGCCACATTACTCACTAACTAAATAAAAGGTGAAGATTAAAACTCACTACCACTTGCAATTGTGTATTTAAAACAAAATGAGACATTCAGTTAAAAAAGTACTGGAGGTAAGCCACACTCAAGCTAATTAAACACATGTCACACTTTTTTAAGGTTTTAATTTTTAAAATGCAATAATGTTTAAATCCAATTTATTTTTTAAATAATAAATAAATAAAATTATTTTAAAGAAAACCCTGTAAAACTAGAAGACATGCAAAGGTGGGTTCCACACTAGACTACAGTAGACGTGGAAATCCCTGAAAATTTTTGTGACTCCCCAATGGGCCATGACCTAGAGATATTTTTTGCACTATTTTTTTTTTTTTTTTTTTTTTTTGAGAAGATTTTGCTCTAAAAGTTTAATTGGAAGATATTTTTGTTGTTTGAGAGATACACTATGACAATCTGTATTTGCACATTTGGACTTACAGGGAATTTGGTCTTATACAATAGCTAGAGCCTATACCTATCCCAAAGTCTTTGGAATCTCAGCTTCCCTTCCCAGCCCATTATCCATGGAATCCTCTGCAATTCTCACACCCTCTCAGCTCCCTTATCTTTTCCCTTCAAAATCCAACAAAAAGAAAGCTTATCCTTCCTGGCCATGCAGCAAGCCAAGGACCTCTCAACCCACTCGCTTGCACTGCCAAAAGATGTATGTCCCTGGTGGGTATTTAACTATTTATAATTATGTTATGTATGTCTAATATATATCTATCTCTACAATATATAAGATATGCACAAGTGCAATTTTGTATGTGTTTGTGTTTGTGTGTGTATTAGTTATGAGGTTAATTTTTGTAATTGAATGCAGGATTTGGAGAAGCATCACCAGAAGCTAAGGGAGCCAAAAACCTCCACAATTTCTTCACTTACATTGCAGTGAGGATTGTCGCAGCACAGCTTCAGGTTCCTCTTCTCCCCTTGTTTTGCTTTCTTTGCTTAGCCTTAACTTGATTGCATGATTACATAAAGTTAAATTATATGCTTAGGATGAGTTGAATTCATTTGTTTCTTTTCAATGTTTAGATGCTTTTGTTAACTAGCCATGGATTGTGGGGAATTATAAATCTTTTCAATGACTAAGGGAATGATACTCTCTTTTCTTAAGAGTCAAAAGTTGTTTGTGGCTTATTAAGATGAAAGTGAGACTGAGTGCATATAATACTGCATCTAGGATTGGTTGAATAGTTTATATTGGATAAATTTATCTTTTAACAGTTGTTTGCCAGAGCAGAGCTATAACACTGAGGCATACAAGGAGTTAATGGAATTCATGGATAGACACTCATTGAATGATGGGGACAAGTTCTGTGCCAGTTTGATGCGAGAATCTTCAAGGCATAAGGGTTTAGGTATGTTAATGATAAACCTATTTTCAATTTTATGTTATACTATGTAAGATGTTCCGGATTCTTACACAAACAGAATGACTATATATGTTATATTGTTGGCGTGTAAGATCTGACTTTTGACTATATGCATGACTTGTAATTTGATCAATGGATTCCACTATATTCTTCGTACAAACAATGGCATCTGCATGAAGCTCTTCGTATATTAGAGGTCAGTAAATTACTTGTGATGCTCTATTTGTTTATTTATTCACTAACTTATTAACATCAAGAGGTACTTCGGAATTTTAATATAGGTTCGATCTGCCTATTGTAAAAATGATTTTGAATGGGACAACCTGAAGAGAGTAGCTGTCAAGGTCAGCGATTAAATTTAACTTTTTTTTCAGTTTTATCCTATTTATGTGTTTTTTTTTCTTCAACTTTTGTTTGCATTTTTTTACCTCCTTGTAGATGGTCGATGATTCTAACACGAGTATCATGAGAGATTATGTCTTAGAAACCAGTCAAGCAGAGAGCGACAAGTAATCGATCGCTACACCTGCTTCTCCAATTGTGATTGTGAGGTCCTGCTCCATAAATCCATAATGATTTAAAGAATTAATTGTTGAATTAATAGATATAACCTCATAATATTCAACTTTGAGGGCTCTAGCTTGTCTTCAGCATTGTAAGATGATCAATGTCCCAGAAATATTCTGAAGAGTGAAGACCCAAACAGTTGTACCAGAAAAATGGTAAACTTAAGATGATAGAACAGTTTCATTGAATGAGGATCAACATTCTAATTGGAGCCAGTGCCATGCATACCATAATTGCAGCAAATCAGGGTACACTCACGAAGACACGGAAATTTAAAGCTTTGCCTCCAGTGTTCTTAGTTCTTACTTTGTTTTGGTATTTATAGACAATTAGTAAGCATCCAGTTAGAAGAACTGCTTGAGAACCATGTGTTATCCTTTTATAAGATCACTTTGTTATTAATAGTTGCATTTTATCATGAGGTGAAATACCTGGAACCACGTTATACATTATCTATACCATAAAACATGAAAATAGTAAAAAAGAGTTATTTCTATATCGCTTCTCTTTCATCTATAGATGTCTTTCCAGCAAAGAAAAATGCCTAAAATTATATAATTTGTTAAAATAATGATTAAATAATTAAATTTGTCAGAGCTTTTCCATCCTAATTTATTTTATGTCTAGGACTAGAAGCAATGTTCTGGAAAGGGAGATTTAAAATCCTAACCCTTTGCCAAAGTGAAACCAAGGGAGGCCTTCGCTTCAAACAGTAGATTGACTACCTGCTTCACATCATTCTATAACAAAGGTAGGGCTGGTAGTCAAATATAACACAGTGTCCTGACAGCTCTTAGAAACGGATTGTCCTATAAGAAAAGTCTTTAAAATCCAATAAAATCAACGGATATGTTTAAAAGAAAAGGAATAATATGGTGTAACTTATCTGATAATAGCTCTCTGTCCAGAGTATAAACCGTATAATATATACTATAGCCATTTATTTTCATTTTTTGTTTTCCAAATAATGAGAAACAGAATTTCTATGCAAACAAATACATAGTGGGAAAGCAGCAATGCAAATGTCTTCACCAAGTGTTGGACAGAAGCAGAGTATGAAGCTATCTATATATTTGATTCTACTCCATCCAGCATCCTAGACTTTTAAACCATTGGCTGCTTTTGTCCTCAGTACAAATATCTGTGGCTGATATTTACAGACATAAGCCTGCTTAAATTCTCAACTCATACAAAAAATAATCTATATTGAAACAAAATTATATACTAAGAATCTCTTCAGGCAAACCTCCTAATCTGTTCTTTCTCCATGTTCCTTCAACTGTGGCAAACCGTGTAAAAACAAGGATAGCAATTAGGAAAAATAAATGACTTATCTCTAACTTGAGTTTGCTCACCCTTACTCTGTGAGTGTGTGCACGCAAGTGCATATAGAAGATGTGGCATGACTAATATGAAGTCATACTCCAAGGTCTGACTTTCATGCACAACATATTACCTTAACCAACCGATGTAGATCAGCTGAAGCATTGATATGCCCTTTGCTGAAATATGACTGAGCATATTCTTCTATATTCTCCAGCCTGCAATTCAGGGTTCAACATATTTCACGTTATTGAAGGCCAGAATTTCCATTGAAATTACAAGCAAGGTTTCTGTTCTTTTTCTTTTTCTTATATTTTTTGGGTAAGTTACACATGCATATGGCGAACCTTGAACACATGATCTCACCCTCCATATTTCTCCTACAATCAAAATTCATGCTCTAAAACCTACAAAATGATTTGTTTGGCCCCCCAATTCAATCCAAAAAAATAGCCACAAACTACCTGAGCCTTCTTTGTAGTATATTTAGGCAAGTATTCCCAGAATATTTCATAAGACAATTTATGGTCACTGGTCTAAGATGGGGCATGTCTTCCATATTAAAACAGTCATATGATGGATCTAATCCGATTCATGAATAATGTGTGCGAATCACAGATTTCCTCAGAGAATCGATGACATGATAAAAAAAAAGGATCTCAACAGGAAGATTACCTGTATACATAATTCACCATGAGACCTCCACTTTGACGAAGACCTTTTTCTGATCGGTCTGCCATCCAATTTATTCTTTCAACCATCTGTACATATTAAGAAAATCTGCAATAAAATAGAATGAAATTTCCAACTAGGGAAATGTGCTATTTTTGGTTACCCGCCAATTTTGATCCCTTACGTAATTGTAATTTCTTGCAGCTAGATTTTTTTTTTTTCTTCATCAATTAACAAATATGGGAATTACATATCACTTGAAACATATCCCATCCAATATCGACCCGTGTCACTGTTCGTTTTGCCCTGAATATATGTTGCCTAGAAGGATACAGATTACATGTTCTACCAATTAAGGTTTCATGACATACCGCTCCATTTTGCAAGTGAAAATTTGCTACAGAATCCAAAGCTTTTCCTCTTTTTTTCTCTTGCAGAAGGTACCTATAGACAGAAAACAAGTATTATTTATTTTATATTCAATAAAATGCACAACAGCAAAAGCTAATGCAACAATTCAGAACTTTATTCTATGAAATCATTTCCAATTCCCTCAGGTCTCACTCCTAGCTGATATTTATAATGTTACCTGGCACAAAGTCGAATTAGAGGGGATCTTAATGCTGAAAGCAATTCAGCTGAATTGGTCCACTCATAATTTGTTGAATTCAGCAAATTCAGCATCACTTCCATGCCATTTTTCCCAGTAGCAACACCCCTGCCACTCAAAATATTAAGGTTTAAAACATATGTTACAAGAACATGAGAAGAAAAGTGGGATGTTTTGGTTTTTTTTAGGTAATAATCTTTATTGATATGAAGAATTACTTCATGTTCACGATGATGAACACAAAGAAACTAAAACAATACAATGAATCAAAGAGAAGTATGAAACTCAAGAATGGAAGTACAATGTGTAAAAGTAAAACCCCAAGCCCCAGAACATTATTAGGATGTGCCAGGGGCAGTATCTTCCATGCTGATTGGCCCAAGGACATCAATGAAGAGTAATAAATTGCACAATCACTTGATTTTTTGAAGATGACCAGTTCAGCTTTAGTGGGGCTAATTACCAAGAATTTATTGGGAGATGGACCAGACTCCATAAACAGCTCCAAAAGTTTCACATTGCTTCTATCTAGAAGTAATGTAGTTCATTTTTATTTTAACAACTAAAGATATAGTTAAAGAAAAGAGAGAATCAGGTACAAAGGGATGTTATAAAAAAAAAAAAAATAAATAAACCTCCTATAGTTGCAATCTAATGTTCTGAACATAAATGTAAAAAACAACCACTTTCCCTCTAAAGAAAAGAATAATCACAAAACCATAGATCTAAAAATCATTTATAATCTCTAGATGAGACATATATCATTCATTCAACTTAATGAAATAGCTTCATTTCTATGAATAGGCATATTGGAAAGAACATGAAGCTTACTCAGATAAATCCATAAGTGCTTTTTCCTCCTCTGGTTCAAGTATGTTCTCCCAGAAAGCAGAACCAGAACTATCAACTGACGACTGTGACACGTCTTCTGCTTCAGCAAGCTTTGACTGAGATGCCAACTTAGATAGGAGCCATTGCATGAACCCGGGGATGGGGCTGAGAGTTGCAAATGTCTGTGGAAAAAAATGAGGACAGTAAGTAATGCCAGGATAAAGACAGAAAAACCATGACTAGACAAATGAGATTGACAGCAGCCTTAAAGACATACATAAAATTTTATAGCACATTTCCTCCAATATAATTTGATTGCACATGTGACATATATTGGACTTATTATAAAAATAATAACTTGAACAAAATTACGGTAAAGTTACTAGCTAAGCAGAAAGTAAACCGGTAAATCAATAAACATTATAATGAAAATACTAATCTTGATGAAGAAGGGAGCTAATAATACCATTGTGTTCACAGGATAAATAGATGATCAACACAATTTAATAGTTGTGTAGTACAAAGCTAAGTTTTTATGAACCAAACAAAAAAGAGCAATTAAAAGTCAATGGCCAAGAACAAAAATGATCCAAAAAGCTAATTAGCCATATATAAATAAACAAAAAACATTTAATAAACAATGATTCTTTTGTTTGAAACAAGTCTTTGCTCTTCAAATTCATAAATCTCTATAAAGCTACAGAAATACTTACAGATATATGTGACATTTCTCTTTTCACCAGTGTTATCACACGTTTAATAAGAAACTTTCCTAGGTTGATCCCTGATAAGCCAGGCTGCAAAATTTCAAAGCACGCAGATCAGGGACATGGAAGAAGACTATTAAAACAAAAAGTATGATATTCAGTACTCTAAAAAGCAATTAAAGTAAGTGGGGATAAGAGAAGAATAACAAGTAGATAGTTTAGAGACTACAGATATTATTTACAACCATCAATGGTCTCTATTTATCCATCAACTTTGGTAGTTACCAATGCTAATAAATTCCAATAATCAACGCTTATACACTCTTATGTGGCCAAGCATTTGGAAAGATTGCAGGTAATTTTCTGTGGGGAGGGCTAGGCGATGAATTTAAATTCCATCTTGTGGAATGGAATCATATTTGTTCTCCAACCAAACTGGTGGCTTGTGGTAAGAAAATTGGATGCTTTTAACTAAGCTTTATGGGGTAAATAGCTTTGGTGCTGTGGGGAAAAAGACACACATTTGTGGAGATGGGTTGTTGCCTTCAAATAAGGGCAGGATTGCGGTCGATGGTCCATGAAGAAGTAACCAAGGTTGTAGTTTATGAGGAGTACTAGGGGGGTTGGGATGGATCTGTGGACTATGTGCAGCTTGAGGTAGGGGATGGTAATCAAGTGAGGTTTTGGTAGGATAAGTGGTGTGGGAATCAATTTCTGAAGGAGATGTACCTGAAGTTGTATGCACTTGCAGCTGATAAAGGTGCCTCAATTAACACTTATGTAGAAAAACAAAATGAAGAGACAACACACTCTTGGAGTGTCATTTCATCAGAGATTGTTTTTTTATTGGTAAGATACACACGCACCCAATAGGTCTTGAACCCACCTCGCCCTCCATCATTATTATGGGAGAAGGAAGTGTCAGTTGAGATATAGTTCATTGGTGTTCATGACTTTTGTAAACTTATGTTGCATGTGTAGGCACTATGGATCATCTGTTGTTACACTATGGCATTGCATAGCATTGTGGAACCTTTGTTTAACGGTGTTTGGGGTTTAGTGGATAATGCCAATGGGTGTTGTGGATTTACTATCTGGATGGAAGAATTGGTTTGGCTCCCCTTATGCCTGATGTGGACACCATGAAGAGAGAGGAATCATCATATTTTTGAAAATGAGAAAACCTCAGTGGTTCATCTGAAGGCGCTTTTTACTAGAATAATGTTTTAATGATTTAGTGTCTTCAGTCAGAGATATTCTATAGTGAACTTCACTGATTCTCTCTCTTTGGGATTGTAATTCTCATTCCTTGTAATTCTTTAGGCTATCTTATATATGCATCCTGTGTATATAAAGTAGCTCCTCTACTTCAATAAAATTTTATTACTTATGAGTAAAACACTTGTTTGATTACTAGAAAAATTACAAACAGGTTAAAAAATAAAACAAACAGAAATGGAGCAAATAATGAACAAAATAAAGAAAATTCTTTCAAGGGTAGACGGCATACAAAGTAAAGACAATTTTTATCTGCCAAGATTTCCAATGAAAAGAGTTCAACATGGAAGTAAGCAACATAAGATGTAAGCAATAAATGGCATGGAAGTATGATAAACAAACCTAAAATTATGGGACACTTAAAATGCACAACTGAACTTGCATCATGAAATAAAAATACCACAAAAACATCAATATGATATCTGTTTTATAAGTTATACCATACCTGAGTTGATGATATAGAGTAAAATAATGCACATGTTGCCTCACATTCAGGTATAGGAGGATCATCCCACAAAACTTCCTATCAGGCAATAAAATATGTTAATTATACATCACCGATGGAATAAGATAAGGTTAAAAAAAAAAAAAAAAAAAAAAAAAAACCAACCTGTATCGACTGAGCCACATCTTTCAGGAGTGCAACTTCAATAAAAATAAGGGGTTCACCTGAATCAAAATTCAGAATCAGACTGCATTGATCAGTTTATACACATAACAAAACAAGATAACTCAAAATATTTTAGTACGACTTTTCCAAAACTAATTTCCAAGTTAATTGTCATGTAAAACATACAGCCAAAAGCAAAAGAGACATTGACACGGTACGAAACCAAAACTATTGCAAAACAAGATTGAAGAAAAAAAAAAGCCTAGGAATCAGCACCTAGTGGAACATAAAACCTACTAATCAGCACCTAGATTTAACTAGAATTGGTACCAAGCCATTGGAAAAAGTTCCAACTGCAATTTTATTCATCATAGCTTGTCTCCATAGGAGTACAACAGCACATTTATATGGACTACTAAAACTAAACCTGAATTCTAATTGACTTAGGGAATTCCAATCATTCCAACCTAGGTAACTAATAAGATCTAATAAAAAATACTAATTGACTCCGAAAATTAAACAAGACTAAATTAGAATATTTTCTTTGCTCTTCCTACATTAGCCATCCAAAAATAACCTAGGACTCCATGATATTAGACATCATTCTGCCTATCACTATTACTGCTAAATTGCAATCATGCTATGACAGATTCATGCTATTGCCTCAATAAATGCGGACTCAATCTATTTCAAACTGGTCGAACCAATGATTATAAATTTATAAGATATTTCTGTAGTATTAGGGCCCGTTTGGATGGAGGGGGGAAGGAGGGGGGAGTAGAGTAGAGTTGGCTAAAAATAGGCTAATTTTGGGCTAAATCTACTCCCCCTCCCTCCCCCTCAATCCAAACGGAACATTAGTAAATTGGCAAAACTGAGAAGTTGCAATGACAACAATAATCTATATGATGCAATTTCAGACTTGCTAATAGATAACTTGAAATTTCTGTCAGACATCTACCATGATACTTGATAATAAAACAAAGTCTGGGAAGTAAGAGATCAATATATCTGATAATGGCAATCAACACTTACCAATTACAATGCATAACCACTGAATTGCCACAGGACTAACAAAACTAATATGAAATACATGACTATTGAAGATAAGCCTAAAACAACAGATACAGAAACTAGTACTATGAGCAGCAATTTTGAAAGGGATTGCTAACCAGGTATTGCCGGATGTAGATATCCGAAACAACGACGACCAACACCCAGCCTTCTCTTAAGATCTATAAGATTGCTGATTGGATGCACAGCCTACTCAAAATATACTTATTACAAACAACGAAAGCTATACCACACAAATTTTAAATCAAAAGGAAGTGCAACACGGGGAAGAGACAAAACACCTCATAAGCCACGATTTTCTCCAGCAAAGAAGCAGGATCATCCCATGTTATTTGGTGAAGCTCTAAGGCAGCAGGACTAAGCCACGTACCAAGTTTCTCCTTTAAATAGGAGTCCAATGCTCGCAAAGATGCAATATTTTCCTCTCTGCGTATTTAAAGAACCAATTCTCCTTAATATTGATGTTAATTATGCTGTTCACTGTTTAAGATATGTCAGAATTTGAAAACCCAATATGATGAATTGATGATTTAATAAAAAGTTATCAAATTTAAGCTCCGATAAAGGCACCAGGTCCCAAATTCAAAGACCTTTTACATCATTTAGCAAGTTAGATTTTTCTCCAACCTAAACATTACTAGCAGCATCCAACACATTATTGCTGTAAATTCACAATGCATCACTACCACTCTTAGGATTTGTCATTGCTGTTTTTCCCAAGTATAGTGTATGTCTATTTTGATGAAGTAACCTTATGACTATACAACATGGAGCATAACCTTACGCGAGAATGGATAGAATATCAGCTCGAAGAACGGTCAAGAACTTCAACCCTCCGGGATGAGTGTTGAGCCGCTCAAACAGAACTTCATACACCGGCTTCAACGCGTGCCTCAAATTACGCTCAATACGATAGAAAGCAGAAAGCAAGGCTTCATCTTCTACTCCACTCGACGATTCAGCATTCTCACCTAAACCTACAAAAATTCCTACACCAACTCAATCTCACAAAACATTAACAACAACAACAACAAATTTGAGTATAACAACATATCAATTCGAAACTCACCACTAGGTACTTCGAGTCCAAGATATTGCTTAATCAATTGGTGAACTTGCGCCCTATTAAGATCATACTCTTTCGAAAGCAATAGAAGTAATCTCCGGCGATTTTCATAATCAAGGCTAGAATAACCCTATATTATCATTTTTCATCATAAGAATTGCAACCAAAAATTTTATAATTAAAAAAAAAAAAGCATTAATCACAAATTATAAACTAACCTCAGAAAAATCATTAAGCACAGAATCTAAAACCTCAGTTTTGTTCATCGATATAGCCGAGTGCATCGACTCTCTCACAAGCTCAAATTCTCTGTAACAATAATATCAATTTATATAAAATTCAAGAAATTGAATTTTATGTAAGAAATTAAGAATATAGACCTTTCAGTGTTACTCGAGGCATTGAGATTTTTGTTTCCTTGAAATTGCGAAACGCGTGGACTCGATCGGTTTGGTTGAGAATTCTGTGCCATTTGATTAACTTGGTTCTGTTGAATTCAAAAAATCGAAGAGTGAGAATTCAAGTAGCGAAATGCAGTGAGAGAATTTGGAAAGTTTAAGAGTACACTTATACAGTGAGGGGAGAGAGAGTGAGCTTTGTAGAATCGCTGGGTCTCATTCTGGTTCGCATCAAAATGGCTAAGCCTTTCTTGTTCATGCTTTGTTAAAAAAACAAAGTAAAGTGCAATTTCTCTAACAAGAGCTCTCTCTCTCTCTCTCTATCATTGACCGTTGATAAATCGATTTCCAAAGCCGCCCACATTGTTTCGGTTCCGTTTCGAAACGTTTTGTTTTTTTGGGGGCCGTTCTGAAGTTCGAACAGGCGCGTGTTTGTTGCAGAAAACGGGGTGTCGCTGATTTTGAAAACGACAAAGAGTAAAAGGATGGGTGAATGAAGAGACAACGGTGTAGTTGGGGGATATTTTTTTATTTTTTTATACATTATAGAAATTATACTCGAACTTAATTTAATTTAAGTGTATATGTGTGTGATCCATTTTATAGATTTAAATCTCAGCCTTGGCCCTCCCACACCCCACAAATATTTATACTTGTGGAGTGACCATCGCACCAAGAGAGTGCGATAATTGGGATAAATTTAACATAAAAGACATGCTCTACTAGTCTATTTCGGTCTCCCTCTAAAGCATGTTCTATATATTTATTTATTTTTGACAATTATATGTTAAAAGTTTAATTTGCTGTATTATTATTATTTTTGTATTAAATGTGTCATGTGCTTTAGTTAACTTAAGAATTTTTAGCTAATCACCACCGCACACTTTTAGTGCGATAATCACTCCACAAGTATAAGTACTTGTGGGGTGTAGGGGTAAGGGCCGAGATTCAAGTCTCTAGGAGGGAACTTTATACACATATATACTTAGATTAGGCTAGAGTAGAATTTCTATATTATATAAAATAAAAAATAAAAAAGAATTAGCTAATCTGAGTCCTAATTCATTAAACTTTGATTGTGGCTGACCAAGCTTTAAAGCTTAAAAAGGGAAATGAGTTTATATTGGGTCATGAATTTTCTCTCTAGAATTTTCTCTTCTTCACATTATGTACATCTCCTTTCTTTAAACTCTAAATACACAAAGTTATGCAAGACCAGTATTACTTGCATTTTCCAATTATTTATATATAGATATACTAGTTTCATCACATGCGCTTTGTGAGTGAGATGAGACTTTTTTTGTAGCAAAAAAAAACCTCTAATTTTATTTTATATATATAAGTTTTATTTTGAGAATCTAATTTATAAGTGGATAAAGCAATTTGAAAATCAACCGGAGAGTGACCCTATTTTTTAGGCAATGTTTTAATGGAAGTTAGAGTTGTATTTTTACTGGATTGTCCTTGAGTTTTGTTTCTACTTAAACATAGGGGTGTAGGGGCATTTTTCAACAAAAAAATGAGGATTCCAAACAGGGAAAGCCCCTTAGATAGTAGTGTGTGTGTGTGTGTGTGTGTGTGTGTGTGTGTGTGTGTGTGGGTTGGATTCAAGTTACACCTAGTATAACTTTAAATAATGTTATACCACCCAATATTTTTTAATTAAATGTGAATTTTGATAAATCCACCGCTGAATTACATTATCTACGTATATTCTTCATGCTTACAAAATTTAAAAATGATCAAAGATTAATAGCCATGCCATCATTCAATTATTTAAATTCAAGTTTTTGTAGTTTAAAATAATTCATAAAAGATGAGTTTATAGATCAATTAGTAAATTACATCTGATTGGCATGAAAATTGGCATGCATGTTAAGAACATATAGAACATGTAAAACATGTAATTCAACTTGGATTTTCAAAAAATGAATTCAATAACAAATTATTCAATGGTATAACATTGCTTAAAGTTACACCATGTGTAGCTTGAACCTAATATATATATATATATATATATATATATGGGGCTAGGATCAAGTTAAACCTAGTGAAACTCTTAAAAATGTTACATTACCTAATAATTTTTTATTGGATAAAAATTTTAAAAATTTCATTGTTATATTACATATTCTTTATGTTCTTAACAAGTTCGCCAAATTCCATGCCAAACTTTGATCATATTAAAATTTTCAAGCAAATGGATTATAAGAAGAAAATTTGTTAAAGAATTAAAGTTATACCAGATAGTCAACCTCTATAAGAAACAAAGAACGAAATCAACAAATGCAATAATTTAGGTTTCCAACAAATTCCTCCCCTTCAAAACACATTGCCTACAAGGTGTCCTTATTGAATGACACTTTCATAAAGGGTGACTGGCCATCAAAATGCCAATAACATATTGATAGGAATTGATCTTGCAAAGCATTGAATTTCTTATCAAAAGTACAAGAAGTTTCAAGCAATTCATGAAATTGTTTTACTTTTATTTAGGAAGGAAATTCTCATATTAGTAACTGTTCAAAGGAATGTAAAATAAGAGAAATTAAGAACAAAATTACCTTCATTCCTGAAACCAACATCCGTAGTAAATTACCCTTGCCTAAACAAGCGAGAGTCTCTAGTCCAATTTTTTGAATTTGGATTAATCCATATTATATTTGCCAAGCAAATACTAGGGTAACATTTAATGATTAATTATAAAAGAACTCAACAAATCATGTCATCATGAATATATAAAGTATTCTCTAGAGAAAATATCATTTATATCTTGCAACCAAAACATCAAGCACGAGAACCATTTTTTATGCATAATTTTAAAATACAAAACTTCAAATAAAAACAATTAACAAATGATATAGTTATTGATCTCTGGTTATCTTTAAATTTTACAAGCATGTATCTTATAAGAAGTAAATATAATTTAACAGTAGATTTGTTATAGTTATATTAAATTTAACTTGAACCTAACTCATATATTTGATTATCAATTATTATTCCCCATCAAGTTCTCATGAATAAAGATTTTGTGTCTAAAAAAAACAAACATATACATACACATATGTTTACGTTGACGTATATTGTTTGAAGGAAAATACTAGAACTACAAACTATTTGAAAAATTGCTGATATAATGAGTAGTTATTGGTAAATGAAAAAATGATGTTATTAGTAGGCCTAGATGATAACCAATAAAAAATTTGCCACAACAATAGTTTGTAAAAATATTGTAATTATGTTTGTAGCATTACTTTTGTTAGGAATCTGTTGATTCCTAAAGATCATATAAAAGTTTAGCACATCCATGAGGGTCATGACTCATGACATAACAGTTTTCTCTCACTATCTTTTTGCTGCAAGGAATAGAAAAGCTAGAATTCTAATGATGCAAGCTTACAACACCCATTTGGAGATGCATTGAGACATCAAAGACTAACATATGCAAAGACCTAAAATATTATACAAATTATCAATCTAATTTCTTAAGAATGATTTTAGAAATCATACATATTACACTAGCCTCTAAACACGCGCTATGCACGTCATAGTGCGGGTTCAGAGGCTCTCTTTTTTTAATTAAAAATTATTTGTATTTCTATATTGCATCGACTGTTCTTTCTTTGTGTTTCTATATACAAAATGACCATTTGAAATATACACTAATTCTAGTGTAGTAGAGTATTTCAAGTTTGAATATCTAAAGAGAGTTAAGAAAGATCTTTCAGAACTATAAACTTGTGTAAAATAAAGACGGACATACAAAAATGTGAGGAAGAAAACATAAAAAAGATTAAGTATTAAGAAAATGACCTCTTCTTATGCCTCAAAGAGAAATAGAGGGAGGGGAAGATAAGACATTTATTTATGTTTTGTTTTGGCAACTGGGTTGCAGCTCTAAAAAACATAAAGGTACATAGTAGTACTGTCATTTATGGATGAGAAGTTATAGTAATGCATTTTTTTTATAGTAGATGTGTTTTTTTTTTTTTTTTAACTCAAAATAAAGAAGAAGAGAATTGAAAAAAAAAACAAAAACAAAAACTTGAGATTAAGTGTAAGGAAATCGCAAATTAAAAAAAATAAATAAATAAAAAGAAGAAATGGTTAAGATTTGATAAAGGTAAAAAACAGAAAAATTGAAAACTTAGGCTTAGTGATTGAAGTAATGTGGAGAGTTGGAGCAATTTAAATCTTTGAAAAGAGAATGATCCTATTTTGTAGGCAATAGTTTAGTGGGAGTTAGACATGTATTTTTACCGGATTATCCCTAAGTTTGGTCTCTATTTAAACCTAGGGGTGTAGAGGTATTTTTGAACCAACGAATTGTCCATCCCAAATAGGAGAAATCTCTTATATAATAGTATAGAGATAGATAAACGTTAAAGATCTGTATGTGGCTAAGGCCTAGTATATAAAAATTTTGAATTCAAATAGAACATAGACATTGAATTTAAATAGATTGTGAACTGAACATTTTTTTTTTTTTTTTACATTTATTTTTTTAACGTATATTTTTTTCTTGTATTTGAAAGTGGTGTAGTGAGGTTAGTGGGTTTTTGTCTAAAATAATATAGAAAAAAGTTTTTTTTTTTTTTTTTGGTAAAAGGGAATTTAATTAAATAGATCGAATCAAAGGTTATAAAGTCTCGAGTATGAAATACCCCAAGCATCTGAAAATAATTGATACAAAATAGGGGAAGGGGGGCTAAGCCTTATTATTTTAATTCAAATAGAACATGTTCGTTGTAATTAAAAAGAAAAAAACAAATAAAAAGAATAAACGTTAGAGATAAGGAGGGTAAGAGGTGTTTTTTTTTAATAGAGGTATTTTATATGGATGAAAAAGGGGTAAAAACTCTAAAATTTTGGACTCTTATGAAATTTGTTTTAATTTTTTATTAATTTTTAAGATGAGCATGAATGAGGGTAAGGGGTTTTTCTTTTATTTTATTAGAGGTGTTTTGTTCAGATGAAAAAAAAAAAGTAAAAAAAGCCTAAATTTTAGGAGTTCTTTTTTTGAATTCAAAACGATAGTAGGTACTGTAGAAACGTTTGTTTTGAAATTAGGTATTTGACATTGTTCACCCTATTTATAAGAGAAGTCATTGTTTATTGATAAGGGTACTTTTGAACCACATAAAAATCCAGTTCAAGAAAGTGAATTTTTTAGGGAATTATGTGATGTTATTGACCCTAATCCTAAAACATTTGTAGGAGAAATCATTGGTTATTGGATGCCAGTATTTTTAACCTTCAGAAAAGTCCAAATCAAAAAGTGGAATTTTGTTATAGATAGTATAGATAATACTCTTGTAAGAGGAATAAAGTAGCACATTTGTTTTCCATTTGAATAAATAAATTGCATATTTTATGTAAATGTGCATTTGAATTAACCTTTAGTTGATTTGCTAATCCACTTAGAGTGAAAAAAAGTATTACCTATACCAAGAAGAATGGAAGTTTTTAAATATTATACATAAACAAATAAGTTATTTAAAAAAAAAAACTGAAAAGCTAAAAGCTAATACAAACACTGCTGTGTGTAATGGTCTGTTCCTTCTTCTCTAAATCTCTAAAAATGTTCATAAACGTAAAATTGCTTCAAAGGAATTTTCAATACCTCAATTAATTTTGGGGACTTCAATCAAAATATCATTACTTGTTAAAATTCATACAAAAAAGCAAATGAAAGAAAGGGAAATTTGTTTGGATATACAATTTCTCAGAAAGAGAATTCTTGGTTCAAATTCCATAAAAAAAAAATATATGGGTCCTTAACTTATCCTTGTGAATAAAATAAAGGTTAAAATGCAAAATCCACCCTCTAAGTTTCACTATTTATAATATCAGTCCTATAAGTTTGAGTTTTGTCATTTCAGTCCTTTAAATTTCATTACTTCTCAATTAAGTTCTCTGTTAATGTGCTATTAGTTTCGGCCATTAACTTACCAAAACGGTGTCCTTTTGAACCTTAGTTAATATTAAAATTTATTTATTTCTTAATTTTAGAAAAAAATGCAACAAAACAAATCCAATTAGTTATCCCACCCACACCTGGATAACAAAGATGAAACCCCACCCCACCTCACCCGATACTGATATGAGAAATCCAGAAAGAGGGGGAAAGAGAGAGTGAGAGATCGAGAGGGGGAATGAGAAAAAAGAGAGTTTGTGACATGATGTTCTGTTAAGATTTGGAATTCCATTTAGTGTTAGTTGGGGTGATGTGGTGCTATTAGTGCATGTTACTCCATTATTCTTTTTAAACTCTGGAATGAACCATTTACTTTATCCTAAGCCAGTGGTTGGCATCTGCTTCTTACTTGGAGTTTTTATCCCAACAATGTTTTCGATTTTATCTAATAATTGTTCATTATGATTTTCTTGTTTATTTTAGATCGGCGAAAATGCACTTTTGGTCTCTATATTTTGGATCTATTCTTATTTTGGTCCCTAACTTGATTTTGCGCCTATCTCAATTTCTAAAAATGAAAAATCATGTCCATTTTGGTCTTTACCGTCAACCCACTAACTGAAAAAATCATACATGGCAAATAGAGTGCACTGTTGGCACAGTAAATGTTGATGTGGATATTAAATAATATTAAAAAAATTATTTTGCTTTTAAAAATTTCCATGTCAGCATCTAAATAATAAAAAACCTAATAAAATTAATTAAAAAAATATTAAAAAAAACTTATTTTCTTTTCCCACTTTATTTTCTTAGCAATTGAAAATACAAAACACAAACACAACCCAAATCAAAAAGGTAGTTTGCAGGCTAGCATAGTGAGGGGAAAGAATATAATAAGTTAACATGCATGTGAAAGAACTCGAGTTTGAAAAACTCGAGTTCGATGAAAAAATCGAGGCTCCCAAACTCGAGTTCTACTACTGGCGTGGAGCAATTTAGCCACATGGAACTCAAGTTGGAGAGACTCGAGTTCCATAGAAGCAGATTTGAAGATGGAGAAGGAGAAAAGGAGAAGAAGAGAAGGAAAAGAAGATCCGAATCAAAACAAGAAGAAGAAGACGACCTGGAGAAGAAAACTAGATCTGAGGAAGAAGAAGATCTAGATCTGGAGAACGCAGATGATGTAGAACGCCGAAGAAGAAGAAAAAAGAGGAACCTGGTGAACTATGCAGGAATTCAAGTCTTTAAGACTCGAGTTCCAGGTAGATATTTTGTCCAGGTAAGCTTACCATCCCTTGCATCTTGAGTGTTAGAGACTCGATTTCTACATTAAACTTGAGTTTTAGAGTCTCGAGTTTTTTTTTATTGAAATTGAATTCTTCTAAACCCAAAGGATTTTTTTTTTCAAAATAAGCAAATCTTTCAAACAATTTCATTAGTTAGCAAGGTTTTGAAACTATTTAGCAATCTAACAAATCGAGTCCCTTGAACTCGATTTTGCTCTTTGAAATCGAGTTAAGAGAAGTCGAGTTTCAATGCTAGGAAGAGTGGGAACGGCTGGTACTCGAGTGTTTCACTCTCGAGTATGAAACTCGAGTGTGATACACTCGATTTCCAACTAAAACTGACTCCAGCATTTCAAAGAGCAAAATCGAATCTAACAGACTCGATTTGTTAGATTGCTAAATAGTTTCAAAACCTTGCTAACTAATGAAATTGTTTGATAGATTTGCTTATTTTGAAAAAAAAAAATCCAAACCCAAACCCAAGTCTTCTCTCTCTCTCTTTGCGCATCCCAGCCACCACCTGCAATATCCTCCCCCACTATCTATTTCTAACCGCCACTAAGAACCATAACTCACCACCTTCCATGGCTAACATTTGGCTGATCTCAAAGAAGCTGATCTCCTCTAACCAACCATGTCTTTCTCTCTCGAAGATCTCCTCCACCACTATCTCCGTTTGGTTGTTTGGATGATGAAGACGATCTTGTCACAACCACCACCTTCTATGGCTGGCGTTGATGTCATTTGGGTTTGGTGGTTTTAGATATGATGATGGATTTTGAAGCTTGATGTGCGAGGTGAGAATAATGGTGGGGTTGGAGGTGGTGTGGGTTTTTGGAGTCCATTGCCACTGTTATTGTTCAGATATGTAAAAACTGGAGCTTTTTTTTTTTGGGAATTTTTTATATGGAATATGTTTGATGGGTTTATGGAATGGTATGTTATGAAAAAAAATTTGTATTTCCCAAAGTTTGTATTTTTATTGTTGGGGTTGTTATGTTGGAGGTGTACCTGATCTTAATTAGTGTTTTTTTTCTTCATTAGTGTATTCAAATTTCTCAAAGTTTGAGCTCTTTAGATTTGTTTTGATTATCCTCTGCTTGGTCTGAAACCAAATGGGAATTGAGATTTCAAGAATCTCTTTCTAGAAATTTTTGATGAAGTGGCAGTTTATGAATTAGATCACAGGAATTTTATACAGTGGAACTGGGTTTTGGATTTTGAAGTTGATGGAATAGGAGGTCCCTTGATGTTTCTATTGTGTTTGGTTGTCAAAGAAAAGAAAAAAAAAAGTGATTTTATAGTTTTTTATTTTATATTTTTTCTTGAAATGTGAATTTGATTGTTGTAATTTTCTAGGTTGTGTTTGAATTTTTTGTGTTCTGGTATGTTCATCTTGTGTGTTCTTGAACCATGTTTTTTTAATTTTTAATTCTTTTTTTTTCTTTCGATTTTTACTTCAGTGTTTTTCTTTCTTTTTTTATTTATTAAAATGTTGATGTGACATTTTTAAATATTATTTTAATGACCATGTCTGCTCCATACTTAGCCATGTTAGGATTAGTGCCCTTAAATCTTATTGTATGATATTATGTATGACATTATGTATGACTTAATATTGTGTTTAATAAAATTGTTTTATTATTATCTAAAATAATGGTAACATGAATATTTGGACATTATCATATAGTCCATGAGATGCATAGTGTGTGATTTATGTGATTTAGTCACAGAAGATATAAGTCACAAGTTCTTTGTAAACTCAAAATTTTAGTTCGTAGTCGGTGATGAAATTGGGCATTTCATCTGCGAAGATTATAACATATCAACTAAGATGATTTGTCTTGATCATGGAAGTGGAGACTTCTAGTTGATATGTTGATATGTTTTAAGAGTTAAGACATATTGAACTGGACCGCTGTGAGATTTATTATTTTCCTAACGACTGTCAAATGAATAATAAATCTCACGACTTTTATTTACATGAACTCTTAATTCTGAGAAAATAATGGATCTGATTATGAAGTGTAGGTTGCTTTGATATATCAGGAGTGAGATCTAAAGTAATGGTCAAAACCTCAGTATGTTGGGCAGCCACATTTAGTGTTGATGGAACATATATTCTCAAGATGGAATTCATAATCTCTTAACGGAAATATAAAATATTCCATTGAAATAAGTTTAATGGGTTCAGTTATTCAAAGTGTTAGGCCTAACCACTTTAGTAAGTAATTACTAAAGTATATATTTATGAAATTGGATTTTATAAATATATGATGAATAACTTAAAAGGATTAAATCGGGTACTTAAGGATTAAGATGTAGTAATCTTCAAAGTGGCAGTCTACATTCATGACTTTGTATTACTACAAATATTTTATGAAGGGGTTGCATGTACAATAAAATCTTGGAATATAATTTATTAATAAGGCCTAGAGTGTAATTATATTTATATAGTGGTATTAAATATAATTAATGGTAACTTTGGATTTGTCAAGAATTGACAGAAAAGCTCAAGACTCATTGGAGCTAGTGTCTTATTTGTTCCCTTTTGGTCCCACTCCAAGCCACTTACTTAAAAGCCCAATTAGAAAAGCCCAAAAGGCTAGCCCAATTAGATAATCAGTTATAAGGAGAGAAACATACAGAATTTTGTAACAAGTTACATGAAATGGTTTGTATGTGAGTGTTGGACACTCTTGAATTCTCTCTTGAACACATTCATAGAAACTGATTGAGAGACCACAATTCTTGGGCGTTAGTGGAATTGGAGTAAAGATTAAAAGTATTCTCAAGAACTTGCAATCTTTATTTTGAAATTCACCACACCAAGGTACACTCTCTTGTTCTTATAATCTGAAATTTACATAGTACATGTTATCAATTGCGAATGAAGTAGATCCATTAATTTTCCGCTGCGTATATTTAGTATGTGATACAAACATGTATTTTTTCATCAAATGATATCAAAGCAGTCTTCAATTTCGAATCTGTATAACATGTTTTGTGAGTTTTGGAATTAGAGATAATAGTTTCATGTTGTTAGAAGATTATGCATTTAATTTTCTTCATAGTTGTTGAAACTATAGTTTGATAAAAACTGATATTGATGTTATGATGTTGTTTAAATTTGAATTTAAGTATGTTAAATTGAACTTTAAGGCTATAGCATCAATGAAATTCAGTTTTGACATCAATCTATGTCAATCATGTTCATATGATGGTTGTTTGTTCATGAAAAATCGTTGAAAACTGCCTTAGAAGAATTCTGGAAATTCGAGTTTCACGAGTTTCGATCGGTCGAAGATTTCTTTCGATCGATCGAGTGAAAAGGTGACTAATCTGCTTAATTCAATTGATACCTGATTGCTAGTCGATCGATCGAGTTTTATTTTTTGATCGATCGAGAAGCGATCGAGTACCAATCGAGCATGGCAGATTGTCAGGTTCGAATTTTTAATTTTTTCGACCGATCGAGAAACACATTCAATAGATCGAAATCTGGGAATTCAGAATTTTTTCTAAGTGTTTTCACATGTATAAAGAGCAAGGCTATGTGTAATTAGATTATGCATGTATACTATTTATAAAAAAAAACCTTTAATTTAAAACATCTAGTGGGAGAGAGATACAAGGGTTGGATCTTACGGCCTCTATTATCAGTTCATAGTAGTGTAGGTAAGCACCTCGTCTTGGCGTATATGCCTCACGATCCCAAAGGAGGGTGTTTTGTTCCATGGTACTACAAGTTTAAACACTATGAGGGAGATGAAATGTGGCTACACATGATTCAAGATTATGGTTTACACTAGACTAAGTGTAATGTTAACCTCCCAAAGGAGCTATGTCATTATTACTTAGATGCCAAAGGTAATACGGCATATTATTAGTGTTTGATAAGAATTATCATGATAGCACTAATAATGAGAATAGTTCTCAATCAATTAATGTGTTTATAATAAACTTGCTACCAAGGAATTATAGACATGAATTGGGTTGTCGTTGCATATTTTATATTATGGTTTTATTAAGGTTCCATACTATATGTTTATATACTAAATTGATAATGTCCAGTTTACTTATTATATTCATGTTTATTATTTCAGATTTGAACATGGCATCATTTAGCCCACTTGTTACTATTCTTAATCAAAACAAACTGACTGGATCCAACTATGTTGACAGGAAAAGAAATTTGGACATTGTTCTTATTGCTGAAGAGTACAAATATGTGCTTACTAAACCATGTCCTAGCTTTCCTTCATTAGATGCTCCTCCTGAGGAAAAACAGTGATATGATCGTTGGCAGAAATCTAATGAGATGGCTAAGTGCTACATCCTAGCATCTATCTCAAATGTTCTACAGTATCAAATGCAGGATGTAGAACTAGCTTCGGACATTATGCTAAGTCTGAAGGAGATGTTTGGTGAGCAAGGCCGTTCTGCAAGGCAAGAAACCATGAGGCAAATTTACAATACCAAGATAACTAATGACAGTTTAGTGAGGGAGCATTTTCTTACAATGATCTCTAATCTGAATACACTAGAAGTCTTAGGTGCCGATATTGATGGAGAATCTCAAGTGGATATGATACTCCAGTCACTACCAGAATCATTCAAGGAATTCAGACTCAATTACAATATGAACAAAAAGATTTATTCATTGTCTGAATTAATGATTGAATTAGTAGCGGTGGAAGGCATTCTTGGTACTTCTAGTGTTGATGCTAATATGGTTGAAACTTCTACTTCTCAACCTAAGTCGAAAGGCAAGGGTAAGAAGAAGAAGAAGAAGGACTTCACTAAGCAAGAAGGTAAACAAATTGTCTTAGGAGTTGCCGACAAAGGAAAGAAGATCAAAGGAAAGTGTTTCCATTGTGGTGAGAAAGGACATTGGAAGAGGAATTGTCCAATAATAAGGGTATGAAAAGTTCATTCCTCCTTGAAATATGTTTAGTACAAAATCCCACAGATTCTTGGTGTGTGGATTCAGGCTGTACTAATCATATCTGTAATTATTTGCAGGGGTTCCAGGAGACCAGAAAGCTTAAAGAAGGGAAATTGTTTCTTACTTCGGCTGATGGGAGCAGGATTCCGGTTATAGCTGTTGGTGTTTTTAATTTATGTTTTGAGTCTAGAGTTTTGATATTGGAAGACTGTCTGTATGTACCTAATGTTCGTAGGAATTTAATTTCTGCAACTTATTTAAGTAAACATGGATATTGTGTTATCCTTAAAGACAATGTTGTAATAACGAAGGGTAAAGTGTTTATTTGTTCTGGCAATATTGTGGATGGTCTTTATATTTTAACTCCTAATAAGCATGAATTGTATAATTCTAAATTAGATAATAACTCTCATGTAAAATCATTAAAGAGAAAGTTTCCTTCTACTAATGAAGCACATCTTTGGCACTTGCGTTTGGGTCATATTAATTCGAACAGGATTCAAAGACTTATCAAAGATGGTCTCTTAGAGCCATTGGACTTTGATGAATTTCCAGTTTATGAATCTTTTTTGGAAGGCAAAATAACCAAACGACATTTTAATGCAAAAGGTAGAAGAGCCCAAGAGTTACTTGAATTAGTTCATACTGATGTATGTGGTCCTATGTCAACCCAAGCAAAAGGAGGTTATGAGTACTTCATCACTTTTACCGATGATTACTCAAGATATGGTTATGTGTACCTAATGAGACGGAAGTCTGAAGCCTTTGACAAGTTCAAAGCGTTTAGGGCTGAAGTTGAGAATCAATTAGGTAAACACATAAAAGCCATTCGATCTAATCGTGGTGGCGAATACCTTCTTGGGGATTTCAAGGATTACTTAACTTAAAATGAGATTGTATCCCAATTGACTACACCTAGAACTCCCCAACAGAATGGTGTAGTAGAAAGAAGGAATATGACTCTTTTGGAAATGGTTAGGTCCATGATAAGTTACTCAACTTTACCAATTTCCTTTTGGGGATATACACTAAAAACTGCTATGCATATTTTGAATTTAGTTCCATCAAAATCTATTCTCAACACACCTAAGGAATTGTGGAGTGGGCATAAGCCTAGTATGAAATATCTCCACATTTGGGGATGTCCAGCACATGTGTTGAAAGGGAAGTCTGATAAGTTGGAAGCTAAAACAGAACTATGCATGTTTTTAGGTTATTCAAAGGAAACCAAGGGTTATTCTATAATCATAAGGATAACAAAGTGTTTGTTAGTACCCATGCCAAATTTTTGGAAAATGATTATGTGAATAATTTTAATCCTAGAAGTAAAGTTGTCTTGGCTGAATTAGATGAACCTGTAATTGAACAACCAATGGATGAAACTAGGGATGATGAGGCTGTATTAGATACACCACAAGATACTACTCATGAGATGTCTAGTACACAGGTGCCTCGTCGTAGTGGGAGGATTGTTAAGCCACCTATAAGATTTATAGGTCTGGGAGAAACTTCTGAAGCTATCTCAAAAGAAGCCGAAACTGATCATAACACTTATGAAGAAGCAATGAATGATATAGATGCACATCATTGGGTCAAAGCTATGAAATCTGAATTAGATTCAATGTATTCCAATCAAGTTTGACATCTTGTAAAGGCGCCTAACGGCATTAAACATGTTGGTTGCAAATAGGTTTACAAGAGGAAGAGAAGGATAGATGGAAAGGTTGAAACTTTTAAAGTAAGGCTAGTGGCGAAAGTGTATACTCAAAAAGAAGGTATTGATTATGAGGAAACCTTTTCACCAGTAGTAATGCTTAAATCTATCAGAATTCTCTTATCCATTGCTACTCATTATGATTATGAGATTTGGTAAATGGATGTCAAGACTGCATTTCTCAATGGCAATCTTGAAGAAGAAATCTATATGTTGCAACCGGAAGGTTTCATAGCAAAGGACCAAGAGCATATGGTATGCAAGTTGAAAAGGTTCATTTATGGACTTAAGCAAGCATCTAGGTCATGGAACATCAGATTTGATCAAGCAATCAAGTCATTTGGTTTTGAACAAAATCTTGATGAACCATGTGTGGACAAAAGACATCAAGACAAAGTAGTAATGTTCCTAGTGCTTTATGTTGATGATATTCTACTCATTGGAAATGATGTAGGAGTAATGTCATCAGTAAAGATTTGGTTGTTAAGCCAATTTGATATGAAGGACTTGGGTGAGGCTAACTTTATTCTAGGGATCAAGCTTTGGCAAGATCGCAAGAATAAGATGTTAGGTTTATCACAAACTGGATATATAGATAAGGTTCTAGAACGGTTTAGCAAGCAAAACTCCAAGAAATGATTACTTCCTTTCAGACATGGAGTTCCTTTATCTGATGACCAAAGGTCTAAGACTCAAAAGGAAGAAAATATGATGAGACAAGTTCCTTATGCCTCTGCAGTAGGAAGTCTCATGTATGTCATGCTTTGTACTAGACCAGATATCTGTTATTCAATTGGCATGGTCAACCGATATCAATCAAATCCAGGACCAAAACATTGGCAAACTGTAAAGCATATTCTCAAGTATCTACGTAGAACGAGAGATTATATGCTTGTTTACCGATGTGAGGATTTGATTCCCATTGGCTATACAGATTCAGACTTTCAATTGGATCTAGATTTCAGAAAATCCACTTCAGGATGTGTTTTCACCTTGGGAGGTGGAGCCATAAGTTGGAGGAGTGTTAAGCAATCTTGTTTTGCGGACTCCACCATGGAAGCTAAGTATGAAGGGGTTGCATGTACAATAAAGTCTTGGGATATAATTTATAGGAATCACAAGAAATCACAAGAAAGGAAAGCACATTGAAAGAAAATACCACATCATTCGAGACATCATTACTAATGGAGATGTAGTAGTTGCAAAGATTGAAAGTGCAAATAATCTAGCAGATCCCTTCACCAAAGTCTTGCCTCAAAGGACTTTCGAGTTACATTTGGAGGGAATGAGAGTTAGATTAATGCATAATAGTCTTTAGGGCAAGTGGAAGATTGTTAGGATTAGTGCCCTTAAATCCTATTGTATGATGCTGTGTATGATATTATGTATGACTTAATATTGTATTTAATAAAGTTGTTTTATTATTATCTAAAATAATGGTAACATGAATATTTGGACATTATCATATAGTCCATGAGATGCATAGTATGTGATTTATGTGATTTAGTCACAGAGATATAAGTCACAAGTTCTTTGTAAACTCAGAATTTTAGTTCGTAATCAGTGATGAAATTGGGCATTTCATCTGCGAAGACTATAACATATCAACTAAGATGATTTGTCTTAATCATGGAAGTGGAGACTTCTAGTTGATATGTTGATATGTTTTAAGAGTTAAGACATATTGAACTGGACCGTTGTGAGATTTATTATTCTCCTAACGACTGTCAAATGAATAATAAATCTCACGACTTTTATTTACATGAACTCTTAATCCTGAGAGAATAATGAATCTGATCATGAAGTGTAGGTTACTTTGATATATCAGGAGTGAGATCTAAAGTAACGGTCAAAACCTCAGTATGTTGGGCAGCCACATTTAGTGTTGATAGAACATATATTCTCAAGATGGAATTCATAATCTCTTAACGGAGATACAAAATATTCCATTGAGATAAGTTTAATGGATTCGATTATTCAAAGTGTTAGGTCTACCACTTTAGTAAGTAATTACTAAAGTATATATTTATAAAATTGGATTTCATAAATATATGATGAATAACTTAAAAGGATTAAACTGGGTACTCAAGGATTAAGATGTAGTAATCTTCAAAGTGACAGTCTACATTCATAACTTTGTATTACTACGAATATTTTATGAAGGGGTTGTATGTACAATAAAGTCTTGGGATATAATTTATTAATAAGACCTAGAGTGCAATTATATTTATATAGTGGTATTAAATATAATTAATGGTAACTTTGGACTTGTCAAGAGTTGACAGAAGACCTACAGTTGAACCCTTACCCCAATACCCAATTGGACTTGTTCTGTAGTGACAATCTCTCATTTCAATGCACGGCTCCCAGTATGTGACTAACCAATTGCGCGGATCCCAGTACGTGACTTAATCACCAACTTGAGAAAGATGTTGGCTGCAAAGTTTTTTAGTTCATCACACGATGAAGATCATGAAGTTGCTTGGTCACAAAACCCTACGGTGTACAAACACAGCAGCTTCTTCAAGAGAAAGATGAACTAGGGCAAACTGGGTTTCCGGTTACACTTTTCTTCACACTTGTGGAATTGTGCTCTTGTGCAACTTCTGTAACCTTTTACGGCCCTCAAAATAATCCTTATATATGTTTAGGGTTGTGAGAAAAGAAAGCCCAAACATATACCCATGGATTGGATTGAAATCAGCTCTGAAAAACTAAATTTCATAAACCTCGATAGATAGTTATCTATCGAGCTAGCTGTCGAGGCACGGGGTTCAGCAGCTTTTAAACCTCGATAGATGCTAGCTGTTGATTTTTAAATCCAGCACTTTCTCACTTGATTCTTGGATAGACTTGCATGGCTTTAACACTTGAACTTGAAACCTTGTTTCTTGAAGCATTAAACATATCTTAAATCTACCCAATTACAAGTAAAGTGCGTTTTGTCAAAGGATTAGCCAATTACATAAAATGTTGACATATGTTCCTAACATGAATCACATATGTCCTAACACCATGTTAAACAAGTAGGTTCCAGTTATCTTAACTGGTAAAGTCTCTGATAGTTGAATAAAAGATTTAGAGTTCAATCCTTGCCTACACCAAAAATCGATTGGTGTCTTGGTTTGATGATAAAAAACTATCAACAGAAGCGGACGCTATAGGTTGAAACTCTAAAAAAAAAATGTTAAACAAATTAATTTGGATTTCAAATTCAAATCTTTGTGACTTTTAATTTTTTAGGAAATTTCTTGTCATTTAATGCCTTGTTTTCTTCCTTAACTAGCCCTAGAATTAATGAAGAAACCTAATCTTAAATGAAAGAAAATTAATGCTTATTAAATAAGAATCTTAAATTTTTTTGGTGTTTTGCATTTGATTAATTTAAATAAAATAAAGCAAACAAAGGCAGATTATAACATGACTAACTTATAATATCGTGATTGCTGATGGTTATTTTGGCTGATTGATTTTTCAATAGGCTAGTTTCAACAATTCTTAATTAAAGTAGAGAAATTGTACAATATTTATTAAAAATCAAGATGGAAATAATCAGCATATAGGGTTCTACCCAAGGTGGCATATGCCATTAGGCTCGGACATATTTCCAGGAACTACAAGAATATATGAACATGTGAGAGGAAATGTGGGAATATCGACGCACTAGACTAGCGTATGGCGCCACATTGTGGCATATGTTGGATTCAAAGTGGCATGCATTAATAGCGTACATCACTTTAGGAAGAATCCTAAATTCATCAAAACGTTCAAGAAATTACTAATGAAATTGATGAAGGCGAAAATTGACCTCGTCAACGTCAATGGACGAGCTCCGGTACCTATTGTCAAGAAAAGAAAGGCAAAGGAAGTTTCACCGGCGTGGCACCAGTTGAGAATACTCCGATGCTAAAGGCAGCTAAATAGCTCTCAAAGAATTCTCTCGTAGGTATATATTTTGTTTTTCATATCTCTTTTACCTGAGTTCTATTTCCTTTTTATAGTTTGCTTCGGGTCGGTGTAGTTATGTTTGTTAATGCTCCTCTAAGCGTTTTTCTCCTGAAAGAAACGCAACATTAATTGACAATGAAGATTCTATTTAGAGTGTAATGGATGACCGTTGGGCCATCATTGCTTTTGTAATTGATTCGGCGCACTTATTCTTTGTTAGCTGTCCTGATGGCCTTTATTTATGCCTTCAATGAATGCGATCCTGTCTCATCTATACGAACGGGGTCTTGCCCTTACACTCGTTCCTGATTTAGATGCAGCTGTGGTCGTCTTTAAGCTAGACAACCTCCACTTGATACTCGTCAGTTGCCCCCCTATTCCTTGGTCGTCAGGAACTTGGACGATCTTAGGAATGTGGTCACACGTGATAATTCATATCTTCTTGGTTCTCGAAATCTGGCTCTTCGTCTTAAATGCGAAACGTCTACTCTTCAGGAAATGAACACATGTTGGTATTTTATTCATGGCGTGTGTGAAACTTCCTTGATATTGGTGCGCCTTAATTCCAATTTTTGCTTTTAGAGAAAACCGTTCCTCTTCCTCCGCCCTATTTGGTCTGAACTTCGGAGTGCTAAGAAATCCTCATACTTCGAAATTTCCTGGTAAGGCCTCTTTTCCCTATACTTTGATGGTTGGTTTTGAATTCCTCAGTCAAGAGTGCCCCTCGGTTTCATTTTTCTTTGCTAGGTTGGGGGTTTTCTTAGAATATTCTTCTGGTCGGTGTCCCCAAGTGGGTTTATTTGTGTCTCGTTTTTCTGCACTTAGGCCTGTTTTGCTTTCTCTCTACCCTCTAATCTGTCAATCTCTTATAAAGCACCATTCGGAGATGGCCAGCATTGAGTATAGGGTAGATGATGTTAGGTCCAGTGAGTTGGAGACTGGATTGTCTTCCAATGCGGAGTCTTTGAGTAAGGTAGTTGATATTGTTGCTTCAAAGTTGCCTTCGTCTTCATCTTCTCCCTCCTTGCATGCTTTCTCTGAGTCTTGTTCCTTGAAAGAGAAACATTTAAACGAATTTAGGAAAAGGTTTCAATTTCCTAGGGGTACCTCTATTAGACTACCTCGCCTGGGTGAGAAAGCTTGTAACTTTGCCCACGGAGAGGTGTGCTTTTACGAGGCTAACTTTCTGTGTGGCCTTCGTTTCCCCGTCCATCCGTTCATCATGCAACTTTTGAACGAATTTCAAATCGCCCTAGGTCAACTCGTCCCTAATGCTTGGAGGACAATCATAAGTTGTATGTCTATCTGGATGTCTGCTTGTGATGGGGAAATGATAACTTTGAATGAATTCCTGTTTTTGTACCGTTTGTAAGCCTCTACCCACTATGGGTATTTTGAACTTTTACCTTGGGATAGGAAATCTAGGATTGTTAGAGGTTTTCCTTCATCCTTTCGTGATTGGAAATCACGATACTTTTTTATCTCTAGAATGGGTTGGGAAACCCTGTCTGACGATTTCTGGGGGGAAGTCCCAAGATTACTATGAAAATGGGAAGTCCCAGCACTTGGTGCATATTTTCATTGTCTTTTCTCGCTTTTCTTTCATATCGTAATTGTCCGTCTAATGATGTTTTCCTTTTGATTCTTCGCAGCTCTTGATCGTCCTGACTTAGAAGATAAACATCGCCATCGGGTTCGTGCTGCTCTTGCCTACGCCCATGAAATTGAGGATTTTGACGACCTTGTCGATCCTCGTCATCTGTTTGACTGCTGTTTAGGTCCTGAGCCTTCGAAGTACGTATTAGAAAAGATTCGTCGAGAGGAAAAGAGTAAGATCGTCTGTCCATAAGTTTCTAAAACTCCTTCATCTTTATTAGCTTCGTCTGTACTCTGCCTGACTGCCTACTTGTTTTTTTTTTGTTTTTTTGTTTTACCTAGCAGAAATGGCCACTAGATATAGTAAAGAGAAGTATGCCCGCATCAAGAATTTGAAGAATGAACCCTTATCCAATATGACTGCTGATTCCAAGAAGAAGAAGTTGGGCAACGAGAAAAGTGAGGTTGCTACTCTTCCTCCCGTTCATATTGCCCTTACTTCTTCTACTCCATCCTTAGAAGTGACTGGCTTCTCCCCTCTAACTACCCGTGCTAAAGGGAAAGGCAAGGTTGGAAGGAGCGTTTGGGATGATCCTGCTACTGCTATGGGCCGTGCTCACAACGTAATTACTGACAATGAACTCAAGGGTTTGTCATCCATCCCTTCCCACGAGCTGGTCAGCCGTCATATCCATAAATTATTACAAGTATGTGGTTTTTTCTTTCAGCATTGCTTTGGTATTTTTCTATGTGCATGGTCTCTCCTTTCATTTGCTTGTTTCTATCAGGTCCTTGGGGAGTCATTGCGCATCACGACTGACTATTTGAACACGGAAGAGAAGGTTGTGGTGGCCAACTCAAAGGTGGAGTCCGTCGAGGTAGAATGCTCCAAGTTGAGGAAAGATCTAATTGTTGCTATGAATGAGAGGAACGAATCGAATGAGAAAATAAAGGAGCTTACTGAGGCCTTGCGTGTAGAGAAAGCGCTTGTCGTCTAGAAGGATGAAGAGATTCAAGCTGCCCTCCTAAAAACTGATGCAGAGAGAGAGAAAATCATCTAGAAATTCAAGCAGTTAGATGAGTTCTCAGATCTTCAGTTTATCCAGTACTTCAAAGGGTTCGAGCTTCTGTGTCGGTGGACAATGAAGCATCACAGCTTGGCCGTGGACTTCTCCAATTTAGACTTTGAGAAGATTGACACCGAGGTGCTTGTAGATGAAGCCAAGGAGCAAGAAGAAACTGAAACTGGTGCAGCGATGGAGAAAGATTTGACTGGGAAGGAAGTTGCTGAAGGAAAGGATACCGACGAGCCTACTGTCCCTCTTTCGTAGTATATTCATTCTCCCTTTTTTTTTTTTTGGAAAACAATGGTTGCCCCTTTGTTTTGGGGTTTTATCTTTGACGAACAATGGTTGCCTCTGTGTTTCGAGGCCTTAGTTTTTTTTTTTTTTTGCCTTATTGCCTCTTGGTTTTGAGGCTTTGGTTTTGGACAAACTTTTTGCTACAAACCTATTGTTTTGCTCATGCTATAACATAAGCTTGACTGTTTACAACATTCCAGGCTCTGCGAATTAAACTTGTAGTTTTTTATCACTTAGATTGTGCTTTTTATCACTTAATTCATAAGTTGAACTCGTCATATATATATTGGCTGAGTCTGTTATCTTCGTGATTTGAACTTAAAGTTTTTATCACTTAATTTGGATTTTTAACTTCGTCATTCATATTGACGGAGCTTTTATCCTTGTGATTTAAACTTAAAGTTTTTATCACTTGATTTGGATTTTTAACTTCGTCATTCATATTGGCCGAGCTTTTATCCTCGTGATTTAAACTTAAAGTTTTTATCACTTAGTTATGATTTAAACTCATCTTTGATGCTGACGAAATTTTTATCATAGTTGTCGTGCTTTGAACTTGTCTTTTCGATAAAAGAGATTTTCACCATGGAGTGTTTGACATCTAATCATTTGAAAAGAAATAGCTCTACAAACGTTTTCTCTGTTTTATTCATCCTTGTTTATAAAAAGGGGATTACAAGGATAATACTTCACGAAAAAACAAAAAGTACTGAAAATAAAACAAATACATAAAAACAATGAAATCCCACTTATCTGTTGATGAATAAATGAGGTGTTCCAAATTCTGGAACTTATTAATGTTGAAGGTCTGTTCCCTCACTGATAGTACTTTTTAAGGTGCTCTGCATTCCAAGGACGAGGTAAAGGTTTCCCATTTGCATCCTCCAGGTAGTAGCTCCCTCTTCTTGAATAACGGATGACCTTGTATGGACCTTCCCAGTTGGGGCCTAGCTTCCCTTCGTTTGGATCTTTGGTGGCTTGTGAAACCTTCCGTAGAACCATATCTCCAGGATTGAAACGTTTCAGTTTTACCCTCTGATTATGGTATCTCGTCATCCTCCCTTGATATAAAGCCATTCTTTGAGCTGCATCATCTCTGACCTCAGGTAAGTAATCCAGAGCTAACTTGAGGCCCTCGTCATTGCTGCGTTCGTCATAACATGTTCTTTTGAGACTTGACACTCCAACTTCCACAGAAATTACTACTTCAATTCCAAATGCCAGCTTGAAGGGTGTCTTGCCTGTTGGTGTCCTCATTGTCGTTCTGTAGGCCCATAACACTCATGGAAGCTCGTTAGGCCATGCTCCTTTTGCCCCCTTAAGTCGGGTTTTGATTAGCTTAAGCAAAGTCCGATTTATAACTTCAGTCTGGCCGTTTGCTTGTGGGTGTCCAGGGGAGGAATAGTGATTCCTTATCCCCAGTTCCTTGCAAAAATCCCTAAACTTGTGGCTGTCAAACTGTCGTCCATTGTTAGAGATGATAACCCGTGGAATCCCGAACCGACAAACTAGGTTTTTCCATACAAAGTGTTGTATTTTGGCCTCCGTTATAACTGCTAAAGGCTCTGCTTCCACCTACTTCGTGAAATAGTCAATAGCGACGACTAAAAATTTTACCTGCTTCTTACCAGGAGGTAGGGGGCCTAGTATATCAATTCCCCATGTGGAGAATGGCCATGGTGATGTGATGTTGGTCAAGTGCTCTGCTGGGACATGCTGCACGTTTCCAAACCGTTGGCACTTGTCGCATCTCTGAACGACCTGAGCTGTATCTTTTTGCATGGGCATGGACAACTTGCCCAACGAGTGACCGTGGTCCAGAGTGATTTTCGCAGACACCTTCGTGGATCTCTTTTAGTACATACGCAGTATCTTCTGGGTCGAGGCACTTTAAGTAGGGCTGTGAAAATCCCCTCTTGTAGAGCTCGTCATTCAAGATTGTGAACCTGGACGACCTTACTTTGACTTTTCTGGCTTCTAAGGGATCTGCAGGGAGGTTGCCATCCTTGATGTACGTGATTATTGGGTCCATCCAGCTCCCTCCAGATTGGATGTAATGTCAAACCCCTTAATGCTTGGGAGGTGCTGCACTTCCATGTACAATCTAGGTCGTCCTTCGTTGGTAGCTGACGATGCTAGCCTAGCAACTTCATTCGCTTCCGAGTTTTCCTCCCTTGGTACCTAAGTGATCTTGACATCATCAAAGTTAGAAACTAACTGATTAGTCAGCGTTAAGTACCTTTTCATTCTGTCTTCTTTGGCCTCGTACTAGTTGGTTATCTGCCCCACCACAAGTTTTGAATCAGAATTCAGCTTCAAGTTTCTTACACCCAAGGCTTTTGCAATTCTCAAGCCCGTCAAGACAGCTTCGTACTCTGCTTCGTTATTCGTTGCTGGGAACTGAAGCTGGACTCCGTATTTGAGGATGTCTTTCTCAGGGGATAAGAGGATCACTCCTACTCCTCCGATGCCTGCTGCTGCCGGCCTATTTGTATACACCGCCCAGTAATCTGACTCTGGATCTTGATCAGCAATAGTGAACTCGGGGACAAAGTCAGCCAATGCTTGGGCCTTGATCGCCATCCTAGGCCTATAATCGACGTCAAATTAACTCAATTCTACAACCCATTGGACCATTCTTCCTGCTGCATCCGGCCTACCCATGGCCTTTTGTGGAGGTTGGTCTATCATGACTAGTATCGTGTGTGCCTGGAAATAGGGACGAGGTTTCCTTGACGCGACAATCAGTGTAAAGGCTAGCTTTTCTATTTTTGGGCATTTTGCTTTTATGCCCTGGAAAGTCTGACTTGTGTAATAGACCGGCTTCTAGATCCTCAGTTCTTCACGGATCAATGCCGAACTCACGGCCGTTTGGGAGACAACCAAATATAGGAATAGATCTTCTCCTTCAACGGATGGACTCAAAAGCGGTGGCTTGGATAAGTAATTCTTGAGGGCCTGGAAAGCTTCTTCTCCTCCGTCCACTAGAAGGCCTGTTTCAACGTTTTAAAAAGTATGATGCATTTATCCGTGACTCTAAAGACGAACCTGTTCAAAGCTGCTACTCGTCTCGTCAGCCTCTGTACTTCCTTCACACTTCTTGGGGAGGTCATGTCTAATATGGCTTTGACTTTCCCTGGGTTGGCCTCTATACCCCGTTGCGAAACCATGAACCCCAGGAACTTGCCTGACAAGACTCCAAACACGCACTTTGCCGGGTTCAATCTCATCTGATACTTCCTCAACGTGTCAAAAGTTTCTCTGAGGTCGTCCAGATGTAATTTTGCTTTTCTGCTTTTCACGAGCATGTCGTCCACATACACTTCCATATTCCGTCCAATCTGCTTGCTGAACATTTGATTCACCAGCCTCTAATAGGTCACCCTTGCATTCTTCAGACATATGACCCTGTAATAGTACAGCCCCTGGCTAGTGATTCTTCAGACCAAAAGGCATGACCCTATAACAGTACAGCCCCTGGCTAGTGACAAGGGTTGTTTTCTCCTGGTCCTCTTTGCTCATGCGAATTTGGTTGTAACCTGAAAATCCATCCATAGAGGTTAGTAGCTCGTGACTAGCTGTTGAATCTACTAGTTGGTCGATCCTAGGAAGTGGAAAGCTGTCTTTTGGGCAAGCACGATTGAGATCTGTGAAATCAACGCACATACGCCATTTCCCGTTGGACTTCTTCACCACGACAATGTTGGCGAGCCATTTAGGGTAGTAGACTTCCGTGATGAACCCGACAGTTAAAAGTTTCTCTACCTCTTCCACAACAGCTTTATTCCTTTCAGGAGCAAAAACTCGTCGCTTCTGTTGGACGGGCTTTCTAGTGGGGTTGACATTCAACCGGTGTTCTATAACTTTGTTGTCTATACCTGGTATATCCTTATGGGTCCAGGCGAAGATATCCATATTCTGCTTTAGGAACTCCACGATCTTGTCCTTCAGGGTTAAGTCAAGTCCTGCTCCAATCTTCGTGACCTTGGTAGTGTCTCCTTCTACTAGGTTCACATCTTCCAACTCTTGGACAGGCTTCTTTGGCTCTTCTTCTACCACCCAGGTATGGTTTTCTCTGGAGGCTAACACCGCCTGGTAACACTCTCGAGCCAGGAGCTGATCCCCACGTATTTCTCCTATCCCATGCGGGGTTGGAAGCTTCACTTTGAGGCAATAGGTTGAAGTTGCAGCCTTAAGCCGATTCAGTGTAGGTCGTTCCAAGATGACATTATAGGACGATGGACAATCGACGATCAAGAAATCAACTTGTTTTGTTATTTGGGCTAGATGTGTTCCTGCTGTGACTCTCAATGAGATGATGGCCTTTGGATAGATTCAATCCTCGCTGAAGCTGACCAACGAGGATTTGAAAGGTCGAAGCCGCTTTGGTTCCAACCTCAACTGTTGGTAGGCCATCATATACATTATATCCGCAGAGCTCCCGTTGTCAACTAGCACTCTTCTTGTGTTGAAACCTTCAATTTCTAGCATGATGACTAGCGGGTCGTCATAGGGTTGCTTGATTCCACTTGCATCTCGCTCAGAGAATGTTATGTCGTCACTCTCTGATCGTCGGTACTTTATGGATGGATGCTTGATGTGCACGCTGTTAATCTGCCTCTGGTAAATCTTCTTCAAAGACTCGTATGACCCTCCCGATACTGGTCCTCCTATTATCATCCTTGGTATCGTCATGAGGCTTGTCGTCAGTCCGTGATCGGAATTAATGGTCCCTCTTGATGAACTTTTGGAGTTTCCCTCGTTGAATCAATTTTTCAATTTGCTCTTTTAGGTCACGGAATTTTTCAGTGTAGTGGCCATGATCCTTGTGAAAACGACAGTACTTCTTCGGGTCACGCTTCCTGGAGGACGTACTTAATGGCTTGGGCCATTTCAGGCCTAGTTCATCCTTAATATGCATCAGGATTTTGTCTACAGGCATCACTAATGGGGTGAAGTTCATCTTCTTCTTCAGGGTGTCAGAACTGCTCTTGCTGTCCTTAGCCTCCGAATATGAGTCCTTACAATCTTTTTTCTTACCTTGGGAATCACCAGGTTCTTCCTTCTTTTGTTTTCCTGTTAGCCCTTTTGTAGTAAGAAATCCTCTCCGTTCATGTACTTCTGAGCTTTGAATAGGAGATCCGTCATAGAGGTTGGCGGCGTCTTTCGCAATGAAAAGATGAGATTAGGGTTGTTGAGTCTAGCCTGGAAGGTCGTCATTATCACTTGGTCGTCGGCTTCGTCAATTTCCAGCACAACCTTGTTGAAACGCTTCATATAATCCCTTAGGCTTTCCCCTTCCTGCTGCCTTATTGTTAGCAAATAAGAAGTTGGCCTTTTATGATGCTGCCTCCCAATGAAATGGTGAACAAATGAGTCACTGAGTTGTTCAAAATTCGCTATTGAAGACGCTGGCAACTTGCTGAACCATACCTTAGCAGCCCCTCTGAAGGTGGTAGGGAAATATTTGCATATGACTTCATCCGGGGTCTGTTGGAGGTTCAAGATAGTCTTGAAGGCCCCTATGTGGTCGAGAGGGTCCTTCGTGCCACTATAGAACTCCAGCTGTGGCAGACAAAACTTCAGAGTCAGGGGGCACTCCAACACGCTTGTTGTGAAAGGTGAATCTTCGTTTAAGCATGCCATCAAGGTTCATTACTGTCTTCCCCTTCATGGAATTCTTTACCTCATCCAGCTCCCTTCGTAAGCTCTTCATTATGTGATCGTTGTCATGTGCAGACTGCCCAGTGTACTCTGTTGTGTCCTTTCCCATGCTATTTTCAGGGCTGCTAGCTTCCTCGTCATGTCGCTATGTCTACGTCGGTGGTGCGAAGCATTACTGCCCTTTGGACGTGCTCGGTGCTTTAACTCTTCATTCTGCTTCATTAGCTCTTGTACATTGGCTGTTAGAGTTTGGATCTGCTGAGCCATCACCATAGGATCTGGGGGTGGTGCTGGTGTGGAGTCCATCAAGCGACAGGAGCTTTATCGGTAGGAGCACAATGGTTTGAGAAGGAATCAACTCGTGTCCCCACAGACGGCGCCAAACTGATGAAGCCAAAAATTGACCTCGTCAGTATGGTCCTCGTCAATGTCGATGGACGAGCTCCGGTACCTGTTGTCAAGAAAAGAAAGGCAAATGAAGTTTCACCGGCGTGGCGCCAGTTAAGAATACTCCGATGCTAAAGGCAGCTAAATAGCTCTCAATGAATTCTCTCGCAGGTATATATTTTGTTTTTCACATCTCTTTTACATGAGTTCTATTTACTTTTTATAGTTTGCTTCGGGTCGGTGTAGTTATGTTTGTTAATGCTCCTCTAAGAATTTTTCTCCTGAAAGAAACGCAGCATTAATTGACAATGAAGATTCTATTTAGAGTGTAACGGATGACCGTTGGGCCATCATTGCCTTTGTAACTGATCCGGCGCACTTATTCCTTATCAGCTGTCTTGATGGCCTTTATTTATGCCTTCAATGAATGCGGTCCTGTCTCGTCTATACGGACGGGGTCTTGCCCCTACACTCGTTTCTGATTTAGATGCAGCTATGGTCATCTTTAAGCTAGACGACCTCCACTTGATACTCGTCAGAAATGAAATGAACAACATGTTATTAATCATCATGCATAGGTGTTCTGGAAAAATATCCCAACTCATACAGAAACCTCAATTCAATGACATTTGGCATCGACAAGGTTGACTCTTACGAAACACAACTCAACAGAGACTAAGCTTGTTGGCTTGTCTATGGACAAGAGTTGAAACTTGGACCCATTAGGATTAGGGTTCGGCATAGTACATTTTGGGAATGATACAAGATCGTAGTTTGAAGGGCTTGTGGAATTGATAGATATGTCCCAAGGGACCACCACTCATGGAACAACGGTATTCGATCGCCAAATAGGGCCTCATTGAGCAAACAACATTTTGTACCATATAAAACTCACCCTTCCTAGTTTAATGACACTTGTCATGTCAGGACTGGACTAGAGTAGTAGATTTTGCTTTAAGATTTATCAATGCGTGGTTCATTTCCTTTGGATGGATCTCGACATCAACGATCCATGATAAATAATTCTTGCTCAAGATGTCAAGGGCCACAAATTCAAGTTTTGTAAGGTTCGACATGATCTATATCAAATATATTACATTATTAATTAATTAAATAACAATATATATATATCTTGCAAAGTAAAATGAAGAAATACTATATTCAATTTATATTATTTAAATGTAAATTATAAGAATAAAATAATCTATATAAAACATGGTATAAAAGATATTGTTGGGGCCTTTTTCCCTCTTTTTCACACCCTAGACACGTGTCCTAATACTAGTGGATAGCTTCTTGTATGGGCCTTTACTAAGAAAGGAGTTCGGTCTACTATTACCGCAGAACAGGCTTTGAAGTCCCATCTTGCCGTTGTCAGTCTATGCACAAACTTTAAATCTATAGTCCGAATAGCATTCGCGCAATAAAATCTTGTGCTTTTGACCTTTTGTTCTACTGTGGAACCTTTCTCCACTTTATGCTACTATGAAACTTTTCTCCACTTTCTGTTGTCACAAAAAGAGATTTGTTTTTTCCTCTATTGCTACAACTCTCTATACAAACCCCAAATCACAAAGAAAATATTATTAAGTAAATGTTTGTTCACATTATGATAGGCCAAAAACGAATTGACCCCTTGTGATAAATTAATTGATTAATTAGTCAAGTTTATTAATTAATCAAATTAACATGCAAACGCGTGGTAGCATAAACAAATCACCAATTACTAAAGTATGCAGCAGAAAATAAATTGACACGGTGATTTGTTTACGAATGGGAAAAACCTACACGGCAAAAACTCCACCGGGTGATTTTAAGATCACCACTCCCGAGAATCCACTATTATCACAATAAGCGGTTACAAGTAAAGGAATCCTAATACCTTATACCAACCTACAGTTGAACCCTTACCCCAATACCCAATTGGACTTGTTCTGTAGTGACAATCTCACCAATTACTAAATTTGCTTGAATAAACTTTGCTCAACACTTGTGCAACTTGTGTCATCTTTGACGGCCCTTAAAATAATCCTTTTATATGTTTAGGGTTGTGAGAAAAGAAAGTCCAAACATACAATCACAGATTGGAGTCAAAACAGAATTGAAATTCTGTTTTTCATAAACCTCGACAGATACCCTATCTGTCGAGCTGCTGTCAAGCCACGGGCTGGAACAGCTTTACAGGTCTCGATAGATACTAGTTGTCGAGCTTTAATGAACAACACTTTTTTCACTTGAATCTTGGACAGACTTGCATGGTTTTAACATTTGAACTTGAAACAAGGTTTCTTGAAGTATTAAACACATCCTAAATCTACCAAAATACTGTTGGAAAATCACTCAACTCATATTCACTTGTTGAATATAATAAAATCTATCCTAACACAAACTCTTGAAAAACTTTGCAAGAAGAGAGTCTATGGTAAGAAAGACTTTGACAACCTGTATTTCTGAAACACTTTAAACAAAACTCATCAAGGTATCTTTGTGTGAAACAGAAAATAATAGATTGCATACAAGACATACATCAATATAAAAGGAATATACGTACAATGTATGTCAATAATGGTCACAAGACCAATATACAAGAATAATGTATCTCAAATAGAAAAAAAATAAAAGAAATACATCAAGTCCTCACTACATCCCTCAGTGTCTACTCTCCCCCTAACAAAAATCTCCTATACTAACTCTCCCCCTAACTATGACTACTCTCATAACCAAAACTACTTCCCCTTTTTGTCACGAGTGACAAAGGATAAGAGTGTCAAGTAGACATCTCGTCATCGCTGGGTGAGCTAGCATCTCCATCATCTTCATCATCTGAAGCAGTAGCATCATCATCATCACCGAAGCCATCACTTTCATCTGCAGAGGCCACAGGAGTGGAAGGCATGGTGTAACCGCCTATCTCAGCCTGGCGTCAAGCAATGCGGCCAACACAAGTGTTCACCTGACACAACTCATCACTGAGAGTGTCAAGGCGAGCATCCATGCGCTGAAGTTGCGTCATGATGTCCTCGAGTGTCACACGTCCCGTAGAAGAGGAGGGACTAGATGTGGATGGAGTAGAAGGAGTGGGGGGAGTTACCGTACTAGACCGCCTTGAACAAAACTGCACCTCGCTCCGTTTAACGATAGTGGCGTCAATTGCACACATCACGTGAAAGTGGTCAGAAGTAGGAAAGGGAACAGAAAAATGGCGTAAGATCCTCGTGATAGCGGAAGGAAAGATGAGCTTATCACGGGTCGTCGTATCCCTATAGACATCTATGATAGAAAGAATGAAGTGTGAGAGAAAATCTATAGTGAGATGCTCTAACAAAGAAAGGAAAAATTGAGCACGGGGCTCGGTAATAGAGTTATAATGAGAAAGAAGGTGAAGAACAAAAGTCATAACCATGTTCATGAATCTAGGACCTTTAGCAAAGGTCGAACATGGAGTAAACTGACATTCACAAAAAGCAGAGATCATCTCGTCTTTGGACACAGTCCTCAAACGCTTACAACCGGGGTAGTCAGGATACTCTACCCTCGGGATATGGAGCACATCAGAGACAATCTCCTGTGTGACAGTAATGCGCATACCTCAAACACGAGTAAAGAAATGAGGTATTGAAGAATCAAGTCCATGCATGCTGGAGTAGAACTCCTAAATCAGCACGGAAGGACAGGTGACCGGGACATCACACAGTGACTCCCAACCCCGACTGTGAATGACAGTGGGTAGGTCATGGAGAAGTCCGACAAAATGACTTGGTGTTTCGAATGAACACCTCGTCGAGAAAAGTTCTCCGAGAAGTCCTTTCGGGCATTCTCATCACGAAACCGAACAGAAGAGGGGGTAGGATCAGAAGAAGAAGACGATGCCCTAGAACGCAGAGGGTTCTTGGACGGAGCAGATTTACGCTTTGGTGCCATAACGCACTAACGTAAACTAGAGAGTGAGGGGGAAGAAAGAAACACTCAGAAAAGTCCCAAAAACAGTTCAAATACATAAAAATATATTGAATGTAAAGGACGTATGCATGAAAATGCATGAGCATGTGACGTGCAAAGATAATTGCATCATGGGCTCAGCCCAATCCAAACCTATCAGCACGCAAGCAGTTAACATATATAACACACATCTAAATGCATGAACATATAGTTATAATGCACATGGGATGCAATGCATGAAGATTTTAAAGCATTTTCACAAAAACCAACCCAAAAATTTCACAAAAACTTCATCAATATTGAAAAACCCCAAAAAAATTTCAAAAACCCAAAAACTTAGGTTAAAAAATCATGAAATGCATGAAAATGAGAGATTTGGACACTTACCAAGTGAAGAAGAACTTGATTAAGGCCGAAAATCTCTTTGAGATGAAGTTTGAAGTGTGAGAGAGAAGTTTGGGAGGTGAAAAGGCACAGACAGATCGAGAGAGATCGAGAAAATGAAGACCGGATCGCGTTGAACAAATATATAGAAGTTAAGTAAATCTTGACAATAGAGGTGTCGAGATTTAAAGACTTCGACAGATGCATCGATCGAAAAGGTGTCCAGAGGTGTCCACAGCAAAACAAGCTCGATGGATCGATGAGGTATTGAGGGGACATGAACTTTCTCGATCGATTCACCTAGCTATCGAGAGGTGTCGAGATTGCGATAAAAAGCAACTGAAGAGCTCGACAGATAAGCTAGGTATCGAGAGGTATCGAGGAGCTGTCGAGATTGCTTAAAAACAGTTTTTCAAGAAAAGAAAAACACAGATATAAATGCAATCAACCATGCAACTCAACCAATGATCCAAACAGCATTTTGAACTCTCAAAATCATCTCTCAACCAATGATCCAAACACACACACTAAACACGTCTAACCATTTTTATATTTCAAAAACAAGTTAAGACAGTTTAGTGAGCATACATTAACACATGTAAACCTTGTGATGGCCAAATCATATTGTACCTGCACATGTATCAAGAGTAGCAAAGAATATTGCGTGTTGTGTGTGAAAAACATCGCAAGATTGCATAAGCGTCTACATGTTATGACGATTTGAGATATGAGAAAATCAATTTAACTCACACACAATCATAACTGTTTGATGGGGACTATCACCTTCGAGGTACATCCTATAACTCCCACATCTCCTAGAATACACGCTTGCAATCATATATAAAGCATTTTGATTCTTTTTGCTTTTTATTTTCTTCTTTGCATATTTTTCTTTTTTTTAAAGCAAATCATTTGTGGGCATATAAGAGTTAGAAAATAAATACCCAATTATGTTAAGCAATTGACATTCCAATTTTGTTATGCCGAAGCATACAAATGTCATTTCATGATTGGCGGGCAACAGTGGTGAGATGATTATTTATGCATTTCTCTTAGGATTTTTTAGTCCTTCCCATCAAAAAGAGTGATACGAGTGTTAAGTACAAGAGATTACTTAATCTTACTCATCACAAACACGAGCCACAAATCTCACTTGCTTAGTTGTGCATAGAAATGCTCATCTAAGCTACAATAGATACAAAGTTTAGAAAACTTTGTTTCAATGGCCATCCAAGGTACACAAGTACCAAAGTACACAAAACACACACTGTTTTTATATTTTTTTTTTCTTCTGATTTTTCAATTTTTATTTTATTTTATATGAAAAACAAAATAAACAAAATTGAAACGAAACCAAACAAAAACATGTTAAATAAAGCAAAGCTTAAAACTAGACTGACTCAATACAGTAAAGCAAAACACTCAAGTAATGCAAACAAAAACAAGAAGAGGAAGAGAAAAAAAGTGACATAATCACTTGGAGCCCTTTTCCTTCCACACCTTGGAAGAACCTTTCCTTTGAGTAAACCCTTGAACCGGTGGTGAGGGGGAAGAATTTGAAACCGTTCAAGTTCGAAAGGAACATGAGGGCTTTGAGAAGATCTCCAAGAGGAGCAGAAGAGGATGGGAACTGATTCTGGTTTTTCGATGCTATCATGCCATTACTCTGTTGAGTGGCTAACCACTTATAGCAATTAGGTCGAGTATGACCGGCTGCTCCACAGTGATGACAGAGATGCTGCTTCTTTTGTTTAGGCTTTTGAGAGATAACCTTCTTAGCCCTAGGGTTTTTAGCTTTTTTCTTATCCTGCTTAGGGGGTGCTCCTAAGATAGATTTACCATTGTCTATGTTCTCACTAGCTAATTCATTTTTAACAACATTGTTCTTAATTTCAACATTATTATTAGGAGGAACAAAAACAGTAATACTGGTAGAAGCAATATTAGAAAAAGAGAGACCATACCCTAAACCAGTTCGATCGGAAGCAAATTTCTGAAGATTTAGCTTCTCATCAAGCTTTGCACTTGAAGTCCTCTCCAACTGGGCTCTGACTTGGAACAGTTCTGCCTCAAGCTTCTTAGTCTTCTCAGCCAAAAAGTTGTTCTCAAAACGCAGTGCTCCAATAGTCTGATTGGCTTCATCAAACTTTGTGGAAAGCTCTTCACGATTAAGTTTCACATCACTGAGCTTCTTGGTGGCCAGCCTATAAAGTTTCTTATGCTTCTCAGAAAGCTTGTACAGTTTCTCATAGACTGTATGGATATCATCTTGATCATCCATCTTCTTGAATTTGGACTCCACCAATTCCTCTTCTTCATCCACATCTTCAACAATCCACTCAGTGGGATTGACAGTGGCAGTGAAGGCATTTAGGATTCTGTCATCCTCATTGTTGGAATCATCCTCAGGCTCAGTGTCACTCAATGTAGCAGCAAGTGTCTTGCTTTTCCCAATAGTCTTAAGATATGTAGGGGCACTCCTGTTTCATATGTCCAAAGCCTTGACATCCAAAGCACTTTGGTCCTGCGGGAACAGTGTACTGACCGCCATCCCTAACATCCTTCTTCCCTTTGTCTTGGCTCTTGAATTGAGAAGAATTAGATTACCTACGGTCCTTGTCGAAGCCCTTCCCATTAGCATTCTTCATGAACTTCTTGAATTGCATTGTAATATAGGACTTCATCTTAGAATCTTTATCCTCAAAAAACTCATCAGTATCACTACTCTTGGCCTTTAATGCCATGCTCTTACTCTTACTCGATTTCCCGATTCTTGTCAAACCGAACTCATAGGTCTGCAGATTTCCAACCAACTCTGTCAAAGGAATTTTGTCAATATCCTTTGATTCCTCAATTGCGGTGATCTTGGCATGGAATCTCTCGGGTAGAGATTTGAGCATTTTTCTCACAATCTTGGGTTCAGGAATGGTTTCCCCAAGATTAAAGGCTGAGTTCACTATGTCCTTGAGCTTGGCATAGAACTCATCAAACGACTCATCCTCCTCCATCTTGATCTCTTCGAAGCTTGTAGTGAGCCTCTGAAACTTCGAATCCTTGACAGCCTTAGTTCCTTTGTAGGTTGTCTGGAGGATAGTCCATGCTTCCTTTACAGTTTTAATGGAGGATATCTTCTTGAACTCCTCATTAGTGACCGCACTGAATAAGGCATTCAATGCCCTGCTGTTGAAGTTTGCTGCCTTGATCTTAGCATCATCCCAATCGGCTAGCGCTTTTGTAGGCTTGGTTCAGCCTATGTCCACAGCTTGCCATACTTTCTCATCTAAAGACTGCAAGAAAACTCTTATGCGTACTTTCTAGTATGCATAGTTAGTGCCATCAAATAAAGGAGGTATAATAAAAGACTGTCCTCTATTCATGAAAAACAGGGGTCAGTGGATCACACAGCAAAGATTAACCCTAATTAGAGTGTGCCCACTCTAATACCACTTGATAGGCCAAAAACGAATTGACCCCTTGTAATAAATTAATTGATTAATTAGCCAAGTTTATTAATTAATCAAATTAACATGCAAATGCGTGATAGCACAAACAAATCACCAATTACTAAAGTATGCAGCGGAAAATAAATTGACACGGTGATTTGTTTACGAATGGGGAAAACCTACACGGCAAAAATCCCACCAGGTGATTTTAAGGTCACCACTCCCGAGAATCCACTATTATCACAACAAGCGGTTACAAGTAAAAGAATCCCAGTACTTTATACCAACCTACAGTTGAACCCTTACCCCAATACCCAATTGGACTTGTTCTGTAGTGACAATCCCTCCTTGTAATACACGGCTCCCAGTACGTGACTAACCAATTTCGCGGATCCTAGTACGCGACTTCAATCACCAATTAGAGAAGGTTGTTGGCTGCAAAGTTTTTCAATTCATCACACGATGAAAATCGAGAAGCTCCTTGGTTTCAAAACTCTACGATGCACAAACACAGCAACTTCTTCACAAGAAAGATGAACTAGGGCAAATTCTTTCTCCGGTCACAATTTGCTTGAACAAACTTTGCTCAACACTTGTGCAACTTGCGTCACCTTTAACGGCCCTTAAAATAATCATTTTATATGTTTAGGGTTGTGAGAAAAGAAAGCCCAAACATACAATCACGGATTGGAGTCAAAATAGAACTGAAACTCTGTTTTTCATAAACCTCGACAGATACCCTATCTGTCGAGCTGCTGTCAAGTCACGGGCTGGAACAGCTCTACAGGTCTCGATAGATGCTAGCTGTCGAGCTAGCTATTGAGCTTTAATGAACAACACTTTTCTCACTTGAATCTTGGACAGACTTGCATGGTTTTAACACTTGAACTTGAAACAAGGTTTCTTGAAGTATTAAACACATCATAGATCTACTCAAATACAAGTAAAGTGCGTTTTGTCAAAGGATTAGCCAATTACATCAAATAGTGACATATGTTCCTAACAAGTGAATCACATATGTCCTAACACATTAGATTAGCATATATACTCTCTCTCTCTCTCTCTCTCTCTCTCTCTCTCTCTATATATATATATATATATATATAGAGAGAGAGAGAGAGAGAGAGAGAGAGAGAGAGAGAATGGATCACAAGGTTTTCGGCCCCAACCCTCACAACCTTATTTCTTTAACCCAATATTGCACAAAACAGTGAGGTTGGGGACTCGAATTAAAGTGGCCTTACTTAAATGCCTCTTTTCAAGAGATTCAGGTGAGGATGGTTAAATGGGAGGGAGGAAGTTATCTTAGTGGTGCATGCTGATAATACTTTACTATAGGGTACTCTATTTCTCTACTAATTCTCTATTGTTCTCGACCGATCCTATCCTTTCTCTTTTCTCCTTAATTTTTCAATTTTTTTACTTTGTGTTGTGTTTTAATGTTGTTTTGAGTGAATGAGATTTTCTCCTTTTATAATTGAATTTGAATGGGTATTTTCCCCTTAATGCCCTTCTTCAATGACTTATTGGTTTTCACTTCGAAGAGCGAGCCCTTCCAACCTGTCCTTAACTCCACAAACCTTTATCTCTTTGGGAAATTAATATCCCAAAGGTTTCTTTGGTTTTACTGTAAATAGAAGGTTCACTTGTTTTTGGGTGGGCATGAGGTTGAGACACAAGTTTTCTTAAGCATAAATGGTGCAAGATCATTAATGCTAGTTGGCTCAATGCAAATTGGTTTTATGACATGCACATTATGATGACTATCACTTTCATCCAACAAAAGTATCCCCTAAATGGCCATGACAAGACACCAAAACTAAAACATTCCTCCCCTCCATCTAAATCCATCTCCTTGAACCTTAACAGTGACGAGTACACCTCCTCTATATGTTTGGGATACAAATAGGTGAACCCATTTGCCTACCTTGCTTTTATCCCCATGTTTTCTCTTCTACAATGCTCGAGACTTGAGAATTCTTTCTTGAAATGTCTTCCTCTTTTTGGGTCTGTTTGAGATCCGCTTATTTTGCTGAAACTGAAAATTTTTTGCTGAAAGTACTGTAGATAAAGGTAAAAGTTAGCTAAAATAGTATAGTAGGACCCATGAATAGTATCAAAAAGTGTAGTAGGACCCATGAATAATAGCAAAAATAAGCTGAATAGTAATATAAGTTAGCAAAAAATAAGCTATCCAAACGCAACCTTCCTAGGCTTTTTTCTATTTACTTAGCTTCCTTTGTACAAATGGATTGGGCCCCTTTTTTGGACCTACTCAGTACTCTTTCACTCATGCAAGGGTCTTGGGCCATCCATGGCCCCACCTGTTACCCCCTGTTACCCCATCCACACGTATTCTATGGAAGGTCATTCTTAGCCTTTTTCTTTACTTCTTTATCTTCTTTATTCGAATGGGCTGGGAAAACTTCCTACAGAGAAATCACATATTCAAAGAAATAGTAGCTAAACCCTTACTTAGCTTAGGTTTTAGATGTAATTGAGATAAAAAGACCTAAGAGAGAGCCTATGCTTTCCTAGCATGTCTTGGTGAGGTTGAGAGCAAAATGAGAATTGCATCCCCTTTGCAAGGCTGGTTGGCCTAGTGGAATTTGGTAGGTGGAACCCCTGGTCCTTATGTGTCCATGCGCCCCAATTGAATTGGTCATTTGGGAGATGTATGTGCTATGCCCTTCCCTTAATGTAAATTTACTACGCTTACATGCTTCTATATACATTAGGCTATGCTTGTGCCCAGGTACAATTTTGCATTCTCTACTCTTAAGGTCCACATTCCCCTTGGGCTTGGGCTTTGTTCATAGTGTTAGAATTATGTGCCCTCAAAAACAATACTATGCATTTTTTATTTGATAATAAAATTTTATTTTCACATACATAATTTTTATGGGGATATTTCATTGTTTAAATGTGGCATGTTATGTCGCATCTGTAGAAAAATCATGTTAATGGTTAAAAAACCAAAGACAGGGAGTAATGATTTTTCATAGATTATTAAATTGTTCTAGGCTGTGGATATTAATTGAATATCAACATTGAAGCCTACAATTGTTGTGCTGCTATATGATAGGATGATTTACTCCATCATTGAGGTATTGACTTTAAGCAGACAAGTGGGTGTAATGTAACAAGTACATACACTGAATCGGATCCGATCAAGAACACCTTATGAAGTGATCACTATTAATTAAAAGGTTGTTCTATCACAATTTTTCTATTGTCCTCAAACATGAGAGGTTTGTGTATATTTATTTATTATGCACATAACTTTGACAATGTCAACTGGTGATGCTTATTTTAAAGGCTATATACAGACACGTTGGGTTATGTGTGTAATGAGTAATATATGTAAATGCTCAACAATGAATCTACCAGTCTCTAAAGAAGATAATATATTCAGTTGATTTTCATATTGAAGTTGGACTCAAAACAAAATCAGCCGGTGACATTTTTCAAAAATGTTTTTCATATATATAATATTGTATATATATATATATATATATATAATTAAAGAGTTTTTTCAAAGATATTTTGGAGTCAAATAGAAATTATGAAATCAAGAAATTAAGGCTTACATAAGCTAGGGACATGACAGTGATATTAATCCAATCCTAGTGGCTTGTGGGAATATAGTGTGGTGGAAGGACATAGATATAAATTTGTAAGTAATGGGACTTCATTTGTAATTCTCTAATCTTCAAGGGTCAATTGCAATGTGTTGATAGACATTATTGCAATATGTAGAAGTTCAAATATTTTCTTGACATGGTTGAGAAAATTAAGGAATAATTTTGAAAGAGTTTCAAGATAAGTCAATAACATTCAAAAAGTTATTGATTAATCCTACAGCTTAAGATTAGGATCCCTAAGGATCCCACGTCCAATCTCTCAGAGAGAGAGAGAGAGAGAGAGAGAGAGCCCTCATTCTTGTAAATGCTACCCTCAACCTCATCCTCACCGCCGAACGTCCAACGCCAAATGCCGCTCTCGTTCTCCATTTTCCTCTCTCTCTTTCCCTTGGACCTACAAAGCCCCAAAGCTCGATCTATCCAAATTGAGCTAGCAAGTACCTAAATCAAATCACCCATGACTCGATCTTATCGTCTCTACCTAAAGCTCGTCGTCACTGCCTCTGCCTCTCGATCTCATCTCATCTCATCTCATCTCTCTCTCTCTCTCTCTCTCTCTCTCTCTCTCTCTCTCTCAGTTTGACCAATTTTGATGAATGTTTTGTTTTGATTTTTGTTTGGAGGTTAGGAAAAATGTAAGAAACTAGTAGAAAATGTGTTTCCTAAAATATTTCTAGGAACACAACCAAATACTTCGAAATATTTTCCAAAACATTTTTGGAATGCAACCAAACACTTGAAAATTTGAAAAACATTTTACGTCAAGTCAAACACAGCCTTAATCATTTTTATTCAAAGTTATTAGGTCTAGAGTGTTTAGTTTGACAAACTGTGAACAAATTGTTAGTTTTGTGTGTCATAGATTTTATTTTATGTTTTCAAAATCAAGGTTCAGTCCTAAGAACAACTCAAGAAAGGGAAGTCGTTGTCTTTTCGACATAACTTGACAGTCTTAATCGATTGAGTTGTACATTCTCTCTCAATTCACCAATATATATACAAAAGACACAAGGGTGAATTTGAAGATCGATATTACTACTATTTGGTGATCAAGTTGAAGCTACAGTACATCAATACAGTTAAGCTGTTGTAAAGTTTTCAAGATAGCCCTTGAAGTTATGAGCGAGAAGTTTGTGAGGACAAAATCCACAATAGAAAAGTTCAATTGGGTTGGAGTCACATGGGGTCACGTTAATAAGTCACTTTTGGATGTAACAATTAGAAATTAGGGTTACTTTCAGTTGTAAAGATTTCAATTTTATTAATGGATTTTTGTCTTAGGGTTAGTGGTTAAACCCTTAAGAGTGTTTTTTTTCTTCATTTTTTGGCTACGCTATTGGTTTTTCACTTCGTTATCTATTTGCTCTACCATTCTTTGTGATTGGTAATTTGTTTACTATGGTATAATTAACCTTGAATTGAATTTGAATTACATAGTTGGTTAATTAACATACTCGACTTAATTTCATGGAAATTTATAAACATGGTCCTAATAATATCTTAGGAAAAATAATATAGCTTTTTGGCGTATCCACGGCATTTAGGGTTCAAATCTCTATTCCCCCATTGTAATGATTGAATTATAAAAAAAAGTAAAAAGAATATAAATGCTTATAAATATGGTGTTTTTAAATATAAACAACTTGTTATAAAAATAAAGAAAACTTTTTACAATATAAAATTCTTTCGGAAAGAAGATATTAATCTAATGATATTTGCATCGTAAATTGGCATTATATTTACAACTTACAAGTTAAGGTATTATCAGAATCTGTGATAGTCCTATCAAAAAAGAAGAAGAAGAAAAAGAATCTGTGATAACTAGTGTTTCACTTTAAAGCATAATTCAATATATGGATAGTATATTTGACTCTTCAAATCAGATTATATGCCTTATGAAGTTAACGTAAATCTATTCTCTAATAGTCTTAAATACTATATTCTTAAATGCTCCGAGAAGATAGGTGCCATCGTCATCATCACATTGGCTGTAACCACATTTTTGTAGGATCACAGATTCACAGTGTTGTAAATTGAGATTTATATAGAATGGCATTGAAATGGTCGATTCAATTTGAAGTATTTGAATAAGTAGTATAAGTTTTGTATTAAACATACTTCAGCATCATTATTATCTTTGAATTAATCTCACGGATCATTAATTCAAATCATATATAAGTATAAATTTACAATATTTTGAAGATAACTAAGTTTTATGTGAAATGTGATCATATCTCTTGCGTGCTTTAACAAACTATCTTTATCTCCCATAACAAATGTCTTACTCATTATTCAAGCAATGTGTCGAAGACGAAATTGTCAGCATCAGGGAGCGCAATAAACAGCTTAAAATTTTTTTGGGTTTTTTTTAATAGGTCAATTTGTTTTAGTTTCAACTTCAGTCAACTTATGTACATTTTAAAATCCCACTTTTTTTTTTGGGTTGACGTGAATTGAGTGTTAAACTGGCAATGGCACATTTTATAGGTAGAGACTCGAGAGTGATAGAAGGGAATTGGGATTCAGATTAGCACTCAAAAGAATAGCAGAATACTATAACCATTGGCCACTTGAACCCCCACTTTCTTTCTAAATAACAATAATCACATATATTGTCACGTTAGTAAGATTTACATATAAAATTTTTCTTTTTAAATATTTTTGAAAGTATTCAAACCTAAAGCGTTGGTTCTATGATGATTGCTCATTATCATTAGGCCAAGACACTAATTGAATTCTAAATCTCTTATTTGATAATAAAAGATTTTATTCATTGAACTAACTAAAACCCACGATTTATGTATAAAATTTGCAGTAATTTTAGCATTTTCCCTATTATTTCGTTAGCACTCACATCAGTGCTTGACTACTTTTATAATAGAAAAAGAACCACATGCTAGCCAACTAAATCCAAAATTTACCCACATCAGTCCATATAAAGTTGTGTAAAAATACATAGTTTCTGTAGTAACCATGTAAATTTACAATAACACTAATTCATTATGCATTTATTTATTTTTATTTTTTCTTTACATATTTTGAAGATAAAGAAAAATAGTGGATAATTGTTACGTGTGAAGAAAGATAAACAATTAAAAAAATAATTTTATATTTTAATTAAATGTTGTGTAAAGTAGATAATCTAATATGAAATGTTTTGAAAAGTGAATATGTAAAATAGAAAAATTAGAGAAATTTATGCTAAGAGAAATGCTATATCCACAAAATTTTCACAATACTTTCACAATAAATCTAAATAACTCAATAGTGAGTTCAAATTAAAACCAATAACAACTTATTACTTATAATTTATTGTGAAAATATTATAAAAATGTATTGTACGTCGCATTACTTAAAAAAAAAGAATTTTTTGCACAATACCAATGCCCTTATTTCAAATGCACCCTATTCAATCTTGATAGCCGACATGGCAAATCTCTAAACACGGTGTAGAAATACCAAAGAGAAGAGAAATGTAGGCGATCCAAAAAAAAAAAGCCAGCGTGGGAAAACCCATAGTCAAAGACCAGTACAGAGAGAGTGAGAGAGAGAGAGAGAGCCACCTCAAAAGCTTCATAATCATACGTTGCTTGCCTACTCCAAACAACCTTTTCCCCTGTTTACATTATTTTTTCTTTGTACTCTTTTTTTTTTTCTTTTAACCAAAATTTCCTTTCTTCGCCGACACACATACACACAAAAACAACACGTATGCACACAAACACACACACACACACACTCTTTTTTTGCTTTGAATACTTTTGTTATGGTTTTTTTCTCTTTCTTCATAACTCCAAGCTTCGAATCTCCGTCGCACTCTCTGTCCCTTTCTTAAATGACCATGTCTAGAACCACTTGCTGTGATCTCAACCTCAACAACAACCTCTCTTCCTTTTCTTCTTCTTCTTCTTCTTCTTCTTCTGCTGAGAGTCCATGTTGCTCTTGCATGTACTCTACCTCACCTGAACCCCAGTTCTGAAACTGCCCCGCCCGCAAAACACAACACAACACAACACTGGACTCAGTACTCTCACTCTCTCTATCACAGCTCACAATGGCTAACAAACAAGCTGCTTTTTCGCACTCTATAACTCGTTCTCAACTCACTGAGTCACTGCTCATTGCCTTGATCTTTCTTGCTCTACCTCTTGTTCTGGCCACCACCGACCCTGTTGACGGTACATTTCGTTTCTCTTTTCTTTTTGTACTTTATGGTTCATTGTGATCAGTTTGGTATATGTTGTTGTGTTTGATCGGCTTGGTTGTATTAGTTTTTTAAAATAGTAAATTTGGATTTAGATGTTGGGAAATGCGCATTGACTATCTGTGCACTGGGTTTTCTTTTTTATGATTTTATTTTTGCAAAGTTTAATCCTTTAAACCCCGTTTGGTTGCCCAGAAAATGTAGAAAAACTAAACAAGTTGGAAGATGTGAACTTTTTGCTTTTTTTATTATTTATTTTTTAAAAGATATTTTTTTTAAACAACTTTCTCATTAACCAAATGGGTAATTTATTTTTATGTATATTTCAATTTTTTAATTTAATTTAATTTTAGTTTATTTTTTTGGTTTTGGGTTTTGATTTGTTGTTTATTTTGAGTTGCAGCTCAATCTCTTCAGGTCTTGTTCACCTCATTAAATAGTCCTTCTCAGCTAACTAATTGGAAAAGTAGTGGCGGTGATCCTTGCGTAGAGTCATGGAAAGGGGTAACCTGTGAAGGCTCAGCTGTTGTTTCCATGTATGAAAGTAAATGTGATTCCTTGATTTGAATTTGGTAGTTTAATCAGTCAATTTTTTGTTAATGGATCTTATTGTTGTTGTTGTATCAGTGACATTTCTGGACTAAAACTCAATGGGACAATGGGATACTTGCTTTCAGCTCTCACGTCGTTGAGAACATTGTGAGCCTGTTATTGCTTTATATTTGTTTATGTTATATGGATTGTATTAATTTTGGGTTAATTGAGTTATTAATTTGATTTACTTTGTGTTTGTTAGAGATCTGAGTGACAATGGCATTCATGATACCATCCCATATCAGTTACCACCAAATCTCACAAGCCTGTAAGTTCAAACTTTTATTGATTGTTTCTGTAAAGTCATGACTTTTGTAGTTCTGTTATTTGATGCAATACTTCTTATCGATTGTATTATGCAGAAATCTTGCGGGCAACAACTTAAGTGGGAATCTTCCTTATTCTCTTAAGATCATGCCTACACTCCATTATTTGTGAGTGGCTTTTTGAATGCTATGAAATTTCAATTCACTTATTATGCTTTTAGTTGCAATTTGGAGGTATTCTTATTTCCTGTTTTGAAAATCCTTTTTACAGGAACTTTAGCCGTAATTCACTTTCCCAGTCAATTGGAGACATTTTTGCTAATCTTTCTGGCCTCTCAACCTTGTAAGATACCTTGCTATAAATTTTTTAAAAATCATATTCATTCGATTATTGTTGATTTCTTTAGCAGTTTAGCTGTCAAAGGGTGCCTAGCAACTTCAATATAATGGTCAATCAAATAAATTGAACCAGTTCGATTCTCTTTATCGATCCTTATGTTTAAATATAGGTCACTTATTGAACTGAATTTAATTTGTAGAAATCAAATTGGAAACTTTTGATATTTATCCTGGGTTTGAGTGTGGAGAATGCCCTTGTAGGATTCGTTATATGATTGTGGTGTACTGCTGTTAATCATGCCTACTAAATAAGACCAGAAAACCGGTGGTGGGGAAGATCATGGACATGTATCCTATTACATTTAGGAATTTGCAAATTCAACCAAATAAATATATTCATGATTGTGCATCCTATTAGCGGTTGGCTTATTGCTTTCATTTTCTGTTTTACACAAAGTTCTTTTTTTTTTTGGCAGTTCAATTTGTTTTCTATTGAAACTGAAATTAGCAACAACAAAAAAAAGGCAGTGCTGAGTTTATTTTAGTGTGATGAAGAATTTTCTCTTTCAGCACTTTCATTTCTTAAATGCAAAAAAAAGTCACTGTGTACAGAGTTGTACTAAATGATCCCTGGAATTAGTTCAATTCAAATACAAAGGCCCCATTACAAATTTATTTCAGATTACCTTGGATAGAATTCATGGTTGAATTGTCAGTGAAGAGGTGATGATGGGGTTTAGATGGAGAAGAAAGCTCTCTAATTTGAGAGGGTACAATTAGCCAGAGGGAGATAGTAAGAGACTTCATGTGATGCTCAAGCCATATCCTCTTCACTTTTTACTAATCCTCATCCATATTTTCAGATAATTTGCAGTAAAAGATTATTTCCTTATTTTTGAGATTGTTTATGTATCGTGCCATTTTGCTTGTGAATGTAGGGATCTCTCTTCCAACAAATTTTCTGGAGATCTTCCAGTTTCCTTAGGTTTGGCATCCAATCTTTCTTCGCTGTGAGTATTTTATTGTGCTACTTTTTCTTGAAGAGACATTGTTCTAAATCTTTGTGCACTTTTGTTTAAACGTCTCATGATATCTGAACTTGTGGCAGCTATTTGCAGAACAATCAATTGACTGGTTCTATTAATGTTCTTACCAGTTTGCCTTTGACTAATCTGTAAGTTCTCTTTTTATATCTTGTGATCTAGAGTTGCATTATCTACCTTCCTACTGTTAATACACCCTATATTTTCTACAGAAATGTTGCGAACAACCAATTCAATGGATGGATACCTCAAAATATTATTTCAATCCCTAATTTTATGTAAGTGGTCATGCATCTTGTTGTTTCTTATATGCCAATTTAATTTGTAAATTCAACCTTTTGCAACACTTTTAACTTAGATTTTGGGAATGAAACAGATATGATGGAAATTCATTTGACAATGGTCCCGCTCCTCCTCCACCACCATATACCCCACCTCCTCCTGGAAAATCAGCTACTAATCGCACTCATTCTGGATCTCATGCACCGTCCGCACAGAATTCTAATGGTGGATCATCTAATTCTGATAAGGGATTGTCAATTGGGGCTATAGTAGGCATAATCCTGGGTTCTGTGTTTGTGGCTTTAGTTGTGCTACTTCTTGTTTTTTGCATTCGAAAGAATAAAAAGAAGGACACTGGTGCTAGGACTCCCAAGGGTAGTCTCTCGGTTGGAACAAGTAATGGTAGATTCTCTTTCCCTTGTTCTTTGTTCTCTCAATCTCACTTTTTCTTCTGCTATTAAGCTAGCCTTTATTGTGATAGGAAATTTTAATTTATGGAGGGCCATGATTTTTATGAAAGCAAATCAATTGAAATAAACTGTAAAGTCTGTTAGGTTTGCAACAAAAACAAGTTCATGTTTCTATCTTGCAGAAGTATTAGATGTTAGTAAATAAATTTGTGCAGGTTAATCAGTTGTTCTACCAACAAATCAATCTACTGTAAAATCTGAATATCTTCTTCATGTCAAAATGGTTTTAAAACTCTCATTGATATTTTAGACTGAATGCTATTGTGTGACATTCTGACTGTTTTTATACTTCCTCCTTTCTTTTTACAGTAAATACTGTGATGCAAGAGCAGAGAGTAAGAAGCATGGCTGCTGTTACAGATCTGAAGCCCCCACCTGCTGAAAAATCAATGGTTGATAGGATGCAAGGGAAAAATGGATCTGTAAAGAGAATAAGGTCACCCATCACTGCAACCTCATTTACTGTTGCTTCTCTCCAGACAGCAACAAATAGCTTTAGTCAAGAATTTCTTATTGGTGAAGGTTCCCTTGGTCGTGTTTACAAAGCAGAGTTCACTAATGGAAAGGTGATTTTACTTTATTATGGTTAAATTTATTTATTTATTTTTGCTGTTGTTGTATTGCCGTTAAAAATTATAACAATATTCGCTGTTGTGCTGTCATAACCCTTAATGACCTCATTATTCCCTGTAACAAGGATGATACTGAATTAATCATTATATCTTCTGTTTATCTAGATAATGGCCATTAAGAAGATCGACAATGCAGCACTGTCACTACAGGAGGAAGATAATTTTCTTGAAGCTATTTCAAATATGTCACGTTTGAGGCACCCGAACGTCGTTACACTGGCTGGATATTGTGCAGAGCATGGACAGCGTCTTCTAGTTTATGAGTATGTAGGAAATGGGAGTTTGCACGACATACTCCATTTTGCTGAAGATAGTAGCAAGACTCTGACTTGGAATGCGCGTGTTAGGATAGCTCTTGGAACTGCTCGAGCCTTAGAGTATGTTACATGTGTATGAAACTTTTAAGTATTATCTATCTAAGTGTTTATGTTGTGTGGGTTGGGATGTGTATCTGCGTGCTCCAATACTTTCTTCAATTTCCCTTCTAAATTATAGTTTTGATTATCAGGTATTTGCATGAAGTGTGCTTGCCTTCTGTTGTACATAGAAACTTCAAATCGGCAAACATTTTACTTGATGAAGAGCTCAATCCCCATTTGTCAGACTGTGGTTTGGCTGCTCTAACTCCAAACACAGAGCGGCAGGTAGATAAACAGAATTATGTTATGCTTCTGGATTGGTGAAGGATTTCATTTCCTTTGTGCATTTTGGTGCTTGCTGTCTACACGGTTTTTGTTGTGTGCTGGCCTGAAAAATTATCTACTTGATGCTTCACAGGTTTCAACTCAAATGGTTGGTTCGTTTGGTTATAGCGCTCCGGAATTTGCATTATCAGGGATATACACTGTAAAAAGTGATGTATACAGCTTTGGGGTGGTGATGTTGGAGCTTTTGACTGGTAGAAAGCCGCTAGACAGGTAGAAGTGTCCTACATTGCTTGAAACCTTGTTAATGTTCTTGGATTCTTTGTGGCAGTTTCTTTATTATTCTTGATGTTGTTTCATCCACAAAGTTTCCTCTATGCTTATATTCTTCTGTTGTATAGTTCAAGGGTGAGATCAGAACAATCACTTGTGAGATGGGCTACCCCACAACTCCATGATATAGATGCCTTGGCAAAAATGGTTGATCCTGCCCTGAATGGCATGTATCCTGCAAAGTCTTTGTCACGATTTGCTGACATCATTGCACTATGTGTACAGGTAAAAGACTTAATTAATACTCAGATTGATTCTAAGATAGTGTTTAGATTCTGATAAACAAAGAGGAATTAACCATTTAAAGAAGCTCATTGCTACATAGCACCAGCCAAAAAAAAAGCAGTTAATTGCTTTATGCTTCAAAAATCTTTGACCTGGTTGTAAAAGTTTGGTTCAAACATACTTTCATCTCTATATTACTAGGTGCATGTTACAAACATGACCTATTCATGTTTGGAACCACTTCATTGTTAGTCCTATAGGCATACTTATTTGCTTGTCTTATGTTTATTTTTTTAGAATCTTTCAACTTACAATTTTGGTCTTCTGTATAGCCGGAACCTGAGTTTCGGCCTCCCATGTCCGAAGTTGTGCAAGCATTGGTGCGTTTAGTGCAAAGGGCAAGTGTGGTCAAGAGGCGTTCAAGTGATGAATCTGGTTTTGCATATAGGACCCCAGATCATGAGGCCATCGACATGTCATTTTAAGTGGCCGAGCCATGTCAGACTTACAAGTCTTGTTGGCAGTTTTGTATACAGCTACTCAAAAGCCAGGGGATGGCCAAAGCATGCAGATGAAAGGTCCGGAAGGTGTATCAAGATTAGATCTATGTAATTATGTCCCCTACATTTTTCCGTTGCCATTTTCGAAAAGCTGAAAATAAGTTGTATCAAAAAGGCACTTAACTTGAAAATTGCATATTAAGGTATATATTTAGCTGGAAAGGGTGCTATATATTTTGTATTTTACAACATGTGATATTCGATGTGAATTCCGAATGTTTTGCGGCATAATAAAAATTTTAACTCATTTGAGCATAAGCAAATTTCTTGGTTATGTCCATATCTTGGTTTGGTCACAAGGCAAATTTCTTACTTTGTTTTTGAATTATGAGCAGTTGCGAATTCCATTTGTTGAGCACTTATATTTTGTATATTCTGGGGCTAATCTTGGCACTCATTTTCAAATTTGTTAGCTAAGTTTTCCTCCCAAACAAAAAGGGTGAGAGAGACCAGCTATGGCTTACTCGACCTAGCATGATCATAGTAACTCTTCTACACAGACGAGAGGTTGCGGGCTCCCTCAAGTGAGTTGAGTCATAACTTGATCTCAGTCCCACCCAGAACACTAGTAGAGGTGTTAATAAGCCAAATCAATGTCACTCTGTCATCCCTGAAGGCTGGAACTAAAGATCTACCTATACCAAGACCATAACCGCTGTACCACATTTCTAGGTGGAAATTTGTTATCTACTTGACCCACTATGTTTTTAACTCAGTGCAGGTAATTTTGATCTGTAGTTTTGTACTTCGGATTGGGTGTCATCCGTTTATTTGAATCAAAATTCAAATCAAACCCAACTAGGACCCCATTGCAATTTCGGTGCAGCTCTTCTTTGTTGGCATGAGATGTCATGCATTGATGTGCAGCCAAACTTGTTAGTAATTGGTACAGTATACTAGTATTGTCATAATTGTTTTGAGTGCCTTGTAGTCACTTTCAAGTTTCAAATATGCTACTTTACCAGAATTTTCAACCTCTTATGTAAAAGCTGAGTCTAGGGAGGACCAGCAAAATGCCATTAAGACGGGTCGGTCATGTGATAAATCCTTGAATAGAGAATACAGAGTGTACTTCTGAGTGGTGGAAAATATAATGGTAGTAGAGAATAAAATAATAAAACGCCAAAAATGTGGCTTTGCGGGTTGTGAAAGAAAAATGTGAAGTGCAACACGGCAACTTTGGTGAATCAGACCCAGGCTGTACCACCATCACGTGCGTTGTATACTATAAATTAAATTGATCCAACTGCTTCAAAGTAGTTTAAGCAACTTGGTTTTACTACTACTTTTATTCAATGAAGTTTCAAGAATACGTGAATTCTAGGTGGATGTTTTGTTCTTTTCAAAAAAAGAAAAAAAGAAAAAAGATAGATGTTTTGTTTTACCTGTTTGGTTTTCAATAAAGGTTTTCTGTTTTAAAAAAAAAGATGTTTGAAATGAATGTTTTTACTTTTTAGTAGTGTAGTAGGTTCAATCGCAAAAAGAGGGGAAGATATTGGAGGAATAATTTTTTTTTTTTTGATATAGAGTTTCAACCATGGCATCTGCAAGACACCTAATCAGTTTTTGGTGTAGGCAGGAATTGAACTCTAAGGTTGTGTTTGGGATAGTTTATATTTGGCAGTTTCTTTTACTATTTCGCTTATTTTTGCAACTATTTATGAGTCTCATTGTACTTTTTGGTACTATTCATGAGTTTCATTATACTATTTCAGCTAACTTTTAGTTTTATTTATAGTATTTTCAGTAAAAAAATTTTAGTTTCAACTAAATAAACTGTACCCAAATGGACCATAAATCTCTTATTCAATCATTAAAACTTTTACCAGTTGAGCTAACTGAATCACACGACTAATGAATTGTGTGAAACATAAATGACCATACGTTTCACCAACAACGATCTTTCATTAATAAGATTCAAGACTTCTGTTTTGTGAGGAATGATAGATATGGTTCATAGACAGTGTTATCCTAATACTGAAATCGAAAAGTCATTGAAGGGTACTTGCCAAACTTTCAATTTATAATGAAAATATATATATAACTACAATAGCGTCCGCACAAGAAATTTTACCATCTAACTGAAAATGACCTATTAATTAAATAATTTAATTATTATAATGCAAATATCATATCGTTTTGCTTTATTAGTAAATTAAAGTTCATCACATCATCGGCATGTAAACTAATATAAATTAGTACTTTTTAATATTTATTCAAATTCTAAATCACATGTTGGTTTCAAATAGACAATAAAGTCTATTGCCGTTGATCGATAGACTCATAGACTTTTTTTTAATTAAAAAAATGGGAGTTGATCAATAGGCTTGGAATTACATGATAAAGAACCCAGCTTAAATCTAGTGTTTTTGTGCACTGAATCTATTAAAATTTGGACATGTGTCAAATAATTGCTATTTGTCCACATCTTAACAAGTTCGGTGTTTCTGTGCAATGGATCCGTTGAGATTTAGATATATGTCAAATAATTGTCACATGTTCACATCTTAACGGATTCAGTGTAAACCCAACCATTACCCAAGTAATTTAATAAAAAAACAACCTTATTACTATCTTATATTATTATAATAAAGAGAATTTATCATGAAACAATACGTCATTAAATTCAAACCATATTATATTTTTTCCTTAAAATATCCATTATCTCTTACCAATATTAATAGTTATTGCAATTTGCAATTTGCAGCTTTAAATTTTAGAGTAATTTTGGTTTTACCTCTTAAAATTTTAGAGGTTAGTTTCATAAAGAGTAAGTCTAGTACCACAACAATTTTCACTACTTTTGCCATAACTTGTCTATGTGACGAGTTATAAGTGGTGGAAATAAAATGGTGGATCTATATAGGTCCATGATTCCATTACTCACGGATCGCCATGTGACAAAGTTGTGGCAAAGTTGTAAAATTAATTGTGATACCAAACTTACTCTTTCATAAAACCAAGGGCTCGTTTGATACGTGTATTTAAATAACAGTTTTCAATTTTTTTGAAAATACGTGTGGGTGAAAAAGTGTGTGAAAATACGTGTTATATTGTTTAAAAACTGAAAATTGTTACTTAAAATTGTGTACCAAACGGCCCCTAAGTTGTTTGAATTGAGGTGATATTTAACATACACCTCGTTACAACACATAGATAAAATTACTTAAATTCAAATAATATGTAATGTTAGGGGTTCGATTCCAAAAATGATTCCTTAAAGTGGTAAAATCAAAATTTCTCCAAACTTTAAGAATGTAAATTGCAAATTTGCCTAATAAATTACTTTTTAAAAAAAGAAAAAAAAAAAGAAAAAAAATTGTTATAATATTACCTATAAAATAAATAAAAAAAGAAAGAAGGTAAACGGCATAGAATTCAATTCAAGTATACAAAACGACAGCAAATATCTAAGAAAAACAAACGAAAAAACCGCGAGCTGAGTGAACAGTCTTCAAATATCCAACGCTCCCATTCTTTGGCACTTTTTCCCAACATTCAATTCAATTCATTCCGCAACACCAAAACGCATTCATTGCATTCGGGTCGGATCTCCCGACCCATGGCGTCAACCCGTACCCTCTCAGACCCCACTCTAGATCTCCAATCCAACAGTAAGCTGAACCAGCACCAAAACGCTTCTCTCGACTACGAGACCGGCGGTTCGGACCGGTCCCGGTCCAGCTCCTTCCACGCCCGGCCAAACTCGCCCGCCACTCCGACTCGATCCCGTGCGGAGGCGGCGTCGTTTTGGGATCTGAAGGTGAAGAAGCGAAGGGCTGCGAGAGCGTGGTACAGTCGAAAGCGAGTGAAAGGAGCTGTGGCTCTGATTGGATTGGTGGCTTTGTTTTTCTTCGTCAATTGGATTATGCTTTTGCGATTGCAGGATCAACGACCTGATCCTGATTCTAAAACTCGGGTTTCGGAGAATTCGGTTTTGGTTCAGGTATGTTATGAAATATCAATTTGAATTTTTGAAAAAGATTAGATTTTCCATTATTGTATCAAATAGAAATGCTATTTGGAATTTGAGATTTATGACATTTCAGGTTGGGATTGATGTAAAAAAGAATTGAATTTTTGATATGCGAAATGTGAGAACGAGTGAGAAAATTGTAATGAATAAGTGAAATTGGGAAGAAATGTGAAATTGCATACAATTTGTCAACTTTAGGCCGAGTTCATAGCCGTAGGTAAATGTATCGTGAACTCTTCTTAAACTCGAATAAAAAATCTCCTGTTCCTCTCTTGAGTGTTCCACTTTATGCTCCACCAAATACTGCATTATGTCATGTGTCTTATTGGCTGAATTAGCTGAATTTTCTCATGTTTTCAGCATTTAAGCAAACGTCGAATGGCACTGTTTTTGTATCTATTTAAATTGTTGATAATGTGACGAAATCCAATCTATGTAATGGTGTTACCTTAGGAACAATAGAGAATTGTAATCCCTCTGTATAGCATGCATTGACAATATCTTTAACTCCATTTAGAAAGAAAACATAATTGATGTTAGTTAGGAGCAGTGATGTATGTCGAAAAGTTTATGAAAGGTTAGGAAAATTGATGTCTTGAGGTTATTGAGATTTTCATTTTGGTTTCTTTACTTGAAATGTTTGCAGGAAAATTTTAGAAAGTATGCTAAAGGTAAAAGACCACAGAAAGGTATTTACGGAAGGTTGTTGGCTTTGGCTGCCCATGCCTTGGCCGAGGTATTTGGATATCAGTTTTTATCTTGACTCTACTTATAATTCTATTGAGTAAGAACACTGTTTTTTTCCCCCTTTTAAGTGTTTTTGCATGATTTCATTGGATTTGTGCTATGACACAGGGAGCAAATAAACGTGAGCCAAAAGATTTGTGGCAGGAGCCGTTTGTTCCTGCTTCTGCTTGGAGACCTTGTGCTGATCAACGTAACTGGGAACCTAGTGGTGACTCTCTATCTCTCTATTCCTCTGCATGCATGTGTGTGTGTCTTAAAGTTTTTGTATGGATGACTGCTGTGAATGCATTTGTATGTGTGTGCATGGGTATCTTAAATATTTTTAAAAACATGGATCTAACATTTTAAGCTGGTTCTCACAAAGCATTTTCTTTGATATTGTAATAGAGGGAAATAATGGGTACATTTTGGTAACTGCAAACGGTGGGATTAACCAGCAACGAGTTGCTGTAAGTAATACCTGTGGATCAAATTTTTGCTGTTATGATTACTCTTTATGTATCCCAATCTCATTAATGATGAATCTACATTATTCTTTAGAAAAGAAAAGGCTTTGCTTCTAAAGGAACAATTTATTGTTATGAGTACCTTTTGTATTTCTAATGTCATTCTGATTTGCAACAGGTTTGTAATGCTGTCATGGTCGCGCGTTTACTTAATTCAACTCTTGTTATTCCCAGATTTTTGTACAGTAGCGTATGGAGAGATGCAAGGTGACATGCTTCTTTTTTATTGTTCCTGTTCTTTTTTTCTTCCTCTTCTTTTCCCCAATCACATTATTTGTTTCATCGATTGTTTCTTTTTTCCATGGTGATTGTGCTCTTGCATTAGGAAAAGGCTATATTCAGTGGCTGGATTCAAAATCATCTGAGCTTTTAGAATGTTAAAGCATCCAACTCAAAAGCTTAAGCTAGTAGGTGGAGAGGCTTAATAATACATATATCCGTAACCAAGTATTCACCCAATTAATATTGTATTTCTTAACCCCATTTTCTCACTTCCAGATGTAATAGAAACTGAAACAAAGACAAACAGATCTGATGACCTATCTGAAACCAAAACAAGGATAAATGAGTCTGGCATGTGGTGACAAGAACAAACAAACTTGGTTTTGATATAATGTTAAACGACTACTTAGCCCAAAAGATTAAGCGGATAAGACATAATGAATTTGATTATTTAGAATATATTTTTACATAGAAGTCCTTTTTAATATTGTTCTATTGTTTTTTAGGCGTATGCATTGAATCTTCCTATAATAGAGGTGATATTAATATGAATGGTGGGGAAAAGGAGGTGTTATAGTTTGCCCTTGGTGTTTGTATGTATGTCTTTTGCTCTAATGGTTATTGTCGATCATGTATTCTAAATGGAATTGCTTCATGTAATGTGTGTGTGTGTGTTTTTTTTTTTTTTTCAATGTTGTTTTACTGACTTATATTGGTTTGAGATTGTGTATGTGTGTGTGTGTGTGTTTTTTTTTTAAAAATATTTATTTTTAACTTTAGATGGAAATGTGACAATATTAAATTGTATAATTTCATAGTCAATTCAGCGATATCTATCAGGAGGAGCATTTTATTAACTACTTGACTCCTGATATTCGGATAGTGAAGGAACTTCCTAAGGATTTGCGGTCATTAGATTTGGAGGCTATTGGTAGTGTTGTAAGTTCCTCAAATTAATGAGTATTAAGTATTAATTCCAAATGATGAGTTATTCATGGTAATTCTTGAAATGCTGTCCCAGGTGACGGATGAAGATATCATGAAAGAGGCAAAGCCAAGTTTTTACTTGAAGATGATTCTCCCTATTCTATTTAAAAATAGAGTTGTCCATTTTCTTGGATTTGGGAATCGCTTGGCATTTGACCCTATACCGTTTCAGTTGCAGGTAAATCACTAGCCTTTGACATTCCAGTCTATTACAAGTTTCCGATAGATTTATTGGACTGTCATTGTTACTTGGGCTTCCTTAGTTTGTTATGACCTTTTCGCCTACTTTGCTCTTCCTAATTGGGGAACTTCATATAGAGACTTCGATGCAGATGTAATTTTCATGCTCTGCAATTTGTTCCTAAAATACAAGAAACTGGTGCTTTGCTTCTTCAAAGGTTACGCCAGCATGCAGGTGACACTGGGCCACTGGATCATTATCTTATTGGTCCATCTGCAGTATCAAATAAGAAGGAAAGCAGAAGTCGTGCTAAGAAACCTTCCAGATATCTAGCTGTACACCTGAGATTTGAAATTGATATGGTGGCTCATTCTTTATGTGAATTTGGTGGTGGTGAAGAAGAGAGACAAGAGTTGGAAGCATATCGTGAAATCCATTTCCCTGCATTGACACAGATCAAGAAGACCACAAAGTATGTGCCATGTCATTTTTGCTTTATATTTGTTTCATATATGTGTGTGTGTGAATATATGGCTGGTTTATTTTGGTTTTAGTTTGTCATTCTATTTGGCTTGTTTTCAATATTTGTGAAGTTTCATAGACATTTTAAAGACTCAATTTTTCTAATTAAAGAAACTGTTATGTCAGTGGCTTGACTTAGTCAAGACACATTGACCAGCCTAGTCCTAGTTAGACTAGGAATTGAATTAGTTGGCCCTAGACTAGTGTGGAAAATCCAATATTGAGCTGACAAAAGCTTAGACATATTCATGTGGTTATGCGGCAATTGTTTCTTGGGAGTGTGCTGAAATATTAGAGCTATAGAATAGGGATTTCTCTATTCTTTGTATGAGAGAGAGAGCTCTCTAGGTGTATCTGGGGTTTGGGTTTTGTGAGATTGCTTTGTGCTACTGTTATAATCTCCCTATTTTATACTGGTACTTTCTCCCTGTCACCACCTGTGGATGTAGGCACACTGCCGAACCATGTAAAATCTGTGTGTTCATTTCTTTCCTCTCTTCTTTAATCATGCGTAATCAGATTATTTCACAACGGAAACACCCACATTTTCTGCCTTCTGTCTTAGGAAGAAAAAGAGAAAAAATAAAGCACTATCTGTCATCAACATTTGTTTATTATCTAATCAAAATGTTTAAATCTGTGCAGGTTACCTTCTCCTGCAGAACTCAGATCAGAAGGCCTATGTCCTTTAACTCCAGAGGAAGCAATACTTTTACTTGCTGCTCTTGGTTTCAAACGTAAGACCCATATATTTGTGGCAGGTTCACAAATATATGGAGGTCAGTCAAGATTGGCTGCTTTGACCAGCTTGTATCCTAAATTGGTTACTAAAGAGAAGCTGCTTTCATCAACTGAACTTGAACCATTCATGAATTTTTCATCTCAGGTAATAGCATTGCTTTTATTGTTATTGTTGTTGTCCAGCTTAAGTGTGATTTCAGTTACTTGCATACTCCCTCAGTCCCATAATGAATGTCCTCATTTCCCCTTTTTTATGTCCCAAAATGAATGCCATTGTTCAATTGTCAAAGCATTAACTATATTATTTCCTATGTTACCCTTGACTATAAAATTGAAAGAAATCAAATGAGTGACTGTCCACTCTTCAGTTGTCAAAGCATATAATAAGGGTAATTATGAAACCACTATCAAAGCGATAGTTGTCCTTTGATTTAATGTCTTTTCTTAATCTGTTTTTTTTTCAAATACAATTTTCATCATGGACGGAAAGGAGAAGGAAACTTTGATGTCATCTTTTTTTCCTTGCACAAGAGCTAGCTAATGGTTGTTTTTTTAAAAAGGTTTTTAGTGCTAATTTTGGGTTTTGGCACTGATGATCCAAACTCATATTGTTGAATCAGTTAGCATATAATACAGGTTTTTTATTTTATTTTTTGGGGGGGTGGGATGAGATGATCAAGTTTTATTTCTTAAACACTTGAATTGAATTAATTCTGTGCTGTATAATTAATAAAGTCTTGTTAGATGAAGGCTCAAAACTTGTGAATAACAGTTCAGTGGACGTGCATTCTGATGCATGACAGTTATAAAAAGATTCCTCCATTAATTTTTGATCAATTCTCAAGAAAAAAATATTATAGACAAAATTTGTCTCAATGCCTCATGAATTTTCTGAAGTGGTTACACCTGAAAAAGAATTCAGACCTCAGCTAAGTTAGAGGATAATTTTTTATATCAAGCATGTCATAATTGATGAATGAGACACGAATTCAGGAAGAAAACGAATCTGCTATAAATGTCTTTTCTTTCTTTTTTTCTTTTTTTTCCTGAATTGCTATAACTGGTCACTCTAAAATGGCTAAATACCTTTTAAATTGGTGCTATAAATGTCATATCGCACCTTGTAAAAACTTCTGATCAAATTGTCTATTTGAGAAGACCTATTGGTAAATTCACTCTAAAATGTCTAAATACCTTTCAAACCATGATGGTCATCTTTGTGATGAGAGGACATAGTATTGGACATAAGACAAACTTTAGAACTAAAAATTCTTGAAGACCCTTGGGAAACTGCTCACCATGTGATGGACCTGGAATTACCAGCCAACAAGAATTTCATTGTTGGTTTGCTTCTGTCTGACTGCAAAATAATCCTATATCTATTTGATTTTATATGGAAAGCAACTCTAGATACTTTAGCTTTCATTGGAAAAAGCATCAAGTAGGTTTCTCTTTTGGTAGCAGATTGAACTAAGCCTGTGCTTATAGTCTTGTAATAGCCTGAAATAGCAGAAAAATATGTACATGGTCAAGGATGATTGTTGGCTAGTTTTTTAAAGAATATTTATAGTTGTTAGCTAAGCTCTTTTGGAATTTTCAACCAATTCCAGTTCTCAACCTAGTACCTTGGCACTCACATTGATAGTGGTGCTTCTTTCTTCTCTTTTAGTTATCTTGCACCAACATATGATTTCATGAATGGACAAGTTCTTGTCCATGTTATGTACATGTACTATACATAACAAGTTTAATTTGTTTTCCCTGTTCCTGTCAATTGGTTGAAGAATAATGAGCATATTTCTTCTGTAGTTAGCTGCCCTGGACTTCATAGGCTCCACTGCTGCAGATGCATTTGCTATGACCGATTCAGGGAGTCAGTTTTCATCTTTAGTGTCTGGGTTTCGAATATACTATGGTGGAGGGAAAATGCCAACAATACGGCCAAACAAACGCAGGCTTGCAAGCATCTTTTTGAAGAACAACACTATTGAATGGCGCGTGTTTGAGCAGAGAGTGAGGAAGGCAATTAGACAAACTAAACATGTCCAGACAAGACCAAAGGCGAGGAGTGTTTACCGGTATCCACGATGTAAAGAGTGCATGTGCAGGACAGACTAATGCATTTCGTTTTTTTTTTTTTTTTGAAGTAGACTAGGGTATTTTCTGTGGTTCTAATGTTAAAATACTAACTGTAATTTATAACATTCATTGTCATTCTTTTGTTATGATTCAGGCTTTGTGCCGGTTATAGTTTAAACCACTGAATGTTCATTAGCTTTTGGAAGCTGTGACAGAGAAAGAGGACATCTGATTAATATTATACCTTTGGAAAAAAATTATAAGCAGCCATTTTTTTTATTCATTGGCTCATGTCATCAAAGTCCTTTTCCAAAATGGATGTTGATAAATAAATTTAGTTTATATCAAATTTTAAGTGTAAAGTGTCAAATTTATTGAGAAAGTTATCTGACATAAGGGATGTGGTGAGACTCAAACTCAATGCAGACGAGGGTGAGTTTGCATCTATATGTGTAGTGTTAATCAAGTCTTTAAAGTATGTAAATCTAAAACTATTTAATCTGCAAATTTTATTTATTATTATTATTATTATTATTTTTCCTCTATTCTGCCTTAGAAAAAATGACAGCAGTGATTGAGTTGTGACTTGTGAGTTGTTTGGACTTTGGAGTTTGGACCAGCCCTGGGGCAATGTAGGAAGAGTGAACTGTATAACAAAGTTGGGATACGATTGACAATAGCGGGTCAAGTGTTGGCAGCCCACTAAACTAGTCCAATAAGATTTTAATTGGATTCTAAATTTTGTGCCATGTGTCCAATTTAATTTTTAATTTTGTGCTAAGTGAATTATTGAGTGTAAAAATTGAAGAGTCCAAATCTAATTAGATTCTAAATTGGATTTCAATTAGAGTCCATTTTTTTTCTGCCACGTGTTCATTTATTTTTTTAATTTTTGTGGAAAGTGAATTATTGGATGAAAAAATCAGAGAGTCTAATTCCAATTAAATTCTAAATCATATATATATAAAATGAGAAACCATTATATATTTTAGAAATGTATAGTTTTAAAAAAGTGTAAGTTAATGCTATGTATAATTTGAATTTCTTCTAAAAAAAATGTATAATTGTGATTGTTTTTAATTGTACTCGTGCATATGTACGGGGCTACACACTAGTATAAGATTAATGACAATCACACACTTCTTATTACCCACTTATCATACACATTCTGCCACATGGACTGAAATCGAGTTTTGAAAACACAATTTCAAATGCAAGTGTGTAATAAGATTTTTTGCTAATATATAATTTCGAATGAATAGGGGGAGAAATATGAAAGCTCCGCCTTATAATATTGCAGCAGCAATTAGTTGAGTCAATTCCCAATCACACACACACACACTCACTCATTTAAAGCATGCATTTCTCTGCAAGTCCTGCGCATCCCATTATATTTCTTTCCCATTCTCTGTTCTCGAACAATAATATATGTACCATGATATTCAAAGCCATAGATACTGTGAAAGAAACCTATCAATTCTGTTGAGGATATTGAAATAAAACTGACAAGGTTATTCTCACAATGTGATTTAAGCTGCCTGTTAAAACTATTTCACCAAAGCTCCAGTTATTCATTGCTTTGGTCACGTTAATTTGTATGTCCAAGTCTTGGGTTCCTTGTGGAGCTATGGTAAACCAAGGTGGATTCAAGTTAACTAGTGTCCCATTTGGTGGCATCACAGAGCACAAGTATTTCTCTGGCTTGAGCCCTACATTCTTGACAGTCCGTCGCAATAATTGAGCTCCAGCCAATGATGATGTTGTCACTGAAGGAAGGTTCAGGTTAGCTGGGTGGCTAAGAGAGTGATTGCACAACTCTCCAGTAGAGTTTTTGATTATAGCTGGATCCATATTGGGTAGAGAGCACAAAAAACTGATGTAGTCATCATATCCTGCTTAAGGATTAAATTATAAGATATGGAAGAAGAAGAATCATCAAACAAGTTTTTTGGTGTAGTATATGGTAAATTTTTTACCTGAGGATAAGACTAGACCAGGATCCAATGCACGGGTAGGATTGACAAGGCCAGCACCAAAATCAAAAGGAGTGGAGGGATACAAGTTATCTGATCCTTCTGCCATTATATGTTCTCCATTAATGTCGTACTTGTTGGCTGTGGTTGAAATTGCAGAAGCTATCATTGATGGAGTCCACAAAGGATTATATTGCTTGATGAGTGCAGCTATTCCTGCAATATGAGGTGTTGCCATGCTGGTACCAGACAGTAGTGCAAAATTGTATCCTACATCCGCAGTTAAATTTGATCAGTTCTTAATTGTAATAACATAGAAAGCAAATAACAACATGCAACATTGTTGCTGCTTAATTAAGTAATTAACAAATAAGATACAATGAAAATAACATAAACATTAAATGTTAGCATTTATATATACTTACCCTTTAATGTGGGTTCTAAGGCACTAATGGGGCTCCAAGCTGCCCAAACTTGGTGCCCTGGAGCAAGAATATCAGGCTTAAGTATATCAGCAGGATTTTTGTCTTTGTCAATGAAATCTGGTCCCCTTGCAGAGAATCTACTAACTATAGGTGCCTGCCCCTTGAAAGAAGAAACCCTTCCATCTCCTATAGCCGCTCTAGCACCAAATTTGGTCACAAATCCTCTCCCATCCCTTTCTATTTGCTGCTCATAGTATTGTGATATAACCTACATAAAAATAATGATGTATCCCTAAGCATGATTTATTGTTCTTAAGGTAAATTTAGGTACAGTTCTTTAGGTGTTGTATCTTAAGTTCCTCAACTAAATTCAACAATGTGATTGTATTGACTAATAAGTCACATGGTTGAATTTAATTGTCTTTACAGGAAAATGTGTTGCATTGATTAATACAGCTACATGTTTTCATTTAATTGGAGAATCTAAGCTACAACACCTAAAGAACCGTACCTAAGTTTTGCCCTTGTTCTTAATACTAGTTAGTACCTTGGCATCAGCAACAGAGGGTATCATAATGCCAGGAACAGCAAAGGGAATGGGTTCTGCAATAAAATCACCATAGGTTGGGTTTGCAACTAGAATAAAACCCATGATTCCTAAAGTTCTTGCAGTGTCCACGATGGCAGTGAGAGTGGAGGTCCCATTGTAGAAGCCATCTGAGAAGGTGCAGATGATAACACTACCTAGCACTACATTACGGTCCAATGCTTCTGGAAATTGGCACTCTTCAATATACTGTGGAGTTCTTGGAAATGTCCCATTTATCTTAACTGCATCCTTAGCTAAAACCAGGTTATATAGAAATAACCCACCTCCAAGAGTTGGTCCTAAGGAAATACATTAGCAATTCCATGAATAAATTTGGTTTGAGTTTGAACTTGTTAAGTCTAGCTTAATTTGGAAACTAGAAACTAATTAGTACCTGATAATCCCACACCACCAACTTTTTGGCCATTTCCCAGGAGAAGAGAACCAGGGTAGGTCCTGTCTGTTCCAGAAGCAGCTACACCAACAGCCCAAGGGCTATAAGATAACACAGTAGAAGGCCCTGGGCCATGATTACCTGCTGCTTGCACCACAAAAACTCCAGCTCTTTGTGCAGACAACATGACAATATCAAACACATTTAAGAAGGTGAATTTATCTTCTGGTGGTTCATCTGGTCCAACAGAGAGTGTAATGATATCCACTCCATCTTTTGTTGCCTGATATAATATAATGATCAAGATTCAAGAGGACCTTTAAATTATATTCATTAATGAGAGAATGGTGTGTATATATGCTCCAAATTTTGAAACTTGATCAATAGTTGTATGCATGCATGCATGAATTTTATTCATCCACACTAGTTGCAGAAAATTTGTTGTACATATATATATACAAATCCAATCATCATATTGGTGCACTAGTTGGTTTCTCCATAAGTGATATGATTAAGAAACCATCAAAACTAGCAATTTATTTCATTAAAAGAATGTATGGTATAATCTTTTCAGACTAAATTTTAGCTGGGAATTACTCTTACTTGATCAATTGCTGATACCACATCTGTTAAAGTTCCCACAGTTGGATAGACAGCTTTATAAACGGCAATTCTGTGGTTTAAAAAAAATAAAAATAAAAAACATAAAAATGTCAACACATACAAATTTATCCTTCACTGCTTATTCAAAAGCTTTGGTTATTATGACATACTACAACAATAATCAAGTTTTAGTCCAAAATTTTGGGGTCGGCTAGGAATCCTTAACATATACAAATCTGTCCTAAACTCCTCGTTCAAAAGCTTTGGTAATTTTGATATACTAATCTAAAAATAAGACAAGGATTAGCATTATTCCCATCCTTATAAAAATCCTGCATAATACAGTAGAGATAACATACTGTGCGCGTGGTGCCATTCCACTAGCCCGTCCATACAAAAAGCCATTCACCAAAACGGAAACTCCCGTATTTCCAGCTGCTGTTGATGCCACATGACTAAAAAAGGCAAAAAGAACAGAGTCATAAGAAAAGCATATCATCACCCTTATAGTTCAATAGCATCTTGAACATCCTCCAAGATGGAATTAATTAATGGAGTACCAATCATTGTCACCACATGCACCGCAAGAAATGAGTTTGCTTTGTCAACACGCAATATCTCTAGCCCAAATGATTTAAGATCATAGTAATAGATAAAAGTTTAAGAAAATATTAAAATTACGAAGGCTTTTGAACTAAAATGAAAATGAATACGATTAGTGTTACATAAAACAGATAATAAATAAATTTTTGAAGTACTATTTTGTAATGTATACAGTAAAAAATTTGCAATAACTCATTACTCACACATTAATTTATGGAAACTACGAACCTTATATCTATATAAGCATGGTGGTGACTTTACCTGCCATGTCCAACAGCATCAAAGGGTGAGAGAAAGTCCACTGATGTATTAAGAGTTGCAACCGCCTGAGCCCCAGCTGAGAAGAACCTTGCTGAAACTATCTTTCCATTACAAGAACCAGCTGGGAATTGAGGACCCGTCTCACAAGCTCCCGAAAAGTGAGAAATATTTGAGTTGAAAAGCTTCATGGGATCATAAGCAAAGCTTGGGTGGCAAGGATTGATGCCCGTGTCTACGAAACCAATCACAATCCCTTCACCTGCACTTTTGTCTCCTCCTTCCTGTGTCCATACTTCTGGTAAGTCAAGGAATTGAGGAGTGTATGTTGTCATCAATTTGGCCCCTCTATCTCTCTCTACCAACCTCACTCCTGAAGCATCTTTGAGTCTTCTAGCCTGAAATTTTCATGGCCAACAACTTTCAAGAACCTTCTTTCTTTCGAGCTAGGAAGATATATGGGTTTGAAGTTGGAAACTAATTCACACATACACAGACATGGATAGTTAAACAAGGAGAGGACCTGGGAAGGGGTGGTGTGGACTGCAAAGCCATTTACAATGTGTTTGAAGCTATAGAGCTTGTTGTAACTTCCACTCTCTAAAGCGTTCTGCAGAAGTTGGTCATGAGAATCCACCAAGTGCTTTGCATGAGCCTCGGAAACTTCACTATTTATCCATGCACATGTAAAGAACTTTATGGTTCAGTTATTAATTATTGAGCTAATATTGTTCACCACAAAATAAGGTGCAAACTAGAAAGAAAGAAAGAAAAAAAAAATACAAGAATTAGACTGCTTAATTATATGACTCCATCACCTTTTTGCATGCTCTTATTTCTCTGGTCACCATATAGAAAACTTTGGAACAGTCGTTATATTCACAGTTCATGTTGGAGTATTTAGAAGTGGGCGTTCAAGATACTTCAACATATGCCAATCAATTAAACTAAATAAATAAAAAAACGTTGGAACAGTTGGGTTTATATGAATCAGTGTATAAAAACACGATGAACTACTGTACATCTACTACTTTCTTTTCTGAGTGGAAGGCATAACTGGTGCTGAGGATTGTATATCTATGCAGTTTAGTGAAAACTAGGGAAAAAAGGGAGACACAACACAGATAACCATGTAAAGGTAATTTACCTGATTCGCCGGTATGTCTATATCCACAAGAATAAGTGGCTAATATTTCAATATCACAAAGAGAATAGGGTTTACTAGTGATTCATAAAGTCTCATAAGATCCAAACTTTAGCTACAGTATACATTAGGTTCTTCAATTAAATTTAAACATATAATTACATTAAATTTTATTATTTTTGAAAAAAATATAAATATTGTTTATGCATCAATACAACTATATGTTTGGTCATAAAATATATATAACTATATGTTTAAATTTAATTGAAAACCTAAAGAACTGTAACTAAGTTTTACCTCTATGTATATTTATTGCCACAGGTAAGACCCTCCAATATAGATTTACTTGCCTAGTTAAAACCCTAAGCGAACCTCTAGAGATCAGTGTTATTTTCCAACAAACAACTGGGGACTAGGAAGTGCCATTTACTAGGAAACAAATTTTTAATCCAAACCTTTTCAGCTCAAGTCTTCTTCCATTCTCACCAGGTGAAGAACCTCTATGGAATGCAACCGGGTCTCCTTCCATCAAAACCAAGTATATTGCTCGCTCTTCTGCAATACAAGCCGCGAAATTCACATAAAACAGAAGCAACATGAACTGTAAAGAAGCTATTATATCAAACCCTCCTCCCATGCTTCACAGTTTTGGATATTGTTCAATTCAAAATGGTGGTGAAGAAGAGAAGCTCTTAACCCTTATAAAGGCAAGCAGAAAGCCGAATTAATGATTAACCACACTGTTAACGTGACTAAAAGCGTTTTGAGCTTTATTATAACAAGAAGATGAAACCCATTTTGCACCAACCGTTACCATTCTCTTCTATCTAGATTCAAAGTAGGGAGGGAATGAGGATTGGTCTCTAAAGTCTAAACGTACATTCATGCATGCCTTGCAATCTCACGCCAAACAACCTTGACTAAGTCATTTATTTATTTATTAATTAGCAAAAGAAGTTATTTAATTATTTATTTTAAGGGGTAGAAATGAAAAGGGCTTAAAAAAAATTGGTTAGGATTGCTTTTGTGAAATTACAATTCACTCTGACTTGAGAGATTTTGTTACAGGTTTATCCTATAACTTAACAATCTCCATGGTGAGATGAGAATTGGGAGAGCATAAACTGCCACAGAGGATTGGCTTCATGAATCATGACATACAACGATGAGTCAGCTATGCTACCAACTAACCACCTCATGTCACCATCAACATTGTCTAGGCGTTTTCATGCAACAGGTTGTATTGAGCTAGATATAGACCATAGGAAGCAATCAAATGCTATATTTAACCAGCTGCTTTTCCATGTGATACTGACTACAGCAGTCATTTGTAGCAAGATTTCCCATGGATAGAAAACTAGGAATTATCACATTTTCAAACATTGTCCAGTGGCTACCAGACTGTAAAGCATTACAGAAGGCATTTAGACAAAAAATCATCCCTTAGATGGTTGAAAGATATGAGTCTTCCAGAAGGCCCAGGTGTATCTCTGTGCCAACAAGGATGGTAATAGAAGCTCTTGTTTTTTTGAGTAAGACAGAAACTTGTGACTTGCAAAACTGCCACCTTGTTCATCCCCCTCCATTCCCAAGTGCTTGTTTGGAAAAAGAAAAATGGGAAAATACATTCTACATGTTAACAATATACAGTAGATGTGCAGGTGCATAACATGGTGATTTAAAGATGAATTGGTGAATCTAGATTATAGAAAAATTCCCCAACATAACAGACGATGAGGAGGAGGTATAATGGAAATCACAAATTACTACTACTAGAAAATCAGAATCCACAGTTTCTTTTTCACTTAAGGTTTTCAGTTCAATGTGATCTTAAAAAATCACAATTTGAACTGAAATCTCTTTATGGACAAAAACAAAAACCGAAGACTAATATTCTAACCCTAGCAGAGATACATATATTAGTCAAATACTTAATAACAGTCTCCAGTCTAAGCTGTACATTCCACATAACAATAATCAAAGAGCCAAATCTGCAGCAAGAGTTGTCTCCTCACAGAAGCTCCAAATTGTGGTCATCGCTTTCTTCGCTTAGGCTCCACCTGAGAGATCAAAAACTTCATTTACAAATCAAATATTACAAAAGAGAGAAGCAGAGAAAACATGCAATTGAGAACAGATGTATAAAATCTCTACATATTCCCACTGCCCAAAATTATTTCAGCAAAACTGTGTGTGTGCATAGATATGAATAATTTAAAACAACAAGGGGACTACTAATAAGTTTCTAGTACATCCTGGAAGTTACAATTATTTTTATTCAACAAAAGGACTAATTATTGCTTGATCATGTGGATTGGCCATTCAAATCCATCAGAAGTTCATACCAAATTTTAATCACAGGGTAATAACTTTTTATCTGAGTGGATCATACACCATGTCATATGTTTGACTAGAAGTCTTAGCAGATACATCAATGAGTAAGATTTGTTTCTAGCTGAGTTTTTGTAACACCACAGAAAATTTAGATATAATGTTTTTAAAGGTTCATGCCCCTAAATAAAATCAATTGCAGAGTATTTTTGAAGTTACTAGCTCTAAGAGCATACTAATCAACTATGTATACTACAAGATGTTGGTTTAGTTGCCATATAAACTGAATACACATATCCACTACAACTAGGAGTAGACCAACCAATATAAACATGGCAATAATACAGAATATTTTCTGGATAATCCATCAAGATTGAGCCTTTCCTTACATAAACACCATTTTACTATATCAGCACATAAACACCATTTTTGTTTATTTTACTATATCAGCACATAAACACCATTTTACTATATCAGCACACATATGGTAGATAAATCAACTAATGAAGATCTAACAAGAGAGAAAGAAACATAATGGCAGACATGAGAATAAATTTTAGGATTTTTTTCAAAAATTAAGAAGAAATATGATAGAATATAATAAAAAAAAGAATCTGCATCTAGCAGCTGCAATCAATAGCTCAAGTTAATCTACCATAAAAGGCACAGAAAGATGATAAAAATGATTATCACAACCTTATGAATTATATATGATAGTGTCAGAAGATTAAATAAGGTTTTTCATACGAGCATTGTAATATATGATACAAAAACTTTTACACAAGTATATTCTAGCTTGACCTATAGCACCCTAGAGAACATAAAAAATTAAAATTAAAAATAAATAAAATGCATATTACAAGTGCATGTGTATCATAGCCAGACTACTCACAGACTAAAAGGAGATCAGCATTGTAAGATTAGGAAAATGAAAAAAAAAAAAAGAAAAAAAGAAAAAAAAAACCTTCAAAGAACAAATTACTTCGACATGATAATATGATTACAACAGGCCAAAAGTTTAGTAAAGTCAAAGAAAATTTCGAGTTTCAAGCAGGAACAGGAGAGAACAGGAAAGATTTAATTTACTGTAAATACAGCCACCATTGACCTCTATAACACTGCTTTAGCAGTAGTATTTAAATCATTAAATCAGATATTCTTGAGTCTCCAACATAAATGTTGTTTTATGTAGATCCAAAATGAAATGTAGTAAAAGGATTATAAAGATAAGGGAAGGATAAAAATCAAAATTGGGGATTGCCAGATGGAAGTTCTATAGAGCAGAGTGCATCACGGGTAGCTTAATAGCATTCTGTCAATCATTTCAAATATGTAGGTTGTTGCCATAGTAAATACTTTCCTCCTAAACACTTCTTAGTTCTTACTAAATTGTATATACTAGGACAAGGTTCAAAATGAAAAGGGAATAAAAAAACTCAAGACTAAACTACTCCAAAGTCCCTTCAAGTTCAAAGTTTTGCATGTTTCAACATTCTCATAATAAAATGAACAGGAGCTTTTGTCAACAAGAACTACATGATGATTGGGGAACTGTACAAAGAAAAGATGCATCTCCTATGGAAGTGGCCTAGAACAAAATTGCTAACCAACAGCTTAAACGCAGCAAGTTACAATTTTTGACAACAAAATTGAAACAAACGTATGTGTGAGCAAGCAAGCATACCATCATAATGCATAACCATAAACAGAAGCAGGATAAAGTATCAATTACAATTGACTGCCATTTAGCTCAAGCAATTTTCATATACAAAGAGAAGAAGCAAGTACTCCAATATCTATATTCACAAAGTGATAAAAATCACAAATTCATCTTCAGTAGTGAGAATGAGATATGAATATCTACCATGCAAAAGGAAAGCTCCCTAGGAAAATAGGAAAAACAACCGCACCCAACTTAGATGAGCATTAGCAGCAATCCCACTACCATCAGACAATTCAATCTAAATAGGCATTTAACCAAAAGAAATACACTAAAAGCAACATTTTAGACTAGGATTGATTGTCAACACTAGAGAAGCCAGAATTCTGAGAATTTTCATATGCATGGATAAACCGCATATCATGACAAGTTTAACTTCTATTATGGATATAATCTGTAGCCAAGCACATCCATTTAAACCTTTAAATATTCACCAATTTACCAGAAAATAAGTTAGAAGTACTTATTAACATTATAGCTCATGTGATCAGATTTTCTCATATATCTTCTTCATGAAAATAGTGATTCTCACTATAGAGGAAACATCATATATTTTCCTTTACTAAACAAGAAAATTTTACCACAGGATCCACTACACCAACAACAACGATATACCACAGAATGAGTTTAAGATGATATACCTCCTTCCCACCAATTAAAAAAAAAAAGCCCGGTTTCATTAAAAAAATTTTTCTAAAGTTTTCTATGGTTTCCTTTAACCTCCAATTATGCAAACCCAGAGCCCACTATTAGCCCAAAAATAGGCACATTGGGCATCAAGCACAAGCTGAGACAAGAAAATGAACTTATGCAAACAAAGACACCAGACATGGAACTATAATTATGTGGAATTGAGAAAAAAATTTAGTCACACCTTGCCGTCGGCTGCTGGAGATGCTGAAAATGCAGTCAGGGGTTTTTTCACATCGTCATCGGATGAACATTCAGAACAAACAAAGCGATCCAATTTTTTAGCTTCTTCAATAGTCATGCCCACACAAGCAGGATGATACCTTTAAAACGAAAGAGTAAGATTTACAATAAGCATTTAAGCAAGTTACAAGAAATTCAAACTCAGTACATCATGGATTTCAAGGTGCACCTAAAGCAGCATAGTCAAATGCAATAACAACATCAACAGTAATGAGTTTTCCATTTTTCTACAGAAAGAGTTATCACACACCAATACAACATGGATTTCACAAACCAATATGTTGCAATTAATAATAAGTTACACATGAAACTAGTGGGTCTCAAAACCAACAATCTTACCCCCCACCTTGCTCTGGCAAGGAGAGAAGGTGCCATTTGAGCTAGAGCTCATTGGCAATTTGACAAACCAATATCCATGCATTGATGTTAATGGGTGAACATCCAAGCAATTAACACTAGGAAATTAAGCCTCCATACGATGCAATTTACATCAGTTAACTGAAATTACAACAAGAAGTCATAGAAAACCAGAATTATGGCACAGTGCCAAAATAAGACAGAGGGACATATGCCAATCTAGCAAATTTGGTATCTAGATAGAACCTATTAATACTCAGACTTCAATTAGTAGTAATTCACCAACTTCACATGCCAAAAGATGATAAGCTCTTTTCCTTTTTTTTTGCTTAATTATCTTCTAATTGGCAGGATAGTAGATTGCTTCTCCCATTAATGTGCACTTCATTTATAGAGTCTCGCATATATTTTTTTCTCATCAAAATTAACCTAGACCCTAAAGCTCTTTCCTTTTCAACAATCTCTCTTTTTGAGGCAAGGTGGACAACAGATGGATGGATTTTCTCTCTTCACTTCACCACATTAATTTTGGATTTGTTTTTCCTTTTCTTTCAAATCCAAGTTTTGACCTTTTAAGTCTTTTAACACACTTAAAGCAGACTATGCAATTAGTAATCCAAGCTTTCAAACCTCTATATTAAATATAAAAACAAATAAACAATTCACATTCAACGTAGAGAGAACTTTAACATTAAAAAAAAAAAAAAAAAAAAAAAAAAACACAAACAAACTTAAAACTAGTCTTACCCGCAAACCAAGTTTCAACACACTCAAAAACAAAACAAAAAGAAGAACCCAGATCAATTTTTTACCAGTCCTTGCACCCCTCACACTGCACCATGAGGTCGTCCGGGTTGTAAGGCATCTCACATTTGCAGTACCTTCAACAACAAAAATCCCACCCAAAAGAAAGAAAAAAATCAAAACCCATCAATGTACCAATCCAAAACTCAACAAAACCAATGAAAGAACACATTTTTATCAAAACCCACAAAGCCAAAACCAAAATAAAAGACCAAATAAACACTCACACAGCCACACGGTCTGGTGTGAACCCCCCAGTAGCAGCCTTATACTCGAATCTACAATAGTAATCCTCAGCCCCAACATTTTCAAGCTTAGTATAGTTCTTGAAAGAGTGAACCGTGCACTTCCCTTCTATAGTGTGAGCACTCTGAACATCATAGTGGTCAGAAAGGAACAGCTCTTTAGCTCCATGGAACTGTCTCCTCCCTCCGATCGATTCCTCAGGTCTATAGTACCACCTCACTCGAACTTTGATGTTGTTCCTATTGTCTGCCTCGATCTTCTCGATGCGTGCCACGTATGGAGGCTTACCTGTGTCCGATGGTCGCATGAGCACACAATCCCCAGCTGCCCAAAACCACAAAAAACCAAAAAAAAAAAATTACATTTTTTTTTTTTTTTGAAAACCCAGATGAAAAAAGACATTTTTATGAGATGGGGTTGTGTTAGTTGAAAAGTTCGTTACCTCTAACAACCTTGGTAGTGCCTCTGATGGTGTAGGCATCCAAGTCCTTTTTCCCAGGTCTAGGTTTGGCCATGAGCAAAGACAGAGATTAAGGATGTTTGAAAATAAAAAAAATGTAGGAGTTTTTAACAAAATGAGAGAGGTTTTTGTTTTTTTGGGTTTTGGAAGTTTCAAATTTTGGGAGAAGAAGAGAAAGGAAACCCAAAAGTCCTCTCCTTCATGGAGGTGGAAGGAGGTGGAAGGAGGAGACAGAGAGAGAGAGAGAGAGAGTGACTGTGACGCTTGACTGAGTTACAGTGACTTTATTGGTACAAGAGAGAAGCGTCGTCGTTTCAACTCCCCATGTTGTTACATAAAAAGTCGTTTACCTTCTTGCTCTATAGATTTCAAATTTTATCAAACGGAGCAATTTTTTGTCTGTCTATTTTTTCACTCTATAAACATTTTACTACTTCTTTCTAGCAACCGTTATTAACGATGTGTTAATAACTACTAATAGTTTCATATAAAAAAATAACTACTAATAGTAATAGTTAACTTAATGTGTTTGTGTCTTGGGTTATCTATGGTTTACTCTCGATCCATCCTTTTATGTACTCTATTACAACAACATTTAACTTAGAAGAAAGGGTACTATTAAGGTGGATTAATAAATGGTCAATTTATGAGTTGTAAATTGTAATGCACATTTTTCAAGGAAAATATTCACGGTGTACAAAGAATAATATTCCCTCTTCTCACATTCATAGTGGATCCTACTATGAATTTAATGAGTAGTCTCCATCATGAATGTGAAATGAGTGAACATCATTCTCCCTCCGAAAGTACCTAAAAATTGCTCATTTTTTAAATAAAAAAATTCACTTGTTAATAATTTATTGATTCGTACGTACAAATTTATTGTCATTGTGTGGGCAGTTTGACTTTTTATTTTTCCAAAATATATTAAAAAATTATTTAATAAAGTATTAAACATATCTCAATCATTGTTTTTAGAACATTTGTTGATAAAAGTTTTTTAAAAAAAATGAAGCAATATTTAGATAAATTTTGTATTTGTAATTATTAAAATAAAAAAAAATATTTATTTTAATGTGGTTGAGTTTTTTTTTTAGAGAAATATTGTTGAGTCAATTAGTATCAACATAACATGTATATATGAATAACAAAGTTCTGAAATTTGTTATTGAATTTTCACATGAAAATTCTTGTCAATACCTTACTGGATGTGGCTTTTGTTATGAAATTTAATTTATTATAGACTTTATCTGGTGTCACACTTAGTTGCCCACTTAATCTTACCTCAAAATTTTTTTACCTTGTAATGGCACTAGATTGGATGAGTTTGATAACACTTTTTGAAAAAGTGGCAATTTTACTAATTGCTGAATAAAAATGGACTTCATGAAAAATTTTAGAGGATTTAGCAAAAGTTGTAAAAAAGTGCAGTTTCAATAATCATAATATTTGGCTAACAAACTAATACTTACTAAAACTTTTGTTTGAGGTGTAAATTACCAAAAATGACTATATATATAAATATATATATATATATATATAAGGAAGTCTTTTATACTTGTGGCTTTACCTTCTCAATAATAATAATAAAAATAACATATATTATGACTTATTATAATAATGACAATAATAATGTTATTAAAGTTTTTTTTATTAAGGAAAGACCGTAAAATAACAATTATTATTATTATTAATGATAAAAGTAAGGGTAATTTAAGGATAAGATCCAAATTCTCAACGGACATATTTAAAGCAAGTTGGTCTTTTTATTGTGTCTTCAAAATTGCAGCTTCTAGTTGCCATTTGGAAAACGCGCTTAGTAAGCTAATAATTACGCTTTGGAAAACTTACCAAACATACTAAATAAGCGTTTAAATTACGTCATTGTGATTTTTGGTCTAAATATTCTTAAATAACACTAACCAAACGGGCACCTAATCTTAGCCAACACCTAGTACTCACACATACTTAGAACACTCAAATAATTTATGTGAATCAAATAAACACAACCCACAATTCAAGTACATAGTATATACGAATAAGCACACAACTTATTTCTTTATATCAAAGTACAAAGGAAACACTAGACTTCACATCACCAAAATCTGCCCTAGTCTAAACACAACCACCAAGGCTTAAGTCAAGTTTTGGTGGGAATGGTTATAATGCATTTTGGATTTTTTTTTTCATGAAATTGTTACTCTCATTCCGAGCTGAATTACTACTTCCTCATCTTGTCTCTTGTTCTATGGGAGTAAACTAGAGTCTTTTCATTTATTTTAGGGGATTAGACAAGGAGACTTGCTTTCCACTAGTTTATTTTGTGCGTGGAGTTCCTTGGAGCTTTCTTGACGAAGAGGTGTGGACTGTGGTGAGAAGTAGTGGACTATACTCTAAGCTTCTAGAATGGGCCTGAGGTTTTCTTGAATCTTTGTTGATGATCTAATATTATTTTCCAAAGCCAACTCAATAAATAAATAAATAATGGTGGACCTATTGCCGAAGTGCTTGATTCCTTTAAGGGGGAGATATCAGAAGGTACCTCTTTCTCTCTCTCTCTCTCTCTCTCTCTCTCTCTCTCTCTCTATATATATATATATATACAATTTTTTTTTTTAAACTTGTTGAGATTGCAAATTTATGATTAATGAAACACCTCTCTTACATAATCCACCTCTTACACTATTTTCATAATACACAAATGTCAATATACCAACTCAATATTCTGCAAAGAGTTATAAAAAGTTTTGTATAGCCAGACCTATTATTGAGTATACCAATCACAAATTTATGATTAATGATTAATGAAACATTACTTTTACATAGTCCGCCACATACATGCTATATTCATATTATACACAAATCACAAAATACCAACTCAATATTGTGAAAAAGTTTTGTACCGCATGACTTATTGAATTTAAATGGAATACTGTCGAATTTCTAAAAGTCACAGATATCATATCACCTATGGCCACTGAGAAAATTACAAAGGTATTTCAGGAAAAAAGGGATGTGTTTTGATTGAATGCAACGAACTCACAGGACATGGGCCCCACAGGCCATGAGTGTCTGGCTGCATGCATCCAAAAACACAGGATACCCACCTCGTATTTCAAACCGTTGAGTTAAAAGACCATTTCAGACAAGTTTGAATATGAAATCATTCACCACGCGGTGTAGGTGTGACATCAAAACAATGTCTTCTCACACTGAAGGCTGATTACAAAGCTATTAACATTTATTTATCATATAAACTGACCTAAAAGTCTAAAACATAACATCATGATAAAAGAAAAAAAAGCCTTAGGTTTTATCAGCCATTGTAAAAGACGACCATGGTCTAGTAATTGTCAATACTAATTGGACATGTTTCAAAAAGAACAGGATACATTGAACCTTAAGCACTTCAATACACCTTTGATAAAATAAAAAAAATAAAAAAAGAACTTCAACACACCAAATTCTTTGTAATGTGAGTTAGTGGCACATCAAGAAGAAAGTAACTAGCCACTTTATAGAAACCATGTTCGATTCCCAGCCATTCTAATTGAAACTAGCCAAAATTCAACAAAAAGGATTCTAGATAAAGATAAAATATCAATACAAATTAAAAAAAAAAAAAAAATCAACATGTCCAGACATGCACCTGCATATTTGGGCAGGAATTTGGGTTTTCCCTTTTTCTTCTACAAAAGAGATTTGATACCTATTCTCAGCTAAAATTGGAGTAGAATTTATGGAATGGATGATGCTTTAACGGTTAATTGGAGTGTGCATCCTCTCAACAATTTTGTTTACGGCATTACGGGACATCACCAAAGTGTCATGGAGCAGGATACTATAGACATTCAAGCCCTGCAAAACATGACCAACAAGTGTCAGCTGTGATATGCAAGTTAGCTTCAAAGGTAGCTCATAGCTGATAAAATTATCTACCATGACACAGTCATGGTCATGGATTTCTTTGCTAATGATGAACACAGTGAATTTTTTGGTTTTTTAAAGAAACTGTTTAATACCAAAAACCATTCTGTCAAGTATTTGAGAGAGAAAGAGAGAGAGAGAGAGAGAGAGAGAGATCCAGAGTAATGAGGATATAAAACTCAGATACAAGTAGTATGATTTTTCATGTATGATACTCTTTCTTTTTTTGTAAATTTACTCATGAACCCAGGGCGAATTGAATCCCCAAACCACACTAACCACCCCATATGGGGAGGATGATAATCTAACATTTCTGGGAATCTAAGAATTTTCATCAACCTGTTGTAATCCTGATTTCATTGCCCAAAGAAAATGAATCCTATTACTTTTAGGAACACGTTTGACCTTATCTCGACTTAGACCTACAAATTAATTAATTTGCTTCCAACTGATAAACAGCAAGGATCAGAAGAAACAACTTACAATAGATGGCAGTACATTGACATAATGTAGATTTTGTGTGGCCAACTTCAGCTTTTCATTTATGGAGTCACCATCCACCAGAAGAAGTTTTTTTACGTTCTCCATTTGCATGACATAGTTCACTATATTCTTCGTTTTATGGTTAGGAACCTCCAAATCATCAAAAACCAAAAGCTGTACATTTGAACAACTTTCTCTAGTTAAGTTTCATAAATCAGATGGGAGAAAAAATCAGTGTTCAATACATGAAAGCAAATGTAAAAAAAATGTGATAGCAGGCACTATAGCCAACAAAATTAGAATACAAAAAGAGTGTTCATAGGCACAAAGAAGAAATCACGATTGATATTCTAGAATAATCATGATATGCTAATTTAGTTAAACAGGGAACATCCCAAGAAACCCAAATAGAACAATATAAGGCTTCTTGGTTGTACATTCACAACAACGATGATGAAAATGCAAAAAAAGAGGCTCAGAAGAACTCCTCTAAAATAACAAAAAAAGAAATTTTGCATTACATCATATTGCATGAATAAATTCTCAACAACCCTAATCAGTGTAAACCACAAATGGAAAATCTGGGGGAGAGACTTGCCTTTCCTTCAGCTGCACGAGCTGTCAAAGCAATCTTCAGGCCTAGACGCCGAACCTTCTTGTTAAGCTTGATAGCATGACTTCTTGGCTTAGGGCCATGCATAACACAACCGCCCCTAAACTATAACACATTCCATTGATTAAAGTCAACCGAGCATCTTAATGTTAGAGCAACACAGAGAACCTTAAAAAACATAAGAAGAGCAATTACCTGGGGCCCACGCAATGTTCCATGCCTTGCTCGACCAGTACCCTTCTGTCGCCATGGCTTTTTCCCAGTGCCACTAACCTCACTAATGGTTTTTGTTGAGTGTGTTCCCTGCAGACCACTCAATCAGCAATAAGTCTTACAGACATCCAAATCTAATACATCCCCAAGAGTCACATTAGAGGATTAATAACCCTTTTATTTTCCCTTTTCGGCTATGTAGGCAGACTAACCATATATAATATGAAGGTTGAAAAAACTTTAATGGATCTGAACATTCTAAATAAAAAATGACAGGTTGCCATGCAAAAACAAAACAAAATGATCAGTAAACTTCCTTTAATGTGAGAACCCAAAGGCTTGATATCAATTAAGAACAGATTTGCCCTCCCTCACCCTCCTAATCCTAGCAAAATGAAAGAACCTATGACACTTCAAAAAATGAGCTACTAATTGGAAGTCAATATTGCAAGTTCGCAACAGTTTCAGGACAGATTGCAGCCACACTCCCAGCAATATACATAAGGGTATTAAATTATTAATTATAGCATATTAATACCATTATTGGCATTATAGCCACATATGCTTTAGGCACCAAAACTTAAAAATACTGATCAATAACTACCTGTTGTCGTTTTGCAAGCTGCCATAGTACAACACGATGCACAATATCCTTTCTAATAGGCACATCAAAAACATCACCAGCTAAAACCATGAAGCCCTTGTCTTCATTGTGAAAATTTGTCACTGGAATTATCAAGTCCTGACAAAGTCCTTCACCACAATACTTTACATCATTATACATACAAAGTTTGAAAATAGTAGCAACAGTTAAATTACTCTGCAAATTTCATCATAGGCAACAGGATAAAATTTAGGAAGATAGAAAAATGAGAGAAAGAAGTCAAAATTGAAAATGAACAAGAAGTATATAAATATGAAACATTTGCTAAACTGTCACATAAGATTGATAAAAAATATACCTACCAAGAAAAACAATAAGGTTGATCTATAAAATATAAATGTCGATTTCAACAAACTCTAGAACTTCCAAAGAGAACATAATTATTAGTATATTTATTAAAGGTGAGCATGCACGCGCGCGCGCGCACACACACACACACACTCTCTCAATAACTATTATATTTCTCCCAAGCAGCAAGATACCTGTAAATTTAAGCATTAAATGTTTTTACTTTTTCCCCATACCTATACAAAGGTGAGCACGCACACACACACACACACACACACACATTCTCAACAACTACTATACTTCACCCAAGCAACATGATAATTGTAAATTCATGATGAAATGTTTTTGGTTTTTTCCCATACCTATACTACGTTCTGCTGTTACCATAGGCTTGGTGGATAATAAATCTGTGGGAAATGCTCCTTCCCCTGAATCAGGAGTTAGAATGGAAGTTGACAGCCATCGATTAGAAAGGACAGATGGCCCGCCCTACAATAATACATACAATATAGGCTTGTAACTGAAACTCCAAATGTATAGAGAGCAAACAAGTTGGTTTACTGAATATGATTGTTCTATAAATTTCATTACAAATTCTAATAGTATATCTTTTGACATCCCTTTAAAAAAAAATCATATTTTAGAAAATGAGGGAAGAAAATAAAATGAGAATGTACCTTGAAAAGACCTGAATATCCCAATGTGGACAAATCTGTTATAAGCAAGATAAATAAAGATTTAGAAAAGTCACAAAAGCATCCAAGTTTGCAATCAAGAGCAATAATTATTGACCTCCAATGAAAAAACAATTAGATACAAATACCCCTTACCATGAGAACCATGAAACGATTGACACGTAATACTTGGAGAATCACAGCGGCCGAACATATATAAGGAACCAAAGGAACGTAAAAGCCTTCTGGACATCGACGCCGCCATACTCTCCCCCCGAATTTTATTTTATATTAATTAAGGCAAAAAAGACACAAATTTTCCCTGTCCACATACACTCCAAATATTAGTTTCCTCAAACCTCAGTACAAAACACACATCTTTAAACCTTGAAAACAGATAGCAACAAAGCCTTAGTCCCAAAACTACAGGGATTTATATAGATTCATTCATGAAAAGTGACTAAATTTTATGCGGGCCATCAACCTATTGCAACCATCCTCCTTTGTTCGGGCTTTGGACCCGCTATGAACACTAGGCAATGACGTAGGCGGAGTTTCAAAACCTTAAAAACGTGAATTCATAAAGATCCACAAACTCAAAAGCTATAAAGTGTGTGCCCAAGTTATATTCACATTTTCAAATACTGTGTTTTAAGGCAAATTGATTGGAATTACAAAATGTTATCATTTGGTGTTAATTAGGGAACTAAAAATTATATTTTTCTGCTAAACTTGAGCATTAAGAAGCAGTATACAGCTCTCTACCAATGACAATGTGAGTGTCTACGAAGTGTTCGACAAAATTCCCATACCAAAAAAAAAAAAAGTATAAAACAAAAATAGCGGAGAAGCTGTTTGGATTGCAAAGCAAGAGATATGATACAGTTTCAGCTTATCTAAATTTCTTAAGCAGTTTCGATAAGAAAGTAATAAAATGAAAAATCGTGGCTGGCTACCAAACGAAGCAGAAGCTAGAGAGTAAAAGTGGTACCGTAGTCAACGTCGGGGTTACAATCTGGTCCGGAGATTGATCACCGTTGATGCTGTAGCCGCCGGAGATTGTGTTTGGGTGGAGGAGGAGGAGGCAGCTGAGAGAGTGAGGGGTTTGAAAATGAAAATCAGTGAACGAGATACGTGGGTTTTTGGTGAGGCAAAACGCAGAGTTTTGTTGAAGGACCAAAGACCACCAAAAAATGGCATGTGCTGCACATGATTAAGTTAACCCAACAAGTCCTAATTAACCGCACTTTGCGATGCGGTTTATCTAATACCATAACTACACTGCACTTTATTTTTGCGGTTGCGATTTAGAGTTTAATTAAAATCATAACTACACTGCACCTCATTTTTGGGAACACATGTGCAGTGCGGTGTATAAGATGCAGTTTGAACGGCTTGAAGTCGATATATTTTTCAAATTTTGGGATTTTCCTACCTAGCCCTAAAACTAAATTTTCCCTTTATTTTGGGCCAAGTTTTAAACTATTGAGCTAATTTTTCTTTATTTTGGGCTAGCTTTCTTAGTCAACACTTGCTAGGGTTATCAAACTATTATTATTATTTTTTTTGAAAACTAGGGCTATTGAATTATTAATAATATATTTAATATTAAAAATAAATAAATATATTAATATATAGAGAGGGTGCAGTGTGATGCGGTTTTTATTTATTATAAAACCGCAAACTGCACTACACCATGCGGTGCGGTGCACTATTACTTGCGGTGTGGTGCACTATTACTTGCTGTGCGGTGCGGTGCAGTTATGCCATTTTGCAGGCGGTTTTGGTGCAATTTTTGCGGTTTGGTGAACACCCCAACGTACACATGCCATTTTTTACTTAAGTAATTATGCGCAGTGCAAATGCCATTTTTTACACATGTCACTTTGTTTATTAGAGCAGTTTATAACCTTAAGTTATAACTAGTTTTGTAACTAAATTTTGTCCTTTAATGAACTAGTTTTTTTTTTTTTTCCTTCTACTGAAGTATCCATCAGGGGTGCGCAATAAATCCACCAAAGACCACCAAACTCAACCCAATGTCTTTAGTTGATTTTTGTGGATTGGTAAGTTGGGTTGGAATTTTCAACCAATCTAATGATATGCTTGAATCATGTTAGGGGCAGATTAATAGTTTTTTCAATTCATTTGACTTTGATTTTCTATGAATTAAAAATTTTGATTTTTGCGTCCTAAGGTACCAAAGGCAATAACTGAATTCCAATTTTTAATTTTTAATTTTTAACTATTAAATTATTCACCAGATGCTTTCTTAGCAACCAAGGTTTGGGTTATTAACTAGGGCTTGAGGCTAATCACATATTCCCATCCAACATAGTAGCGAATGGCTTGTCTCATAAAGATTTTGGTCATGTATTGGGCTTTGATCTTTATTTTTAAGTCACTTGAACCTTGAACCTTATCCTTTAATCTTCACAACATTTTATTTATCTATTTATTCTTATTAATTATGGCCTTTTTAGTACTTCAATTGAGGTGAAGTTTCTTGCTGTTGAATAAGAGAACATACGATGAATAGCAATCATCATGAAACAAATCAAAAGTCTATAATATCAATCTCATACTATCATGTCTATCTCAATTATATGCCAATGCCAGCTTCCTAAATACCAAAAAAAAAAAAGTGTCGATTTGGGAATGGCTTAATTAGCTGAAACTGAAAACTTTTTGTTTAAAGTGTAGAAAAAAGAGAGTTACAAGCTAGCTTAATAGTACAATAAGACTCATGAATAGTACCAAAAAATACAATAGGACCTATAAATAGTACCAAAATGAAGTTAAAAATTCAAATAAACTGAAACTTGCATCACATTCCAAACGGGCTCTAAAGTTCAAGGCAAGCTCATTTTTACTTAAAAGTCCCGGTACTCAAGTGAAGTTTTGGGATGATGTGTGGTGTAGGGATCGTCCTCTTAAGAAGGTGTTTCCAGATTTATATAATATTAGTAGGACAAAGGATGCTTCGGTCTCTGAGGTTATGCATTACGCAAATGGGAGAATCTTTTGGGACTTACAGTTTTGTCATTCAGTGAATGATCAAGAGTCACAATTTTTAGATTTGTTTATGGTTTTGATCTATTCCACGAAGGTGTAGGGTGTTGGTTCTGACTAACTTTGTTGGAAGCCAGCCAGCGGTTGAGGTTTTGAGGTGAGTGGGTATTATCATTCTCTATCTCCTTCTACTGTCGTATCTTTCCCGTGGAAAATGGTGTGGCAATTGAAGGTTCCTCCTCAGGTAGCTTTTTTCTCTTGGACTGCTGCTTTATGCAAGATTCTAACTACGGATAATCTTCGGAAGAGGCATTTTGTTGTTCTTGAGTGGGTTATATGTGCAAAAGGTGTGGAGAATCTGTAGATCATCTGCTCCTTCACTATCCTATAGCATATGAGATGTGGAGTATGGTCTTTTGCTTGTTTGGTATTTGTTGGGTGGTGCCACAAAGGGTAGTGGATTTGTTGGATTCTTGGTCATGCAATTTCAGGCGACATCGCAATTTAGCAATATGGAGGATTGCGCTGCATTGTTTGATGTGGTGTATCTGGCAGGAACAGAATACTAGAAGTTTTGATCCATCATGCACAAATCAAAGTGCTTAGAAATTCAAATGAAATAAACAGAAAATATTAGACTAAGACAAATTGTAATTATATCTAACTATTACAAACAGATATAATAAATTTGTGCACCTAAGTGAAATTAGAGGGAAACAGTGCTACTTAATTCATGTCTGTAGTAGTCCTACATGAAAGCCCTTCTCTACAATCACAACAAAGCAAGGGAAAACTATATATATTATACTTGATTCATGTAGGCCTACTTTAGCATACATTTACATAGAGCTAGTTAACCCGATTACAAACTTTAGCATCCATAATAAGGTAACAACAGAATCAGTTCATACTATCCAAATTACAAGAATTTGTCCCTGCACAAGCAAATATGGCCTTTATAGGTTATATCATCAACTCAAAGGAGACATCATGTGAAAGTAATTAAAAGCAAAAAATAAGAGTATACAAAATGCATTCAAGCTGCAAAGACTTCTAGACAGGAGACGATATCTTAATAAAAATAAGAGTATACGAAATGCAATAATCTAAGCACTAGAAAGATGCTCCAAGCGAGATTCATATGGTAACTGGCGCTAATTAGCTGAATAACTTCGGTGGATTAGAAAGTGGAGGTATCAATTGTCTAAGAAAGAATCTTCAATCAACTATTTTTCAAAAGAAAGAAAGAAAAAAAAAGTCACTTTATTTGATCTGATGGGGGAAATTGACCTCCATGGATTGTTTCTTAATCATAATTTAAAAGACTATCAGCAATAAATTCAGCAAAATACGAAGAGAAAAAAGGAGCCGTGCCCCCATTCTAATTTATTACATTAGTAGCTTAAGAAGTCAATAATGTTTGTGATATGGACTCCTGCATATAATCTGAAGCACATATACAGCTTCCAAGTGAATAGCTCAAGGCCATCTCCTACACAGAAAAAAGTTGACTTAATGATACCACCATATACTCCCCAAAATTAGAGTTATTGACAAATATTTTCTATCAGCCTACACACACAATATGTGCACACATGCACAAAAGCTATTGTGGAAGTAGCGTTCCCTTCAACAAACCTTTGTCTACATATGTTTGCAAATAGCCTCTTGATTTTCTCCCTATAACACAACTATGATATCCTCCACCGCATTGGAGGCCCTTCATTGATTTGCACGAAAATTACATATGCATGGTTTTGATCATTTTTAATTACGTCCAATGAAAGCTAGCAACATGCCTTTTCCAAGCCAGCATGCATCACAAAATTATAGACCCAACATGGGAGTTAGAACAATGATTAAATTTGCCATTTCCTATATCAATTTAAACTTTTAGTACAAGTGGAAATTAGCCCGAGTTCAAACCCTATCTTCACTTTACCTCTCATTTAAATTAATAAAATAAAAAGACCATACATTAGGTCCCACTTATTGAAGAGGAGCCTGGGCTCACAACAGGGTAAGTGTTAGAATGATGATTATATTCATCATTTCCTGTCAGTTTTAACTTTTGAGACAACTTGTAGTTTATTAATGGGAACCCCATACATTTCTGTAGAAAAGAAAAAGAAAATATTTAAAACTTAGAATATTATTTCATGCTCGCTAAATTATTCATAACCAGACTCTATGTAAAGAATTAATTTTGCTGGCATTTAGACGGCAATATAAGTTTATATAACAAGCATGACGATAGGCATGCCTATTTACTGCAGTTATAAACATAAAGAGTATTGGCATCAGAAAATGGAATAAAGCATTTTAAGTATACGGTGTGAGAGCAAAGGTAGCAGATCACTGGTACATCTCTGCAAAATTGGAAGATCATTTGTGTTGTAATAGCATCGACCTAAGAATTTTTATCACTCCATGGTAAGTCCATTAGACGCTAGTGGACTTGTTTCCTCTATTGATGTTTTGAAACAAATGAAAAACTTATTTATTTCAATGGAATGATTGATTGGTATACATACACACATCATACGTATATGCGTGCGTGTTTTGGGGGGGGGGGGGGGGGTGGTGTGTTGCTGTCACTACCAAACCTCATCAACTAGTGTTCCAAGTGGCTTTAATTTCCAAAACTAATATGTCGGTATTTACATACACTAAAGCATAATTTAAAATCTAGTCCCTAATCATGGTGCTTCACATTCAAGGCAATAAGGTCAACAGAAACCCTAATTTCTAAAAACTATTTTAAGTTATACCGTATAAATATGGCTAAATGGCATGTTGTTCAAACTTTCAAGTATCCAAGTGTATACAACAATGAATGACCAAATTACACATATTTCTTAGTCAGAATGTCAAACGGGATTGGACAGGTTGTATTTTATTCCAACTGCCATAGACATCCATTATCCAAACTCCAAAGGCTTTCCATTCATACATATTTCTGTCTAAAGTTTCTCATGCCAGCTAAAAATAAACTGGGGGAAAAAAAAACTGGACAAACTAGTCTTCAACATTTCTGACAGTAACTGAAAATATTTCAATATCGATCAACAGAGGAGCTCAAGAATTCATCAAAAACCAGCCAACAGAACTCAATGCACATAATCCGAGAAGAGAATCTAAGCAAAGAATATGTAACCACTTCATCCATATGCATATGCAGCTAGAAACATAGGTCATATGGATACCCTAGCTAGTATCTCAAACAGTCCAAACATACAAAAGAGAAGCGAAAAAATAGAGAGGAAGGGGAGGATATAGAAACAATCACTAAAAACAAGACATTAAGAAAGGGGAAAATCAAAGTACCCATTTTGTCAAACAAGCTCTCTTCCATATTGTTACTAGTAACTAACACTAAATAATTGAACCTACATGTTCTTGGAAACAAACACATGCATGGCTAATTATTTACAAAAAGAGAAATCCAAGAAATAAACAGAAAATATGTAAACAAAAGATCTAAGAAGGCTTGCTAGATGTAGTAGTATATAGAATAATCAAGGGAAATAGGGGTAATCACCAGAATCTGAAGAAGAAACTGCGAGTGCTTTGAATTGGCACTCGATCCTTTGGAGGAAAAGCATGGCTTCCTTGAAGGGTTTTGAAAGTTCTTGCTCATACTTGGTCAGCATCTCACAGTAGGCCTCCATGAACTGATCTAACGCCGGATCTTCACCAATACAGCCTGTGGAAGCTGAGTGGCCCATATTAGCCGCTGTTGAACAAGCTTGTTCTAGTCTTGCCACCACTTCAGGCGGTGCTCCAACCTGTTTCAAAACCTCTCATAAAGAAATATTATAGGAATTAAAAAAAGGCAAACACTTAAGACTGTCTCTATCATTTTGGTTGAAAGGGTTTTGACTTCACTTTTTCTTTTCTTTTTTTCCCTTGGGACATAATTACTCTAAAACATGAAAGTAAAAGGAAATGAAGTAAGATATATTATGTGTATGAAGGTGATAGCTTTCAGATTCCAAATTTGTCAAGAAAAAGAAGCAGCATGCAAAAATAGATTATCAATCATTTTCACACACTAGGTAGCTCAATCTGTCTATTTTCCACAAAGAGCGCGCCAAAGATGGTTTTTGGGTTAAAGGGTAATGGAAATTTGAGCCAGAATTTGAGCTTTTTTTTTTTTTTTTTTCACCTTTTGACAATTGGCATAGGCAGCCAGGAGACGATGGTAGTGAGGATGAGCCATGATCTTAGCCTTCACAGAAGAACTGCTGCCCTCGTTGTTGTTACTCTCCATGAAAAACAAGCCGGTGTTGCTGTTAGCGTTGTGATCATCAAGAATGAAAGAGGAGCTATTGTTAATAGTAGTAGCAGGAGTGGGAGTATTGCGGTTTTGATTTTGGTGGTCGTGATTGTTGTTGGGGGGTAAAGGCAGGAATAGACTATTTGTGTCTGCATTAGGATGATGATGACTATGATGAGAAGTCATTAGAGGCATCATCATCATCATTGGACATAGGCCATTACTACTGTTTTCTCCAAAAGCCATCATACAAGAAGTGCCATTAGAACCACTCTCCATTATCTCTCTCTCTCTGTCTCTTTCTTACTCGCTCACTGTCTTTATCCTTACCTAGTTCTCTCACTTGGGCTTTTGCTATATGTAAACACAAATAAGTCACAAACCCTCTTCTCTCTCTCTTTCACTTTCTCTCTCTCTCTCTCTCCTACGCAATCTTTTTGCTCTAAAGAAGGGTTAAAACTCTCACCAGGGTTCTCCCGGGTTTTATGCTACAACTTTCAGGCTTTTTACAGGAAATCCTAAAATAGTGATAGTAGTAGTACTTAGTAGTAGTAGTAGTAGTCAGTCATTGAAGTAGAGAGTTTTTAGTTTTGGGTTTTGCTCTCTTGGTTAGTCTGGTAAAGCCTGCTCAGATTTCCTTGGGAAAAAGGGTGTTTATCTTTCTGTTCTTTAACAGCATTAACTCACTCTCTCTCTCTCTCACTGTCTAACACAAACACACGAACACACGAACACACACTCACTCCTCCGTTTGTAGTTTTTCTATGAATGGAGTTATAAGAGAGAGAGAGAGGGACTCATAAGCAGAGCGCACGCGGGTAGTCACAGAGAAACAGTAGAGAGAGAGAGAGAGGTTATAGAAGAAGGAGAGGGGTGGCTAGTAGCGAGTGTTAAAAACTGTGGTAAAAAGATTGAGCTAGAGGAGGTAGGCACAAGGAAGGAAGGGGTACTGGTGCAAAGCTTTACCTTCCCAATGAAAACTCTCCCCCTCTTTTCTTGCACTGGCACTGATGCACTGCCATTACTGGCAAAAGAATTAAAAGAGAGAGAGAGAGAAAATATTTTGGTAGAGAGAGAAAGAGGAACGATCAAATCGAGGAAGAGCCAATAGAGGTGACCTATACTAGATAGATGGGTTGGAAGGAAGGAAGAGAAAGATTTTTGGGGCACGGAATCACTACTCTCTCTCTCTCTCTCTCTCACACACACACACAAACACTCTTATTTATTTATTTTTCTCTTTCTTTTTCTTTGTGTACTGTTACCTACCTTTCTTGTAACTACTGGTACTGGAGCTTGATAGCAATCTGTCCACTCATTTAATATTCGCACTTTGGTTGTCCTTTCCTCTCTTTCTCTTCCTCCAAACCCCAAAAAGCCTATTCACTCTCTCTATCTCTCTTGTCAGCAACACGACGTCGTACTCTCTGCTTACAGTTTACAGTTTAAACGTCTACGGAAACCATTTTTTTTTTTTTTCATCTTTTTAGGTTTCTTAGCTAGTATTTTATCTATAATTAATAAATGATTCCGATTAATGTATATTTTTAAGACATATATTAATAATTTATTTTAAGAAATATTTTATAAAATTTTTTTCAAAATGTTAAGTAATTTTCATTTTTTCATAAAAAATTTTATGAAATGATTTATTAATTATTTTATGAAAATTTTCATACCACTTTTATAAGTAAAATAAAAAATGTATAAAAAAATTAATTACGTTTTTCTTTTCTTATAAAAATTTATAAAAATATTTATTAAACTAATATTCTTAAAACATCGCTTAATTTTTTCTCTTTTTTATTTATGAAATCCTTTCACACTCGTTAATATCTACTTGATACAAAATATTTTACATTGTAAAAAATAGATGTATACTTTATAATATTTGGATCACACCCTTTTAATAACTATTTGTCACTGCTTGTTTGGATGACTTGTGATTGAATTACATTATTTATACATAACTCCATCATTAATAACTAATGAAAAGTAATTCAATTACAAATTACACCTTAGTAAATTGTGGTAAGGACCTGGAAAACAGGTTGGGTTGACCCATATTTTTTCACATTAAATTTTTTTTCTTATGAAAATATTTATTTGCTACTTGGTAAATTAAGAAATTATACATTTGTGTTTGAAAAATAATTAATAGCATTATTATTGTTTAATAAACAGAAGGCATAGATTCATATGATTGTTTTTAGATGAAACACATACAACTGACGGTTCAAAAGTCGTATTGTTAAAAGAATACTGCTTTCATTTAATTATTTTAACTTTTCAAATAAATGGTTCATCTCATTTCTTAAAAAAAAAAAAATCTTAGCTTATCTCATTTCTAACTAAACAAGGCATCTCAAGTCTTATCATTATAAAGTTTCTCACTTTTTTTTTTATTTTGAGAAACAAATTAAGTTTCTCACTTGTTACATATTAACAAGAACATTTATTAGTGACCCCCCCCCCCCCCCCCTTAATATTACATGCACATCTCACCAAAGTTAGATGGTCCTTAAATGCATGCCCATATTTTGTTTTGATGATATTACATGTGATCCACCTGTTGTCATTATTTTATTTCGTTCACTAGCCTTTCAAAGTAAACTTCACAAGTCTACAAACTTGTTTGCATGAGCCAAAGGAAGAAGTTTGAGTTTTAGGTTTAAAAATGGGGCAACCTGATTTTACTTCGAGTCCAAAAATTTAGGGTTGAATAGGTAATTTTATTTCGGGTTCACATTGGGTTATTGAGTCCAAGTCCACTTTTTTCACGTCTAAAATAAGGGTGTGGTTTTTGAATTTGTGTTTCTCTTTTTTTGAGTAATTTATAAATATGATGAAGTTGATGAGTGTAATCTAAATCCAATCTTAAGAGAAGTAAATGTAGGTCATTAAAAAAAAATTCCTCTTAGGTTAAGAATTTAGATTCAAGTTTCACATATGATATACACATTATTTTAAATGATTATTATAAAATAGACACAAAATTCAAACCAAATCCGACTGTATCTAACCCAAAAAAAAAGGTATTCTTATCTTCAAACGGTGAAATGTTAAAGAATATTCTTATAAACTAAAACACAATATATATTTTTTTTTTAATAATTTAACAGTTACAATTATGGGAAGGGAAAATTTGAATAATTACTATGAAAAATACAAAAATGTGTATGATGTGCCAATTGAGCTTGTGGTATAAAAAAAAAAGTCGCCTTTGTTGTTGCAAATTGGTCCTTTTTCCCTAGTTTTATTCTTTCTCTCTCTTATTATTTGACTCTGTGATGATGGCATCTAATGCGTAATTATTTACATAGAAAAAAGTGGATTTGCAGCCTAAAAAAAAGCTGGTAAAGTTGGTGGGACAGTCCGAATGTCTCTTCCATTCTCTCTCTAGTCTCTACCTCTATAAATCTCTCTCTCTCTCATATTTATAGGTAGTAGCTCTCACTAGATGAGTATGTAGAAGAGCTCCACTCCTGTGAAAACTCGTGGGAAACAGCTGCAATCACTGGTGCACACATTGTCCCTTCTCCATTGTCCCCCTACGCCATCTGTACCTAATCTTTCTAACATTTAGCAAATTTAAATATAATATATCTTTTTTTTTTTTTGATAAGTAAATATAATATATCTTATATATACTTCTAATTCCTATATGCTTAGCACATACATATGAAGAAGAAGAAAGAATAATAATTTGACAGTAGAAAAAGGAAGCAGAAGCAACGTGATTTGATTTATGATTTTTAATAAAAATTACAGTAAACTTATTAGAAGTGTACATATTTTTAGTATGGTGATCCTCGTATATTCTAAAAAATTTAAAATTTTTGCAGGGCAGATAATACCACCACCTTGTACCTGTATTGGCACTCATACTACGAGGTTTATTTAAGTCGAGGAATCTCCCAAGTACTACGCACCAGATACATGGCACTGTGAACTTGCTGTTATTACATGTTTGTCCTTTTCTTTTGAATTTGTATGCATAATCCACTCATTGATATGATCCTCATGTATGTATTTTACAAGGTACATGCCGGTATATAAACTCCTGGGCTAAAGCAGTAAAAATCTGAAAGCCCGAGCCTCTTCATCAATGACCTTCTCATCTTAGCTAGGCTTGCTTTTCACGTAGGGAATCATATATATTTTTTACCTTGAATTGTCAATCAATAGAATATAGGGTATATATAATTTGGGGCAAGTTGTTGGACTTCGTTGCACTTAACACGTGACAAAATCAACCTCATTAATTATTGTGACATTATGTTCTATGAGGCATCTTGTTAGATATTGATTGAAGTGTTGCCTTGATTGATTCTGCAAAAAAAGAAAGAAAAAAGAAGTGTTGCCTTGATTGAATTGCTTATTATGGATAAGCCTAGTGTGTTCATTTTGGGAGAATCAATATTGCCACGATTATTGGTCGCTTTCTTTCTTTTTAGGAGTTTAAAGTTTAAACGTTTCCATCTGCTTTGACTAATAGGTGATCATCCAACTCACTGCATGCTAATACTATATGCATGTACTCTTAATTACGAGGGGTGCTAAAAATACTATAAAGTTTATTATATAAACTTTACAAATTAATATGTCACTAATCACAAAAGAGTAAATCAAATATTCATTTATTAGGTTGATGAAATAATACTAATCATATTCTTGATACATCAATTCATAAGTTTTTTGTAATAGTTTTAGCATCATTCTTTAATCACATGACCTAATTAATGTTGAGGAATACAAGGAAAAACGATTAAAAAAAAAATAACAGAAGGTTTAGAAGAATATAGTACCTAATCTCTAGCTTTGAGCCAAATAACCCATTTCCGTGTTCTATCCAAAAAATAACTTTCCATTTCATGTGACATGCACGTGGGAGTGGTAAATTGGCCAAAAAAAAAAAAAAAAAAACAGTTGGGTTATTGGACCATATTAAAAATAGATAAGGTGGTTTGGAGAGAAACCCTTCAAACCTCTCCAATAGTTTTTTATCGGAGTGGCCTTGTGAGATTCTAATTAAGGTTGTTGTCCTTTAAGTGATCCAGGCAACAATTCACCAAAGTTGTCACCTCTAACCTGCTAAGCCTATCTTAACTCCCTTCTAGCATCTCATGGAGTCGCTCCACCCCATCCATCCTTTCCTTTGTGTCCTTCACATGTGCTAGCTCCAATGCCTCCTCCGTTTTTGTGCTTGAATCTATTGCATTGATTTGGATTAAGGATTGGTGTAGTGTTTTAATTAGGGTGGTAGTGTTTTAGTTAGGGTTTTGGTTTTGAATTTACTAGAATGGTTGCACTCTGGACTTCTGGGGCTTCATATTATTTGGTTTTGTTGTTTAAATTCGTGTCAAATTGGAGATTAAGGCTATAGTTAGGGTTTTAGTGATTTTGGTTCAATTAATTGAGCATATTTGGTATTGCACTTGGTTGAATTGTGATTTAATTACAAACTGTTGTTCTATGCGAGTGAAATTAGGTCACAGATGCTTGTGTGTGTGATTAAGGTTCTGAAGAGTTGAGGGAGAATGTCCAGTTACAGCAGAGTTTATGTCTAGTGTATTGCTGCACTGGACACAAGTTGTGTCTGTTTAGTTAAAACCTAACTTTTTTTTGGCAAATTTAATAATTAATCCATATGCGTGTCACGTGCTAGGACATTACTCTTTGTAGACAAATGGACGGATGGACAATTTTGCATAGAACTAAAGTTTAGGTACTAAATTGATTAAATTAAAAGTACAAGAGGTCTAAGTGCAATAACTCCAAAATTCAGGGTCTAAGGTTGAAGTGCATTTTACCCTTTATTTATTATTGTTTCCGAAAATACAAGGGTGTATTAAAATTCAAAATCTAAAAGATCACAAAATTGCATAATTAACCAAATTCTCACCCGCGAGTAGGACACAACAAATTAGGCGACAGTTTTTTTTTTGGGCCCTGATTATTTTTCTCCCCCTGAATAATAGTTTACTTTGGCGTATATGTGCACTAGATTTTTTTAGATGATCTTTCTAGTCAGTAGGTACGAAATCTTCTCATAGATTTTCCGTATGCAATTAATCAAAACCCATTTGAACTACGGAGATTGACATGCGCAACTTTTTATAAGAACCCAAAGACAAAAAAATGAACTATCGTCAAAAAAAAAAAAAAAAAAACCAGTAGCTTGGAATTGATTGAGTGATTGGGTCCCTCTTTTATATTTATATATTTAATGAAAATTAGAGATCCTTTTGTTTTTTCGCACAAAATTTGGCTACGATTTAAGAAATGGAACAATATTGCAAGACTTTTTTTTTGAGCAAAATAATATTGCAAGACTTGGGTCAATAATATAGTCTTGTGAGTCTGCGACTTGTGCTAAAGGACTTTTTGCTATGGCTAGGGTTTACAGAGAGAGAGAGAGAGAGAGAGAGAGAGAAGGGTATAGTAGCTGCGAATCCATCGCAACTGCATCACAAAAAAAAAAAAAAAAAAAGGAAAAGGAAGCAAAGCAAAGAGAGAAAGTTGAGACGTCACTGGTATGAAATGTGAACTGTACGTGAGAACTGTGAACGGTGGGGCTTAGAAAAGGGTATAATATAGAGGTGACAGAAACCCTAGGCCCTTGCAAGCAAAGCTTTTTAATTTTTCTGATTCACTTTAGGTCATTCCATAAACAGCAGATGATAGAATACACAGGGATTTTTTTCTTAATTTTTTTAAAAAAGAGATGCTAGCTGCATGGACACTTTCATTGTCTAATAGTAATAATTATAGTATATGCATGGTAATAATTAATACTTAATTAACTGAACACTTTTCAAAGTTATAAAATTGTTTAACTTTATCAATGTTATTAGAATATAAAGTAAATCCACTTGTTTAGCAACAAAAAAAAAGTAAATCCACTTTTATTGTAAATCATTTGTTTTCTATGACTGGCCCCACCTAATTTGGTCTTCAACTAAACAAAAAAAAAAAAAATTGAATTATTTTTCAAACAAAGATATTACCTAAAGGGGTTTGCTATTAGACAATTCCAATTCCTATATAGATTGGATTAGGTTACATACTTTCATGCCGTCACATATATAGCATCTATAATAGCCAGTTCAGTGTAAGATATAGGCATGCATATCCGAATAGGATCATCATAGATAAATAGGTTGTCTGGTGTCCATTGCCTTACGCCAAGTTAGAATTTTCGTATCATTTTACATGATATTTTGTAAAAGTTGAGTGATTTAGGGGAGTGATGTTTTAACGAATATGTTGTGAATGATAGTTCCTTTAAGGTTTTGGTGATACACATGATATTATTTATTATTGTAATGTAACGTGTGATTAATGAATTCACACTAAAAAACTTCTTTTGTATTCAAGGAAAAAAAAACAAAAAAAAGCCTTTTGGGCCAAATTGCAAGTCTTTATTTATCTTTTTTTTTAATTCTCTAGTCAAGAATATATACTGTTTTCTTATTACCAAGAGTGTACATTTCTTCTTTATATCTTCCATTCAAAAAGAAAAAGAAGAGTGTACATTTCTTCAGTATTTGTATTATCAGTAATAGTTTCCCAACTCGTCAACAAATTAAGACCTCTCTCTCTCTCTCAACTGAAAAGTTATTCAGTCCTTAAACAAAAAAACAAAGGGAAACTCCTTCTTACTTTAGGAGATAAAAGAAGAGAGGGGAAAAAAAAATTAGGTCATCAACCATGGTTGGTCCGCACTTTTTGTTAAATATATAATTTTGATTGAATGCGTTAGTTGAGAGGATTTAGGAATAGAGTAAATGGTCCACAAGGGAATAACTTTTAGATACTACAAGAACTTTGTAATAAAGGGGTGGATTGGAGAGAGAGAGAGAGATGAGCATTTTCAATTTTTTTTCGAGATATTTTTGTCTAAAAATATTATTTATAGTTTCAGTTTCTAGAAACATACCGTTTGATACAACTTTTGTTATAGCAAAGTGGTCGACACTTACTATTATTTGGCATATGGAAATTAGGAATGTAAATGATCTTGGGTGTGTTTGACCTGTTTGGATTCAGCCGTTAAGGTAAAAAAAAAAAAAAAAAATTGTTTATTTTGCAAACAAACCAAGTTCTAGTCCAAGTTAAAACTTAAAACTCAAATATTAAACAAGTTAAGTTCAAACATAAATTTTATCATGTTTGTGAACAATTCATGAATATGAGATATAAGTCTATATAATAATATATGTATACATGTACATAAAAATATAATTATGTAGATTTGATATTTGATTATGTAATTTTATGAATAAGTTGAAAAAAATGTAAAGTTATTATTTTTAATTTATTAGCCATACAAATAGTTGATTTCATTTGAAATAATTATATATAATTTTTAACTATACAAGGTTGGTGAATCTAATTTTTATAAGTCATAAGTGGAAATCATTCTATCTATTTAGCTCATATAATATAAGTTCAACTATAATTTATTAATTAATTATTGCTATAGATTTGTGAAGGGTTAACAAAATTTAGTTATAGTTTTTATTACATATGAGAAAAGATTAAGTCAATTAAGTAACTTGTTCACAAGCTTAAGCTTGTTTGACAAGAAAATAAATCAAGTTAGAACATATAATTAAGCTAGTTTACTTATGAGCTCAAGCTCAACTCATGTTTGAAATAAAATTAGATGAATAATCATAAAATTTCAATACCCTGCTTGTTGACAACCCTAGTCATTAAATTAATGGGTCTCAAACACATCTTCTTCTTTTTACATTCTGTTTTTAATATATATATATATATATATATTTATATATATAAGTTATTTTTTTGCATAAGTTTTTTGTACAAAGAATATTGCATTTGGGTATTTTGCAATTACGAGTTATCAATTACTATGTAGTAAAATTACTATGTAGTATGTATAGTTAGTAATTTATTGGACATAATATATATGGTAAGAAATACAAACATATTTCATTGGGTTCAAGGTTTGAAAAATATTTTAAATATTATATATATCATTTATATGAGTTGGGTTCAAGTTATACTTGGTATAACTTTAAGTAATGTTACACCACTCAATATTTTTTAATTGGATGAGAATTTTGAAATTCCACTGTTGGATTACATTATCTTCATATATTTTCCATACTTGCAAAATTTTGAAGTGATCAAAGATTAATAGTTATGTCATCAGTTAATTGTTTAAATTCAAATTTTTGTAGTTTAAAATAATGCATAAAATATGAGTTTATGGATTAAATGGTATATAACATCCAATTGATATGAAAATTGGCATGAATGTTAAGAACATATAAAACATGTAATTTAACGGTGAGATTTTCAAAATATGAATTCTATAACAAGTTATTGGGTGGTGTAACATTGCTTAAAATTATACCAGATGTAACTTACACTCAACCCTATTTATATATATATATATATAAATGTACTACATTTATATAAATATTTAATGTATCATTTTTTCCCCACTTATTATCATATGTAACTAAGGAAGTCAATATAGTATTGGCCATAAAACCGATTAATTAGGGTTGACGACATTTTTTTTTCCTCCATTTTATTTTACCTAAAGTCATATCCTCTGTTATTCTCTTAATTGACATGTTATATTTTTATTACTTCTACTAATGTAATTTTTGGTTTTCCTCTTCCTTTCATTATTCTCTTTACTTGGATTAGCTCACTTTTTCTTACCCATGTATTAGTCGTTCTACTCTGAACATGACCAAATCATCTCAAGTAGCTCTCTCACATTTTTTCGTAAATAGAAGATACGCCTATTTAAGTAAATTTTCTCATATCAAATCCTATATTTTGTGTATTTTTATTATATTTGATTAAAATATATATTTATATATATTCTTTGGATTAATTTTTTTTTATACATTTAACTTAATCCTCTTAAAATAAAATAAAAATCTAACTCCATCATTGCATAACACAAAATAGTCATCATAAGACTCATAATATTCATATACAATGCAATGATACAAGGAACGTGTTATGGGATAAATTTCATGCATTATTGTTTGATCTCATAAATGCTGCAATTTGGCAATACGTCAAATTTGCATAAAATTTATATGAGTTTGGTTAATGTGTGCCCTTAAAGTATATATTAATTATCTATTTTAAGAATTTTTTTTTTATGAAAAATTGAAAAAGTTGTAAAAAAAGTTGACCACTTTTTCATTTTCTTATAAAACATTTCCTAAAACAGTTTTGGAAGGAAAATATCCACCATCAGGCCCCAAAATAAAAGTAAAAAGACTCCATTAATAATACAAGTTCATGGCCTTCCAATATTAAAAATAAAATAAAATTCGTTTGTTCTTTTTCAAGAATACCATTAATAAAAAAATTCTAGTTAATTTAATTGGTAAATTCTATTATTATCAAATAAATGATTTGAGGTAATTCAGTCTTATAAAAAATTATTTGATATCTTAATACTAAGAAAAATAATTACCACAAAGTAGATGTTATAAGTTTAAATTTTATATTATTTATATAAAAAATAAATAAATAGATAAAAGGCCATCATTCAATGAAAAAGGAACAAAGGATAGGATACATGAGCCCCACAAAATCTACGGATGATGTTACATAATGGAAGTATTTGCCAATTAGACCTTATTTTATTTTATTATTATTATTATTGAAGTACAATTCTTTCTATCATCAAGTTAAATTACATCCTTCTGTTTTCTTCCACTTCTTTTTTATTTTGTAACTTTCCTATCAATCAAAAAAAAAATCTGGGGCTTCGAAGTCCTGCTAGGCTTTGTCAAAGCTATTGTTGGATGATTGTTCGAGGCATGTATAAAATGTACTTGGGTGTGAGATAATTGATGTTTCCAAATGGTCGTTGAGTCACAATTTGGCATTAAAAATAAGGTGTTAATTAATGTTGCTTTGCCTTATCTTTTATTCTACTAGTGGCTTCTGTATCTTATTCCATGACATGACCTATGACCCTTTATACTCTTTATAAAACCTTTTCCTCCTTAATTTCCATTGGATATTTTTAACACTATTTTTATTTGTCATTTTTTAGAGGAGCAATGTTTAAAAAAAATAAAAAGTTATGATTGGAACAACAAGACTTTTAGGCAAGTCTATCACTAACACAAATTGGATTTTATATCACTCATCATGTCTCTATTATTATTAGAGAGGGGTTGGTGTTTATTAGTGGTTTACTACTCTTAGTAATAACTGACTTAATTATGATGGCAAGGGTCTAATCATGTGGTGCGTGGCTAGCACATGAGCATTAATTTGATAAAAAAAAGAAGCGCATGAGCATTAATAAGGGCCCCAAGTGGATCAAACCCTAATGGAAAAATCTAAATTATCTTCAAGATGGTGGTAGAATTAATAGTTGATTTGGCCGACAACACATCGCTTTTGGTGTCCAATCCATGCCACTATGAATGGAGGTAAAACTATTACGCTGAGTGAGATGCCTCACTCACCATATTTCCCTTTTCCATGTAAGCAGAGATTGATTAATGGAGCCATTAGCTAGCTATGGAAGCATGATGATGAACATGATTTATGCTCCCATTTTAGTGTCATATTTGGTGGGGGAGATGAATAGGTTTAAAGAAAGGAGAGGAAACAAACAAAAGTCCAGTTAATATGTGTCCTTAGAGTATATATTAATTAATTATTTTAAAATTTTTTATGAAAAATTAAAAAAACTGTATAAAAAAGTAAACGATTTTTTTATTTTCTCATAAAAAATTTTCTAAAATAATTTAAGGTGTGAATGAATGGATTTTTTAACACATTGACCAAAATATATCCTCTCCAACGTAGGAAAAAGATATAAGAGAAAATATATCAGATTTGAAATTTTTAGTCTATTCATTATAATGTTTAATTTTGTTATTTAATATTAATATATTTTCTCTCTAAATATTTTCTGTTGGAATATCAAGTCGATGTCTATTCTTGGGCCTATTTCTTATATTATATTTTTGTACTGTTGTATTATTATTATTATTTATAATCTTGTACATGTACTGTTGTATTATTGTGCTTCAATAAGAGTACATATTTATTTGCACTTGTACTGCTAGATGGTGATGGATTGGAGTTGTTGAAAGGAGTAAAGATACCTGAACTCTGAAGATGAGAAGCTTATCTTAGAGCACTCTCACATCAGTGTGTGACTTTGTGTATAATATATTTAAAAAGGGAGGCCTCCCAAAAAAAAAAAAAAAAATTGTATCACATCAGTGTGTGACTTTGTGTATAATATAAAATGGGAGGCCTTCCCCCAAAAAAAAAAAAAAAAAAAAAAAAAAAAAAAAATTATAATATAAAAAGAAACGACTAAGGGCATATATTAATCATTTATTTCAAGAAACATTTTATGAAAAATCAAAAAGCTGTCAAAAAATTTGACAATTTTTTCAATTTTTCATAAAATGTTTCTTAAAATGAATTTATTATATGAGTTTACTAACATATGTCCTAATAGCACATGTTAGTAAAACTCATATAAAAATATGTTAAATTTACATATTTAAGTCCAAATCTATCTCTTTCTCAAAAAAAAAAAGTTCAAATCTATCTATATTAGTCAATTTACAAATGTGTATATTTACATTATTGCTATAGTAATCTTGTAAATATACATAATTATCATTCACATGCAAATATATATTTTAATTCTTTACTCATATACAGAGAGAGAGAGTAATAAAAATTGATAAATAAATAATATTTTAATGAGATGTAGTAGTGTAAAATAAATAATCTGATGTTGATGTTTTTGAAAAATAATTGTATAAAATAAAAAATGTAAGTTGTTATTCTAAAATAAACAAAAACATTTGCACGAACTTGATGCGAATGCTCTTTAGAACATTCACACAAGGCTCAATGCAAGTTTAGTTAATTTGGTTTAAAAAATTTATTTTTCTTACTTTAGTCAATGTACTTTTCACTAACAACTACATTGTCTCAATATTCTACCGCTATTTAAATTGTCAAACACAAAAAGAGATGTAAGAAAAAGAATACATATATACATATATATATATATTTATATATATATATATATATATATATATTGATGTATCTATTGAGTGAACGATGCTCAATAAGTGTACTGAGCTTTAAGTTTTTTTATTTTTATTTTTATTTTTTTATTTTTTTTATTTTTTGATAATTTATTGATCTGTTGCATGAGGCTTTTTGGGCAAGTTTTAATTGGCTAAATATAGTTTTGAAGAGCTTGATGCAAATGCTCCTCTTAAACATATTCTTAAGGAATACACATATATATAGGGGAAAAAAAAGAAGGTACACTAAATTATGACTATGGGTCCTATGGGATAAATGAATTTAGACTAACTTTTTGTAGATCAAAACAAAATGACTAACTTTTTCTTCTTCTTCTCGGTTTTACAATGACCAACTTGCTAGAACTCCATCTATAAATTATAAATAAAAGATAAAAATACAAGTACACCGTGATATGTTTATAAATAAAACATTATTGGGCTTGGGTCTTTCCAGATCTAGATAATGATTAAGGACCTAAGGGCTCGTCAAGCCAACCCAAATTCCTGTGGGTAATGAATTACGGTCAATTAGCACAAGCCTAAATCTAATATCATGCCAGCTCAGTTGGAAATTCTGAAGGGGAATAGAAGTCATCGACTCCCAATTGTTCCTTCACGATTCTAGATGGAACTCGACTAGTCTTTAGTCTTTACATAATCCACGCCAGTATATAATTTCTTAAGCTTTTACACTCATCTTTTCCATAAACAAAACCTAGTACTCACCAACATGATTAAAAATCTTTGTGATTGTGATGAGGCTTTTTTTTGTTTTGTTTGTATCATAGTTTAGCAAGAAAAAAAACCTGTTTAAATTTTAAAAAGATAAGAGATGAGGAGGAAAATAAAGTGCATTTGTTTAAATTTTAAAAAGGATAAAGAGATAAGTAGATTGTAATCTCCTGAGAACTTAGGGTCTTAAAAAGTGTTGTAAAAATACGTGTTTCAATGTTTAAACACTGAAAACTGTTGTTTAAACACATGTTCCAAACACTCCCTTTAATTGTGAGCTTTTATTTTACAAATTTGCCCCCCCTAAATTGAAAACCAGCAGGGAGGAAATATTTTGGACTTTGCATCCATGAAATAGAACACTAGATCTCATCCTGTGCTATCACAAGTGATTCAAAAGGTTTCTTTCCAAAGATGACCATGCTCAGCTCATAATCGTTCATATTGCCTGAAATCTCATTATCACACAAGCATCAAACTAAATAACTAGATGGCTACAAAATTGTAATTAAAAGAGAGAAAAAAAAAAGCTTAATGAAGTTCATGCAACAATAATAACAATTTGATTTTAATTGTAAACAAAATGTCAAGAACACAGCCTTTTCAAGAGTATTTCACATAATTTATCCACTTTGAAAACACATTCGGGGTCTTAGGTAGATAGAACCGGTTCGCTTCTTCAGTACAGTCGCTATTATGTATGACCAGAGTAAAGACATTGGCCGGTGCAGCAAGCTAGAATTTCTGGATAACAACTGAATTGGCAAGACCTGCCTGCTCAATTGTCTGAGCTTGATCACTAAGAACCTTTGGAGGAAATCCCATCATCTGAAGTTGATAGTTCCTTGCACTTCCAGGCCTTGATGCATCAATGAAGGAGCGAATGTCATTGATCGTGTGGTGGTAATTAAAGTGTGCAACCATTCGAGTCCCGTCAGCCAATCTAAGCTGAACAGAGGTTGATGGCAATGTTTGATCCACAACCAGGCCCATGGAAGGTGTTGGAGCAGTGTTGAGAGGAATGGAGGCCACAGTTGGCTCAGTTGCCGCTGGAGTGGAGCTGCTACCTAGAGTTCTTCCCACACCCTGAAATGGAACATGGCGCTTCTCTGGTTCCTGTAATAAAGCAAGTATTAGGAGTGCTGGTAAACTTCATATCCTCTACTGGACCTTAGATAGAGCAGATTGCATTTGATCACAGAGTACATAAATGCATTAACAGATACATTATGATTTCATAAAACATTACTAAAATACTACTGTTCCTAAAAAACAAAACCTAAAAGACCCTGACCAGGAGTACATTTTAATAATCATTAAGTGATTGTTTTTATAAAATTCTGGTCTCTTATCATTATAGAGGAAAGCAATGGACTATTTTAAACATTAAAGAGAACACTCACAGGGCACTTCTCATTTCTCCTTATCAGATTGACATGAACTGAAGCCCTCCTATCTGCAGGTTCAAGCTCTTTTGGGCACTCAGACTTTCTGATGCTCTGCATTGAGATGTAACATAATCATAAACACAAGATGACCACACCGATGATACCAAAGAGTGAAGAAACATGGCACTGACAACTCAATCAATGAAAAAGAAAGTACAGCGATAACAATCAATCTACAAGACCACTAATTTTCTGTTTCTTGTGCTTTTTTCTTTAACGGAATCGAAACCATGATGGCCATTACCTCTAAGAAAGATGCATTTTCAGGATCATCCAAGCTCCTCAAAGGGCCATCATTCACAGTGAAACCATTACTCCAGAACACAATGTTGTGAACAACGCTCTCGGGCTGCTGAGGAGCAGCTTGAACAGTTTCCCCTGAAAGTAATCTACCAGTTCCTGCAAAGCTTCTTGAGCTTGAAGCGGGACCGAGTTGTTCAACAGGCCCTTCAACTGCTCCCAGTTGCCTAGCTTGATTAAAGATTGCATCCACATCATTGGCCTTATTAGGATCTTGGACGAGCATTCCACTGCAATTATGATTGTCACAAATTTCAGCCAAACAATAAAGACTATGCTACACTGAAAAACAACTTCACATGGTATCTTCTATCAAATCAGTAGATCAATTGAACACAAATGTAAATCTAAATTGAACTTGATTAGACACTCAGTTTGTTTTGGCATAAAACGTGTCAATGGAAAACTTTTCTTTGTGTGTGTCATCAACAAAACCAATCCCAAAAGTCAACTCCACAACATAAAAATCTCTCCCTTTAGTAACTTCTCTCTATTCGCCCCTCTCTACCCATAGACTGATCGATGACTAGCTGTTGACTTTTTCCCAAATGACTTCCCCCCCCCCCCCCCCCTCAAACCACTCATTTTCCCAGTTAATATTTCATGTAGATATTAAATTTGGGGTCTATTTTCATTTTGAGGCTTTCAAATTGCCCCAAAAGAAAATGTTTTCCGATATAGGTTCTACTTATGTTAATGAAAGTTCTGTTTATATAATTATTTGGAATCAGAAAACATATCAATGATTTCCAAAATCTAGTTCATTTTCAGGGTCACAACCAAATACAAGAAATAAGTCAGTCTTCCAAAAAAGTCATTTTTCCATAAAATGTTTTCCGTCGAAACAAACAGAGTCAGAGTTCCCAAATCAATTGCGAAAATGCACCCAATACTGGTTTAAAATCCAATGAGAAACCATTACCACCTAATGATTTCACCAATCATTGCTAAAAATGAATGCTTACTCAGTCTCAAAATCCAGTCTTTTTACTTATTCTCTAACCCCATCCAAATAAAAACCCAATCTTGAACACCATTCTGAACTCACAATACTCAAATTTCCATATATTCCACCACATTGTAATCACATGTACTACTGCAATTATCTCTATTCACTAACAAACACTAATCAAAGCCCTTAAATGCACTCAAAACCCTAATTTAAACAATCATCACCTTCATATTTGTTTAAATTTTGAAAGTTCACAAATTTAAAACCAAACACAGCATTAGAAATAAAAACTACGATCAGATTCTAATAGCATAATTACCGAGAAGCTAAAGAAGAATAAGCGGAGTGAAATTGAATCAGGAAAAACAGAAAGTTAGGGTTTTGAGAGAAAAAAAAAAAAAAAAATTAGGACCTCTTCTCGCCACCAGTATAGTACTCTTGAGGGCCATCGGAGTCGCTGTCGGAGTCGGCGGAGGGCCGGTTCAGATCGGAGAGGGTGCGAATGCCGCCGGCTCTACTGGTTGAGGGCTTCGCCGATTTCTTGTCCCGTGACGCCATTGATTTTGATTTTCTGCGATTTTTGGGGGAGAGAGAGAGAGAGAGAGAGAGAGAGAGAGAGAGATTGAAGGAGCGAGAATTGATTCGATTTTTTGTGAGAAGCTTTGCGTGAGCGTGGAGAGTGAGTGACAGCCTATTTATTAACGCTCTTTGTGAAGCGCGTCGACCAATGAACGAGCTTTGACTTCAAAAGTACAGTACCATTATTATAAATATTGTCTTCTATGGATAGACTCGATAGTCGAAAGAGTCCTTAAGAAAAAAAATTATAGGATAAAAATAGGAAATTTCTTATTCATTTTTATAACCAGTTTTTCACTTAAGGTAATTGTGAAAATAAATATGAAACTAATTGTAATTATAAAATAACTCTTGTTGTGAATATAATAAAACTAGCTTAAGGTAACATTATCTTAAGTTCATAGATAAAAAAATTATTGATAAAATTTTTTCACAATTATTGATGTAGTAGATTGTTAGCTATAGATAAAAAAAAATAAAAAATAATGTAAATGGTTAGCGTATATGAAAATTGTCAACTCAATTGTTAACTTAGTAAAATTTTGTCAACTCTTATAAAAAATTGTGAAATATTGTATATATAAAGCATTGTTATAATTTTAAAGGCTTTTTTTTGTTAACAAGTTTAATGCAAGTTTTATTGTATTAAAATACAAAATTATGATACATGATTAAAATAATTAACATACATATTTAAATTTTATTTTTAATATCTTGAATTTTTTATAATAAAATTATAGTTGAGGTAGAATTTTAAATTTGTTGAAATTAGAAAATAAAGAATACATAAAATAACTATCCTATCATTAATATGGGCATAGTTGCTTTCTTATGAAATACCCGCGAATCCCTTAGGTTGAGTCAAATCGCTGCATTGGAGAGAATTAGAGAATATAATTTTTAATTTATTGAAATTTATGAATAGAGTTTTAGCTAAACTAAACTATGCCTAATAATTAGTAAGATAAACTAGTTTAATAATTAATGCAAATGTAACCAATTGTTGCAAAGAGAGCCAGCTTCTAACTTCTAAGACCAATTTTTTGTAATGAAATTTAAGTTGATGAATCATTTTAGATTTCTTGAAACTTTACATAAAGTATACCATCACAATAAGTTAAATAGAATTTTTAATTTCTTGAAATTAAGGTAATATAATTATAATCAATTTATTTGCTACAGTATGTTAGATATAAAAAATAAAGGACAATAATCTCAAAAATAATTTAGTTGCTACAGCCAATTCGGTATGTAACATACTGTATGTTATAGTCAATTTAACATATTGTATGTTTTAGTCAATTTAATTTTAGATTGGCTGCAGTAAATTGACTATAACATACTGTATGTTATAATTTAAAATTATTGTCCTTTCTAAATTACAGCCAATTTGGTATGTAACATTTTCTGTCCTTTTTATTTTTTTTTGGGGGGTGGGGGTATTAAAATAAAAATAAAAGAGACACTTAAAGAAAAAAAATTATAGAATAAAAATAATAAGGGTATGTTTGGTAAAAGATTTCTAGTAATGTTGTTAGTATTTTTTGAAAATACGTGTTAGTAAAAAAGTGTATGAAACTACGTGTAGTGTTGTTTAAATAACGGTAACAAACGAGCTCTAAATTTCATATTCATTTCCTTAACCAGTTAAGCATAAGATAATTGTGAAAATAAATATGAAATTAATTGTGATTATAAAATAACTCTTGTTCTGAATAAAATAAAACTAGCTTAAGATGACATTATCTTAAGTTCATTGATAAAAAAATAATTGATAATTTTTTTTTACAACTGCTGATGTAGTAGATTGTTAATTATAGGTAAAAAAATGACGTAAGTGATTAACGTATATGAAAATTGTCAACTCAATTGTTAACTTAGTAAAATTTTGTCAACTCTTATAAAAAATTGTGAAATATTGTATATATAAAGCATTGTTATAATTTTAAAGGCTTTCTGTTAATAAGTTTTATGCAAGTTTTATTGTATTAAAATACAAAATTATGATACATGATTAAAATAATTAACATACATATTTAAATTTTATTTTTAGTTTCTTGAATTTTTTATAATAAAATTATAGTTGCGGTAGAATTTTAAATTTGTTGAAATTAGAAAATAAAGAATACATAAAATAACTATCCTATCATTAGAGCATTCACTGCAAGGTAGCTAAAAATTATAGCTTTTAGTATTTTAAAAAACAACTTTATTCATTTTAACAACTCACTTTACAAAACACCTAACATCAAAACATCTAATATTTTTAGCAACTCATTTAAAATAATATAAATAGCTTATTAAAATAATGATAAACAACCACTACAAAATCCAAACCAACAGCAACAACCACCTCCATTGGCGCCCCACCAACCACAACCATAAATAAGAACCCACAATTTGCAACCCACTGCCAGCTACCACTGCCAGCTACCACTATCACCACCACTGTAAAAAAAAACACCACAAAACCCATCACAACAACACCCTCAACCGGCCATAAAACCCACCACAACCAAAGCCAACAAAACTCATCACCATCACACCCATAAGCAGCCACAAAACGCATCACAACAATACCCACAATCGGCCACAAAACCCATTACCACCCCACCCACAATTGGCACAAAACCCATCACCACCACAAAAGAGAGAACAAAAATTGAAAGAAAGAAAATAAATAAAAGAAAGAGATAGACATATTTTCGGCCATAGCTTAAGAAATTAAAAAAGAAAAGAAATGAAGAGGAGGTTGGCAAAGACTTGGAGAAGAAGAAATGAGAAGCTTGGAGAAGAAAAAGAGAAAAAAGAGAGAGAAACGAGTTGGTCAGAGAAGGAAGAGAGAAGAGAAAAAACATAGATTTTTTTTTTTTTTTTTTAAGAGAAGAGGTGAGAGAAAGATATAAAATAATATATATATATATTTTTTAAAAAAGTTTTGAGCTACAATGGGTTGTTATCTTTGACAGCTCATTGTAGCTCTTTTGGTATTTTTTTTTAGATATAGCAACTTATAGCAACTTTGTTGTAGCTTGCATTTTGGTGTTTTAGTTGCTAAAATAGCATTATAGCAACCATACCTCCTTTACTGGGAGTTCTCTAATATGGGCATATTTGCTTTCTTGTGAAATACCTATGAATCCGTTAGGTTGAGTCATATCACTGCATTAGAGAGAATTATAGTGAGAATATAATTTTTAATTTATTGAAATATATGAATAGAGTTTTAGGGTTTAATTTATGAATATAATTTTTAATTTATTGAAATTTATGAATAGAGTTTTAGCTAAACTAAACTATGCCTAATAATTAGTAAGATAAACTAATTTAATAATTGATGAAAATGTAACCAATTGTTGCAAAGAGAGCCACCTGGTGTAAGTAAAGCTTCTAACTTCTAAGATCAATTTTTTTTGTAATGAAATTTAAGTTGATGAATCATTTTAGGTTTTTTGAAACTTAGAAAATAAAATTTTACATAAAGTATACTATCACAATAAGTTTTTTTTTTTTTTTTTTGTTGAATAAAAAATGAGGTCTCTGGTGTGGGCTCATCAACCCCACGTCATGTGACGGTAATGGGTAATACCTTGTGTACCACACGGGCTTTGCTGGGACTATCGCTCGAACCGCTCCTCTCTAGGTGCAGGATGAGGACTCCTATTATCACAATAAGTTAAATAGAATTTTTAATTTGTTGAAATTAAGGTAATATAATTATAGTCAATTTATTTGCTACAGTATGTTAGATATAAAAAATAAAGGACAATAATCTCAAAAATAATTTAGTTGCTACGGCCAATTTGGTATGTAACATACTGTATGTTATAGTCAATTTAATTTTAGATTGGCTGTAGTAAATTGACTATAACATACTGTATGTTATAACTTATAATCTAAAATTATTGTCCTTACTAAATTACAGCCAATTTGGTATGTAACAACACTTAAAAAAGAAGAAGAAGAACACTACAAGATCTCCTGCCTTAATCTATAGGTTAGAATATCTAAATTCTCCTTAATTACAAATAGTTTTAATTTTAGGTCTGAAATTAATCCAATCACCACAGTAAAAAATTAGAGGAACACAGAAAATAGCATTAGACTCTACAGTTTCTTTTATAATCTTTAAATAAAAGATTACGGGAACTACAATACCCCAACCTTTTGGCTATTGTGTTTAGTATGATATAGACAAATCCCGCACAAATCTGATAGGCAATTCAAAAAAAAAGAAAAAAAAGAAAAAAAAAAAGACTAATAATCAATTCAAAGTCTCAAACTTCAAACAAAAAGCAAAGCGCAGTACATAACAAGCATCTTCACAAACTTTGGATTGACGGGTCCAAACTAGCAATTTTAAGCCCAAAATCATAAAGACCCAATTTTGATTAGTGATTCTTATTTCTTACCGCCCAACCAATTCCTTTCCAATCCATGAATGGGACTACGAACACGCACTCAAAAGAACTTTTTTTTTTTTTTAAGTAAACAGTAATATTTATTAGAACACATATGAAAATAATAATATTAATGTTTTAAACCGGTTTTATAGTTGTAGTTGTAGATTGTGGTTATAAACAGCAGACACTAGACACATATAAAGAACTTATAGGTACACTATTTGATCCAAAATGTTTTGAGTTTGGGTCTAAGTTATATTAACTACTCAAGTTTCTTTTCAATGTGAGACTTTACTCACATGTGTATACACAACACATTTTATGCAAAAATCTATTGAATGTCGCAAATCAAATATGGCACAGAATAATTTAAGCGCTGTGTTAGAGCCATGATGGCAAATCAGATTAGCAGATTGATGAGTCAATTTGTTTTGCCATAGAGCAAAATGTCAAAAGAGTTGGTTGTTCAATTTGGAGAAGAATGGAAAGGTGGTTGTTACCTTTATAGGTTCTATAATAAGTTTTATAGTTTGTCAAAAACAATAACTACTAAATCAATTATGTTGTGTTGAACTTAGCGGGCTTTAAATTTTCAAGTTTTAGGATTTGATCCCAAGTTTGACTCTAGTTGAGGACTTGACACTCGAGTGTTGCGAAGGATTAAGAAATATTGTGATTGATGCATCCCATCTGCAATCTTTTTCACATTTTAACTCAACTAGTTCTTGTGAAATCAATCTTGTCGATTGTAAGAGTTTGAAGATTTTAATATTACATTACACAACCATTACAGATGATTGGCTTGGAAACCATGTTCCTAAACTACTTCTACTTGAAAATCTTACACTCAGAAGCTGCGGATTTCTGAAAGAAATTAAGATATGTCATCAACAACTTAGAAGCTTTAAGTTGCTTCATTGTGACAAACTTGTGAAGGCCGAGATTAAAGGCTCCAATGCTAATTTCATTCAATTATAGTTTATATTTAGGAGCTTTCTTTCTAGTGATTATTTTGCTATGTTCGAGTTGAGCTCATGCAAAGCTTCAATTGTTTGGAATTCCTCTCACTAATGATGAGTGGTTCATGATTTTGTAGGACTTTTTGGCTTCTTTTGGCTGTTGCAAAATGTTCTCAATAATTTCATTTGGCGACGTATTTCGTTTTTAGAACTTCAGTCACCTTGCATATTAATCCATTTTATATACTTCTCGCAAATAACTTCCTTTTCTGTTTGTGATTTCTTAGAAATTAATTTTCCCCCAGTAGTGAAGGAATAGCTCACGACCTCCACTGTTAGATCTCAAGTGTGAAAATATATTTACAAGTCCTTAATAAAAATCCTATAAAAAAAAGTCCTTAATAAATTAAATTACATTTTAAAATATATTTTATGAGCGCATGTAATAATAATAATAATTTTATTATTTATATTTTTATTCCATATAAATGAAAATTTTTGTTTCATAGGTTTTAGAAAAATCAAATCTCAATATTAAATCATGATTTTTATTATTGTGAGAATTTACTTCACAATCAATTAGCTAGGAAAATAAACATACACATATGTTCTTTAAAAAAAAAAAAATAGTAATATGTTTATATATATATAAACAAACATCATTATCTACCAACGTGTGGACTTAAAAATTAATGACTCTTATTAATAAACATACACATATGTTCTTTTAATCATATGTACATTTTTAACTGCCTTGATAGTTACTTTATTTAATAACTCTTATTGATTATCTAATTGGGTTAGCCTTTTAGGCTAGCCTAATTAGGCTTTAGTGTATGACTTAGGATGGGACCAAAGGAAAAAATAAGGCTCTAGCTCTAATGAGTTTCGGACTTATCTAATTTCATTAAATATAAACTTTAGTAACTCTTTACTAAAGTGGCCAGCCTTAAATAACTAGTTCCTATTAAACTTATCTCAAGGGGATATTTTATGTCTCTATAGAAAGAGATTACGGATCCCACCTTAAGAATATGTGTTCCTTCAACACTACGTGCGGTTATCCAACATAATAAGGTATTGACCGTTAAATTAGATCTCACTCTTGATATATCAAAGCAACCTACATTTCATGATTGGGTTTACAATCCTCTCAGGATTGAGAGTCTATGAAAATAGAAGTCGTGAGATTTGTTATTCAAGTGGCAGTTGTTAATTGAATAATTAATCCTACAGTAGTCTAGTTCAATGTGTCTTACACACTTAATACACATCAACTAGAAGTCTCCATTTTCATGATTAAGACAAACTATCTTAGTTGATATGCTATAGTCTTTGCAGATGAAATGCCCAATTTCATCACCGACTACAAACTACATTTTTGAGTTTACAAGAACTTGTGATTTATATCTTTTGTAACTAAATCACATACATTGCATCTCACGGACTTTGATAATGTCCAATTAGTTCATTTACAAATAGTCTCATATAATTATACAATTTAATTATTTATAACATGCCAATAAATTGAATTTTAGGACTCAAACCCATATATATATAAATATATAAATAAGTAAGTTAGGGTGTTAGATATTGATAATAATTTGATACTTTGATATTAACTTACATAAGCATCACCACCACACGCCCTTAGTGCGATGGTCATTCCATAAGTATAAATGCTTGTGGGGTGTGGGGGTAAGGACCGGGGTTCAAGTTTTCAAGAGAAAGCTTCACACATGTATACACTTAGATTAGGCTAGAGTAGAAGTTTCTATCTTGAATAAATAAAAAATTACATAAGCATCTTAATGTGTTGCATGTTGATATTAATTTGACGCTTTGTTGAGTCTTGGGAGTCTAATTTTTTTTTTTTTTTTTTTGAGAAAATTTTTACGAACTTTATTAAAAGAAAGCTTAAGGAATTACATCAACATGAACTAGAAAAGAAATTTCTGGTGGAACACATTCCATCCACACCAAAAGGGGAAAAGAATTCTTATCTCTCCTAGCTAAGGCATGGACAACCCCATTACCTTGCTGTCTAACATGAGAGAAAGAGTAGGTTTGTAGCAAAACCATTATAGACTTACAGTCTTTTACTATGTAAAATTGAATTTATTCAACTATATGTTGGCTTTATTCCGTGCCAAAATTGCTTGTAATTTAGCATTTAGAAACCCTATATTTAGGTGGGAATAATGTAAGGGTTGTGTGTGAGAGAGTGTGAAGATTTGATTAAGAGTGTGCAACAAGAAGGTGACTCACGACTGATTCACGAGTGGTGACTCGCCAAAATGAAGCACACGTGTGAAGCATGTAGGAAGATGAAGAGTCAAGCTAGCTGGATCACTACAGGACAAAAAGTACAGTTTGGCCTAGTCTAGTAACTGGCGACTGGAACTCGCAACTCATCCAAGTCGCGAGTGACTCGCCAATGCACCATGTTTTGCTGAAAACTAACTTTTCACATTCCATCTCATACCCTACTATAAATACCCTTATACCCACGAAATGTAGAGAGCTTCCAGAGGGAATTTTGAGAGAGAAACCCTAAAGAAAAACAAGATTGATTCATCCATAATCTTACACACTTGATTCTCCAAATTCCTCTACTCTCACCCTCTCCATTATCATACCTATGAGAGGATCATAAACCAAATCCTTACCTCACCAAATTTAGAGTAGTGAGAAGGTTCTTGGTGTTTAAAAGCAGTTCAAGAGAGAACCAATTCATATTGGTTGATGCAATGGGCTAATTGCGGGATTCGGAAAGCCAGAGAAGACACGGTTCGGTGTAACCTTATTGGAGTAAGAAGCTTGGAGGGCTTAGGTGCATTGGGTAGATTAGGCTTGGAGAGTCTATTGCTATTCATGTATCCCAATTGATTTTCTAGTGGATCATTTACCGCTTGGAGGGCGGCGTAGAGGTTTTTTACCGAGTTATTCGGTTTCCTCTTCGATAACACATGCTGGTGTTATCTTGTGTTTGCATCTCTCTTTCCTTTACTCTTAGCTTTTAATTTTTGTTGGTTGTGATTAATTAATGGCTTAGAGTAGTTTGCTAATTTGGGTATTGCTTATATTTCATATTCTGCACATATATTGTTTGAATTTAAGCTTGTATTGGAAATTTTTTTTTTTGGGGTCTAAACATTCACAAGTGTTTTATACACTAAGTGAGTTTTCAATTGGTATCAAAGCAAGTACACCTTGTCGGATTTTTATATCCTTAGTGTGATCCTTGATCCCTAGGATGGATAGGTCTTAATCCCTTACTGCACCTCCCTTCTTTGATGGGGGTAATCACACATTTTGGAAAGTGCATATGCATGCATTTTTGTGCTCCATTGATGAGAGTGTGTGGGATGCTGTAGAAATTGGTTGAACAAGGCTGGAGGCTGCCAAATCCACTTGGGATAAGGTAGCTCTTGCAGCGGCTAATGCTAATAGCAAAATGCTTAATGCTATATTTTGTGGTGTCTCACCAGATGAATTTCACAGGATTTCTCATGTGTCAATTGCCAAGGAGGCATGACAAATTTTGGAGACTATCTATGAAGGCACCAAGAAGGTGAAGGATACCAAGCTTCAAATGCTTACCACTCAGTTTGAAGAATTGAAAATGAGCGAAGATGAATCATTCGACTCATTCTATGGAAAGTTGAATGAAGTGGTAATTGGGAAATTGAACTTGGGTGAGAAGACGAAAGACTCCAAAATAGTAAGAAAGATCCTTAAATCATTTTCGGAGAGCTTTCGAGCCAAGGTGACCACCATTAAGGAGAGCAAGGATCTTGATGAGATAAAGGTCCAAGAACTTAACGACTCTCTTCAAATATATGAGCTCACTCTACCATCTTAAAGGAAGAGAAAATCCCTTGCTCTTAAGACGATCCATGAGAGAATTAAAGCTCAAGATTCCTTGGAAGAGGACAATGTTGAAAAAAAGGTGGCATTCCTTGCAAAGAACTTTCACAAGTTCTTGAAGTTCAAAAAGGATGGGAAGTCTTTTGAGAAAGGAAAATTCTCCAATTTTAAGAAAGACAAGAAGGACTTCAAAAGGAAGGATTCCAAAGACTCTTCTCCTTCTTAAGGAATCACTTGTTATGAGTGCAACGGGCATGGTCATTTGAAGAAAGAATGCCCTACCTATTTGAAGGGAAAGGGTAGAGCTCTTGCTACAACCCTTAGTGATTCAGATAGCTTAAACTCCGATTTTGAAGAAAGTTGTGATGGGGAGGAAACTACTCCGCTTTCATGGCCATTGCACCCGTAGATTTTTTGGAAGATTTAAGTACTCTAAAGGAAGAGCTTGGTGAGCATATCGAAGTAGAATTTATTGGTGTTGGAGATGAATCTGATGATGAAGAAGAAGAGTGCGTTTATGAAGAAACAAATAGATTGCAAGAATTCTACAATGCACTTCTTGAAAAGAGTGGAGAATATGCAAGAGTGGCAAAGGCAGCTATTAGAAAGATGAAGAAAGCCGAAGAGGACTATAAAAGCATCCTCACGTGGTACAAAGAGACCAAGTGTGAAGTTAAAGGGTTAAATGAGGAACTAAATAATGCCTATTCCAAGATAAAGTTTCTTGAGCTGAAGGTTGTTCAAGCAAATGCCAAAGTGGAGCGTGTTTCTTCCAAGAAACTTGATGAAGTGCTTGCCTATCAAAAGCCCTCTTCGGATAGAAGTGGCTTAGGGTATATTGGAGAAGGTAGCTCAAACTCTAAAATGTCAAAGGAAATGAAGTTTGTCAAGGCTAAAGAAGCATCAACTCTTCTTGTTGACAATGTAAAATTTGAAAAGAAGCCAAATGTGGTGAATCAAATGGTTTTGACGAAGTCTCCCAAGCCAATTGTGGCTAAGCCCAAGGCAAGAGGAAAGTATCTTCCTAAGAGACAAAGAGGTCCACAAACACAACACTATTGCCATCATTGTGGAATCCTAGGGCACACTAGACCAAATTGCTACAAGCTCCAAGTATTGAAGAATGTGGATCTTCAAAAGCCAAGAAGACAAGGAAAAGGCAATGGGAAACCCAAGAAACCAAAAGGGCAAGAAGGAGAACCCGTTATGAGTGATGTGATGAAGATGATTGACACCATCACTTCATGTTTGGCCAACTTCACCTTAAGGTTTGAGAATCATGACTCAAGTACCCAATCCTCAAAGGATATCACCCCAAACGCACGTGCCGTATGGGTGAAGAAGGGTAGTCATGCATAAGCATTATAACATGTCCATGCATGAATTCTTTCTATATAATGTGACATTGTTGTTTGCTTGTTTATTTTACATTCTAGCATGTTTTTAATTTTTTTTGTTGTTTAAAAGCTTTGGTTGTTTGTTGATTTTGATCATTCTTTACTTTGCTTTGTGTCAAAAATCCAAAAACACATAAAAAGTATAAAATCCAAAAAGTTTGATCGGCGCTGTTGTACATTGTCACATGCATGTTTAGCCTTGTACCTCCGTACTAATGGCTTTGTGCATTAATGAGCTTAACTTGTTCTCTATGCACTTGAATCTTTGTGGGAAACATCTTGACATCTATGTGATTGTTGTAAATAGATCTTTAAACTTGTCATGAATGATTAGTTAATAGTTTTGTTGATCTTGAGACATGCGTAGACTTATGCCTATATCTCTTCCCACTCTTTTTTTTTTTGCTTAAAGGCTCAACCAATGTCAAATCTCGAAAAGAGATAATGAGCTGAAAAAGCCATCTCACAAACTAGTATTTGACTAGGAAAAAACGAAAGCGACATGTATTTAAAATGTATGGTGCCAAAACCCAAAGGCTTACTCATCAAATTGAAATATCAAAAAATTTCAGGTATCGATCTCAAAAAGAGATGTAAAGATCAAAATGATCAAATGTTATCAAAAGAAAAGAAGTCAAATGAAAAGCTTCTAACTCAATGTAATCAAGTTTATGTGGGAGGTCATATATGTTCATTTCTACAATTGAGATAGGTCATTCTACTTAGTGCTAGTTGTGTATGACTTGGTTGAATCGATCATTGAAGCTTCATGTTAGACTAAGGACTATCTCACAATTGATACCCACCCACATCACACATGTCTATGTTCAATGAATGCCTTATTCATTTGTGTGATTGTACTTGATTAAATGTGATGTACATACTTAAGCATCTGTTGATCAAACCCAAAAAGATTTTTGAATGTTTTAGTTTTTTTTGGAAAGTATTTTGATTTAAAATTTTTTTACAAAAATCCAAAAATTTGCAACTTTGCATTTTTGCGACTCACTCGTGAGTCATGCTCAAGTCGCAAGCTCAGCCGTGAAAATTCCCAGGATTTGTTTTGCAAAATTCTGAAAACCCGAGGGGTTCGTGACTCACTCGTGAGCGGTCTACTCAGTCGTGAAAAAGACTGAGAAAATTTTCAAAATTTTCAGAAAAATTGATTTCTAGTTTTCCACCCCAAGGCATTCGCGACTCACTCACGACTATTTGGCGAGTGTAAGTCCCAATCGCGAAAAAAACTAATTTTTTTTTTTCAAAATCTAGGTTTAGGGGGTTTTGGCGACTCACTTGGCGACTCATTCACGAGTTAGTTGAGTCATGAAAAACGCGTGTTTTGCAAAAATAGGATTAAAAATCAGACAGTTTTTCAAAACTTTTCACTTTCCCTCACATCACGTGTTTGTCCCTTTTTCTTCTCTGCCTCTCCCTCTCTCAAAACCACATTTTTCACTCCAAAAACCTCCATTATTCTCTTCAATCTTCACTCTGTTTTGCTCCCCTCAACATTTTGAGAGATATGCCCTTCAATTCAAAACAAATCCAATCATTTAGGAGAGACAAGTGTATCTTGATGGTCTTCAGAATTCCTTCATTCCTAGTTGTTTTGAAGGACGGG